>JAQPPZ010002582.1:0-1200000 GCA_028583015.1 Wollemia nobilis
CCCAAATTAATATCCCTTTGAGTTTCTTTTTCTCTTTGTTCATGATTTGATGACCTTCCTCAATATCTTTTATTTTTCTATATTATTCATAATGAGACTTATATTCTAAAGGTTTATGCTATCCTAAAGAATTTGACATTTTAAGAAATAGCCTCATAAATAATTTTTTTTTTTTTTTTATGTTTTCCAAAACTCATAAAGTACAAAGATGATCCTCCTTAGTAGTTACTTTCTTATGCTATCTTGAAAATCCTAAATTTCCATGGATAACTTCTATATGCATTTTTTTATTATACTAATCTTAAAATTGTAAATTTAAATAAATACACTATGTACTACTTTTATTTTTATTATAAGGAGAGGATTTTATGCTACTTGAGAAAAATGAAGATAATAACATGGATTAACATTGAGCTTATTCAACTTATTCACTTTAAATTTTGCCTCCCCATATTCCTTCACACCTTTAACTCCTAAATTTAAACATGCAATTTGTCTTTCTTCATCCCTTATGTCATTTTCATTTCTTCTAATAGTTGATTCAATTAAATTGTGATTGCATTTGTCATTTGATGATGCAAAGAGTTTTTTTCTTCACTTTTTTACAAGTGGAAAATCTTATATTTGAAATAGCTTCTACTAGAATATGATACCCTTGTTTAACATTAGAGTTTGTTTCATGCCCAAAATTTTCCATAATTTTTACTTTTCAATCTCTTGCCATGTGTCCAGTCTCATGATATTTAATACATCAAAATTGAATATTTTTATAATTCACTTGTGGATCTCATTCTTTCGATTTAGATTTAATATTATTTGACTATTATAAAGATTTTGAGATATCCACGGTAACACATATTCGAGTGCATCAACATGCTTTCTATCCTTAGACATTGGTCCCTCCTAGATGAACTCTAGAATATTTTTGATATTCTTCAAAATATCCTTATTTATGAGTTAATAAGTTTAAAAATATGATATAGCAAACATAAAAAAGAAATTTCAAATTTCTCTTCAATGATGAGCTATTAACTCCCTAGTAAGTTGTTGAAGTGTCAATGGGGGCAAGAGCCATCCACCAAGTACCTCACCAAGGTTGTTGATACATTGATTCTCTAAGTGTGTTTAGGAGAAATCTCCTTGGGAAAATTACCCAAGAGCCATGGAAGTGTTGTTGTTGGGAAAATTACCCAAGTGCCTAGGTTGGGTTTCCTTTTGGTCACTTTGCCAAGCACCTATGGGGACAAGGACCCATCCATTAATTTCCCCAACATGGTTACCAATTTCTTGATTCTTCAAGTGCCTTGGTAGGTTTATCACAAGATAATTTTCAAAAATGCCATGGGTAGATGTGGCTAGCCTTGTAGGGGAGGGTTTTAAAACCCTTTTACCCTCATTTTTATCTCTAATTTTATTAAATCTTGAAACAAAACCTCACAAAATCATCTTAGGACACTATAAAACGGGAAGTAAATCCCCATAGGGTTTGTTTTTAGCCATAAGCCATTGAACCATCCACCATAGTTATAGTTTACCTTGATAAAGGTTGTTCATTTTTCTTTCCTTTAGTCATTGAGTGTTTTCTTTGTTGGTTTGGTTTCTTGGTAGGTAATCACAATTTTAAATAAGTCTACCTTGTGCCCTTATGATCCCTTCCCTTGATCATTGTGGTGTGATCCTTTCAATAAGTCCATAATTTTTATATTTTCATCTCTACTTTCACATGTTCAAGCCCTATATTACAAATCACTCCATAAAGGTGAGTCATTTATATTCACTTTAAAAATTTGCTTAAGTCGTTTAATAGCTATTTTCTAAATAAGGTTAAGTACTTCATGCAAGTTGAAAAAAAAATTCTAACTGTCCTATCAATGATTTACCCCTACCATACTAATGATTTGCTCCCACGAGCCAAGTAATTCACTCCACAACTAATGAATCACTCTTCTTCCTTTAAATTATAAAAAATCTAGTTTTTCATGTTTCTATAATGGATATTATAGCTATCACTACTCGTACCTCTTTGATTAAAGCCAACCCTATTAGTCCTCCCACTACCACCACAACAACACTTATTGACACCCAAGCCCAAGTGAAGCAAATTAAGGCACCAACTGCATAAGCAGGTACTTCCAAGGAAGAAAAAAGTCTCCAAATCCAAAGAAGCTCAAGATTAGGCTTGATGATCCATAGTAGAAATGGATTAAAGGGAAATTCAAACACTCTCCTACTAGTATAAGAAAAGAGATGTCAAGGAAATACGATATGGGACCAAGGATAGATTCATAGTCATAATCCAAATTTGAATGTTAGTTCTAGCTGTGAAGCTCATTCTATAAGCTTGGGATTTTCTAAAGATAGTTGAAAGGTATGTCATGGAAAATGATTGTGAGTTTAGGATTTCTTTGTTAAAGAAGGAAAAATATGGAAGATGTTGAATGCCAAAGATAATTTGATAATGTGGGTGACTTGCATTACTAAGGTACAAGAGGAATATTAAAATAGATTTGAATATGACCATTTGAGATATATTTTGAAAATTACATTTAAAGAATTCTAAGTAAGGGTAAAACTTCAAGTTGATGCAAAATATTGACCTGATTCAAAGATGATATGTAGTTGGTCTTATTGGGTATAGTAATGGTGTTAGAAGATATGATTGATGGACTAGTGTATGCAGAGCACATAATGTTACCACATGTACTGGAAACTTACTCGGGGCACTCCTAAATGATTTATTACAAAAATTATGTTATGGATTAGATGAATAATTAGCTTAGGAACCATAACCAAACCAAGATATTTACATCATACTTTATTAGGATTATCTTATACCAAAAGAAAATTTGGTTCACAAAGTTGCAAGTAGAACAGATGAGGGTAGATAACAAACCTTTAGTTATTATTGACTACACAAATATATCTTACCAAGAATATGGAAGATATTATATGACTAATAATGCAATGTACCATCCCATTATGAAAGAGTATGAAGGTGAGAGTGTTTCAATTATGACAAAAATACCACAATTTGTTAAAGTCAAGCAATCTACACAATAGAGACTTTTATTTTAGGAAAAACTACCCAATTCAAGGCCTTTTTTGGGTAATCCTTTTAGATGGATGTCATAAGAAAATAAGATCTAAATTTCTAATTAATTCAAATTTAGTATTCTTGATGGTATATCTAAAATACATTATAAATTTATTTTTGGGGACGCAAATTGGTCTCATATCATAAATAAATTAAAATAGGTCTTTGAGAATGACTAGACATGCCTAATAATAAACATATATTATAACTATTGAAAATAGTTAAAAATATGGAAGACTTCAAGAAAGTACGTAGTAGTATAATCCTCATTTTAGTGTAGCAATTGAAAATGGATGAGAAAAATATTGATTCCAAAGGCAACATAATAAAAAATCTAAGAGCTTTAGATGTTACCTTATGTAATCATGTAAGGCTAATATATTTGTTTTATCCAAAAATAAGACAAGAATCATACACTAACAATCATTCTCAACAATATCCTTATCTTATGGATAACTATTTCAGTCCATACTTTAGTTGAAATATTAGTTGGACCTTCTTAGTACATGTAAATGAACCAAAAAGAGATGCCAAAAAGGATCATATACTTATTTTGTAACCAAGTGATGATAATTCAATATGATTAAGTAAGGAATTAGATAATAATTATAAATATCAAGATGAAACTCAAAGCTATAATATTTTTATTTAATGGGGGGAACCAATTTAGAGTTGGAATAGAATAAATAAAAGGTGGATAATTGAAAGATGGAAAGAAGGCATCATTTATCAACAACATAACATCGGAATGGAAATTTAGATTACATGCAAAATTGGAATCCAAGCTAATATATATCGGCCTATGATTTTTTCCTATACTTTGATATGCTTGAAGAAATAGAATGAGTTTTACTCTCTTTATCATGAATGTGACTTTCATGAAGTTTTTAGATATGATATGAAGTGTATACCCATGAATATGTTATCTAATAAGTATTTTATAATTTGGTATAAATATAAATGGGAATCAACATATTTTTACATATTCATTATATTAATTCAAGCAATGTGGACTATTTTAATTTGAAGAAAATTTTAAAAATACGATTATCATGATAAAGGTATGAATACTAAGCATGAAATATGAATTATTGAAATCCAATAATTTCATACTAAAATAATTATAAAATAGTATTTTTAACAATCAATAATTATAGCATTTAAAACCAAAAACACAAATATTAAATATTGATAATCAATAATGAAAATATTAAAACCAAATAGCTTATTTATAAAACTAATAATTACATAATTTTATAGAAAGTAATCACATCATTCTAAATTGATAATCACATTTTTAAAATAGGTAATCATCCATTACAAAATTGATAACCACAGTTTTTGCAACTAGTTGAAGTCTACATTCTAATTTACGATTTTAAATTTAATGAAAATGGAGGTTCATAGGTTAAGAGGATTTGTTAATATTTATCTATATAATCTTTAAACTAAGCTTGCATTGTCATTGTCATGTCAACTAATGTAGATGGTTCTTTACTACATCCAACCACTTGATTAATAAATTTAAATTAATGAATTCCACTTTGTAAAGTTTGTTACTTCTTTGCTAAACCTCAACCTATGCTGATTTTTCTCAACTTATCAAATTATTACCATTAAGTAAATTCATGGAAGTTACATATCTCATTTACATCAACAATATTTCTCAATATTTGTGGAGGCTGAAGGAGCGTGGAAGGTTGAATGATGAGTTGATCTTTGGAGTGTTAAGGCTAAAGGAGAACGGAATGCTGGGTTGGTTGAAGGAGCATGGAAGGCTAGGCTAGTTGAAGTAGATACAGTGAAAGGTTGGGATGCTTGGTGGAAGGGTGGGATGGTTGAAGGAACGCAAAAGGTTGATAAGGTTGAAGGATCATGGAAGGCTGGGCTGGCTGAAGGAGTTGTAATGGAAGGTTGGGATGCTTGAAGGCTGGGAAGGCTAAAGGAATGTGGAAGGCTACTTATAATGAGAAAAACAAAATTGTAAAGTGCGAAGGATTAGGTTTTTTTTGAAAAATATCTCATCTTTTAGGAGTCATATCTTCATGAAGAGTTATTCAATTCAGTTGATTCTTGGATCAACTTGTGAATAATTTTAATAGCTTTAAAATGAGTTGTCATATGCAAAAATACAAGGAAACCTACAAAGTCAACCATTTGAAACAAGGGCAATGACAAATTTTTAAGTCATAAAAAATAAAATTGTAAAGTGTGAAGGATTAGGATTTTTTTCCTAAAAAATATCTCATATTTTAAGAGCTATATCTTTGTGGAGTTATCTAATTTATCTGATTTTTGGATAAACTTGTGCAGAATTTGAATACCTTTAAAATGAGTGGTCATATTAAAAAATTTAAGCAATATTGAGGGAGATACGACCTCATGAGATCAACCATTCTAAACAAAGGTAGTTATAATTTTTCAAGTCACAAAAAATCAAATTGCATATATTTATCAAGTAAGGTTCAAACGATAGGAAGAGCAATGAAGGGCTATGACTTCATCAAGGAAGGAAACTAGCAATTCAGATTTGGTAAAGCAGACTATGATAGTGCGATGTTTTGGAAATATTACTCTACTAAGATGCAAGGCATAGATAGTAGAGGTGAATTTTTGGCATTGTGAAGGTTGTTATAGAAAAATATCAAGAAATATGTTAAATTATGGAGTAATTGTATTCATACAAAAATTTGAAAATATACAAATCAAGAATTCAAACATATTATGTAAAATGATGTAGGTTTCTAGCTATAGCATATCAATTCAGATGAAAAGTGTATCTACTTTTAAACTCTGAAGCTCTAAAGAAGAGAGACATAATTTTTCAAGGGTGGGGGACCCGAGTACAACCCATTATTATCCAAAAAAAAATTTATGATGATATATTTATTGTGTATTATTGAATGGAAGTTTACAAAATCATTTGAGATGACCTACCTAAATTAATATTTTTCATAGGAGTGGTTGGTCATGTTACTTAGTTACATGTTTATATTAATAACAAATATATTTATTTCATATTGTTTGGGTTATGTAACTATAATTTCAAATATTTAATTTATTTTTTACTCAATGGAAGTTTCCAAAGTCTCGTCAAGTATTTTATTTATTTGATGAAATTTTAAATGTTTTACTTATAAAGTTTTGCAAATATATTTTATGTATTTTCTACAACTATTTTTAAGAATTGAAGATACAACATGATAAAATTAAATTCCTATCCTGTATAATGTTAGAATAATAAATTATATCTTAAGTTGTTACTAGGATAATCTGTGTGGTTGAGATTAACTCAGTTTGTTATGATCCAATGGATCAGATTGTACACATTTGTTATTTAAGCAAGGTCTATTTCATTCAATAATATCAAGTATTTCATTTTCTATCATGGTATTGGAGCAGACCTTCCCTGCCTTGTGATCCTGTGGAGCTTTTCCTCATGGGGGGATTTCCCTTAAAATAATAAATTATATCCTAAGTTGTTACTAGGATAATCTGTGTGGCTGAGATTAGCTTAGTTTGTTATGATCCGATGGATCAGATTGTACACATTTGCTATTTAAGGAAGGTCTATTTCATTCAATAATATCAAGTATTTCATTTTCTGTCATGGTATTAGAGCAAACATTCCCTGCCCTGTGAGCCTAAGGAGCTTTTCCTCATGGGGGATTTCCATCATGGAAATTCCCCCTATTTTTTTCCCTCCCCATTATTTTTTTTCTAAAACTGATGGAGTATGCTCTCCATCTATTTTGATGGATCAAAAAATAGATGGTTAAAAAAAAAATCTATGTTTTTTTGGGAGGTCTTTTTTTTTAATTTTTTAGTTTTCTATGGTTTTACAGATTCCTTTTTTTTGGTGTAGTCATTACAGTTTCAGAGAAAGGATATTTTGAGGCTAAAATTAGTGCTATTCACAATTTTTAGGACTCGATGTTGTTCACCAATACCACTTATCTTGTCTATGTGAATATCATCGTTATGCACTATAGTGAGACGTTGTTATTCCTGATACTTGGTGGTGCCCATGCTGTTTCATATTTTTTTTTGCAGGAGAAGGCGGACGCACCAACCCTTGTGATATAATGGAATAGCATTTGGTCCTCACAATTTTTTCTTGGGCTCTTTTAGTACCGCGAGATACAGTGACCAAAAAGCAATTTTCAGAGGTGAAGGGTTGTGATTGTGAGAGTTGAAAACAAATCCGCTCTCGTAAGTGGTCAGACTTCAGGCTATCCCGGGCACATGGATCAATTCACGAGGGTCTAATGAGTCATCGTGTAGCCACAATTTTTTTTTCATTTTGTGCGCTGCCAGCTTTGGCTGTGCGTAATTAGCTCTTGTACCTGTACCTAAAAGGAGACACTCTCATTTTTTATTGCCACGTGAAGGAGGTTGACCATGGTGATATTCAAATTTATAGTTTTTTTTTTGTTTAAGATGGGAGTTTAACAGCAGTGGAGGCCACAGTGCATAGATGCACGAAAGCATGAATCCGAGGGATTTTTTAGTTCATCACATCTTTCATGCCATCAAGAGGCACTAGTGAAGGAAATCATATTTTCATCCACAAAATTAAAGAGCAACCCTTGACAATCATGTCTGGTCTGAAAGTGGCAACTGTTTAGATCAAACACATTTATCCATGAAGTGAGGACATCTAGCCAAAAGGCATTCCTACCATTGCTGTATGTGCACAAGAGGTGATATTTTTGATTTGCACAACCCTCGTTCACATGATCCAAAATTTGATGATGCTGCCATTGAGAATCCCGTAGAAGTTTGAGATTGAGTTTTTTTGCTAGTGACATGAAGACGATGTAAGTGCTATGGTCAACGTCTTGGTGCAATCATTCAATAATTTTTTCCCCATATTATTTTCACGTAATTGCCAATGTAGATTGAGCACTTCATAGATAACTAAAATGGGGTGTATAGTTTGGCATTGAATGATCATGTGTGGGCATTAATTGAGGACTGGGCGCATAGCGGATGATGGTTGGCCCATGATGTAGTAGGTTCAGGTTGTACACATCATTAAACTCAATATGGTTGATTCTACCGCTAGTCTCGTGGTGCCATATTGATTGTTTTTTCAACCATTTTGCCACTCTATCGACCTTGTTCTCTCGCACATAGGAGCTCTGAATCTTTGTACATTTGCACCCTCATTCATGTGTGAAGAAGCAATCCACCAGAGTATATGCCCGCCTGAGTGTCCAAAATCAAGCGATGATTTTTGTTGTAGGTGAAAAGCTTTAACATTGAGGAAAGATTGCAAATGATAGAAGTAAGAGTAGGAGATCGACACCGTGTCAAATCAATGGCAGATCAAACCGTTAGATATGTTTTTCACTGTGATAATTTTTTCACTCAGGCACTTTAGCAAAATTGAACGATCGCCCACCGTGAGAGGGAGATATTTTTCAAATATATCCAAGTGCAATGTTTATTCAATGAATAGATGAAAGGAAACTTATCCTTTGGTATTGTATTTCGGTATTAACGAGCGGCACTGCCATCACTTCCAAGTAATGAATCTGTTCTCTAGCCATTTTCCCTAAGCAACGATTTCAGGTGCAACAGGAAGTACAAGTATTTTTTTAATAATAAATTGAACATTTCCAAAGTTTTTTCCAGCATAGGGGAGATGATGAAATGATTGTTTGCACACGCGTGTGGTCGTGGCTGGAGTAAGATATCTTGGAGTGGTGGTTACATCACTGAATTATCATGTGTGGTCATGGTAGTTTACTGTTTGATGCACTAATATGGCCATAACAACCAGGGAAGACACCAAGTGTTACTCGTCATAATCATCGTTAAGTGTGACTTTCGTGTTGGCAACTCGTGAGACGAGCCTCATGGAGAAGGCAAAGGCGATGGAGGATCACATGGAGGCGACGTCCATGATAATGAGCAACTGTGACAAAAAGGGAGGAGCATTCCAATCTAAAGTTGTGTCAACAATGGGACCTACAAAATTTGATCAAGGCCCCTAATACCGCCCACTTTTTTTATATGTTTTTTTAATTTGAGTATGGGCTGTATGGGCTAGGCTTTCTTAAGCCTTTAATTAAATAGGTGGAATATTTATATTTTACATAAAACAGTGGCTCCACTTTATTATTGTATGGAAATTTTTATATTTCTCACCAATTGCCATTAGGACTGATTTCCAAGAGTGTGGGGCAATTTCAATTTGCCTATGTTATATTTCCATGTGACGAAATTTTTTTAAGTTCTTGTGAGAAAAATAAGGCTATTGTTTTTCCTGCAAATGAAGGCATGTTGACACTCGATCATAAGGGTGTTTATAGTCGTCGAAAATATTTTTCTAATATGGACACAATGGAGGTATCCATTTTTAGTTTTGAAATTATTTTTCACACTTTTTTATGGATCAAAGATTATTGTATCATGGAGTGCACTCTCGGTTGAACCCGACACTCCCACAACTTTGTAAGTGATCCTAGTATCTAGTCATCTCTATATCACCTAGTGGTTGTAGCGACTGGTTACCAATGCATTTCGGTAGGATGAGAAGATCACCATAAAGACACGTTCGAGAGCTACATTGGTGCCTTTTCTTTTTTTGTATTCCCTTGAAGTAAGTTGTTTGCCCACTCATTTTGGACCTTGTTATCTGCCCATTGTGTTCATATAGGTGGAACCCACTACTTATGCTTGTGGAGTCAATTTGGACATCCCTTGTGATTCTTGTGGTTCTTTCCACACTATATTCACACTCTTCTTTTTGTGAGATACTTTGGTTTCAAGGGGTTTTCTTTAGTGACCTTTTTTTCATGGTTCATAACCTTGATCTATGTCACAAGTACCGGTCTAGGAGTATGATTTAATTCATTTTGGTGACGAGTCTCTACTTTTTTTGAGACATCTGATGGATCCTTTACAGGCTTCTTGATAGAAGTTGTCCTAGGGGGGTTGAAGAGTACATATTCCTTCTTCTCCATCCTCCATGTACATCTTCCTCCTCCTTCTTCTTCTTTCTATTATGGTAGGTGGTTTTCTCCCTTGAGGTTTTCATCATCTTCCAACAGAGATTTTTTGATCACATATTGTACATGAGTACCTTATTAGGTCTTGTTGTCGGGACTCATACTTGTGTATTTGCCACTTTTTTTTGGTTTTGTTGTTTTTCACTACCTCGTAGTATCACTTTAGGGGGGTGTTAGTATATCCTAGTACCACTTAAGGGGGTGTTAGAATAATAAATTATATCCTAAGTTGTTACTAGGATAATCTGTGTCTGAGATTAGCTCAATTTGTTATGATCCAATGGATCAGATTGTACACCTTTGCTATTTAAGCAAGGTCTGTTTCATTCAATAATATCAAGTATTTCATTTTCTATCATATAATAGGTGCTACAAACAATTATTGCAAAAATAATTAAAATATTTTGTTTTGCTACTATAATAGTATATACTCATTTTATTTTGCTCCCACCACTTTTCTATTCTATTATACTTTTATCTATTCATTCCAAAATCCTTTTCATTTAAGATACATCAAAAATGGATTCATAGTCAAGATAAAAAATAGAGTATGCTTAAAGTTATAATTTATGCAATTACTTTTTATACTTTTTAGGAAACTAAGAATGAGTGCATACAGTAGCTTTTTTTAATCCCTTGTGGGAACATAGAAAATAGACCTAATTTCAAAAATATGACACTTTGTACCTTTTGATGTGAAACATTTGAATCATGTCGATCGAATAAATCCTATTGATGATTATTACTATTGATTTAAAAAGGGGAGGCCTTTTATAGATAAAGACATTGAAAATAAAAAAGAGTTATGATGAGCATAAGATAAGGTGAAAATAAGGAATTAAGTATGTAAATTTGAAAAGTTAATTTATTTTTTTAGGAAAAACCATTATATTAACTAAAATATAATAATTTTACCAGCAACAAAAAATAGTTGTATATGCACACCCCTAAATAGTCATTAACTGTCCATAAAAAATTAAGGCCAAACATACCTTAGACTACTAACTGACTTTATGACATCTAATAAGACTGAGGAGGCTCATCTTTGGTAGATTGATCCTAGTCATCACTTTATGCCTATTTTATTTGTTCTAACCTAATATAGAGAATAAGTCATCTCCATGACCAGACGTACCACATTTAGTCTCAAGATTTGTGTATTTGGTTGAATAAATAGCAATGTAAGAAAATAGTAAGGGGGCCATTCCCCCAGTTCTCAATCAATTCTTGCAAATGGGTCATTGACTATCCATAAAAAATGGAGGCTAAACATGCCTCAAAATTATAACTATTTTTACCACATCTATTAATACTATGGAGGCTTGTCTTTGGTAGATTGCTTCTAAATATCATTTCATGTCTATAGCATTTTCTTTGATCTAGTGTAGAGGATGAGTCACTTTAGTAGTGAAACCTACCACATTATATCTCAAGTTCTATGTATCTAGCCAAAGAAATGGCCAATGTAGGGACTATTCCTCCAATGTTCAATAAATTCTTATAAATGGACCAACTTCATTACCACTATGTTGGCCTACACTAAAGTCTATAACAACATAGAAGAAACAACATTGATCCTATCAACAACACTATAAAATGAAACAACAGAGGTTTGAGATAACAAAGAATTATTTTTGGCTTTCTATAAAAAATAGAATGTCAATTTTCAAGAGGTGCTAAACTTCTAGAAATACTAGAGGGAGCAAAGGAGGGTATCTAAGGATAATCTATTTCCATGTGAACCATTATGGGAGAACAAGTTGGAAAAAAGAAAAAATCCACTTCTAGGCTTCTTGAGCCTTATGAAATCTCTAAAATAGGTGAATAATATCTTCAGGTTTATGGTAGAATAGACATAATGGATTGATAACCCTAACATAAATAATTCATTTACCAAGCAAGAGGTATTGATGAACTAAACCCTAGACGAGGACAACTCTATTAGGTTCAAGATAAGTAAACTAGGCTATGTGAAAATGAAGGGCTTCAATATACCTAGGTGAAGGGAGGTCCAAAGAGCATTTAGTTTGTCAACCATAGGTAAATATGGCGATAGCCAATCATAACCCAATCTAGCCTTATAATTAAGAAGTGATGTCTTTGAATATTATTGTCAGTCCTTTCACCAAGGACACTAAGAGCACATTGTGATCTTGCAAATCATAGAATTAGGTATATTTATTTTAACTAACTCAAAGTTTTTCTTATTGATAAAGGTAATTTTGAACACAAATTTAATATATACCCAAGGATGTCAATTTGTGGTCTATCAGGCAAACACGTCAGCCATTATAGAGAAATCCCTTTTATAATTTTTTTGTGAATGCATCCAATGGATTTAGAGACAAAATACTCCTTGGATAGTCATGATAGGGTACTATAAAAGGTTCATATAATTGATAGATATCCCATCCTAAAAATTATTTCCTATCCATAAAATCCATGGTATAATATTTTTCCAAGCTTTCCAAGTGGTATGAATGAGAAAAAAGTCTTGAATCTTGATTGAAACTAGAGAAACAACAAGGGATGGGAAATCCATACCTCTCCATCCTTTACACCCATAAGTATAGCCTAAGGTAATGCAATGTCAAATAATACACCAAAAAAATGCTTTAACGATGATTTTTAACCGCCATTAAAGGCATTTAAAGGTGTTTATTCAGCCACCATTTATGAGGATGTCATAAAAAGTGCATGACATGCGACAGTGGCTAAAAATAGCCTTAAAAAGTCACCCTCTTAGGGTCTAAGAGGATAATTTATAACCACCCTTTTAGGGATACGAGGGTAGTTAAAACCACCCTCGTAGGTCTATGAGGGCTATAAAAATACCCTCTTAGGGTTAAGACCTCAGGCCTAGACCCTAAGAGGGTGGTTTTAAATTGCCCTCTTAGATATAAGACAATGGTTTTAAATTGCTATCTTAGGTCACCCTAAGACAACAATTTAAAACCACCCTCTTAGGGTCTCAACCTAAAAAAAATTATAAACAACACCCTAGCTAAAACAACATAGCACTCAGCAATGGTTTGCTATTTCTATTGAGGTGTCCTTGCAATTCTTGTAGATAGAAAGCAGTCTAAAATGAAACATCATGTGTTAAGATTTTCAATTCTAGATTTTTCACCTACAAAATTAGATTATAGGAGATAATAAGACAATCACATTCACATATTGCAGTAGTTTACCATACATGACCATGTGCAAGCAATTAAAAGGCAGACTCACACAAGATTTCATAGCCAACTGAGGTCTCAACTTGAGGATAGATAAATTCTATAATTTCAACTAGAAATAAATTTAAAAGAGGATATTATTTAAAACTAGCATACTACTATGGGATTAACAAGGAGTAACACATGGTATAGTCAAAGAGAAAGATAGTTGGCATAAGAGTAAAAAAGCAATAGAATGAAGCATGGTAAAGCATTTACAATCATATAAATGGCATCAGAAACTTAAATCAAATTACAAGCAATCTAGCAACATAACTTAATTTACTACTTCCTTTGTGTCCCCTCCCCTCATTGTGTAGGTCTTCAAACTAAAAAGGTGAAATATAACCTCGTGCCTTATTCAATATCCAATAAAATTTTCTATGAGGAGAATCCCAATCCAAGCAATGATGAAATAAGAGTAATTGGTATTTATAGGCAACTACAAGACTTTGGAGCAACCATCATCCTCAAATAACAAAACTCAATAAAACGGAAAATGTGACTCCTCCTCCATAACTAAACAACAATAGGTTGATTTTACCGTAAAAATTCTCGATTAATTATATAAAGAAAAGGTTAGATTATATTAATTTATGAATGGGAATACTAAAATATTATAGTGTTAACATTATCCACCAGCTATAAAATAAAATTAGGTGGATAAGGAGTAAAGCATATGTAACTTAACTGAATATACATAAGAATAAAAGCTAATGACAACAACAAATACTATAGCTATATCTTGTTGCAATACACTAGATATTATACGAGGAAATTATAGGCATGTCTTTCATGATATCTACTAAAGTCTTTAAAGAAGAAATAGAAGTAATCAAATCTTGAACTTGCTCATCATTGTTAACTGCCTTCTTTTTAGGTTCCTGATGGACATTCTAAATATATTTGAACCATATGAGAAAGTTGATGAAGTTTGTTAATAACATATCATGGTGTGTTGGAAGTTCTATAGACTTGGGAATGAATGCGTTCTACATGTAACAAAATATCAAAGTCCAAGTTTGCTAAAATTATATCCAATGGAGGAGTAGAACCAGTAAACACCTTTTTGCACATACACTTCCAAATGTGCTTGAGAAATATGAGTCTACAAACATCCTAGAGTTAGGGGCATTGATCGAGCTAAGAAAAACCAATCGGAGAAAGATTCCAAGATCTAGTGAAAGAGGGGAAAATAAAAATGTAGAAGACATATAAAAAATATTAAGCCATGTCACAAAATCAAAACAAGTGAATACGAGTTTCTAGAGCATTACAAAAATTTCATTGAGGGAAAATGTGTAAAATCAAAGCCAGATTTTTAGAAGTTGAATTTTTTTTATGCAAAATCCACCATCCAAGATGTTGATTTTTAGATTCAATAGGAGCTTTCCAAATTTGAGCAGTAAGATACTACCATTGGGCATTGGTAAAGTTCACTTGCCACTTTACATTGAGCTTAGAGTCTAAAGAAGGACACACAAGATTTTTGTATACCCAACTAGAAGTAATGGAAGAGATTCTATGACCATTAAGCCATCTCTAGTCATTCCATATATTATGGGTAGTTGTTCCCAAATTTATAAGGACCCCATAAGGGATGGAAACCAAAACTAAGCCATAATACTATTTGAACCTAGAGGGAAGGGGACAATAATTGTAGAAGCTACCCGAATCTCATATACATTTAATTCTATTAATACATTTCTTCAAAACTGCTAGACCTTGAATAACATTGCATAAATCTAAAGGTTTATCATTATGGAGGATACTTTTATTCCACCAAATATTATTTAGATCGATGTTCACACCATGTCTCAAGTAGTTCGACTTCCAAGCCAATAAATGAGAAACTGATTGCCAAGCATTCCAATTTTGGGTAACTAGAATTGATCCTTTAACTATAAAGATGCATTAAGGACCTTATCCTCCCGTGGGTTTCCTTCCATTTACCTTTGTGAGTAGATAGATATATTTTGTAATGAAATAGATGTTTCCAATTTTCATCAATAGTGATGGCTCTAGCTACCCATTTTGCAGCTAAATATTTACTCTGGGTAAGAGGATAAATGATGCTTAGACCTATTAAAGACTTAGGTTGAGTACAAAGTTTCCATGAGATGGCTATCATTCCTACCTCCCAATCCCATTTGGTCCATAAAAATTTATGAATGGCCTAAGTTAAATTGTTATAGGTAACCTTATATGTCATACATCAAGAGGAGTAATAAAAATGAGAGACTGCCATCATTTTTTACAACTTGAATTCTATATGCTAAGGAAAGAAATTGTGTTGGCCACGCATTAAATTTTTTTGAAGTCTTTCCATAACTCAGTTCGACATATGTTTATGAGAAATATTAATCCCAAAGGGGATTCCCAAGTATCACACAATCATAGCATGAGGGAAGATATTCCACTTAATAGAGGAGTTACATCTACTAGGTGAGGAAGAAGTATAGAAGACTTCAATTTTAGAGTGGTTGATACGAGAGCCAAAGACATCACAAAACAATTGAATAATTTATTTAACTATTTCCACCACTTGTTTGGTATTTTGAATAAAAAGAAGGGAATCAACAACAAAATGTGAGTTAAGAACATGTTTATCCACATGAAGCTAAATACATTGAATGAGATCATCATAATTAGCCTTATGAAGAAGATAACCAAGAGCATCAACAACCAAAACATATGAAAAAGGAGAAACAATGAAACCTTGCTTGATAGATAATTGAAGAAGGAAGGAGGGGTAAAGAGCTCCATTAACCGGAACACAAGCTAAAGCATCACCAAAGAGCATACCAATTTTATTACAAAATTCAAGATCAAGACCAATCCAAGAAAGCATACTAAGAATAAAATCCCATCTAATTCTATCATAATATTTGTTAAAATCTAAAAAATCAAGAGGGCATCATTATTGGAGTTAATAGCCCATTACAAATTTTCCCAAGCCATCATAAGATTATCTAAAATATAACGACCTTTAAGAAATATAGATTGTTCTGGGTGGACAATCACTTGAGCAACAATTTTGATTTTTAAAGCTATAGCTTTAGCTATGATCTTGTACAAAATGTTAAGAAGGGTAATAGATCTCCAATTGGAAATTTGGTTATGAGTCATACCTTTAGAAATCAACTTGATAAGCCCTGGATTGATATAAGCTCCAAGGGAACTATTATGGAGAGCTTCCATGTAAACATGATGAACATCAAAGGAAATTATGTGCTAATTGTTGTATAAAACTCCACTGGAACACCATCCAATCCAAGAGCTTTACCATTGTTCTTAGAAAAAATATTAGTTTGTAGATCGTTCAAAAAAAGAGGATATTCAAGTTGATCCCAAATAATGGGGTCTATTAGGGAGGGAATATGTTCTTGCACATATTCCATTAATATACATTGGATGCCATACCTTGGCTTCATTGTAAAACATTGAGAGGAATGAGCTATACAAAGATTAGAGTTGAAAAGAGATGACCTAAAGGGTCCTCCAAGTTATTTATCATTTTAAAAATATTCTTATGTATGAGGTAGTTAAAAAAAATTAGTTCCCTTGTCTCCCTAGGCGATCCAATTAAAGTGAGATCTAACATGCACCCCTATAGCACTGTAAGACTCATAAAATCTAGTTTGATTTTCAACATTAGCTAGTTTGCATTGAACAACAATGTTAGTAGGGTCTTTCATAAGCATGAAACAAATATGAGAGATTTATTTATGAAGGAAAATCTCTTGAATCTTCTTCCTCCTGTTAATAGAGTACCCATATCATCTAAGGGAAGAAATTGTATTGGAGATAGTTGTTTCAAACCTTTTGATCTAAGCTAGTATTACTAGTTGATCTAGGAAATCTATTCCAGACATGCTTTACAACGTGGTAGGAAGCATGATTGTCAAGGTGGGACAAATTTAATTTGAAATAGAGTAGCATGTAATTAATGGAGATAGAAATTTTTTGGATAGAAGATAATATAGGAAGGTGATCAGATAAAGTTGTGTGATAATGGAGGTAAACTTACTCATGGATGGAGAATTTATCTAGGAAATAATTATTGAAATAAAATCTATCCATAAGAACAAGATTCCTAGCTAAACCTTGATGCTAGTTGGACCACGTAAACTAATTATCTCTATGAGAGGAGGATTTACAAAAGATAGGGTCATGCACACCTAAATGATTATGACAAAATAACCAACTACCAAATTCAATAGTAGAAAGAGGTTTACTACCAATACAACTTTTGTCACTAGGATTCTCAATCATATTAAAGTCATCTCCAAGGATCCATTTTGCATGACAGTGAGAAAAAACTAACAATTTCTAGAGGTCTATACGACTAGGAGGGTCATTGGGAGCATAGATAGAACAAAATACAATAACCTAAGAGTTGAGAGCTAATCTAATCCACACATAGTGGTGAGCAAGATCTTCACCATGGTCTAGAATAGCATAGCAAAAAGACTTGAATATGGAAATGGAAACACCTCCTTTACCATTAATATGATAATTAGTAAAGCTAGATGGATATCCACCACCAATTATGTCCATACAATGGGTGAGAGTGTGCCTAGTAACTTTTAGTTCTTGAATGAAAAGAATAGAAATATGATTTTCAAAAACTACTTTTTAAACTTGAAACTTACAGTAAGGGAGAGAGATCCCTCTAACATTCCAATATAGAAGATTTAAATCCATAATGGATAATTTAGAGGTTACTTCACCTCATCAATTAGATATTAAAATATATTTTCACTTATTGGCAACAACAATGTGTTGTCCAAATGGGTTTGTTGAGCAAGAACCTTAGTTTGAGAAACTTGAGAGAAGGATCTAGCAAGATATTTGATAAAGGATTTTTCTCCTTTGTATGGATGGAGTGATTTTTTGGGGGTTGGTAAACATTGTTGCTTGCCTACCATTCTCCACCCATTTATCATAATACTATCATTCAAGAGTTGTGGTGAAGGAATGAGAGATAACTCAAGAATCGTGGCTAAATTTGGTGGGGCTTGTGGATTAATAGGAGTATCTGAGGATTTAGTCTAAGTTGTGGAAGAGGCAAGAGGGTTCTTGGGAGGAATGACCTAATAAGGAGAGTGTTTTTTAGGAATAGGGGGTGTTGAGGGCCATCGGTAGGGAATTTCTTGGCTAAAATTTCAGTTGTAGCTTCCATATGAGGGCCATTAATTGGGATTTTTCTATAATTCTTTTAGTGATGGCTTCCAATTGTTCCTTTTTAGCCTTTTTTTTTGGATTATTTTTTATCAAGTGTCCAAATTCTCTATAGAAAAATTATGCATTAGGTAATTTTAGGTAGATAGGAGGTTGACTAACATGGAAACCTAGACCATTGAGGTCAAGGAAGGGGGCAATTACTTGGATATGTCTATTTTGACACAAATATGAGGGTGCACTCTATAATTAGACAATTTTTCTAAAGTAAGGTGAGACCACAAAACCTTACCAAGAAGAGCAACAATTTTATTGAGAAAGGAGTGACATGAAAGAGATAAAAAGGAAAACTCATTGCAAAGAAGGTATTTTTCTCTAGAGGGGACCTCTAGATGAAAATAAAAAGACAAACCTTGTAGACAACAAGTTTACCCACGGATAAACCATGTTATGTGTTGGAGGGCATTTTTGGTATGTTCAAGATTTGGAAAAGGGACTACTAGGTACCCCCTTACCAAACCTCAAATAGCCTCAAATATCCAACCTCTAGTACTTTCCCAAACCCCCATAACCCATTTGAGAAATTTAGCCACAGGTGGTATCCCTCGTAAAAAAATGACAATACCTTCATTCAAGTCATTAGATACTTCAGTAAAGAAATTAGGAAGAACAACTGAAAGGGGCTTACCTTGATCTACATATGGTTGAGGTATTGTTGGATTAGGGTTTGATAGGTCAACGATGCATTTCTCTAGTAAGATCCTCTTACTCTTCAAATTTTTAGGATTCTCCATGGAATTATTTGTAAGGTTCCCAAGGGGAGTCAAAGAAACCTAAGATTCAAGAACATTTGGGGATGGAGTGTCCTCCATCATAGAAATCATTAACTTTATTTAGTTAATGCATATGTCAAGTAGGTCCTACAATAAAGAGAATCCACTAAAAATAAATATTCAATAAAGGTAATATATTCTATATCTTCTATATATATTAATGGGTGATATCAAAAGAATTTTGACAACTAGATAAATCCTTATGATCAACACCAAATTAGAGAGCTAGTTTTGGAAAAAAGGTAATCGAGTACACCTAGATGAATGATGCTCTCTTTTACAAAGGCAATGATGGTATATTATTAAGATGTATAGAAGAATAAATAATAACAACTTAGATAAAAGAGATCCAATATGAAGGTAAATATTGTCTCATACAAATTACAACTCAAAAATTTAAAAGAATAAGTTATTATTGGCTAACCACATTTTTTTATTGTTTTAGAGAGATAAAGGATTAAAAATCCTATTGGGTAAATAGTGAAAAGCCTCAATGCATTTCAATTCATTAATCATGAATAAACTATTTCAAAAGTGGGATCTCAATTTTATTTGGAAGATCAACATTTTGTTAGTCATTTTTTATGGGTGGGTTTTAATTACAACTAAATGCTTCACCAGGCGGATCAAATTTATGTCAGCAAACCAAAAATTCTATCATACAAATTCTAAAAGATATCATCACTAGATTTAGGATGCCTTGAATTATAATGATTGACAATATTATATCCTTGGTTAGGGTTAAATTAATGTATATCATATTTTAATATGGGTTTATATTAAAAACATTTTCTACTTACTATCCCTAAGGTAATTGTTTAGCATAAATTGACTAATAAGAACATTTGAATGAGACAAAATATCGAATGAGTTCATTATTAAAATACCCCACCTAGAAATATAAGAGAGGGAAGGTGTTGCTTCAACTCGATTGATTTGACCCATTATCTTAAAACCTTGACCTAGTTTTTAAGGTGTGTTGTAGAGATTGATACTTACTAAAAATTGACAAGCGTTACTATGAGTGATTGTTGAATCACAAATGGACTAACACATGAAGTTAAAAAGAGCATAATGGGAATATAAGATGACACCTAAAGATTTTGTAGGATCATACCATGTAATCTCATCTTTGGTAAAGAAGTGTGTCTTCAATCAACTTATAGCTCACTTCCCTTCAAATGTCTCAATAGTTGGAGCTCAAATACATTGGAATTACCTATATGTAGTGTTTTTTGAGCTCTACTAGCATTGGAATAATAAAGGTAAAAGGTATTTAAAAAGTTAGTTAACAATAAAATGATGGTTCATGTTGTGAATATTACATATTCACCTTATGATTATGGAGGTTATGGGAAGTTAGAAAGTAGATGTAACTACCAAACTCATACCTTCTTGATTTGAAATGTATATATACTTCTATAACATCAATTTAAATAATGATCATAGTATATAAATATATGTTGTGCTTCTAACATTTGATACCATAGCATGTTGATATTAGAATAAAGCTTATATTTGTGATGTTGATCTAATTGCTAACAAGTAGGAGATGCTTCTCAAAGTTTGTGAAAGAGTGCTATCACTAGAGAAACTAAAAAGGAGAATATGTAAGTTTGGGAAAGAATAAAAAATCCTTTTTATTCCTATTTATGTTTGCAGGTGTGGTAGACATTTATTTCATCATAGAAAATTTTTAGATCCATATAAGAAAAACTATGTTTATGCTAAAAGAGTTGTCATAGGGAGAGTCAGAGAAGATGAGAGTCAAAAATTTTGATGGTGGGATAGCATAGGTGATGAGTGGTAGGGATGTGCTCAGTAGGTTAGATAGTAATTTGCTTATTTCGAAGGTTAAGGAAGCCCTTAGCGGTAAGGTGGTCAGCTTACAAGTTGTAGTTTCTAGGTGGATATTCAGGAGGATGGGAAGTTGGCCAATTCTCAAAGAAGATATGATGTTTAGGGCATAAAAATTGAGGTGGTCATCCTTGGTGATGAGTATCCCTGGTCTAAGGCTCACGAGAACCTATTTGTTGGTAATGCAAGTGGGTACCCAAGTTTTGGGTCTTTCCTTAACCCAGGTGTATGTTCCTTTGCTAAGGTTACCACAAGATGTTATGATTCTCATAACTCTAGTGTCCTTTTTGACTTATCTCCCTCCGGTGATAAGCTGGTCATCCTTTATGAGCTTGTGGCAGTCACCATGGAAGAAGGTTCATGGAACTTGGTTGGAAAATTTCATGAGGGTAGACCCAACATTGATGCCATAAGAAGATGAAATTTGGTTACATAGGAAAAAAAGGATCCTTGGATATTATTGCGGTCTCTAATGCTTTTTCCTAATAAATATTAACTATGAAGAAGATTAGAAGAGGATCCTTGGAGGGGGCCCTTGGTTATTTCGTAAAATGGGATTATTTTTGCATAAGAGGGGTCTTGATTTTAATCCTAGGACTAAAAATATTAATTTGGTGCCCATCTAGGTGATAATACTTGATCTATATTTTCACCTATGGCATGAATATGTGCTGAGAGGTATAGCGAAGGCGATTGGAGACTTATTCCTAATTGATTCTACTACTAGATCTAAGTCCATAATGGCTTTTTCCAGGATGTGTGTAATGGTGGGCCCTGAGGCAGAGTTACCAAGCCACATTGATCTCATTTCTAAGCATTGCCCTTGGACCCAACCTATAGTTTAAAATAATAAAATCATTAGGTGTTTGGTGTGTAAGAGGTTTGGCTATCTTTCTGGTTCATTTACAAATAACATCCAAAACAGAAAAGAACCTCCAAATAAGAACTAGGTTAATAAAATGTCAATTTCTAAGGATCAAGGCCAATGCTCGGATCCTAAGCTAAGCCTAGTTGAGACATTTGGTCCCATATAAGAACCTCCTAAAATAGAGAATAAGGTTTAGCAAAGGTGATGGTGATTGGCATCAACAATCCAGGAATGGTAATGGTGAATAATCTAGACAAATCCATCTCTAGTTCTCCATTGGTTGATTGCAAAGATTGGGTAACTAAACCTCTCATTCCATAGAAGTTCCTTTAGAATTCCATTATTTCTCTAAATTCTCGAGAAGTAAATCATGAAGAGGATGCAGGAGGTTACGGTATGCTTGAGGGCCCAAATTCTCCTCAGAAGGTTGTTGAAGAGCATGGATTTCTCTCAAGCCAGAGATTTTGAAATCCCCTGATCTTAGGCAGGGATCGTTAGGAATAAATATTTTTTTCCTAAAGATAAGGAGCCTTTGAAAAGGCAAAATTGATTTGGGAGTTTCTAGGAAGGTTGGAAAACCCTCCAATAAAACCTAGAGGAATCGAGAGGCAGAAATAGATATTGTAGACAGACTGTAAAGTCAGCTAAAGTTTGAGAAGTAGAAATAGTCAAAAGGTAAACAACTCAAACTAGATTCATTTCATCAATCCCCTCATTCTACTGATGGGGGTAGCCCCTCCAAATATTGTAAATGAAGCTCCTTTTATGGAATATCAAAGGTTTTAATAGGATTTCGAAGAAGTGAGCTTTGGTCTCTATAAGGAGAGACTATAAATTAGATATCATTCTTGTACAGGAAACAAAAATAGATAGTAGTAGTGCTAAAGTAGTTAAGAAGAAAATTTGGAGAGAAGCTAGTTTTGTAGAAAATTCAACTAATGGAGCCTCAGGAGGTATTTTATGTATGTGGGATCCCAATGCTATTGAAGGTTTGACCCTTTTTATCTCAGATAGAGTAATACATATTTTATTTTCTTCTAAATATTTAGGTTTTAAATTGATTACTTTGAATATCTATGCTCCTAACTCACCCTAGAAAAGATCAGTTATTTGAGAATCTTTTAAAGCTATGCAAGAAGTATTTAGAGGGGAAGTGTGGCTTTTAGTGGGAGATTTCAATATCTCTTTATATCCTTATGACAAAAAATGTGGGTCTCCAATCTGCAATAGTATAGAGGATTTTGTTTTGTTTGTCAACTCTAAAGATTTAATGGATCTCGAGTTGAAAGGATCTAGATTCACTTGGAGTAATCATCACTTGGGGAGCCAAAATATTAAAATTAGGCTTGACAAAGTTTTAATTTCCAAGGAAGGGATTCCATTTTTTGGTAATGCAACGTTGAACTCTCTTCCAAAATTAGCCTCTCACCACAATTTGTTAATTATGGAGAAAGTTCAAAATCGGCCTTTCTTTCCTAATCCTTTTAGATTTGAGACCATGTGGTTACAAAACCCAGAGTTAGAAACAAGAAATACATAATGGTGGGCTAAAAGTTTCTTAGGTCACCCCATTGCTCAAATAACTTCCAAATTGAGATTTATTAAGGTCAATCTCAAGTATTGGAACAAAAATATCTTTGGCAACATTAATCTAAGGAAAAAAGAGCTATGTGAGCAACTCAAAGAAGTGGATAACATCTATGCAAATTTAGATTTAATGGAAGAAGTGAGCTATAGAGAAAGATGCATTATTTATGACTTGCATAACATCATAGCAAAAGAAGACATAATGTGGTAGTAAAAATTAAGGGCTTTATGGCTTAAAGATGGGGACCAAAACACAATTTTTTTTCATTCTTTTGCATTGAGGTATAGAAGTCACAATAGAATCAAGGAAATTTTAAAGGCTAATGATGATGTCACTATAGATGAAATAAAATAAGAATCTATTGATTTATTTAAAAAATTACTTTATTCTACAGTCCCCATAAATATGCAAGTCAAGGACCGAATGCTATGGAACATCCTGGTTTTTTTTTTCTTAAGACATGAATAAGACCCTTTGTGACCCCTTCAAGGATAATCAAAGAGGCAATTTTCTCTATGGGATGCCTAAAAGCTTCGAAGCCTGACGATTTTCCTCCTATATTTTTTAGTGTTTTGGTATAAATTGGGACCTAAAATTTGTGGTGTGGTCAAAGAGGTTCAAAGCTTAAATTTTATCCTCACAGATTTTAATCCTACATTCCTGGTGTTAATTCAAAAGTCGATGGGTGCTAGAGGATTTGCAAATTTTAGGCCTATCATCGTATGTAACACAATATTTAAGATCCTGACTAAATCAATGGCTAATCGGTTAAATAATTTACTCCCATTTGTCATTAAATATCGTCAAAGTGATTTTGTAGTTGGGAGATATATTTTGGATGGTACTATAGTAGTTCATGAGATCATTCATGTAGCTGACAAAAGTGGTAGTCTAGGAACCCTTATTAAATTAGATATGAATAAGGCATATGATAGGGTGTCTTGGAAATTTCTTTTCAGAGTTCTTGATAGATATGGTTTCATACATAGTTGGCCGAATCTGGTGAAGTTCTGTATCTCATCCACAATACTCTCTGTTATTATCAATGGATCTTTGATGGGTTATTTTTGTAGTTGTAGAGGGATTTTCTAGAGGGACCCCTTATCACCTTAACTCTTTATTTTGTTGGTAGATGCTCTTAGTAGGACTATCAAATCTAATCTCGTTATTGAATTATTGAGGCCGGTCCACTCGATAAACCCTCTCTCTCATCATCAATTTGCATATGACACTTTGATTTCCTTTAAGGCATTGATTCCACAAGCCAAATCAGTCAAATCTATTTTGGTGGATTTTGAGAATGCAACTGGTCATAAAGTGAATTTTAGAAAAAACTTGCTTTTATTCTTCAAAACTCCCCTGGATGGGAAAAAAAGGATTGCTAATATTATGGTTTGTACCATTGGATACCTTCCCTTGATGTATCTATGAATGCCCTTATTTAAAGTTTCTTCTAAACCATCATTTTGGGAGTCAATTGTTGAAAGGGTTTAGAAGAAGCTAGCAAGTTGGAAGGGTGCCCTATTAAGTCAAGCTAGGAAATTTTTATTGGTCAAATATACTCTGCAAAGTATTCCAGTGTACTTCTTATCCCTCTTCAGGATTTTGAGGAAAGTTCTAGATAAAATTGAGTAGTTAAACGCTCTTTTCTCTAGTTTGGTGTAGGTGACAAAAAAGAGATTTCACCTTGTTGCTTGGGATCAAGGCTACAATAGGAAAGAGGAAGGGGTGGAAAGTGCTGAATAGAGATTTGATAGCCAAGAAATCATGGAAGCTAGTCCAATATGATAACATCAATTGGGTTAAATTTTGAATGTCAAGTATCTCCTTAGCGATAGCAATTTCTTGAAGGTCCAAAACTACCCTCAGGGATCTACTTTTTGGTCCAATATGGTGAGAAATCGAGTTAATACTTGTAAACGTTTAATATGGATTTTTGGGGATGGTCAATCCATTAAATTTTGGAGAGACCCCTGGGTATCTAGCTCACCAATAGAATCTTACCTAGATTTTGCTAGTCTGAAGCCAATTACGGATCATTTTTTGGACCTAAGGTCTATGATTTGATTGAAATATCTAATGGTTGCCTCTAGTGGAAACCCTTCAATTTTCTATATCTCTCTTAGGTAGATAAATTGGCTTTAAAATCCCTATTGGACTCCATTAAATGGTTTCTGACTCCTAGTAGGGGTTCCCTTGACAAGCTAATTTGGGGTCCTACGAAGGATGGTATTTTCTATTTTAAGTCAGCTTACCTTTATCTAGATTATGGTTTGGACCCTTGGTTCCCTCTAACCAATGTTTGTATTAAAGGGCTTACTCCCAAGGCTAACATATTTTTTTGGTTAGCTATCCATGGCAAGTGTATTACCCTTGATAACCTCCAAAAGCATGGTTTGGTGATTCTAAACAGGTGTTTTTTGTGTGGATGTGTGATAGAATCTTCCTCTCACCTAATTTCTCATTGCCCATTTACTCTTGAAATATTCTATTTGTTATTGAGGGAGATTGAATTTACTTGGATTTTTTCCAATTCTTTGGAGGCTTTAGTCGACCAAGGGGTCTCTCTATTTTACTCCCCTCAATTTACCATTTCTATAAATTTGGGTTACCTCATTTGTGGTGGTGGGTTTGGAAGGAGAGAAATTCTCGGGTCTTTAAGGATGTATTTTTCCTAGATTCTATCATCTCCTTGAGGGCTATTGTGGACATCATTAAAATTGTCAAAGCTCTAAGCCTAGATAAAATTTCTAGTGGAAAGGAGATTGGTTTGGAGAGATCATTGGGTTTTTCGATTCAACATTAGACAACAACAAGTTGGGTGGTTCTGGATAGGTCTAAAATTATTTGGTAACCTCCTTCGTTGGTGTGGATGGTATTAAATTTTTACAGAGCCTCCAAAGGTAACCCAGACTTGGTTGGAGATGTTAGGGACTCAAGAAAGGTGATTCTTCTTGCATTTGTAGAAAATTTGGGCTATCAAACTAGTCATTTTGCTAAGGTTCGAGCATTATTCCAAGGAGTTTCTTAGTTAGATTTGATGGAATGCAAGAAATTGATCATTGAGGGAGATTATATTAATGTGATAAACATTATCAAGGGGACCCAAACTCCTTATTGGACCATCTCAAATATCCTATTAGAATCTAGAAGAATGATTCAAAACATAGAAGAAGTTCAATTTAATCACCACTTGTGATAAGGTAATAAGGCAATGGACTTTCTTGCTAACCAAGACCTTCTACAACAAGATCTACAAATTTAGAGGGGCAATTTCCCAACTGGTCTTAGAATCATAGATAATGAGTTTATTCAAAGTTGGATATCCATGTAAAATCAGTAGGTGGGGTTTTTGGATCCTTCTATTTTGGATTCCAACAATTGGTTTTTCAAACATGTTAACCCAGTGCCAATCCACTTAGTTCCAATTAGTTGGGCATATGGATTATAATTTTCTAAGGTACAAATGGGTATTGGTGGATGTTGATTAATCACCATAGGTGGATGAGTTAGAAAAAGTTAAGGTGGTGCAATGAAATTAATTCTACTATATGACCCACTATGTCTAGTGTTAATGGCCTCGATTCATGCTTTGTCAGTTGGCCTAGTGGTAAGTCCTTGGATTTTCATAAGGTGGATTGTATTCATGGGAAGAGATATGTATTAAGTCAAGTCACAAGAAAGTTTGGAACAAGGATGATGTGGTGGATTGTGTTTGACATAACTTTACCTTGGTGGATGGAAAGGTGGGTCCCTCTTAAGCTTTGGCATATTATGATTCACTTGGATAGTCAACCAACTTTCCTTTCTAAGAATTGCAATATGAGCTAGATAAGGAAAGTTACGATAATCAATTTTCCAAGGGTGAATTATTTCAACATGTGCTTCTTCAACCAGGAGGAATTTATGGGTATCATAATCACCTAGCTCTAGTTGTGGTACCTTTGCATTTTTATGTAAAATCTAAATTTGTATTATTTCCAGAGTTTTTGTAATTCCAATTTAGGAGGGTTTTCTTTGGTGCAAGTCCCATGGTGTGAGCATGAGTATTGAGGATGGTGGGATTGTTTTTTCCAGTTATGGTATTGAATTTTGTAGATCCCTCTAGTAAAGTGCATTATCTTATTTTCTTCCTTCGTTGGATGTGGAGATTCATGAGTACTTAAAGTGAGCAATGGGTTGGCCGAGGTGTCAGACCATTTCTTCTCGGCCAAGCATCATTTTCATATATGGTGAGGAGGCATGGTAAAATTGACGATTTATTAATTTTTAATATTTTCTATGTGGTGTTAGAGAGAGTGTGAGGATGGCTACCCTGATATTGGATCTACAATACCTTTCAATGGATGAGGAACTTCATAAGATTTTAAAAAAGAGGAATATTCTCTAGGGCATTTTGAGGTTTAATGGCCACCATAGGAAGATGGCTAAACGTCTAGTATACTTATGGTTTGTAGGGGTGGTCAGAGTTGGCACAATGGAGTTCAAAATTAACATCCCTTTAATTTTTGATGTGACCAGGCTCGCAGTGGATGGGCTAGTGCATAATCAATAGAAGCATTCCCTAGTGAAAGAGGTTCAAGTTTTCTTGGCATATGAAGAGAAGCTAACCAAAATATAGAATGGGTTTAGATATAACTCCCTACGAGCCCCACGAGATCATGTTGTTATGGTAAATATGCAATATTTTACCCTAGATGAGAACCAGGAGATCCTACGAAGCTATCACTTCATGATTTTGAACCATCTATATTATAATAAAATGACGAATATTACATAATTCTTATTTCAATCTATGGCTAGGTCTATTTCTAAGGTTAAGAAAGGGTGGCCTTTGACATGATCCACCAAGGATTATTGAAGATGATATTCGATCATGTGGTTAATTTGCATGGCCTGGATGGTGCTAGTATTCTTAATTCATTGAATAGAGTCTAGGCCCCAATTGTTGATTATTTAGTCTTTTCTATTTTGGAGGACTCGAACACTTTGAAATAGGAATCCATTAAAGCTACTCCCTCGATGGTGCAACTGGAGGATGGGGTGGATTCTACTCTTGGTGGACTAGGATGTAGTGAGGAAGGAATGAGGAGATCTAAATTCCTGGTCACAAAGATGGTGAACAACAGGAAGGATATAATGACAGTCAATGATTCAAACTTTGAGTATTACCTACCACTACCCAAGAATATAAAGTTAATTTTGAGAGCGAGTAGTGTCAGAAAGAATCAAAATCCTGTTTTCTAGATGGTGAATTCAAAAACAAAATATATTAATGTGATGATGATAAAATTATAGTTTTTTCTAATTTATTTCATGTAGGTGATGATCTCCTACACTAATAAGGTTCTAGCTCTCATGGGTTGGTAGGTGATGTGAGTAAACGAGTTCAAGGATGAGAATGAGGTAGACTGTAGTGGTTCCAAATTTGGAGTGGCCCCTTTCCTCTTCTTGAGTTCATTTTTGTTGGTTATATTCTATTCTTATGGGCTTGCATGCCTGGGTTTTCTACCCCTACGTGGGCTTATGGGTCTTTGTTTTGTTCAAGATTTGTATGGGTCCTTTGGTTCCAAGGATGGTTTCTCTCTATGAATAGTATAAGTTTGATGTTTAGTGTTTGGTTTCTCTTGGTCCACTATCTATGGTTGGGGAATATCTATTTTTTGTAAAAGGTTTTGAGGTCCTTTCAAACTCATTTCATCCACCATATAAAAAAAAAGTTGTCATAAAATTAAATATTGCCATCTTAAAAAGGTGTTGTTATGTAGTGTAAGCAAAATGAGCCATATGAAGCATTGCATTGGATTTTGATTATATTTTCATTAATATTCCATCTAAATTTTGATCATGCCATATGATGTTTTCATCTAGAAGAGTCACATGAAGCTACAATTTGAAAAATGGCTACTATCTAGAAAATAGGTATCATATAACTATCATCTAAAGCCACTTTCACTAGGGGATGCTATATTAAATATTTTGTCTAGAGATGTTGTCATATGGAGCTACTACTATCTCAAGTTTTCATCTAAATCTACTACCATACATATTTTCTAATGTATAGAGATGATACCATTTGGAACTATCATCTAGAGATAGTATCATCAAGAGCTATTGTCTAGAGTTGTCATTTGAAGTTGGTATTATCTAGATCTAATATCTAAAGTTATTACTATCTAAAGATACTATCTAGAGCTATTGACATATGAAGTTGCTACCTACAACTATAATTTGGAGTTGTTTCTATATAGAGCTACTATTTGGGGCTACTATTATTTGAAGCTTCCATTTGTAGTGACCATAACAAAAGTATCATGTAAAATAAATTTGGACTATACCATCTACTCACCAGTTTGTCTAGCAACTAGGGAATATAAGGATGCATGCAGGGCCATATATTTTGATGTTGTTGTATACATGCATAGTGTTGGGAAAAACATTGGTTAGTTTTTCTATGGTTCAATTAATTACCTCCATTTAATTGTTAACCTAGGGTAGCTCATAGTCTTGTGAGTAGTCGTGCACAATATATGCTTATAATTTCTCTTTCAGATATGAGTCCCTCAAATTTATGGTTTGGGGGGTTTGGTGTTCATTGAAGTTCTAATTTTAATTTCCAAACCAATAATCTATCCTATGTCTATGAAAACAAGACTAAAATGCACACAAAAATTAAAATGGTACTTTGCTGGAAATTACAAAAAACAAGAAAAGAATAACAAGAAAATAAATTAATCTACAAAAGATGAAATAACAAAAAATATAGGAAATTTAAGGGAAGAACTTTGTTGTAAGTGGGCCCACGCTTCCAGTAGGTTCTACCTGCGTTAAATATTCATCGTACGCTTAGATGATTTAACATAAAATAACTCAAAAGTATTTTATTAACAATTGCAACAAAGAATTTACAAGAAAAATATAGGATACTTGTATTTAGGATTAAATATGTTGTCTAGAGATGTTGTCATCTGGAGCTACTACTATCTCAAGTTTTCATCTAAAGCTACTACCATACATATTTTCTAATGTATAGAGATGCTACCATTTGTAACTATCATCTAGAGATACTATCATAAAGAGCTATTGTCTAGAGTTATCATTTGAAGTTCCTATTATCTAGATCTAATATCTAAAGCTATTACTATATGAAGATACTATCTAGAGCTACTACCATATGAAGTTGCTACCTACAACTATCATTTGGAGTTGTTTCTATCTAGAGCTACTATTTGGAGTTACTATTATTTGAAACTTCCATTTGTAGTGACCATAACAAAAGTATCATGTAAAAAAAAGTTGGAGTATACCATCTATTCACTAGTTTATCTAGAAACTAGGGAATCTAAGGATGCATGTGGGGCCATATATTTTGATATTGTTTTATACATGCATAGTGTTGGAAAAAATATTGGTTAGTTTTTTTACGGTTCAATTAATTGCCTCCATTTAATTGTCAACCTAGGGTAGCTCATAGTCTTGTGACTAGCCATGTACAATATATGCTTATAATTTCTTCTTTAGATATGAGTACCTTAGATTTATGGTTTGGGGGTGTTGGTGTTCATTGAAGTTCTGATTTTAATTTCCAAACCAATAATCTATCCTACGTCTATGAAAACAGGACTAAAATGCACACAAAAATTAAAATGGTACTTTGCTGGAAATTACAAAAAATAGGAAAATAATAATAGGAAAATAAATTAATCTACAAAAAATAAAATAACAAAAAATAGGGGAAAGTTAAGGGAAGAACTCTGTTGTAAGTGGGCCCATGCTTCCAGTAGGTTCTACCTGCATTAAATATTCATCGGATGCTTAGATGATTTAACAAGAAATAACTCAGAAGTGTTTTATTAACAATTGTAGTAAAGAATTTACAAGAAAAATATAGGATCCCCATCTTTAGGGTTAAAGAAGTTGTCTAGATATGTTATCATCTGGAGCTATTACTATATCAAGTTTACATCTAAAGCTACTACCATACATATTTGCTAATGTATAGAGATGCTACCATTTGGAACTATCATCTAGATATACTATCATCAAGAGCTATTGTCTAGAGTTGTCATTTGAAGTTGCTATTATCTAGATCTAACATCTAAAGTTATTACTATATGAAGATACTATCTAGAGCTACTACCATATGAATTTGCTACCTACAACTATCATTTGGAGATATGATTGTTTGAAGCTTCCATTTGTAGTGACCATAACAAAAGTATCATGTAAAATAAAGTTGGACTATACCGTCTACTCACCAGTTTGTCTAGCCACTAGGGAATCTAAGGATGAATGTGGGACCATTTATTTTGATGTTGTCGTATACATGCATAGTGTTGGGAAAAACATTGGTTAGTTTTTCTATGGTTTAATTAATTACCTCCATTTAATTGTCAACATGGGGTAGCTCATAGTCTTGTGAGTAGTCATGCACAATATATGCTTATAATTTCTCCTTTAGATATGAGTACCTCATATATATGGTTTAGGGGGTGTTGGTGTTCATTGAAGTTATGATTTTAATTTCCAAACCAATAATCGATCCTATGTCTATGAAAATAGGACTAAAATGCACACATAAATTAAAACGGTACTTTGCTAGAAGTTACATAAAATAGGAAATAAAATAATAGGAAAATAAATTAATCTACAAAATATGAAATAAAATAAAATAGAGGAATGTTAAGGGAAGAACTCTGTTTTAAGTGGACCCACGCTTCTATCCGGTTCTATCTGCATTAAATCTTCACCGGACGCTTAGACGATTTAATAGGAAATAACTCATAAGTATTTTATTAAAAATTGCAACAAAGAATTTACAGGAAAAATATAGGATCCTCATATTTAGGGGTGGCCTGCATATTTATAAGATATGCGGCCACACCTTGTTATAGTTTTGGAAAAAAAATCAAAGTTATGATTCTATTTTACAACCGCCTGCATGAATGAAGGAATTGAGCAAAATATCGAGTTTAGTGAGCTATTTTAGTGTATTCTATTTTTAGAATATGTCTGATATTTATTTTACCTAATTTACATAAGTATTTCATGTAGCAGCTGAAAACTAGATGACTAGTCATCTTTGACATCGACCCTGGTTCGGTTTCAATGCTGAAACTCCATTTATGCTTGTTACTAAATTTTTGTTCTATTCTTCCAACCATAGAGTCATTCTAGAATTTGGATTTAGTGAAAATCAGGTGCCTCATCTGTAAAAGTCGATAAACAAGTGCCTTGTCTATAGAAATCGAGAAGCAGGTGCCAACACGGGAGTCAGACACCTAATGGGAAGCAGGCGCCTAACGGAAAGCAAGAGCCTAATGGTTAAGTTTCAAACAAAAGTCAAACACTTCAAAGGGAATTGGGTTCCTGACTTCATACTTCACACCGACGTACCGTAGATGTTTTACCTTCATGAAATAACAAGTGCCAGGTCCGAGTGGGACCTTGATGAAAACATGCTAAAATGCAACATTTTCCATGAAATCTACACAAAATACACTTAAAGAAAAATATTAAATAACATGTAAAATACTATTAATATATATATATATATAATTTTCATAAAACATATATATCTATAAAAATAAGTGTCATTTTTTATAAGGAAAGTGGTATGAAAAATGAGCAATTTCGAGGCTCATCATCCCCCCATGCTTAAGGGGTGGCACGTCCCTATGCCACTTTATACTAGTAATTACCTATTCTATTTACAACATCCCAATAAGCCATGTTGGTATTTTTCCTTTTCTTTTTAGTGGCCTTTGCTTTTTCCTTGTCTTGGGGCTTTCACCCCTTTGGTGCTTTGGGAGTGGCTGCCTCCTGTCCTTGTTGTTTCTAGCACTTGCTGCATCAAACTGGTTGACTTGGACCTATTATTTTCTTTGGAGGTTCCCTTGTCCAGTCCACCTTACCTTTTTCAACATTCAAATAGTAGCCAAAGAAACTGGTGGTATTCTTTTGTAATACGGGCTCAACCATTTTCTAGTACTCATGGTGAAGGGGTAACTCTTCACCCATAGGTACTACATATTCATCACCAAATGGGATGCTAGACTTCTTAGAAACCTTGGCTATGGGAAAATTGGCTCTTATTGGATCAAGTTTAGGTTCATCCTTGACCTCTATTTTTACCACCAGAGGGGTTCTACTGCTTGATGCCTAATCTGTAGGTGGCACAGGTCCTAGAAATCCCATCCTCATAAAATATACCTTCATCCACGAAGGCTAATAACCTATCAACAAATACAAGATCCAAAACTAATTAGGTTGGGCAACTAAAATTCTCTTGGGAGGACTCTTGTATTGCTTTCTAGCCTCTTTTTTAGCTTTCTTAAGTACTTTCTTATAGGCCTTCTTCCAATTATTTTTGTCTACTTTTATCTCCTCTTTAAGCTCCTCAAATTTAAACAATTTATTTTCTACCTCCCATTTCTCATCAGAATCCAGTTATGATTTCTCATTGGATTTCATGCCAATACCTTCAATTCAAAAACTCTTAATCTAGTTTTGGGTCTTCACTGAGATGCCCTTACAAAGTTTTGCTTTGACCTCAGCTTTATGTGTTGCATCTCAGGGTATGTTGGTGCTGCTATTGCTTCCTGGTTTTTAGTAGATGCAGGATATTGAGCCTCTTCTTCCTGTGCAATGAATTGTTATTCAACTGGAACTTCTTCATCCTCCTTGGGTTTTTTGGCCCCTACATCAACTAGAGAATGCTCTAGTTCTTCCTCCTTTTCTAAAACTTGAGGCTCTTGAGCCTCTAGTTTGTTCTCCTTCTTTTTTTTGTAGACTATTCAAAATTTTGAGGTTCCTCAACCTCATCTTCATCTTCCTAAAGTACATGTACTATAGAATGAGATGTGGAACAGGGCTGCTCTACTTCCATTTTAGCATTCACCCCTTGCTCTATTTCCATATAAGTAGTGGATACCTATGTTACATCATCAGTCTGCACCATTGCATCTACTTTGGTTGGTTTCTTGGCTTCCACTAATATATCCTGCAATTGCATTTTTTTTTTGATATTTAGCTTATTTAGTTATCATTGATGTCAAGGTGAAAAGTCATCATTAGTACTATGGAGAACACCATCAATAGCACCAAGAAAAATATGAAGAGTTGAAGAGAAAGTTGTCAAAATAATATTTTATGAGGGTTTATGGTAAACCCATGACGGAAGATTAAAAGGTTTCATTAAAACCATTAAAGTTGGCAAAATAATATTTTATGAAGGTTTATGGTAAACCCACGATGGTAGAATATATTATATTTAAATTTTTAAGTTTAAACCCAAATTTAAAGTTTATATAAATAATTTATAAAATTTAAATTCCTTAGAATTCAAATAATTTATAAATTATAAAGGTGGGAGCGCCGACGTCATGCAGTAAAAGGAAGCACTGACGTCCAAGCAACAAAGGAATTTTTATATAAATAAATGCCAAGGAGGCATTCGAAATTCATCCCTTCGATTGATTAATGCATGCGATAAAAAAGTGAAAGGTTTTCGTTCTTTTTGATTGTGAGGAAGAAGACAAGAAATTTCGCTTGTCTTTAGTGCCAGGTAGAGTACAAAAGAGGAAGGGCACATTTATTAAAACACATAGTACACGATGGTCCATTGGTAGCGCATGTTTTGTGAATGCATTGGAAGTTGAGAGGCATGTGATAAATTCACATGAAGTGGTGTGTCTTGGGTGCCAAGGGAAGTTTGTTTTTCACATGGTTTTTGTGCACTAGCCAAGGACAAAGAATACGAAGAGTGCTTAGGCTCTTAACCGTGTGTCTAGCACATGAAACGGTTATAGCCATGGCTAGAGAACTCGTGAAGGCAGAGATCATGGGTTCGAAACCCACTAAGAGGTAAAGGTGACTTTTTGATAACTAATTTTTGCCTAAGGTTTTTCAAAGGATATTGTGGAGTAATAAGGGTTTGTGAAAAATTGTGTGTTTGGTTTATGTTATTGTTGGAGTTATAAGGGTTTGAGAAAGGTTGTTGATTTGATATTTGATTTCTATTATTGTGAAGTAATAAGGATTAATGAGAGGTTGTTTTATTGATGAAGTGATTTATATCTTTGGAACCATAAAGAAAGTTGATTTGATTTTTATCAAAGTTTCTCTTGCCATTAAAATAAATTAAAGAGGTTTGAATTAATTTTTGGTGGATGTTAAGTTTATTCTAGTTGGGATTTTATAAGGTGTTATTGGATAAATGTTTTATGTATGTTGATGGATGTTTTTGAAAGGTGGATTGATAAGGTGTATTTGAGTATTTACATTAGATTGTGAGAAAGATTTATCTTCTAACCTCTTTGAGATTGGCATAGAAGCTGTTGTGGTTGTGGCAGATTTATGAGATCCCTTCATCATCAAGAAAAATGTATGAGAACATTCTTCCATAGTTGATTTGATTGATTGGTTTTCTAGAAAATAATTTTGGATTGAAAAGGACTTGATTAGGGTTTCCTTTTTTAGAGTGTTTGAGTTAACGCTTCAAGGTTTTTAGGAATAAAGAGTTGTTAAAACCTTGTTTTATATGCATTATTATTGAAGCCATTGGTTGTGTGAAGAACTTGAGTTAGGGTTTTGCAAAAGAACATGAATATCATTGTTATGTGAAGATAGTTTTATAAGCATTGTTGTTGAAGTGAGTTGTTGTGTAAAGAAATTGAACTATGGTTTGAAAAGAACATGAGTATCATTGTTATGTGAGATTTGTTGTTGAGTATTGTTAGAAATATTTTGAGTTGGTTGATATATACTTGGACTAGGGTTTGTGAGAAAAGGTTGTTTCATTGAGTAGAGTTGGTTGAGCCTAGTCAAGTGGATGTGTGAAGTGATTTTTCAAGTTCCATAAAATAAACTACTCTATATTATGATTTGAGTTGAAAAGTGAGTGAGCTTCTTGAGCAAATTTGGACAAGTTCTTAGTGAGCTTATTGAGCAGATTTGGACAAGTTCTGAGTGAGATTATTGAGCAAATTTGAACAAGTTCTGAGTGAACTTGTTGAGAAAATTTGGACAAGTTCTGAGTGGACTTGTTGAGCATATTTGAGCAAGTTCTAAGTGGACTTGTTGAGCAGATTGAGGAAGTTATGACTGGAATTGTTGAGCATATTTGAGCAAGTTATGAGTGGACTTGTTGAGCATATTGAGCAAGTTATGAGTGGACTTATTGAGAACATTTGAGCAAGTTATGAGTGGATTTTTTGAGCATATTTGAGCAAAGTGGATTGTTTGAGCAGATTGAGCAAGTTCTGAGTGGACTTTTTGAGTAGATTTGAGCAAGTTTTGAGTGAACTTGTTGAGCATATTGAGCAAGTTCTAAGTGGACTTGTTGAGCAGAGTTGAGCAAGTTCTAAGTGGACTTGTTGAAAATATTGAGCAAGTTATGAGTGGACTTGTTGAGTAGATTTGAGCAAGTTCTGAGTTGACTTGTTGAGCAGAGTTGAGCAAGTTCTAAGTGGAATTTTTGAGTAGATTTGAGCAAGTTCTGAGTGGACTTGTTGAGCAGATTTGTGCTAGGCCAAAGGACTGTGTTAGTACAGATTTGAGACAGATATTTGGAGGTGACAGAGTAGAGAGGATAGTAGTCTCTAGTGGATAGAGATCCATCATCTAGGGTAGTGAGGATAGGTCTTATGAGTATGGACAAGAGTCTTCAGTGGAGAGAGATCCACAAGCTAGTGTAGTGGAGGCAGTAGTCTTCTAGAGAAGCACAAACTAAAGTAGAGGAGTTCTCCTATGGATAGAGATCCACAAACTTGATTTAGGGGGTTGGTATCTCCTTTGGACAAAGGTTCATAAACATTGTAATAGGGAAGGATTCCCAAGAGATTGATTGAGAAAATTTTAGTGCAATATTTTCTCTGTGGAGTAGCCCACATTAGGTGAACCACATAAATTATGGTGTCTCTATTGTGTATGGTGTTTTGTGCATTTATTGATTACTACTATTAATATTGCTATCTATTCAGTGCATAATATTTATTGGGAAAGAAAAATAAAAAGTGGTCTTATATTGTTCACCCCCCCTCTCAGTGTAAGCTTGTGTTATTCAATTTTCCTATTTGCCCCTGCAGTTGCTAAATTATCTTATCCAATTCATGCATCTTCAATCCAACTTCTTTCCTGGAATCTTGAAATAGAGTCCATTTTTTATATTTGGCTTCCTAAGTAGAAGTCTTCTCTCTCAACAACTACAGTTGTTGTTCCAAATCTTCTTCCTGGACCTCCTGTGTCAAATATTTTGTAGCAACCTCCTGTGGCAAATATTATGTAGCAACCTCCTGTTGAGGAGTTTTCCCATTTGAAATATCCTATAAAATATGGGTCAGGTACTCTTCCCTATTTAGCTCATTGATAACTACTTCATCGTCCGATAAGCTCGAAACCACCCTTGATGTTTTTAGCCTTCTACTTCTAGTTTTTGTGGAAAATCGCATGAAATGAGGGATTGGCGGATCCTACCTTACCTCATAATTGAATTGAGGGCTAGTGGGAGACAAAGCCTATCATAATTCCTCATAAAATTGGAAAAAAATTGGGGATGAGGCTTGTCCTACTTCCCATGTAGTTTTTATAGGTTGGGACACATACACTGTCTCTTCTTGTTCTATTATCTCTTGGGCCGACTACTCATCATGTATTGGAACCTTCCTCTCTTCTTGTGACCCTAGAACTACATCAATACCCTTAGTATCCTCAATTATCACATCTCTATGTGACTCTGCATATCGTACCAGGATCAAAATTAGGCCATGGTGAGCCAAGGCAAATATTATGCCTGACTGGTACTATTTGACCTCATATTTAAGGGTGCATGCAAGGTAATGTGAGACGTTGATTTTATCTCCATGAAATATGTGATTGAGAAAGCAAAAATGATTTGCATTTAATATGGATTACCTACTAGAGTAGGTGAAGAATCATGTGATCTATTCAAAGATCGCCCTCTAGAGCTTGGGGATGTGGCATTTGGGTAAACCAGCACTTGTTAGGTACTTAGTCGGTCCTCCAAAGAATATCTATGCATAGAGAGTGATATTATCTTCCTTGTACGTGCACTCCCCTATCAGAGGGAGGCCTATAATCGTGGTGATATAATATTTGGTGACTAAAATCTCTAGTCCCCACATATGCATGATCCCATCCCTCATGGATGCTATGAATTCTTTAGATACCGCTACATCTGGGCCCTAATCGACTAGTTGGCAATACTCCATCCATCCTGCAATATCAAATTAGGTTTTCACATCTGTTGAAATCCCTAAGCAGTCGGTAGGTTCACTTTTCTTGAGATCATGGTTCTTAGATTTCCCCCCCATACTTTAGAGTGCAAGTTCCCTTGGTTTACAATTCACTCGGTAATGCTTCTAGTTTTTTTTCCTTTATTATGAATTTCTACAACACTTCACACTCAGATTGTTTTCTGAAGATATCTTACAATAGTTTTTTAGTAAGCAATTTTTAAAACAGATGCTTTGTTGCATGCAGGCATTTAATTACTATAATCAAAAGTGATTATGGTTATCCATGGTAAGTTTCCTTTGAACATATTCCTGATTGTATGAAGGTGATAACCATAATAAATTGACCAATTAGAGCCATGACACATAGCACAGTGCCAAGAGGAGTTATTCAGGTGGCTAAGATAATAATGGGGGTTGTGCCAAAAATTTTCCATAGACACATGCATATGAAAAAAATATAGACATAAAAAAAATTAATTATGTACCTAAATTTGTTTTGTGGTTGCATATACATAGATATTCCTGGTGTGTTGCTATTGGATGATGTTTTATCACTAGGAAAACCACAATGGATGATGATGGCCATATTTCCCATACAGAGAATTCTCTTCCACGTGATCAATGTTTGATAGCTGTAATATGATTTATTTGAGACATCCTACAAAATTCAAAAACAAAGGTTAGAAAAAACATGCCTCCATGGGATGACAAACATCCCCACCGTGGATGTTGGTTGCTGATAATTTTTATTTTGTCTGTGACTAATTTGACTTTGCACATGAGTAGGGTGTTTATGTGGCTCAGTCCACTTTCCAATGTTGACATTTATTTTTACAAGGCAAAAAATGGTCGAAAAGGATGGAAATCAAGCACATTTTCCATATGGAAATCAGGCACCTTCTTTTTGAATTATGGCATGCAAGTACCTTGGAAATTGGAAGCATATACCTTAGGAATTGGGTGTTATGCTTAACATGGGAAGCAAGCACCTTAGAAATTAGGTGCTTATGCTTAACATGGGAAGCAGACGCCTTAACAATCAGGCACTTATGCGTAACATGGTAAGTAAACACCTTAGAAATTGAGCACTTATGCTTAACATGGGAAGCAAGCACCTTAGAAATCAGGCACTTATTCTTAACATGGGAAGTAGGCACCTTAGAAATACATCACTCTTCTTAAAATGGGAAGTAGGCACCTTTTTATGACTATCGAGTGTCATACTTTTAAAGCAAACTTTATACAAACTCAAACTTTTTTTTTTAACATAATATTTGGTGTGAGTTTCCCAAAAATGGAAGTTAGACACCCCTTGGAGAAACCAGAAATTAGGCGTCGGTCTGTCAGAAGATGAGATGCAGGTACCATCTCCTTAACATACTAGGAGTCAGGCACCTTGTACTGTATTATGATAATCAGGTGCCTCACTTTCGTAGTATGGGGATCAGGTGCCTTCTATCGTAATATGGGAATCAGGTGCATTCTTTTTATTAAATGGGTGTTGAGTTTTCCTTGTATATGCACTGTAAGGTTGATCAGGCCTTTAGAACTTTGCTTTAAGAATAGGGAAAAAATCAACATCCACCCCTGAACCAGTAGTTGAGTATTTTATTGTCCATAAATACCAATCCAAACACTCTTGTGCAGATTCAAGTTTAGTATTCCCCTTTCTAAGTGGGGACAAGCTATTCCTACTATAAATAATTCTTATAGAAATTTTGGAAAACACAAGTTCATGGATCCTATGCTTATTAGGCCGAGGTTTCCCAGGTTTCCTAATAGCTACACTTAGGGTATCATTCCTACAAATAAAAAATACAACTAAAAAAAAAGAAAAAATTTGAAAGAATAATTGTCTTTGGGACTATGTGGACTAGGTCCACATATTACTGACTCAAGATAAAATCAAAATCAACTGGGGTCTCCCCCATGCCTAATATAGAATCAATCATGTATGATTTAGACACATGGTATGGACACAGGTGGTGTCCATTGACTGTTAAGGTAATTTTATCATCCATTGTTCTGATCCTCAAAGCCCCATTGTTGATGACTTTAGTCACTTCATATGGTACCATCAAATGTTGCATGATCTTGCATTTCCTTTATTGGAACCAAGAATCATATAGTAATTCCCATTCTCCCACTTTAATATGCTTTGGCATTATGTAATGATAATGCCACTTGGCCCTTTATTTTTGAATGATCTCTATTTTTTGTAGAACATAAAGATGGTATTCATCCAATTGATTGAGCTACTGAATTCATTATTTTTGTGCATCATCCTTATTTATATTCAACTCTACTGCAGTCCTAATTGTTTTGAATTCAAACTCTATAGGAATCATAGCACTCTTCCCATAAACTAACTAAAATGGTGTGAAACTAGTAGTAGTCTTCCAAGTGGTCCTGTAGGTCCACACTACTTCTAGTAATCTAGTAGCCTGGTACTTCATATGTTGCTTCACTATCTTTGTGAGGATATTTTCCAACTCTTGGTTGGTTACCCCAAATTTACCATTAACCTATGGATGGTAGGGAGTGGTATGCATGATTTTGTATTATTGCATGAGTTCCTGAATCATACTTGAAGTAAACTAAGGTCCTTGATCTGTTGTGATAACCCTTGGAAACCCAAATATTGTAAATAATTATGATACAAGAAATCTGCTATAGTTTTCTCCTTTGAATCATGTAAAGCCTACACTTCAATCCACTTATTCACATAGTTAGTACAAACTAGGATATACCTCTTACCTCTTGACTATGGATTAATGGGTACTACAAAGTCAATCTCCCATTTATCAAATGGCTCAATGTGAACATGTGGTTGGAGTAGCATCTCATCTCTAAGGGTAGGTCTATCCATCCTATGACATTGATCACACTAGCTCACATGCTTGACTACATCTTTAAATAGTGAAGTCCAGTAATAACCAACATGCAATACTTTATATGCAGTTATTTTTCTTACAAAATGGCCACCACAAGGTTAATCATGGAAAGCCTTTAGTATTTCAATTATTTCATTTCCAACAATACATCTTCTTATGACCTGATCAGACCCTATTTTAAATAGGCACCCATCAATCCATGAGAAATCTACACTTTTCTCGATTAAAGTTTATTTTTCATGAGATAAAAGTGTAGGGGATACCAGTGGCTAAATAATCAACCATATATATGTACCAAGGTATATAATCATTCAGAGAAAAAAAATGCTCATTTGTAAATTGGTCCTCTGTAGCTGCATAGTCTGGAGGTGTTAATCTGGATAGGAAATTGGCTATCAAATTGTCCTTCCCTGGATTATCCACTATTTTCACATCAAATTCTTACAAAAGCAACCACCATCTGATAATTTTACCACTAATCCCAGGTTTGTTTGTCAAGTATCTAATAACTGAGTGATCAATGTGTACAAAAACTTGATATCTTGTGATGTAATGATAAAATTTTTTAAGAGAATGTATTACTGCAAGAAACTCCTTTGTGAAAATATAATTGAATTTAGCACCTACAAGATTTTTACCAACATAATAGATGGTATAAAAATCATCACTATCAATATGTCCCAATACTGATCCTATTGCATTGTTAGATGCATCAACATATATGTGAAAAGGTATGGCCCAATTTGGACCTCTCAACACTGGAGCAGTAAAATTTTATGCAAATTAAACAGTTTGGATTTCATGCACTTATTGGTGGTATACCACTCCCACTACTTGTGCTTGCACATCTTCATGTCATCTTAGCTTCAGCTTTATATTTCTATGGCACTTCTCTTCACAAGTTCTCTCTCACTCATCTCCTCCCAAATTCACAAAACACACATGATTCTTGCACAAGCGAATGAGGGTTTTATTTTTCAAAATTTTTAGGTCCACACCCACATGTATGAACCTCGTTTGCACACTATCATGCAAACCTAGTTCACATACTGCCATGCAAACCTGGTTTACATACTACTATGCGAACCAACAATCACCACATTATATTCATTTTTTTCCAACTTTTTCAGATTCCTCTTGCATTTCCATCCCTGTTTTCCTTATTTTTCTACTATTTATCACCATCTTCTTCTTTTAATAAACTCATCACCACTTTTCATCTGATCCATTTTTGATTCATCGCTTGGGGGGGTATTCATACAAAAATCTACTTTTCATGTGATAAAACAACTAAACATCGAATCACATGTATTACATATGTCTACAAATTTTTTTGCTGAAGATTATCTCAACATAAATACAATCCCAATCAAACATTTGCTAAATCATGAGAGCCTTGCACCAAACAAACATATTTTAATTCCATTCTTTATAGTGACACACAAAACCATATTTTGAATGTTGCACCTGATATGTCCTCACCACACAACTCTAATGGTTTGAAAAATGCAGTCATAAATCAATCAGAAGCAAAAAATTTTAAAGGAATTTGTTCTATTCACAATTGGAACATCTTGCATTGATCACAAGAACAAATAAATATTAAGTCTATCCCAAAAGCACCTAGTACGATATTGCAAAGTGTTGTAATAAATTGCAAATCATCTGTTCATCATCATGTTTCTTTTGTAATCATCTGCATTCATTCACCCACACATTATTCATCTTTACTATCACTTCATTACCTTCATCCATTGTATTTTTGTACTAAATCATGTTTTACACAACATAGTACAAAAGGGGTAAATGTAGACACCTAAAAGTCGTACGTGGTCAGCCATAGTTAGTTGTAGTAAGTCATAGTCACAAATCAACCGTAGTCACACATAGTCATGCATAGTCACTTGTAGATATGCGTAGTCACATGTAGTCATGTGTATTCATGCATAGTCACTTGTAGTTATGTGTAGTCACATGTAGTCATCCATAGTCATGTGTAGTCGCTAGTAGTCACAAAACCTACAAAACTACACTAATCATGCTCAAAAAACCTCCTATTCATGAAAGGGCCATCTATAAACCTCTTTAAGTTATCTTAGCCATTTACTACACCTAATCATAGTCTTAATGTGACCATCTTCTCCCACAACCCTAATCATGGTGATTCTAATTTTATTTTGAAAGTCACTTTACCACTAAAGTTTACTTTATGGCCTAAGCATATTTAATTAGAATTAAATTAATATTGACCTTAATTATATCCTAACACAAGTGTGCACCCACCACTTAGTTAGGATATTTCCAAAATATTCCTAACCTAACCTCAAACTAATCGAGGTTTTATCTAATCAGGGTTAACCTTAATCCTTGCTCACACATGTGCACACCTAGGATATTTCTTTAGATCACATGAAGGATTGAATCACACTACACTTCATCATCTTAAACTCACCATGGTAGGACCTAACCGAGGGTTTATGCCACCTCACAAAGGACACCTCACCCCCTAGCCTTGGCCCACTCTATAAATAGATGGTCATTTTCACCATGAAACTCTCTCTCACCCTTTTGGATTACCAAAACTCTAAAAAAATTATTCTAGAACATCTTCCATCATTTTGGTATCTGTTAGACATTAAACAATAGTTCTAGAATACCATCTAGATAGGAATCCACAAAAATAGTAAACTACATCAAGGTTCTCACACCGCATTGTGAACCCAAGCAGAGATTCACATACTGCCATGCAAACCTAGTCTACAACAACCTTGCGACTATGGATCAGGTAGGTATCTTTTATTTATAGTTTTCATAGTATTACCTTGAGTTTTTAGCATGTTTTATTTCATTTCAAGGTCATATTTATTTGTATAAACATGGGATCTAATCCATTACAGGTCCCCAAACATACTAATCTATTTTTTTAGGTCCTAACACGTATACAAGACATCTCAAAGAATCCAACCGATGGCACACATGCAAAGAAGCCCACTAATATTAAGGGTACCAAAAAATATCATAAAGTGCATCTACATTCATATTGAAAAAGAGAGGGACATCCTTTTTGAGAGAAAGTCAATTTTGTAACCCCTTTTTGAAATCAATAAAAGAGCATTTAGCATCTACTTCATTAGTTTTGAAATTGTTGTTCATTTTTGTGTGTTAGAAACATATTATCCATATAGTGATAATTAACCACCTTGGAGTGTGGGGATTGCAATCCCTAAGGGAATATGATCTTTATTTTCTATCCACTACATGTATAACTATTGAAGGTTAAGAGTAACATACTACAAATGGAACAACTATTATGCTTTAATGATAATATATTTGCTACCCAAATCCATCACATGAAAAATATCAGTACAAATATAATGTCTCATTCTAAGTTTAACATTAGAAATATTATCTACATACGGAGCATTACCACCATTGAAAAAAAGAACAATAAATTTTTATTTATTAGTAGTGTGGATAAATATCATTAGGGCATTGGACATATCATTATTGATGAAATTATAAAATTTTCCCATACAATTAAAAATAGTGATCCAATGATTCCTTACAAAACACTACATCTTAAAATTGTGGTAAGCTTACATTCTATTTAGGAGAAAAACTAAAGGATCCTTTAAAATCACCTATAAATTGTTTAGACTATTTTGGTTCCACATGTACCTCTAGTTGTTTGGATGCAAGGGTTTACCTCATGTTTAGAATTTCTATCCTTATCTTTTATGTGGAAAAAATTCCATTCATCACATGTTTAATCTTGTGGGTGCTAAAATCTACATTTGTACAAAAAAAAATTAAAAATATTTTTTATTGCAATGATTGAATGAACTAAAATGGGGATTAAACTTATCTTGTGGCTAAAATATGGTAAAACAAATATTTTTTTTAGCTTCTCAATCTATTCGCTCAACATCCCACTAGATTTAATCCTTGTGTTGGCAATTTTGGGTACATTGGGTACATTGCCTTTGCTCAAGTGTTGATGTTGTCATTGATGTCAAGAAGCGGAAGGGTTTTTTGAAAACCAAGGTAGACAAAATAAAAGGTTTTATTTAAAACCATGGACAACAGATTTGAAATGGGTTTTTCTTAAAACCCAAGTTGGCTCTTCGTTTCGTTGAAAAATGTGCCCCGGTGTTGAAGATATTTAATTTTAAATATTTAGTTTAAATTTTATTTTTAAAATTTAAATTAATATTTTAAAATTAAATTAAAGTATTTTTCGACGTGTTTGGAAATGCCGACGTGTTTGGTAATGCATCGAAGTACATATAAAAGGTGGCAATGGAATTCATTAAAGGGAGTGTGTTTTCGATATGAATCCTCATGCAATTTCGATTTAGTCAGAGTCCCTGCGCTAACGAAGAATGATGCTCGAGAGCAGCGCCAAAGAGGAGGGCTCACGGTGGAGATTCAAATGATACTCGAGAGCAGCGAAGTATGGAGAGCACGGATAGCATTTGTCCTTATGTGAAAAGGTAGACCATGCTGCAATAGTAAAACATTATGCACAGAACCCTTGCGATGAGTAAATCGAAATAGTGAGCGATGATATTCACACAATGACACTGAGAGGGGGGGGTGAATCAGTGTAGCTATTAATTTTAATATCTACAACATTTAATATGAAATAAAGAGAACTTGAAAACTAGAAAAACAAATTGAACAAGAGAGCACACCACAACACTCAATATACCGAGGTTCACCAATTTGGCTACTCCTCAAAAATGACCGCTTGGACTCCAATCCAAATCCAGTCTTTGCAAAATACCAATTTTACAAATACTTTACCAAGCATCTACTGGAAGGAGCACCAACCCCTTAATTTTCTGCTGCAACAGATGGAGCACCAACCCCTAGTACCAAGCACCAACTTGGACTGCAATTCTGATCAATTTAAAATGACATAAGAATGTCTTCACTTCATGCACGACCCTGACTGGTCTGCAATTAACCCAACTCTGCACACTCTCACGGCTCTGCTAATTTTTCTCTTGACTCTTTTCTAACCCTCTTTTTACAGCAATTTCCCTCTTACAACAGCAACATAAATTCTCTGCACGATTGTCCTTTTATAGCCCATTTTTCTCATAGAGATTCTTCGTCTTCTATCTCTCTTCAATCATGTATGCAGTCGAAACACATACCCAACTGTTCGAATTCTTTTTTCTTGCCAATAAGCGGCTGTTCGAAACCTAGTAAATACGGTTGTTCGAGTCCTTCCAGATACGACTGTTTGAATGCATTTTCGATCCTGCATATTCGGCTGTTCGAATACTTCAAATACGGCCATTCGAATACTTTTTCTATTCTGCATATCCGACTCTTTGAATTCTGCAAATACGTCTTTTCTAATGCTTTTTCAATCCTGCATATTTGGCTGTTCGAATACTTCAAATACAGCTGTTCGAATGCTTTTTGATCCTGCCTATACGATTCTTCGAATGCTTTTCAATCATGCATATTCAGCTGTTTCAGTGCATGTTCGACACCTGTCAATGTGTAACTGCCGATCTGACATCAGTTACTTTTTACGTAACTGGTTGCATGATTTTCTGTATGCTTTTTCCGACACGTGTCACCTTGCATGCTCCTTCGGCTTTTACCGCCAAATTGTTACCTGTCGTGATATCGCGACACTTTTTGTAGCCGTACCCTTCATGCCCTTGCTGTCGTGAAATCGTGACCATTTTGGCTTTTGAAAGCTTTCCCTCTGTTCATGTCATGAAATCGTGACACTTTGAACATTTGCTGACGTCATCCTTAATGATGTCACGAAATCGTGACGCTTCCGGCTTCCAACAGCTTTCCTTGCACCCTGTCATGAAATCGTGACACTTTCAGCTTTTGTTGACGTCATCATCATTCTTGTCGCGAAATCGTGATGCTTCCAGCTTCCAGCAGCTTTCCTCGCACTCTGTCATGAAATCGTGACATTTTCAATTTTGCTGACGTCATCCTCAGCTTTGTCATGAAATCGCGACGCTTTTCGCTTCCGTACACTCTTCTTTGCACAGCATACAATCTTTGCTTTATGCAGTAGCGAAATCGCGACAACTTTGTGCCTTGTGCTTTCGACTTGCTACATCTTTTAGTTTTGCAATTTTGACTGGTAGCGAAATCGCTACACCTTTGTTTCCATACATTTTGTCATGCAAAATCGCTACACCTTCTTGTTTGTGCCTTTTCACTTGTAGCAAAATCGCTACACCTTTGTTGTCATTCGTTTTAACATGCAGCTAAATTGCTACACCTTTGTTTTCTGCACTTCCTATTTGTAGCGAAATCGCTACACCTTTGTGCCTTGCATTTCCAGCTGTGCTTTGGATCGCGAAACTTCGACATGTAGGGAAATCGCTACACTTTTCGTTGCAAGCTCCTTTCCTCCATTTATGTCGCGAAATCGTGACATCTTTTCACCTTGCTTCCTTCTCTGCCAACATGTCACGAAATCACGACAGTTTGCTTTGCACCTTCTCTCTCTCCGGCCATGTCACGAAATCATGACAATTTTTCTTGCATTTTCTCTCTCCTCGGCAATGTCGCGAAATCGCGACAATTTTTCTTGCATTTTCTCTCTCCTCGGCAATGTCGCGAAATCGCGACAATTTTTCTTGCATTTTCTCTCTCTCGGCAATGTCGCGAAATCGCGACAATTTTTCTTGCATTTTCTCTCTCCTCGGCAATGTCGCGAAATCGCGACAATTTTTCTTGCATTTTCTCTCTCCTCTGTTTTGTCGCGATATCGCGACAGAAAACATGTCGCGATATCGCGACAGTTTTCTTCCTTGTCTTTTTCTGCCAATTTTTGAATCTGGGTCACCTCTGTTTTCCTTGAAATTCACTGCACTTGATCTGACTGACCTCTGAACTGCATCAACTACATCAATCTGTCTGTGTTGACAACAATGACAATACTTTTGCAATTCTTTTGCTGCACCTTGCTCAACAATCTCCCCCTTTGGAATTGTTGGCAACACACTGCAACCTTGCTCAATTTCTTCTCCCCCTTTGCCAATAATACCAAAGGGCTGCTGCAGACTCCCCCGAGTCTATGCACAACATTCTCGGAAGTTAAAAAGTTTGAATGCTCCCCCGAAGAATGTGTTTCCCATAGCTAGTCGGTGCTTGGGTGGTGTGACTACTCCCAACTTCTTTCGAAGGTATTCAAATACTTCCTTTGGCAAAGGTTTTGTGAATATATCGGCTACTTGCTCTGTAGTTGGAACAAAATCCAATTTGACCTCTCCTTCGCAACTTTATCCTTCAAGAAATGATATCGGATTGCAATATGTTTGGTTCTTGAATGCATTACTGGATTCTTGGATATGTTGATAGCACTAGTGTTATCACATTTAATTGAAATTGGCTCTTTGAAATGAATACCAAGATCTTTCAACGTTTGTCTCATCCATAATATCTGAGTACAACATGTTGTTGCTGCAATGTATTCTGCCTCTGCAGTGGATAGAGATACTGATTCTTGTTTCTTGCTGTGCCATGCTACCAGCCTGTCTCCAAGATAAAATGCTCCTCCACTTGTGCTCTTTCTGTCATCAATACATCCTGCCCAATCTGCATCAGAATATGCAATCAAAGTGAAATCTTTACCTTTTGGGTACCACAACCCATAATCCATAGTGCCCTTGAGATATCTGAAGATCCTCTTTACAGCTGTTACATGAGTTTCTTTGGGACTGGCCTGAAATCTTGCAACCATGCATACTGCTTGTAATATATCTGGTCTAGTGGCTGTTAAATACAGCAAGCTTCCAATCATAGACCTGTACATTGTTTGATCTACATCTGGGGATTTATCATCCTTGCTCAACTTGCAGCCTGTTGTCATGGGAGTGCTAACCGGTTTACTGTCTTCCATTGTGAACTTTTTCAGCATTTCTTTTACATATTTAACTTGAGAAATAAAAATGCCTTTTTCATTTTGATTGACCTGCAGTCCTAGGAAATAAGAAAGTTCACCAATCATAGACATCTCAAATTCTTTCTTCATTTTAGTTGATATGTCTTTGCAGTATTCATCCATGCTGTTGCCAAATATTATATCATCTACATAAACAACAAGAACAATAAGATGGCCCTTCTCTGTTTTGACATATAAGTTGTTGTCCACCAAACCTTTCTTGAACCCTTGTTTAATTAGATAGTTATCCAGCCTTGCATACCATGCTCTGGGTGCCTGTTTCAAACCATATAATGCTTTCTTTAACCTGCAAACAAAATCTGGGTTGTCACCAAGTTGGAAGCCATCTCGGCTGTTCAATGTAAACCTCTTCTTCCAGTTTTCCATTCAAAAATGCTGATTTTACATCCATTTGATATACTTTGAAGTTTTTATGAACTGCTAATGCCAGAAACATTCTGATTGCCTCTAGTCTGGCTACCGGTGCAAAAGTTTCCTCAAAATCAATGCCTTCAACCTGAGCATAGCCTTTACAGACCAATCTTGCCTTATTTCTGACAACCTGTCCATCTTCATTTAATTTATTTTGAAAAACCCATTTAGTGCCAATTATGTTTTTATTTGTTGGTCTAGGTACTAATTCCCGGGTATTGTTTTTCTCAATCTGATCTAGTTCTTCATTAATTGCCTTCAACCAACTTTCATCAGTGCTTGCTTCAACAACATTTTTAGGTTCAATGCTAGATAACAGAGAATAGTTCCGCACTGCTGCTCTTCTTGTCTGAATACCATCTTTGGGATCCCCAATAATCTGTTCACTTGGATGATTTTTCTGCCAATTGTCTGTTTTAAATTTCCTGTTTTCTTCTTCTTCTGATTCAGTTTTTACACCATCTGGATCAATTTTCTGATTCTTATCTGTTTCCTTTTCATCATCACCTTCAATGACTTCTTCATAGATGGGGTAGTTTTCTTGATAAGTAATTTCTTGTTCTCTACCTTCATCAACTTTCACATCAGCACTCTCAACAATTTTCTTTAGCCTTTTGTTGTAACATGTGTAGGCTTTGCTTTTTGTTGAGTAACCAAGAAAGATACCTTCATCAGCTCTATTTTCAAATTTATCGAGATTATCTTCAGTCCGTTTGATGTAGCACTTGCTGCCAAATACTTTGAAATGTCTTGTTGTTGCCTTTCTGCCAAACCACAACTCATAAGGTGTTTTGCTTTCATGTGGTCTTAGCATGCACCTGTTTTGAATGTAAACTGCAGTATGTACTGCCTCTTTCCAAAATCTGTCAGCTATTTTGTTCTCAGCCAGCATTGTCCGTGCCATTTCCTGCACTGTCCTATTCTTCCTTTCTACAACACCATTCTGCTGAGGTGTTCTAGCTGCTGAAAATTGTCTTCTTATCCCATATTTTTGACAGTATTCTGCAAATTCTTCTGAAATAAACTCTCCTCCTCTGTCTGATCTTAGGCATTTAATTCTTTTTCCTGATTGATTCTCAACAAGATTTTTGAAGGTTTTAAACATCTCAAAGGCTTCGATTTAAGTTTCAAAAATAGTACCCATGTCATTCTTGAGTAGTCATCTATACACAACATAAAATATTTGTGTCCATTTATGCTTTCAGTTCTCATGGGTCCACATAAATCGGTGTGAATTAGTTCTAATGGCTTGCTCGTGAAATATTCTTTTGCTTTGAAAGTGGCTCCGGTTTGTTTTCCCTTTTGGCATGACTCACAAATACTGTTTGAAGGTTTACCAATAGTTGGTATGTCTCTTACTGCCCCTTTTGAGCTGATTTTTACCAGATTATCAAAGCTTATGTGACCGAGTCTCTTGTGCCACAACCAGTTTTCTTCTTCCTGACCAACCAAACAAGCTCCTTCTGAATTCTCTGAAAGAGTATACAGATTTCCAGAAGTTCTCAGTCCAGTGGCTATTAACTTTCCATTTTTTGTCTTTCTTACTTCACAGCCCTCCTTCTTGAAGATTACATCATGACCTCTATCACAGATTTGACTTACACTCAACAAGTTATGCTTCAGACCAATCACAAACAAGACTTCTTTTGATTTTATATTGCCATCACTGATCTTGACTGATCCCTTTCCCACAATCTTTGCTCCATCATTATTTCCAAATTTCACAGAACCACCTTCATAATTCTGTAAATTCTCAAATTTTTGCTTGTCACCTGTCATGTGACTGGAGCAACCACTGTCAAGTATCCAAGGTGCAGATTTGTTCTGAGCTTTAAAGGCGATCTGAACAATCAAAGATTCCTTTTCTTTCCATTCTGGTTTGATAGCAGATTTGTCTACTTGTTTTGCCTTTGTCCTTTCATTAGCATGTGCCTATTTTTCAAGAAATTTCTTGTTTTGTTTCAACCCACTTGGTTGAGATTTTCTACCCTGATAATTATTTGATGCAAAAGTGCTTCTACAAGTTTCTAGCAATATGTCCAAAATTATGACAATTATAATATTCAACTGCATAATTCATTAAAGGAGAAAAAAAAAATTTGTTGGTGAAATTCCTTTGAGATACATTATGCCTATAATCTGAAATCTTATGACCATAAGCATTGCATTTAAAACAATAACCGGAAAAGGAATGATTAAACCTCGGGTGCGGGTCTTTGCCAATTTGAAGTGGGAGCCATGAATCTTTTCCTTCTTGGATGTGTGACTTTTGTGAATCCATCTTTGTCAGTACTTTTCTTGAATCTGGCATTGTTGCTTTCTTTGGCATGATTTGTTTTTTCTAGGTCAACCCTGATCTTTTCTTCTTTCTTTATGGGTTCTACATTCAAGGCCTTTGAACCCTTTGATGATTCTCCTTCATCGAAGCCTAAACCAAATTTGATGCCGGAAGGCCTTTGGTTATTTAACATTTTATCCAGCTTTACAGTACTTTCTTCAAACTTATGAAAACAGCTCAATTTTCTATTCATCTCCTCTAGCTGCATCCTTAACTTAACAATATCTTCCTCTAGCTTGTTGCATTCAACTGTCTTTATAGTTAATTGTTCATTAAGAACTTCAGACATTTTCTTGAATTCCTCTGTCTGTATTTTTAAACTGTTTATTATGTCAGTGGCATCCTCTAGTTTTCTTGAAAACTTTTTGTTCTTTTTCCTTTCTGCACTCAACTCTTCAAGTGCAGCAACCAATTCTCCTTCCAGATAAACTTCAGCCTCATCTTTAAAGTTTTCATCACCTTCCTGATTTTCTTCTGTTCTTTCCTCTTCAAGTGCCATGAACAGAGCTTCACCTTTTTCTTCTTCAGAATCCTCATCTGAGCTTTCTTCAGAAGTGCTGACATTCTTGGATATGAAGCTTTTCTTCTTGAAGTTGTTCTTTCTGAAATTTTGTTTCTTCTTCCAATCACCTTTTTCTTGGAGTGAACCTTCACCATTTTTGGTTTTCTCATGCATTGGACATTTGGCTGCAAAATGACCGACTCCTCCACAATTGAAGCACTTAAAAGGTAGCTTTCCTCTATATTTTCCTTTTCCCTTTGTGAGTTTTCGAACAAAATTAGCTTCTGTTTCATCCAGTGTCTCTTCATCCTCAGATTCATGTTCAGCTTTTATATTCTTGTGTGCTTTAAAAGTCGCTTCTCTGTCTATAGACTTGGTTTGTCCTATTCTCATTTCATATGCTGTCAGGGAACCATGCATCTCATCCAAGCTGAAGTTGTTTAGATCTTTTGCCTCTTCTATTGCAAAAACTTTGGAGTTAAATCTTTTGTGCAGTGTTTTGAGAACCTTTTTCACAACAACTGCATCATCAATTTCTTCACCGAGTCCTCTGATTGCATTAATGATTCCGTTGACTCTCAGCATATAAGCCTCTATGTTCTCATCTTCATTCATTTGCAGTGCTTCGAACTGTGCTCGATGAGTTTGCAGCTTGGCTTCCTTGATCTTGTTGTCTCCTTCATGGATGCTCTTCAATTTATCCCACATGTCTTTTGCTGATTTATAGCTCATGACTCTTATCAGTTCACTCGTCAACAAGCCCACACATTATGGCATTCTTAGCTTTGGAGTTCTCAATTTTTTTCTTCTTAGTAGTATCTGTTGGAGGAGTAGTGGGTGCTTTGTATCCACTATCTACAGAATCCCAAATATCATATCCCAATGCACTCAGATATGTTTGCATCCTGAGTTTCCAGAAAGTGTAATTTGTTCCATCAAATAAGGGAGCTTTGTTGGATGAGAATCCTTCACCGTCTGCCATTGTTTCTTCCAAGATCTCCTTAGCTGATTAAGCTTGAACAAGGCACCTTGCTCTGATACCAATTGATATTCACACAATGACACTGAGAGGGGGGGTGAATCAGTGTAGCTATTAATTTTAATATCTACAACATTTAATATGAAATAAAGAGAACTTGAAAACTAGAAAAACAAATTGAACAAGAGAGCACACCACAACACTCAATATACCGAGGTTCACCAATTTGGCTACTCCTCAAAAATGACTCGCTTGGACTCCAATCCAAATCCAGTCTTTGCAAAATACCAATTTTACAAATACTTTACCAGCATCTACTGGAAGGAGCACCAACCCCTTAATTTTTTGCTGCAACAGATGGAGCACCAACCCCTAGTACCAAGCACCAACTTGGACTGCAATTCTGATCAATTTAAAATGACATAAGAATGTCTTCACTTCATGCACGACCCTGACTGGTCTGCAATTAACCCAACTCTGCACACTCTCACGGCTCTGCTAATTTTTCTCTTGACTCTTTTCTAACCCTCTTTTTATAGCAATTTCCCTCTTACAGCAGCAACATAAATTCTCTGCACGATTGTCCTTTTATAGCCCATTTTTCTCATAGAGATTCTTCGTCTTCTATCTCTCTTCAATCATGTATGCAGTCGAAACACATACCCAACTGTTCGAATTCTTTTTTCTTGCCAATAAGCGGTTGTTCGAAACCTAGTAAATACGGTTGTTCGAGTCCTTCCAGATACGACTGTTTGAATGCATTTTCGATCCTGCATATTCGGCTGTTCGAATACTTCAAATACGGCCATTCGAATACTTTTTCTATTCTGCATATCCGACTCTTTGAATTCTGCAAATACGTCTTTTCTAATGCTTTTTCAATCCTGCATATTTGGTTGTTCGAATACTTCAAATACAGTTGTTCGAATGCTTTTTGATCCTGCCTATACGATTCTTCGAATGCTTTTCAATCATGCATATTCAGCTGTTTCAGTGCATGTTCGACACCTGTCAATGTGTAACTGCCGATCTGACATCAGTTACTTTTTACGTAACTGGCTGCATGATTTTCTGTATGCTTTTATCCGACACGTGTCACCTTGCATGCTCCTTCGGCTTTTACCTGCCAAACTGTTACCTGTCGTGATATCGCGACACTTTTTGTAGCCGTACCCTTCATGCCCTTGCTGTCGTGAAATCGTGACCATTTTGGCTTTTGAAAGCTTTCCCTCCGTTCATGTCATGAAATCGTGACACTTTGAACATTTGCTGACGTCATCCTTAATGATGTCATGAAATCGTGACGCTTCCGGCTTCCAGCAGCTTTCCTTGCACCCTGTCGCGAAATCGTGACACTTTCAGCTTTTGCTGACGTCATCATCATTCTTGTCACGAAATCATGACGCTTTCCACTTCCACTCTTCTTCTGTCATGAAATCATGACATTTTCAATTTTGCTGACGTCATCCTCAGCTTTGTCACGAAATCATGACGCTTTTCGCTTCCGTACACTCTTCTTTGCCAGCAACCGCGAAAATGGAACATGTCACGAAATCATGACGTTCTCTGCTTTCGTACAATCTTTGCTTTATGCAGTAGCGAAATCGTGACAACTTTGTGCCTTGTGCTTTCGACTTGCTACATCTTTTAGTTTTGCAATTTTGACTGGTAGCGAAATCGCTACACCTTTGTTTCCATACATTTTGTCATGTAGCAAAATCGCTACACCTTCTTGTTTGTGCCTTTTCACTTGTAGCAAAATCGCTACACCTTTGTTGTCATTCGTTTTAACATGCAGCAAAATCGCTACACCTTTGTTTTCTACACTTCCTATTTGTAGCGAAATCGCTACACCTTTGTGCCTTGCATTTCCACTTGCTTTGGATCGTGAAACTTCGACATGTAGGGAAATCGCTACACTTTTCGTTGCAAGCTCCTTTCCTCCATTTATGTCATGAAATCGTGACATCTTTTCACCTTGCTTCCTTCTCTGCCAACATGTCGCGAAATCGCGACAGTTTGCTTTGCACCTTCTCTCTCTCCGGCCATGTCGCGAAATCGCGACAATTTTTCTTGCATTTTCTCTCTCCTCGGCAATGTCGCGAAATCGCGACAATTTTTCTTGCATTTTCTCTCTCCTCGGCAATGTCGCGAAATCGCGACAATTTTTCTTGCATTTTCTCTCTCCTCGGCAATGTCGCGAAATCGCGACAATTTTTCTTGCATTTTCTCTCTCCTCTGTTTTGTCGCGATATCGCGACAGAAAACATGTCGCGATATCGCGACAGTTTTCTTCCTTGTCTTTTTCTTGCCAATTTCTGAATCTGGGTCACCTCTGTTTTCCTTGAAATTCACTGCACTTGATCTGTCTGACCTCTGAACTGCATCAACTGCATCAATCTGTCTGTGTTGACAACAATGACAATACTTTTGCAATTCTTTTGCTGCACCTTGCTCAACAAGCGAGTGATTAGTTGACAGCGTAGAAAGCGAGTGATTGGCTGACGAGTGATTGGTTGGCGAGTGTTGATGAAGGTAGCTTAGTTTCAAGCCCTGCTGTGTATTCCAAACGCCAACATTTATGAGTAGGTTAAAAAGTTAAGAGGGATCACTGCCAAGTGGAGGGCGCAGCCGATTGAGAAACGTTTCTAAGCTGCGGCAGATCGCTGGATCGAATCGCAGCGACAGCGAAGCGGTTAGTATTTCTTTTATTATTGAAGTATATCAAAAGGGGGTATGGCTTATGAGTTTTATTAGGAGAAATAAGGGAATGGTATATTAATCTGATGGAGGTATAAGTTGTAATTCTAGTTTTGACATTGTGTTTATTAATGCTTGATACTTATGTGGAGTAATAAGGTTTAGGGGAGTCATAACTAGAGTGTGGAATGTTTATGAATGATATAAATATTTTATTTTACTTTTATGGTATAAGTGGTTTTGGGAGTTATAAGGTTATGCAATGTTGTGATTTATTTTATTTTATGGTACAAGTGGTTTTAGGAGAGATAAGGAAGTTGTGCAATTAAAGACCTTGGTGATGATTATTGAAAAGTGGAGTAATGTTGATTATGTTGTGATCTACTAACCCTTGTGAAGATTGGCAAAAGAATTTTGTGATTGTGGCAGATTTCCAAAGGGGTTCCTTCACTTCAATAAGGTATGGGCACATTCTTCTTATGAGTATGATTGGTGTATGTTTTCCTGAAATAAGATTGGAGTGAAAAGGTATTCAACAAGGTTTCCTTTGGTTGGGTGTAAGTCCTAGTTTCTGGTTTGTTGAAGACTACTTATGCATTGTTATCATTGATGAGAGTTTTGGTGAATGCATAATTCTGGTTTGAGGTAGTGGAAGCATTGTGCACTAGGGTTTATGGTTGTGAGTCTTGATACTTGCTTTGAGTTGATGAAACCCTTGGATGGCTGTGTTGAGGTTGATGGTTGAGTTGCTTCCATAGAGGTTGGTTGATCAAGTTATTGCTTTTACTTGATACATGATATTGGGCTTACTCCATTGAGTTGATTTGAACAAGTTATTCTTTGCATTTGGTGATATTGTGTGGGTGGCTGTTTTGTTCAAATATCTTTGGAGGGAAAAGGATTTCTACTTGTTTCCTTTTCTTGTGATGATTGGTTGAATGCTTCAAGGTTAATGTTGAGTTGAATGTTGTTGGTTAAACCTTGTCTATGAGCATTGTTGTTGAAGCCCAATTGGTTGAGAAAAGATATTGGTTTTGGAAAGAACATGAGTATCATTGTTATATGAGATATTGCATGGTTGGCAATTGTTGGGTTGTGTTTCATGTTCTTGAGAAAAGCATACTACATCTATCTTATTCTTTTGAGATTTGAGATTGAGTTGAGATTGAGATTGGGAGTTAAGTATAGAACATATTGAGTCTCTAACAATTCTCTTTATGCTTCTATGAGGTTGATGAATCATATTGAGTCTCTAACAATTCTCTTTATGCTTCTATGAGGTGGATGAATCACATTGGGTCTCTAACCATTCTCTTTGTGGGTTCATGCCAAGCAAGTTTTCTTGATGAACTTGTGAGCAGGTTTTGGACAGGTTCCATTGGGGACTTGTGAGCAGGTTTTGGACAGGTTCTTGTGGGGACTTGTGAGCAGATTTGGACAGGTCCTAGCAGAGGACTTGTGAAGCTGAGTTTGATAGTTCTATCAGAGAACTTGAGGACAGAGGTGCATTGGTTCTATGAGAAGAACCTGAGGATAGATTTGTGCCAGACCGAAGGACTATGTTTGGTGCTGATCAAAGACAGAGGAAGAGGACATTTGTGCTAGACCGAAGGATTGTGTTTAGTGCAAATTCGAGGACCAGCTTTGAGGTGATAGAGTTGAGGACAGAGGTCTCCAGCCAGAGCAGGGAAGACAGGTGTCTTCTGTGGATAGAGTTCCATTTGCTAAGGGCAGCGGAGGCAGAGGTCTTCTAGAGGATCACCAGCCAGAGCAGAGGTAGGGGAAGGTATCTCCTTTGAGCAGAGGCTCATAAATTCAGATTGGGGGAAGGTTTCTCCTTTGAGCCGAGGCTCATAAACATTGTAATTGGGAAGGTTTCCCAAAGAACTTTGAGATAACTTTTAGAGAAAAGTTTTGAGGATGAACCATGTAAATTGTTGTGTCACTTTGTGGATGGTTTTGTGCATTGCTTTGATATTGCTTTGGATATGTTGCTTTACTATTTTGAAGTATAAAGGAAAAGTAAAAAGTGGTCTTATACTGTTCACCCCCCTCTCAGTATAAGCTTGTGTTCTTCAATTGGTATCAGAGCCGGTTCCTTCGAAAAAGTTTAAACAACTTGAAGGAAGATCTTACAAGAACACAAATGACAAGGAAAGGCAAAAGCAAAACCATAAGACACAAGAAGAAGAAATCTCACATGGTCATGAAAGAAAATGAAGATGAACTCAATGTTGTTGCTTTGGGAATGGAAATAGATTCAAGAGATGAATCAAACAGTGGAGAACAAGCCAGATTAATAAAGTTGTGCACCAGATGTGGGAAGACCGATCACTTTGTGGTTGATTGCTCACAAGTAAGAGAATGTTTTGTTTGTGGTCAACTCGATCACAATGATCATCATTGCTATAGGTTTAGTAGCAGTGAAGATGAAGATGATCCGTTCAAAATTGATGAAGATAAACAGGATTGTAAGAGCAAGGATTCTGAAAGGCATAGGCATCAAAGGAAGAACAAAGATGATCACAACAATAAAGGAAAGAGGTACTCTCACAAGCACAAGAAGAGCTTCTACCTAGACAAAGCAAGTAAGTGTTCTAGTAGTGATAGTGAAAGTTCTTCAAGTGATAATGAAAATGAGATGTTGTTCATATCGGAAAAAGAGGAAGAACCAAAACATAGATTCATTATCATGAAATGTCTTAGATGTGGAAATTTTGGTCACCTTGAGGATGATTGCACAAATAATGTTTTGGTTGCTAGTATGTATGAGGATGCTTCAGAAAATGTTAAGGAAGATGCATGTATGGTCTTTGAAAAGGGTAGCACCTCTAGTGATAAGAAATCTGAAAAAGGCCTTGATGATTCAAAAAGCAAACATATAGAGGAAAGTGAAGTAGATCTTAAAGGTGAACTTATTAGTGCTCTTAGTGCTTTGAAAAAGGAAAGAAAGAAGAATGCTAGACTCAAGGATAAGTTAGATGAATGTTGTATGGAGAGAGATGAACTTATAGAAAGTCTTGATGTCTCTATGGCTAAGGCACAAGAACTCAAGAATGAGTTAGAATCTAAGGTGCTTGAGTATAGTGAATTAGAACAGAAAATGGCTTCGTTGAAAGAGGAAAATAAAGAGTACAAGGATAAGCTGTACAGGTTTCAAGAAAGCTCCAAAAAGGTTAAGTCTCTCATCCAAAGTCAAAGAAATCCAACAGATAAAACAGGTCTTGGTTTTGTTAAGCCTCACAAGAAACAAGTTGGAGAGTCTAGTAAGAGATTCCAAAAGGAAGAGAGTTCTAATGAGGAAAGTATTTCAGATCATGAGTCCTTGAATGATAGATGCATAGAAACAGAAAATAGATTTCGGAATGAGAAGAAGGAGAAGTTTTCAGGACCTAAGAAGTCAAATAAAGGAAAGTTTCAAGGCAGATGTTTTGCTTGTCACAGGTTTGGTCACATGGCTGTACATTGCATGGCTCAAGTGAAGAAGGTAAATGACAGTTTCAGAAGTGGTAATTTCTTTTATGGGTATTGCTACTCTTGCAATCAGTTTGGGCACAAGGCAGTTCATTGCAAGGCAAATGACAGGAACAGGTTTAGTCAGAACAGGTGGATTCAAAGAACAGGTATGCCTCAAAGAAATAACATTGTTACTTGTTACAAGTGCAACAATGAAGGTCACATAGCTAGACAGTGTAGAGCTGAAATTCCAAGATACAGGAACAGAAACAGTGGCATGACCAGGTCCAAGGATCAAGGCATGGCTAAGAACAGGAACAGTGACAGAAACAGGAACAGGAATATGGAAAAAGAGTTCAAGAGAAGGCCCGACAAGGAAGTTATAGACGCTGATGATGATCAGTGCCTAATGGGAGTTTTACTCCCACCCCAGAATTAATCACCTCAATAGGAGGTGGGGGAGGGACTAAGCTAAGAGGCTCATTCTTAGTCCCGAGCCCCAAAGGTGGCCCTTTGCCATTGATGACAAAGGGGGAGAGATATGAGTAAGGGGGAGAGCTTCAAGTGAAGAGGAAAGCTTCAAGTCAGGGGGAGAAAAACTTCAAAGGTACAGTTGTGGGTTTCAGTTTTGGCTCTTGAAGATGTGTTTTTAGTAAAGTTTTGCCATCAATGACAAAGGGGGAGATTGTTGGCAATTTTGGGTACATTGGGTACATTGCCTTTGCTCAAGTGTTGATGTTGTCATTGATGTCAAGAAGCGGAAGGGTTTTTGTGAAAACCAAGGCAGACAAAATAAAAGGTTTTATTTAAAACCATGGACAACAGATTTGAAATGGGTTTTTCTTAAAACCCAAGTTGGCTCTTCGTTTCGTTGAAAAAGGTGCCCCGGTGATGAAGATATTTAATTTTAAATATTTAGTTTAAATTTTATTTATTTAAAATTTAAATTAATATTTTAAAATTAAATTAAAGTATTTTTCGACGTGTTTGGAAATGCCGACGTGTTTGGTAATGCATCGAAGTACATATAAAAGGTGGCAATGGAATTCATTAAAGGGAGTGTGTTTTCGATATGAATCCTCGTGCAATTTCGATTTAGTCAGAGTCCCTGCGCTAACGAAGAATGATGCTCGGGAGCAGCGCCAAAGAGGAGGGCTCACGGTGGAGATTCAAATGATGCTCGAGCAGCGAAGTATGGAGAGCACGGATAGCATTTGTCCTTATGTGAAAAGGTAAAAAAATCAAAAAGTGAGCGAGTGATTAGTTGACAACGTAGAAAGTGAGTGATTGGCTGACGAGTGATTGGTTGGCGAGTGTTGATGAAGGTAGCTTAGTTTCAAGCCCTGCTGTGTATTCCAAATGCAAACATTTATGAGTAGGTTAAAAAGTTAAGAGGGATCACTGCCAAGTGGAGGGCGCAGCCGATTGAGAAACGTTTCTAAGTTGCGGCAGATCGTTGGATCGAATCGCATGACATGAAGCGGTTAGTATTTCTTTTATTATTGAAGTATATCAAAAGGGGGTATGGCTTATGAGTTTTATTAGGAGAAATAAGGGAATGGTATATTAATCTGATGGAGGTATAAGTTGTAATTCTAGTTTTGACATTGTGTTTATTAATGCTTGATACTTATGTGGAGTAATAAGGTTTAGGGGAGTCATAACTAGAGTGTGGAATGTTTATGAATGATATAAATATTTTATTTTACTTTTATGGTATAAGTGGTTTTGGGAGTTATAATGTTATGCAATGTTGTGATTTATTTTATTTTATGGTACAAGTGGTTTTAGGAGAGATAAGGAAGTTGTGCAATTAAAGACCTTGGTGATGATTATTGAAAAGTGGAGTAATGTTGATTATGTTGTGATCTACTAACCCTTGTGAAGATTGGCAAAAGAATTTTGTGATTGTGGCAGATTTCCAAAGGGGTTCCTTCACTTCAATAAGGTATGGGCACATTCTTCTTATGAGTATGATTGGTGTATGTTTTCCTGAAATAAGATTGGAGTGAAAAGGTATTCAACAAGGTTTCCTTTGGTTGGGTGTAAGTCCTAGTTTCTCGGTTTGTTGAAGACTACTTATGCATTGTTATCATTGATGAGAGTTTTGGTGAATGCATAATTCTGGTTTGAGGTAGTGGAAGCATTGTGCACTAGGGTTTATGGTTGTGAGTCTTGATACTTGCTTTGAGTTGGTGAAACCCTTGGATGGCTGTGTTGAGGTTGATGGTTGAGTTGCTTCCATAGAGGTTGGTTGATCAAGTTATTGCTTTTACTTGATACATGATATTGGGCTTACTCCATTGAGTTGATTTGAACAAGTTATTCTTTGCATTTGGTGATATTGTGTGGGTGGCTATTTTGTTCAAATATCTTTGGAGGGAAAAGGATTTCTACTTGTTTCCTTTTCTTGTGATGATTGGTTGAATGCTTCAAGGTTAATGTTGAGTTGAATGATGTTGGTTAAACCTTGTCTATGAGCATTGTTGTTGAAGCCCAATTGGTTGAGAAAAGATATTGGTTTTGGAAAGAACATGAGTATCATTGTTATATGAGATATTGCATGGTTGGCAATTGTTGGGTTGTGTTTCATGTTCTTGAGAAAAGCATACTACATCTATCTTATTCTTTTGAGATTTGAGATTGAGTTGAGATTGAGATTGGGAGTTAAGTATAGAACATATTGAGTCTCTAACAATTCTCTTTATGCTTCTATGAGGTTGATGAATCATATTGAGTCTCTAACAATTCTCTTTATGCTTCTATGAGGTGGATGAATCACATTGGGTCTCTAACCATTCTCTTTGTGGGTTCATGCCAAGCAAGTGTTCTTGATGAACTTGTGAGCAGGTTTTGGACAGGTTCCATTGGGGACTTGTGAGTAGGTTTTGGACAGGTTCCTGTGGGGACTTGTGAGCAGATTTGGACAGGTCCTAGCAGAGGACTTGTGAAGCTGAGTTTGATAGTTCTATCAGAGAACTTGAGGACAGAGGTGCATTGGTTCTATGAGAAGAACCTGAGGACAGATTTGTGCCAGACCGAAGGACTATGTTTGGTGCTGATCAAAGACAGAGGAAGAGGACATTTGTGCTAGACCGAAGGACTGTGTTTAGTGCAAATTCGAGGACCAGCTTTGAGGTGATAGAGTTGAGGACAGAGGTCTCCAGCCAGAGCAGGGAAGACAGGTGTCTTCTATGGATAGAGTTCCATTTGCTAAGGGCAGCGGAGGCAGAGGTCTTCTAGAGGATCACCAACGAGAGCAGAGGTAGGGGAAGGTATCTCCTTTGAGCAGAGGCTCATAAATTCAGATTGGGGGAAGGTTTCTCCTTTGAGCCGAGGCTCATAAACATTGTAATTGGGAAGGTTTCCCAAAGAACTTTGAGATAACTTTTAGAGAAAAGTTTTGAGGATGAACCATGTAAATTGTTGTGTCACTTTGTGGATGGTTTTGTGCATTGCTTTGATATTGCTTTGGATATGTTGCTTTACTATTTTGAAGTATAAAGGAAAAGTAAAAAGTGGTCTTATACTGTTCACCCCCCCTCTCAGTATAAGCTTGTGTTCTTCACCTTGAGGTCATTCCAAAATATTTTGAGACCACCATTACAATATCCAAATGGTTTGTGTACTTGAGAAATACCATGAATTCCATACAATACTCATTTAAATCCATTATTACTTTATTTACATTAATCTAAACATATAAGAGGTAGAAAATCGTTTATATTTATCTATTTTAAGTTATAGTGAGAAGAGATGACAACCATGATGTGATAGTTTTTGAAGAAGACACTAATGAGCATGAGAACCTAGCTTAGAGTCATTAATAATAATTTTATCATTTAGAAAATATATGCAAGAGTATGATATAGTCAATCTTGGAAATCCATCCTCAAGGATATTCATTAGAAAAAAATTAATATATCAATGTGAGGGATGGAAGTGTCAAGTAACAATTTCAAAGGTAAGCTACATTTCTCAATGAAAAATGTAAATTATGAGGAAAATCCCATCCATATCTAACATGACATATGTGATAATTTATGATAGGATGAATATGTATTTGACAAAGTTGATAAAACCCTAGGTCTTTCCCAAAAGACATCTGCCAAAGCTTCCCAAAAAGTGTTAGCTTTGTTTTGGAAAACTAAAGTCCCCTTTGCTAATATTGATGTTGCTCAAGTGAAACCTAATAGAATTAATTATCTATTCTTGAATCAGTCTTAGGAAACCAAATTTTTTTTTGCTTGTTTAAATGTTTATTAATTGAATCATTAAAATTACTTTATTTTATTTAATAAAAACCTTGACAATATCTAGCTTGTCATTACAAATATCATGACTCTTATTAAGATATTATCATACCTTGGCACTACTTTTCTAAATTTTACCAATTTTAAAAGAGAAATGCAACACCAAAATATCAAATAATAGAATGTGCCCAAAAATCTCAAAATTTGGCTAAACATAACAATTATGGATTTGTTTGCAATATTCGGCCAATCTATTTACATAAGTGATTTTGCCTGATGAAAAATAATAATTCGATCAAGGGAGTAATTTTCATAATAGAGGTAGGTAGTTTTAGCAGTAAATCCAATTAAATCACTTGTAAAATATGAGTGAATCACTTGACAAACCCAAGAAAATTGTTCAAAGAAACACAAAAATAAAAATTGGTAAAGATCATACGAAAAATATTTTAGAAAGTAAATTTTTAGCATTTAATGAAACACCAAGTCATTTTTTAAGACTTATAATCCTATTAGAGGTATAATTAGTGGTATTAAATATTTGGATATGCAACACTTTGCTTAAGTTACCCCCAAATTTTTAGTTTCAGTAGAAGTAATTATTTTTAATCCAGCTTAGGGTAAAAATTTTCTATAAATAGGGTTTTATGGCCCTCATTACATTCATGTTTTGGCTATGAGAATATAGAACTAAATTTTTTGAAACACACATTATCCTTTGTACTCATAAGGTTGTAATAAATTGGCAAGTACTTATGCATCCCATCAGTGGCACTTCCTTCCTGGTTTGCTAACTGTGTCATGGTTGTGGCATGGACCTTCTAGACTATATTGCAAGTACCATGTAAGTAATTTAGACTAGGGTGTGTTTAATATTTTAGTATATAGTAAGTGTCATGTAAATAAGTGTGGAGTTATGCAAGTGATGTGTCATGTTAGTAAGTTTGAGTTATGTAAGTTAGGTTTCACTTTAATAAGTGTAGAGTTATAAGTTTTATAAGAGTTTGTCATTTAGTATGTGCAATCATGAGAGTGTTTGTCCAATGTGGTTATGTGAAGAGTTAAATATCCTATGAGTATGAGGGGATGAAAATTTTATGTAACCATAGAGGTCAATAGTCTTTTGAATATGAAAATTATCATGTATATATTGAATACAAAGCTTTGTAATAAAGTATCAAATAAGCATTGTATTTATTATATTGCTTAAGTAGATATATCAATAAAATATTTAATGAGTTATTGTTCATTTTTTAATTGAATTATGTGAATATATTAAATAAAAATTTCTCTTGAAATATTGTGAGATCCAATGGAAATATTGGATTACTAACATAAAGGTATCAATATATTTTCAATAAATGTAGTGATGATTCATAATTGTGTACTATGGATCCTTTGGGAGACTTAAATATAGTTATGTATCCCTCAAAAAATAAGGGTGTTACTCTTGTATGTTTTAAATTAATATAGGATTATACTTACTTTATAAATTCAAATGATATTCCTTCATAATTTCAATATACATAGCATAATAGATGCATTGGAAAACACACATAGTAAAAAGTTTTGATATATTTTTGTCATATAATATATGGTTTTAAATAGAATATACAATCTCTTTAGATATTTTGTATGGCTTGAATATGATATTTTGTTTCAAATGTTTATATTATGGAAGGATGAAGTAAAGTTTGAAGAATTGCATATATATAGGTTTGTTCAAATAGGATAAATGAAAATTTGAAATTCCATTTTTTTGTGAACATATTTAAAGTAAAGGATGAAATTAAAGGAAAGAACAAAATGTTATAAGATATAATTGAAATCAATATAATGAATCAAGATATTTATGTCCAAGAAAAAACTACTTTCTAATTATCATAATATATTGAAAAGGGTGTCATATTGGCCACAAAAATCTATGGAGAGATGGATTAAGCAAGGAGATAGAAATGCCAAATTAATAAATGCTACAAAAAAAAAAAACTTGTTAGAAGTTATAATTTGATTTATAGGCCAAGGCCAACATCATATAATTTAATCTTGTGTAAGAATACAAATGATCAACGTGTAATACAATTATTTATTTTTTATATATATGGGCCCATAGTTAACATTTTCATGGTTATAACCCAACTTGTAATTAATATAAAACCTTCATGTTATACTGGATTAGGCTAATATTATTATATAATTATCATTATTGGGATTTAGATATGGGCATAAATAGCCCAACCATATAATCATTGTATTAGAGTATTATAATCCTTACCTATGAATAATATGGTTATTATTGATGGTCAAGGGAACCTTAAATTTATGTGTATCAATTTCAATATTTCATTTTTTTTCCTTTTAGTATATAATTTTATTAAATGGAATGCTTCTATTTGCTTTTTAAAATTTAGTAAGAACCCAACATGATATCAAAGTAGTTTTAGAACAATATTATTTAGTGATGCAAATGGTTATTTTAGAGCTTCCATTTTTTTTCCAAAATTAATTAGAGATTCATAAGAATTTTAAGCATTAGAGACAAATGGAAGATCATATTTTTCTATATCCATTTATTCTAATATATTTAGGAATTCATCCCTAATCTAATTTCCATTCCATTGTTATTGATATATTTTAATCATTTTTTGTATAAATGTAATTCATTTATAATATAAAAAAAACTCATTTTAACTTTGGAAGGGTACATTATATTTTTCATGGAGATTAAAAAATTCTTCCTATTGGATTTCGTAGCAATATCCATAAAAAAATAGAATTTAAACATTAACTAGTATTATTAAAAAGGAAATACACACAAAGCAATGCACACAATATTTGGGGTGTTGTGGACATTAAATAATCTAACTATTAAAAAACATAATTACACTTCAACAAATTAAACAAATGTTTGGTATGATGGGATATTATACCCAAATACAAGTTATATTTAGGTCAAGCTTAAGTACCTAACCTTTAGGATTAAAATAGTAAAAGACTACAAAAATAGTTTTTTCAAGGTTTACAAGGGCCTAAAGGACTTACATGTCAATCCAATACATAAGTCAGCCATGACATCAAGAGAAGCTTAATTACCATATTTTCCAACATCCACCCTTAATATAAATGGGAAACATGGAGAGAGACCCTTATTTGTCATCTCCCTTCAAGTATATTCTCCCACACTAAGTAGCTCCTACATGCATACAAAAGGAACCATAGGAATGATATTATTCAATATATCCATTGTCTATTCTATTGAATGCATGAAAATATGATCAAGAATCCCAAATGATTTAGTCCATCACATAAAATGAATCAAAATATCAATGTGTTTTTTCCATATATGGAATATTGGATGCAAACACTTTGGATGGTGCTCTTATTATCACATTGAGGAATGACTAGAAAAGTTTGATGTATGCCAATATCCTCTTAAATCATGAGCATCCATAAAATATTTTTAGTTGACTCATTAGTAGTATAATATTTAAATTTTATGGAGAATAAAAATAAAGTGGATTGAAATTTACAACACTAATAAATAAGCCCAAATATCAAATAGAATATAAATCTTGCAGTGGACTATCACTTATCCAAACACCATCCTAATTAGCATTTGAAATTCCTATCATAATTGGAGGGAAACCAAAGGAGTAATGAATATATACCTGATAAGTCTCGCTAATGTTCTTGAAAATCCTTTTGGTTGTGGTCCAATGACTCTTTAAGGAATACAACATGTATCCAAAATGATATCTAGCAATAAAAATTATATCAAGTCATGTGTGAATTAGATAAGTAAGTCCCCCTCAATATATTTATATAGATTTACATCTATCAAAGGATTCATCCAATCATCCCAAATATCTAGGATTGAAGTAAATGGAATCTAAGAAAACTTACAATCCTCTATCCTAAAATACTAAATAAGATTCAATTCATACTTGGGTTATTAAATAGTGATGCAAAAAATATTCTAATCAATCTAAATTCCAAAGTGAGATCCCCAAGTCTTTCATCTAAAAAATAGAATGGATACATAAATTCATATCTAGAATCAAGGCAAGAGACCTATAACCAATGATAAGATCATCAATATAAATAACAATCACCAAAGTCTCTCCATCCTCATGTTTTATGTAGACATCATGTTTTCCCTCACATTATCAAAATCCATATCTAAGAAAAAAAGTGAAACTTTTCATACCAAACATGACGTGCTTGTTTAAGTTCATATTAGAACATGGTCAATTGACAAAGTGGATAAGTAAGGATTTCAAGCTTAAAACCAAGTGTTTTCTACATGTATATCTCATCCTAAATTATGTCACATATGAAGGCACTCTTCACATACATATGAGGTTGTAATATGGAGAATCATATTGACTAATTCCATTCTATAAATTATGATTATCTTAGAATAATCAACTCCATACTATTAAGATAATACATTAGCAAGAAGGCATACCTTGTGCTACTATATTTGACCATCCAAAGTGTACTTAGTCTTATAGAACTATTTTCATCCAACCACATTCTTCTCATTTGAAAGAGGAACGAGCTCCCATATCATGTTCTTCATCAAGGCATCATACTAAACTAGCATAACATATTTCCAATCCAATATATATTTAGCTTAAGAATATGTAATATGATATTTAAAATGATCAATATTTTAGAGTAATTCTAGAGAAGGATCCTTTTAGTGTCACTCTAGAGATAGAACAGTTTAAGCATCCTTCAAAATCATCCTAATCCTCTTGGGTATTGGATAATCTAAGGAAGAATCATGTGTAATCTATGGAAAAGTAATATTAAAATTTAAACGTAAAGAATCCAACTCAAAATCACCATTCACCTCACCATGAAAAGTTGAAGCACTCCCAATTGATGTATCCACTCAATATATCCTAAATATAGAAAATAAGGTGTTATAAGTTTTATTGATTTAATGGATATGAAGACTATGCTTTAATAGAAATATATCCTACAAAAATAATAAAAGAAATAATTGAATTTAAATCAATCAAAGGGTCAAAATACTCTTTCACCAAAAGCTTAGGTGGTGTAAAAGAAGTAGTAGGAGGAACCTCATAAAAAATGACATCTATCCAAAACAAAATATCCATCAAAGTTGTCCTCACCATTTGCATAGAAGAGAGTAGCATTAACACCTCACTTTTTTGCTACTACCTCAAGATTCTTGATATGAATTAAGAAAATGTTTACTTTATGTTCTTTCATCTTACAATACTCACATGTTGGATTTTTTGAAGGGTTTTTTGGGATTATTTTCATTCTATTTTGACTTGTGACTTTAAGCTTTGATAATAGATTCCTTTGGATGGGCTTGATTGATGATAGAATTATCCTTATGCTTGAATATTATACCTTGATGATGTAGAAAGCATTTGATTACCTCATAAATTGATAATTTAGGAGAATTAGGGAAGTAGAATCAAAGCATATCAAACACAACAAATATCTCATACATCTCTAAAATACTGTTGAAGACCATATTGAGTAGTTTAATGTTTTTCTCCTTATCCATAAATTCCTAATCTTCTCATGTCACCTTAGGTATTCCTCATATCAAAATTAGATAAATAAAAAACCATTATGCAAGTAGTAGATTTGGTTATATTGGCTAAAAATAAGTTTGTAACTCAATAGTGCACACCCAAACTCCCTCAAAATCAACCTCTAGTTCTATCTCAACCAGCATTAAATCTTTCTAGCAAACCACCCCAATAAAGCATTTGAATAGAGAATAAATGGAGGCATGAATGGCACAAATTCTATGCTACAACTATGATGATATATACTCTCTGCACCATAAGTGCATACAACATAAACTATACTTACTCAACATGGGTGAACATTTCATTCAAGAATCTCATGATGAAAAGGTAAACAATAGAGAAAATGATCCACTATAGATACTAGATTGATCAGGGACCAACTACCATATATTTTTATACATGCATTAATAGGAATATCTACTCTCTAAACCATGAAAAATAAAAATAAATTTCAAGGGTCAGCACCTCATAATACTCATTGACTCATGTAATACACATAATTTTATTGATCCTCGAGTATCCAAACTAATACATAAATTTATGTAATTATTTTGAAGTCATGGTAGCTAATAGAGGAGTCTTACCTTGTGAAGGAAAATAGAAATATGTCAATATGTGTGTGGGTGATTACAATCTCCAAATAGACACATTTTCCATTCCTTTGGGGGGTTTTGATATAGTATTGGGAACTCAATGGCTTCATATGCTAGTTTTTATATTTTGGATTTTTTTTAAACTCTAGATGTAATTCACTAAGTGGAAGAAATATACTCTCTATAGTATACCCACTAATACTAATCAACCAATTAGTTCATGTCGAATAGAAAATATTTTAAAGAAGTCATATCAAATAGTGAGGATGCAACTATTTACAATACAAAATTAGACTACCACTTATAGAGTTCAACCAGCTAGAGTATAACTAATTTTAGAAAAATGCATCCATGTTTGGTAAACCATAAAATACTACCACAATAAGAAAATATTAGGTTGAATATTTTCATGCATTTTATTGAAGGACTTCTAAATTATGTAGGCAAAACAATCATTCTAGAGGTGCCAAATTGTCTCTCTTAGTATGCTCAAATTTATCTTCTAGCTCACCCCTATAAGGTTTCCATGATTTCTTACATATACATATAATCCATTTTGTTCATTCATGTCATACCCTATTGCATCATTCTTTCCACCTTCACCATTCATTTTTGGTAGGTATTGTTTAAACTATAGAACATAGACCTCGAAAAGGGTTTTCATATTGTAACTAGATAGATGAATAAGTGCTTGGGGTTAGTTTATGGACATCCTTCCTCATAAGTTTCATCAAGTATTTCAACTACTTCCAAATATTCGGTAGTAGATTTTATTTTTCGAGAGCATGAACTAATTCAACTTATTAAGGATAACATGGTGATGGCATAGAACCATATGTTGTAGCAATTTGATCACCGCCATTTAAAGTGTATATTTTATGTGTTACAACAAATTAAACTCATGACTTACAAGCTCATCACCATATCTTCTCCTTGAATAATGGTTTGTGGTAGTTATGTATAGGTTTTAATAATAATTTTAAATTGAATATAGAAGAGCTAGTCATCTTAGATCTTGAATTTATTCTAGATCAATGGACATGTATATTTAAAAAAATATTACATGAAAGTCTTTCCTTCAACTCCAAAAACAGTTTTTCTATTGGAATATATTACATTATTTGGTACATACTAATGTACCACCTTTGGTACATATTTAGATTAGGAAAGAGTGTCCTATATTAGAAGTTGAATATTTATTGTATGCAATGTAATTAATACACAAGTATTATTAAAGTGTGTAAAGTAGTTTGGTATTGTAAATGTGCATAGTTATCCATGTGCGTATGAGTCCATAGAATATGAAGTTGGAGAGTCTTTAGAAGAGTGAATTCCAAGAGTTCTCCATATGAAGAGTCAATTTACATCCTATATATATGGTATATGACATGTTTTATAATATGGAAGTATGAATAATTGAGATCTTGATTCAATAGAGATACAATTTTGTGTAATGGTAATTTTATGAGTTATAGTTGAAGTTATTGTTGAGTTTTATACTTCTAGAAAATTTCAATTATTATATTATTCATATTGTAAATTTAATTTTGATATTTTAGTTGATTTTATCTTAATTATTTAGCTTCAAAATCTAACAATGGTATCAAAGCAATAACAAGGTTTTGAATTTCATATGTATTAAATTTACAAAGGATATTTCCAATAGTTAAGGAGAAATCAGTGAAGTTAAAGGAATTACATCTGGAAAAGAAAACTAGAGAAAACTGGATATTTACCTATTCCAATAGTAAATTTGGAATAGAAGGAGATTGCAGGTCTTGAAGATAGACCTTGACATTAAGGAGATTGAAAGACCCAAGAAGATGTCCTATTAGAGAGTTTGAGAGATTGAAGGAGATTCCAAATTGTAAGTTGGTTAGAGTCTTTCCACAAGGTTGAAGTCGTGAAGACTAGGACTCAACATAGAATTCTTTCCACTAGTTTTGATAATAGCTAGTGAAGACTAGTGAAGTCATGAAGACTAGGATTCAACATAGAATTCTAAAAATTTAAATACATTTGGTTTAAGTTTTTTGTTGGAAAAAATTAGCTCGTTATGTGCTTTCCTCATGCAAGGTTTAGTTTTGAGTTGTAGCAAAAGAATAGACATTGAAGATTAAGGAGGTCTAAGAAATTAGGATCCATTGCATATTGAAAGAAGAATATTTAGGATAACCAAGAAGAAGGTCTCATAGTACATTGAATATTGAAGGCTTTGAAGAGACCCAAAAGAGGTCACGTTATAGAACTTCCAAAATTGGAAGATAGAATATTGGAGATTGAAGCGAGAGAAGGACTAAGAAAAGGTCCTATTATAGAATTCAAAAGTAGGAGATTTTTGAGCTCCAAGAAATCAAGGATAGGTCTCATTAAAGCTTTGAGGAGAAGATTTGAGGAGCTACAAAATTAGAAGACCCAAGAGAGGTCCCAAGAGAATTTGAAGAAGGAGAAGAAGGCTAGAGAAATAATTATTGTAAAATTAGAGAAGAAACCATTGGAGAAAGCTATAGGAGGAAGAAATCTAATCAAGGAGAAGGAGAAGAATGCTAGAGAAAGCCCTATTATAGAATTGGAGAAGTGGTCATTGGAGAAGTTGAGAAGAAATCTAAAGGAAGAAGGAAGATAAGCAAGGAGAAGTTTTTGATAAGAAATATTTGGGACAATTGTTGCCATACAACAACAAGCCCAAGAGGGAGAAGATTTTGGCAAGAATTTTAGCAAATTTTGGAGAAGAGTTTTGAAGATCTAAAGACATTCATATTCTTGAGGATACATATGTGCATAAGAGTACCAATAAGAAGATAGTGAAGCACTATTGACCAAGGGATTACCACATTCAAGTTATTTACAAGCTTAAGATAGGAGATATAAGTTTACTTATAATTATTATTCTCTAAGGTTAAAAGTGAAACTATTTTGGAGGTATAAGAATTAATATTTGAAACCTTAGAAATATAATTATTGCTATTAGTACTTCAAGTTCATCCAATTTAGGATCTTATCATGATGTTATAAGTGAATAATTAGAAGATTTTGTATAAAATAAGACTTATGATATGAAGGACAAAGGAATAGAGAAAGTATTTTTACAATAATCAAATGATAATGTGATATCATCGAAAATTTTACAAATAGACATTAATGATGGAGACAAGCAAGAAGAAAAGGATTTTAATCAAGAAGGCATACAATGCAAAGTGAGTTAAGAGATGAAGATCCATATTGAAGACTAAAGTCTTCAATAACTAAATAATTTAATATAGGGGGGTGTTGGAATATATTACATTATTTGGTGCATGCTAATGTACCACCTTTAGTACATCTTTAGATTAGGAAAGAGTGCCCTATATTAGAAGTTGAGTATTTACTTTATGCAATGTAATAAATACACAAGTATTTTGGTATTGTAAATGTGCATAGTTGTCCATGTGCACATGAGTCCATAGAATAAGAAGTTGAAGAGTCTCTAGAAGAGTGAAGATAAAAAGTGCTCTATATGAAGAGTCGGTTTACATCCTATATATATATATATATATATATATATATATATATATATATATATATATATATATATATGGGATATGACATGTTTTATAATATGAAAGTGTAGATACTTGAGATCTTGATTCAATAAAGATACAATTTTGTGAACATTTATTAATGACAATTTTATGAATTATTGTTGAAGTTATTTCTGACTTTTGTACTTGGATAAAGATTCTTGAAGGAGAAGGGCATGTTAAGATCCTTATTTTTGTACTTAAGCTGTTATGATGTAATTGTTTTTTATTAAGAGTTACTAGCTTGAATCCCTCACTTGCATGTGGACCAACCCTTAATAAAAAATCTATATAAAAATAAGAGTAAAACTAAAATGTATGAAATCTTTTCCTCAACTTATAACAAAACTCTACTTTCACATAGGTTGCCTCCTAAAATAGCCCTACAATATTAGATTCTCGTGAAGACCATATACAACTCTCTCCTCTTACGAAAATGTAATTAAAAGTGTGAAGTAAAATAAAAGAAAGATAGGAGGTTATCGTCAAAACTCTACTTTCACATAGGTTGCTTCCTAAAATAGGCCTACAATAATAGATTCTCGTGAAGACCATATACAACTCTCTACTCTTACGAAAATGTAATTAGAAGTGTGGAAGTAAAATAAAACAAAGATGGGAGGTTATCGTCACTTGCGTAGAAAACGAAGTTATGTCCCTACCCTTAATTTTTGTTGGAAAACATATCATGTACCTACCCCTGACTTCGTCATTTCCCTCTTCTTGAATAAAATACTTCGTCTCTCAAATCACGTCGTCACCATTTCCTTTACGATTAATGCGTCTTTGGCGTGAAAGTCACGATTTCCTTTACGATTAATGCTTCTTTTGGCGTGTAAGTCACGATTTCCTTTACGATTAATGAAGGTGCGTATCTTATCAAATTTTTGTTTAATCTTTGGCGTGCAATGAAGGTGCGCAACTTATCAATTTTTTTATCAGTCCAAGCATCGGAATATATACGCTATTACACTATTATAATCTTCTAGTAAGCAGATATGACAAGAAGCTGGAATAGGAATCATGAATGGAATAATTAATGACTTCGATTTTTTTTTTTTTTTACTGCGATTCCTAGGGGTTAATGCAGTAGAATATAGTTGGGAGCAAAATTTTTCAACTACTCAATTATTGAAAACTTTTTCAACTACTCAATCACTTGCAACTATAACGGCAAATTTAGACCACAAAGCTTTGTGACAACGTAATATGGATGGAAGGCGTTAAATCGCCTCCATTATACAAAGAAGTAAATCCCATCGTTTGAGATCAGTCTTGTCAGTGCATGAGTTCTGCTATCAATTCTGAATCCATTCCTCATTCCTTATGGAGAACCAACCGCTGTCTTGGTTTTCTGTGCTTGTTATCACTGTGTTGGTGTACTACTTCTTCCTCCTCTTGAACGTGTTAACTGGAAGAAAGAAGCGAAAGGCCAGGCTTCCCCTTCCTCCGGGACCTCCAGCTTGGCCAATCGTGGGAAATCTCTTTCAATTGGAAAGAAATCCCACCGTGGCTTTCTCTGCCCTTTCTCAGCAATACGGGCCGCTCATAACACTCTATCTTGGCATGAAAACTGCTGTTGTGGTCTCATCTTCTGCCATGGCAAAGGAAGTTCTCAAAACCCACGATCACATCTTTGCGGGGCGGACAATTATAGAGGTAGTGAAGACTCTTTCTCACCACAAATCATCAATAGCTTTTGGTGAGTATGGACCTCGCTGGCGGTTTCTCAGACGTATTGCCAGCACGGAGATGTTCACTTCCAAGAGACTACAAGATCTGCAACATCTCAGAAGAGATCAAGTATTTCAAATGACTCGAATGATATTCGAGGATAGCAGTGTGATAGGAAAGAGCATAAATATTGCGCATACTGTATTCTACACGTCATTCAATCTGTTAGGCAACATGATTTTCAGTACGAACTTGTATGATCCTAGCAATCCGGCTTCTATGGAGTTCAAGAACGCTTTTACAACATCAGCGAAGCTTGCCGGTATACCCAATTTGTCAGACTTTTTCCCATTTCTTGCGTTGCTGGACCCTCAAGGCCTGTGCCGTCGGTTTCTCGCGTGTAGTAATCGAGTACATGCTTTTTTAGATGTATTAATAGAGAATCGCCTCGCAACAAGAAGCCAAAGTCCGAAGCATAAGAAAGAATCTAACAAGGACTTTCTAGACGTCCTTCTTGATTCGAAAAACGATGATTTGTCTATAGAAAATATCAGAGCCTTAATTTTTGTAAGTATTTGATTTTTTTTTTTTTTTTTAACCACAGTTTTGTGGGGATAAGAAGAAAGATTTCAAAGTTTGCTATTTCTGATTGGGCAGGAACTGCTTACGGCTGGTAGTGAAACGTCTGCAACCACAATAGAATGGGCGATGGCCGAACTTATTCGCAATCCTGAGGCAATGAAGAGAGCCCAACAGGAATTGGAAGAGGTGGTCGGTCCAAGTCGAAAAGTCGAAGAAAGTGACATAGATCGCCTGCCTTATCTTCATGCTGTGGTGAAAGAAATTTTTCGGCTGCACCCGCCGCTTCCTCTGATGCTTCCACACAAAGCTGAAAGTGACTGTGAAGTAGAGGGATATATGATACCCAAAAACACGCAAGTGATAGTGAACGTTTTTTCCATTGGAAGGGATCCTGCAGTCTGGAAGGAGCCCTCAAATTTCTTGCCAGATAGGTTTTTGGAGGGTGATAAGAGTAATATAGAGTATAAGGGACAGGATTATGAGCTGATTCCGTTCGGATCAGGAAGAAGGATATGCCCGGGGCTGCCGCTAGGCGATCGGATGGTTCATTTCATTTTGGCTTCCCTTCTCCACTCGTTTGACTGGACTCTTCCAGATGGGATGAGCTATGATCAGCTGGATATGAATGACGTGGTTGGAACGGTGTTGAAGAAGGCTGTGGACTTGGTTGCAATTCCAATACCGCGCCTGCCTCATCATGTATATTAGCTTTATCTGTCATTGATGGATAATTACTTTGTATTGATAGATAATTACTTTGTGCTATGCTGAGGTGAGCTTGGACCACCCATGTTGGATGACAGTTATTTTATCTATAGATACGTATATATTTGTTTGTGGTCGGCATATTTGTGGAGTCAACTAGTAAGTGTAAGAAAAAATGGTGTGAAAAGTATATTCAAATGTTTCTTATACTATAGAAAGATACACGATAAAATAAAAGGAAAATAAAAAAATAAAAAAAATAGATTTAAAGATAAAAAAGAATGATTTAGTATTTAAAAAGGATTTTGATATATTGATGTATTTTTATTAGTTGAATTATTTATCTATTTTATTTTAGGTGGATCATTTAACTTATGTATAGTTCATAGTTGGATTCGATTATATGGAGTAGAGTGGGATGGCCACAAAACAAAGGAGATGTATTGATTATGTTGTATAGATTTGGATGGCAATAAATATTTCACATGAGTATTAATCGAATGGAATATGTAATGGTGTAGTTACATTCAAATTAAACATATGAGTGGGATGGCCACAAAGCCAATGAGATGTATTGATCATATTGCATAGAGTTGGATGACAATAAATCTTTGACATGAGTATTAATTGAATGGAATATGTAATGGTATAGTTACATTCAAATTAAGCATATGAATTTTATTGTGAAATATTTTGTTATGTTTATGTAGTGTTTGATATAATAGAATTTTTATTATTAGAGTCTTTCATCTTGACAATTCGTATCAAAGCTAATGTTGAAGCTAGGAGCCTTGAGTACTCATGGAGTGACTTAGTGGGGATGTGGAAGTAATGAATAATATTAATCCTATATCATAATCATTGCATAGTTCAAGGAGGGGTCAAAAGATAATTGGTAGAACAACCTCATTGTATGGAGGTCATATATTTGAGTCCTAGCTAGTTTATACCTTTAACACGGTATGAGAGTTGAAGTAATAAAAGTGAGGAACATAGAAACAACGAGTATGTCCAAAAGAGAAAGGATGAGTGATGAGGTAAATAATAAGCAATGATCTACTCTATTACACTTGGCGGTTGCAGCAACTGGTTATCCATGTAATCCAATAGGATGTAAAGGTTATCATAGGATGAGAAGGTTACCATAAGGAAACTAGTGGTTGACTCATGGATTACACCCGTGTTGAAGAACATAAGAAAGCTGGTAGTTGAAACTTCAAATATATGTGAATATGTATGGATAACAATGAAAGTGCATGCACAACATGTTGATAGGAGAGATTTCTTCAAGAAATAAAATTTAGACCATTCAACATTAACATGGAGAATGTTGGAGAAAATAATGCTTAATGTGAAAAGTACATGAAAGTACTTTTCTTAAAGAAGAAGAAGAAAATTAGCTGAAAAAATAGAAAACTAGTTGTGAAATAGAAAGATACATGCAAACATTTGTGAACTATGCTTTGCATTTGCATACGGGTACATGAATTTTAAGTGATATGGATACATAGACATATAAAGGCCCAACAAGCACATTATATATTTGCACAATTTATAGACCATACTTAATAATATAATATTGTGTAGTAGGTATAAGTGATAAATAATTTAGTTATGTATAATTATTATGAATCATAAATAAATTCTTATGTCACTAATATATGTTGTAATAATCTAAGGTTTATTTTTAAGGTATTATATTATAAAACTGAATGAGATAAAATTATAATTACACATTTTCTAAAATAACATTGGATGATAATTATATAAAGAAGAAAGCTCGTAATTATAAATCATTCAATCCAAATCTTGTATTATTGTAACCATTTTTACTCATGAAACACATCTTGTGTGAATTATTTCTTTGTGATTTATTTATTTATTATTTAATATATTTTTTCAATGCTTTTATTTTGTGAGAAAAAAAGGTTTTTTAGTATTGAGTATTAGAGAAATGATTTTAGCAAAGTGGAAAATATTTATAGAGTTTTCATTATTTTGGAAGTCATATATTTTTGCAAGAGTACCAAATTTAGTCATTATGTAGATAATTTTGAGTACTATAAAAAACAACTAGTCATTAGTCTAATTTTGAGCAATATTTAAAGATTTATGGTGATTCAAAGTCAAGCTATAAAAGTTATTTTTATCTATGCAAAAATTTGTCAAATGAATAAAAAAAATATGTCTCTCAATCTAGGTAAGCAAATCAAATTTTGGTTATTTGATTTTGAATAAAATTATTAAATCTAATTATTTATGTGAAAATTGGGTGGAATTGGTGGAAAGGAATTTTTTTTATATAGAACCCTCATTCACTAAACCTTAGTGATTAAAATTAGAACAATCAATGATAGTCATTATTGTCAATTTCTAGTCTAATAGTATGAAAAACATCTTGTTTTGCCATTTGAACATTGATAATGTAGAAAATAATAAAGTTGATTGTTAGAACACTTAGTTGGTATAGTTCATTATAAGAATCTCTTTGAGTTGATTGGATTTATATAACACCCATAAGCTTTTTTCAGAGGCCAACTTTTTTCATTTTTTGGTATAACCCATTTTGATAGTCTCTTCAAGCTGATCATTTTTCTATATAACACCAATACAATTTTTTAGGGATTCTAGGGTACCTAAAAATGGTTAAAGCTACTAGAGTTACCCAACTAGAGAAATTAGGTGAACAAGTTATATACTTGATACAAAAACAAAATTAGGAAAATATACTTTACCAAGATATATGAATTTATAATCCATCTAATAGACTTGGATCACAAATATAACCACTAGATAATAAGGTATAAAAAAATAGGGCAGATATTTCAAAGGATATAGATCACAATACCTTGCTTAACAAATAACATTTATAAAATGCCTAAGATAGATTTCCTAATATTTTATGGTGAGGACCCTACCAATTGGTTCTATCAAACTAATCAATATTTTCCTCTTCATGATGTTCCCCATAATTTAAGGATCATAATAAAATCCTTTAATTTTTAATTTGAAGTGCTTCAATGGTACTAGTGGTTGAGGAATAAACATCTAGATCTTACTTGAGCTGAATTTGAGACCCATTTACTCGCCCATTTTAGAACCAAATTATATAAGGATTTTAGAGGTATCCTTGCCAAGTTGAAGTAGACTACAATGATCTCAGACTATCAAACGTAGTTTGAAAATTTGATATACTACACAAGATGCTTGATGATATTGTTTTTCAAAAGTTATTTTATCAATGAGTTGAAAGAAGATATTCAATCTTAGGTAAGAATGCTTGAACCAAAAACCATGATGCAATCACCATGTTTGGCTATGTTGAATAAATATAAATTCATAACTCAATCATGTACATCCAAACACCCTTAAAATCAATCCCCACTTCCATCTCAACCAACATCAAATCTTACCAATAAACCACCTCCAATAAAGTGTATGACCAAAGAACAAATGAAGGCATGGAGGGATTAAGGTATATGCTAAAACTATAATAATAAATATTCCTTGGGCCATAAGTATATATATAACAAAAAATATATTTACTCAATGTGGAAAATCTTCCATTAAAAAATATCATGATGAAGAGGAGAATAATAGAAAGAAGGATCCACTATAGAAACTAAACTAATCGAGGACAAACTACCTGATATTTCTATACATGTCTTAGAAATAATCTCCACTCCCTAAACAATAAAAGTGGAAGGGCATTTCAAGGGTCAATACCTCATGATCCTCATTGGTTCAGGTAGTACACATAATTTTTTGGATCTTCAGATTAAATGAACAAAATACTAAATATACTCATGTAATTCTTTTGAATCCATGGTAGCTAATGGGGGATTCTTATCTTGCAAATAAAAATATAAAAATTTAAAGGTGCATATGGGTGAATCTCAAGATAAACATGTTAACCCTTCCTTTGGGGAGTTGTGATATAGTATTGGAAACTCAATGATTTCATATGTTGGTTCTGATAGTCTAATATTTTTTAACTTTAGACGTAATTCACCTAGTAGTGGAAGCAATATATTTTCTATAGTATTCCCACCAATACTACTCAAACAATTTGTTCCCATTGAATACATAATCTTTTGAAGAAGTCATCTAAAAGAGTGAGAGTACAACTATTTCCAACCAAAGCTTAGAATACCACTGATATAGTTCAACCAAGTAAAGTATAACTACTTATGAAAAAATATGCATTCATGTTTGCTAAATCACAAGGACTACCATAATAAGAAAATGTTAAGATGGATATTTTCATGCATTAATTGAAGGACTTCTAAACTATGGAGGCACAGAGATACTAGTTTGTCTCTATTAGTATACTCACTTTTGTCCTCTAGCTTACCCCTATAAGGCCCCTATGATTTCTCACATGTCCCTAAAATATTTTTTCACTTTCATGCCATGTCCTACCATATCACTCTTTTCATATTTACTAGTCATTTTAAGTAGGCATTGTTTAAAATACAATATACACACCTCAAAAGAATATTTGTGTACTATCCCTAAATAGATGAGCAAAAAAATTTGTTAAAAAGTACTTGAAACTAGTTTATGGACATATTTCATCATAATTTTTATTAGATATTTCGAATAGTTCCAAAGATTTGGTAGTAGATTTAACTTTCGATAGCATGAACTACTTCTTCAACTCCTCAAGAACAATTTGGCAATGTCACAAAACCATATGTGGTATCAAGCTAATCACTACCACTTGAAGTGTAAATTTAATGTGTTATAATATATTTGCTCATGACCTGCAAGCTCACGTTGTCATGTCTCCTCCTTGAACAATGGTTCATAGTAGTCATGTATAGGTTTAAATAATACTTTTGAATTAAATATAGAAGGACTAATTATCTTAGAGCTTGAATATTTTCTAGATCAATGGATACATAATTTTCAAATATGCTATATGAGAGTTACTCCAACTCCAGCAACAAAATTCTCAATATTTGAGGATAAAGCTTCTTGAAGGAGAAGGATGTGTTATAATCCTATCCTAACATTATTATGTAATTTTCTATGCCAAATTAAAAAAATATATTATTATGTAATTTTTGTACTTAGTGTGCATGGGCTATTATGATGTAACCAATACTTATTAGTAAAGATGTAACCATTTCTTTTATTAGGAGTTACTAGCTTAGGTCCCTCACTTGCATGTGGACTAACCCTTAAACATTAGCATTGGGGTAGATAAAGAACCTATATAAAGACATGGGTGGAATTAGAATGTATAAATCTTTTTCTCAAATTGTAATAAAACTCTACTTCCAAGGAAGCTACCCCCTTAAAGAGGCTTGCTCATGATATAATATTTTCTTAACTAATAAAATTGTTACATTACTATTCAATGTTTCTCAAACACTATGTTATTTTATTTTTACATTTTTTATTAATTTCTATAAATACAATGTACTTGTTTTTAATAAAAATTTCCAACAACATCACCTGCTTCATTAATAAATTTAGATTAATGATTTTCACATTATAAATCTTATTACTTCTTTACTAGAACCCAACCCATTCTAAAGTTTATCAACTCATCAAAAATATTACCATTAAGTAAAACTCATGGATGCCACAATCTCATTTGCACCAATAGCATTGCCATGCCAAAATATTTATGTGAAAATTTTATTAAAATCATACTCTTTGTTCTTTCATTTTGATGATAATATGTTAATTTTATATTACTAAATATTATTCAACACGATTATATAAAATAGTCTATGAAATTAATAATTTTTCATGAAAATAATTGATCATGGTTGTGCACCTATCATTGCATACTGTAATTATTTTTTAATTAATGGATTTGTTTTCAAACTCTAGCTATTTTTTTATTGAAATACTTTGGATTGTGCACCTATCATTGCTTCTTTGGCGTGTAATGAAGGTGCACATCATATCAATTTGTTTTGTGTTTGTCTTTTTTCTTCAGCCAATTTATTATCCAAATACTTTGGATTGTGCACCTATCATTGCTTCTTTGGCGTGTAATGAAGGTGCACATCTTATCAATTTGTTTTGTGTTTGTCTTTTTTCGTCACTCCAAGCATCGGAATGTATATGCTATTACACTATTATCTTTGGAGTGTAACGAAGGCTTGCATCTTATTAAAAAAAAAATTGTCAGTCCAAGCGTCGGAATGTATATGCTATTACACTATTATAATCTTCTAGTAAACAGAGATGAATAGAAACTGGAATCCGGAGAAAGCATGAATGACTTTGGAAAATATTGTTTGAATGCGATTCCTAAGGGTTATTTCTGCTCAAACTGGGCTAGAGTTTACATGTCCTGCTAGAGTGGTTAGCAGAAAGCAGGTAGAATATAGTTGGGAGCAAATTTATTCAACCCACTCAGTTATTGAAACCTTTTTCAACTGCTCAATCAGCTGTCATCATAACGGTACATGTAGACCACAAATCTTTGTGGCCACTTAATATAGATGTAAGGCGTTCAATGGCCTCCATTATACGATGAAATAAATCCTATCCTTTGAGATCAGTCTTGTCAGTGCATGAGTTCTGCTATCAATTCTTCATCCATTCCCCATTCCTTATGGATAACCAGTCGCTCTCTTGGTTTTCTGTTCTTGTTATCACTGTATTGGTGTATTACTTCTTCCTCCTTTTGAACGCGTTGATTGGGAGGAAGAAGCGAAAGGCCGGAGTCCCCCTTCCTCCCGGACCGCCAGCTTGGCCAATCGTGGGAAATCTCTTTCAATTGGAAAGAAAGCCCACCGTGGCTTTCTCTGCCCTTTCTCAGCAATACGGGCCGCTTATGACACTTTATCTTGGCATGAAAACTGCTGTAGTGGTCTCATCTTCTGCCATGGCAAAGGAAGTTCTCCAAACCCACGATCACATCTTTGCTGGGCGGACAATTATAGAGATAGCGAAGACTCTTTCTCACCACAAATCATCCATAGTTTTTGGTGAGTATGGACCTCGCTGGCGGTTTCTCAGACGTATTGCCAGCACTGAGATGTTCACTTCCAAGCGACTACAAGATCTGCAACATCTCAGAAGAGATCAAGTATTTCGAATGACTCGACTGATATTCGAGGATAGCAGCGTGATAGGAAAGAGCATAAATATTGCGCATACTGTATTCTACACGGGATTCAATCTGTTAGGCAACATGATCTTCAGTACGAGCTTGTATGATCCAAGCAATCCGGCTTCTATGGAATTCAAGAACGCTTTTACGACAGCAATGAAGCTTACCGGTACACCCAATTTGTCAGACTTTTTCCCATTTCTTGCGTTCCTCGATCCTCAGGGCGTGTGCCGTCAGAATCTCGTGTATAGTAAGCGCGTACATGCGTTTTTAGATGTATTAATAGAGAATCGCCTCGCAACAAGAAGCCAAAGTCCTAAGCATAAGAGAGAATCTGACCAGGACTTTCTAGACGTCCTTCTTGATTCGAAAAATGATGATTTGACGATAGCAGATATCAGAGCCTTAATTCATGTAAGTATCTGATTTTTTTGGATTTTTTTTTAAGCACAGTTTTGTGGGCATAAGAAGGAAGATTTCAAAGTTTGCTATTTCTGATTTGTCAGGAACTGCTTATAGCTGGTAGTGAAACATCTGCAACCACAATAGAATGGGCAATGGCCGAACTTATTCGCAATCCTGAGGCAATGAAGAGAGCCCAACAAGAATTGGAAGAGGTGGTCGGTCCAAGTCGAAAAGTGGAAGAAAGTGACATAGATCGCCTGCCTTACCTTCATGCTGTGGTGAAAGAAGTTTTTCGGTTGCACCCGCCGCTTCCTCTGATGCTCCCACACAGAGCTGAAAGTGACTGTGAAGTAGCGGGATATATGATACCCAAAAACACGCAGGTGATAGTGAACGTTTTTGCCATTGGAAGGGATCCTGCAGTCTGGAAGGAGCCCTCAAAATTTTCGCCAGAAAGGTTTTTGGAGGGTGATAAGAGTAATATAGAGTATAAGGGTCAGCATTATGAGCTGATTCCGTTCGGATCAGGAAGAAGGATATGCCCGGGGCTTCAGCTAGGCGATCGGATGGTTCATTTGATTTTCGCATCGCTTCTCCAATCGTTTCACTGGACTCTCCCGGATGGGATGAGTTATGATCAGCTGGATATGAATGACGTGGTTGGAACGGCGTTGAAGAAGGCTGAAGACTTGGTTGCAATTCCAATACCGCGCCTGCCCCATCACGTATATTAGCAGTCCCTTGATCTATTATTGATAGATAATTGCGTCATGGTTTCGGTTCGAGTTGGTTGTTATGGGGTTGTATGGTTCCTTCTAAGATATTTTGGGTTATATTGTAATGTGTATCTGGTGCTGTTTTATTTTGTGTTAATGGATGTATACCTGCTATATTTTATGGGATTATTTTATTTTTTTTAAAGGTTTTAAAATCCTGTCTAAATGAATGCTAAAGATCTTTTCGCAAATGTTCGACGACTCTTATTTGCTTTCATAAATATCTTTGTGGTTTATTGTTAAGGACGTCATCTGTATTATGGGTGATGTGACCCAGATTTAATTTACATGACCAATGTGTATAAAAAATATTATTCAAAATAAAATAAAATAAAACATTTTTTTGAGGTCCCATAAACCATGTTTAAGACTAGCTGCCGACGTAATTAAAATATTTCATTTATTCATCTGTTTGTTTTTTGTCAGAATATTAGTGGGCCTCAAGGGTGAGGCGGTGATGTTTTATTATTAAAAAAGTAATGTTTAATGTATTAAAAAAAGTATTTTAAAGTGAAAAATAAAGATGTAATTATAAGATAAAAAGATAGAGATAAAATTAAAATAAAATAAAGCTTGATTTATTACTTAAGAAAAGTTATTGTAATGATTTTATATGTATTTACACTAATCAAATTATTTATTTATTCTCTTCTAAGTGGATCATCTAACCTATGCATGGTCTATAGTTACACTAGATTTTATGAAGTGGAGTGAGATGGCCACAAAACTTATGACATATATTGATTATATTGTATATGGTTGGATGACAACAAATCTATCACGTGAGTATTTATTTAATGGAATATGTAAATGGTGTAGTTGTATTCATATTGAGCATATGAATTGTATTGTATAATATTTTATTATGCTTCTATAATGTTTGATAAAGAGGATTATTATTATTAGAGACTTTGATCCTAACAATTGGTATTAGAGATGGTGTTGAAGCTAAGAGCCTTGAGCACTCATGGAGTGACTCAGGAAGGATGTTGAAGCAACGAATAACAATAATCCTATGTTTGAATTATAGTTGGTTCAAGGAAGGACCAAAAGTTTATTAGTAGAGCAACCTCAACGTATGGAGGTCCTAGATTTGAGTCCTAATTGGTCCATACCTTTAATACTCTATCACACCCTGGTAATTACAACAACTGGTTATCCATGCAATCCAGTAGAATGTGAAGGTTACCATAAGGACAATTATGGTTGAGCCATGCTTACACCCATGTTGAAGAAGAAAAGAAATTCAATAGTTGGAAGTTCAAAGATATTTTAATTTGTATGGATGGCAATGAAGGTGAATATACAACATGTTGATAAGAGAGATTTATTCAAGAAATCAAAATTAGAACATTAAGCATTAAGGGGGATAATATTGGAAAAACTAATGTTGAATGCGAAAAAGTACATGAAAATGTTTTTCGTAAAGAAAACGAAAATAAGATTACAAAGACACAATGCAAAATATAAAAAAGGAAATGCAAATATAAAAAGATATATCTAAAGATAGAAAAGTGCAATTTGTTAGTTAAAAAAAATCATTGTAATGACTATATATAGTTGTGTATCTCCCACTACTTGAATTATCCTAATTATACGAAGTGGAGTGAGATGACCATAAATCCTATGAGATATATAGATTATATTGTATGGAGTTTTATGGCAATAAATCTATCATGAGTATTGATTTAATAGAATATGTGAATGGTGCAATTGTACCTAAGTTGAGCATATGAGTTGTATTGTGAAATATAATGTGTTTGATATAAGAGAAATTTTATTATCAAAATATTCAACCCTTACAATACAAAGATAAATATTTAATATTATATATAAATAGAGTTGTGTCAATACTAGTGATGAAAAAGTAAGCAATAGTCTTTATGTGTACATTTGAGTTGGGATTTCTTTGGGTTCTTATCAAAAAGACCTAAATTCAAATTATGGGAAAGGTAATTGTTTCTTGCTTCTTACTTTAAACAAGAAAAAATAAAGAAAAAACAAGCAATCACCTTGCCAAATGAGATATTATCTTTGAATTGGAATCATAGGTGTGTAGGTAATAACACAAGCAAATGTTAAAAATTATTCAGTTATATTGTATAGTTGACATGAGTGATAAATAATTTAGTTTTAGCATTTCATTGATATAGGTTGTAATAATCTAAGGTCTATTCTTAAGATATTATAATATAATAGTTAGTGGGATAAAATTATCGTTCTATATTTTCAAAAATAGCATCGAATGATAATTGCATAAAGAAGGAATCACATAATTATATATCATTCAATCCAAGTCAAATATTATTGTAACCATTTTTACTTGTCAGAAACCTCTCACTTGGGAGATTCTATAGATTGGTTTATCTATATAAAATAATAATATTTTTGTTACCCCTCCTAAATTATCAATCATATCTCATTCAAATTATTTCTTTGTCACTAGTTTATTTATTATTTAATATATATTTTTGCATGCTTTTATTTTGTGAGAAGTAAAGTTTTGTAACATTGACTATTACAACAATATTTTTTATGAAGTGGAGAATATTTGTAGAGTTTGTAGATTTATAGTGATCAATTCATCATTTTTGGAAGTCATATATTTTTGCAATGGTTGCAAACTCACAAACTTCTTGTGTCATTATGTAAATCATTTACAAACTTCTTATGTCATTGTGTAAATCATTGAGTACTATAAAAAACTAATCATAACACAAATAATGAGCAATACTGAAGGAGTTATTGTCATTTGAATTCAAGCCAACAAAGTTATTTTTCAGCTATACAATAACTCATAAAAGGAATTTAAAAAATTAATCTAGGTAAGAAATTCAAATGTTGTTTATTTGATTTTAAATAAAAATATTAAATTTAATTATTTATGTGAAAATTGGGAAGTATTTGATGAGAAGGATTTTTTTTTAAACCCTAGTTTGTATTGTAATTTTTTTATTTAAGTCATGGAGTTAAAAATTTTCTAGAGGGGTTGATGTTCAAGAGTGGTTAAAGAAATTCAAATTTTACTATCCTAATTAATGGTTTCAAAAAGTTTCTATTTATTTTACTTTTGAACAGAAAGCTTTGCATTAATGAGAAAAAATTAATACCAATTAAAAGTGGACTTGGGAAGAATTTGAACAATCATTCTTGAATATATGGGTACTTCATAGTAACATAGATAGTTCAAATTATTCCATCAAAGGTGATGAAGAATAAAACCAAAGGCTTAACGAGAAGAATGAATGAACCTCACCTTCAAAGTTAGACAATCAAGAGAAAGGTCATACATATTTATTTTTGTCTAAAGATTCTATTTTGTAGTTTATGGATACATTCAAAGGAAAGAAATTATTGCCTTCATAAATACTAGCAATAAATATAACTTCATCAACATGAATTTGGGTAACAATTTTTAGGTTATAGGAGAGAAATTTTAAAATATTGAAAACTTGAAGTTTTTTGTATAAATATATTTTGTATTCTAATTTTTATATCACTACTATGAATGATAATAATATTTTTATTGGTTATCCTTGGTTGGAATTTTTAGACACTATAAATATTAACATGTACAATAAGTCCATTAAAATGTGGTACATGAAAAATAAGTTGACTTTGTATTTAAAGAATCAAGAATCCCAAGAAAAGTAAGAAGATATTGCAAGGGAATAAATTGATGCACCAACAAACATTTTTAAACAAACTCTAAGGAGGAGACAATAGTAGAGTGCAAGGAAGAAGCATAAATAAAGTCTAAGAAAGCACAACTGCAAGATTATAGGGATGAACCAAAGGATGGAAATAAGAGATAATATCATTAGGAAGCATTAAAACAAGTAAAAAACATGGTTAATATTGCAACATATTACCATCCACACCACCAAAAGAGGCAACAATCATGGATATAGAGCACCAAACAATAGAAAAAATGTAATGGACTTACATGGAACCATAGGATAAATTTTATGGATATGCAACCAATGACAATTACAACCAAGTTTGGATGAAAATTAGTGAAATTTATGATCATAAATATTAAAGTAGCACAACCAAGAGATAGAACCAAAGAAGTACTAATGGATATTAGAGTGACATATCATAATCATGACATCAATGAAGACTACCACCAATCAAAATTTCACTTAAATGGTTAGGTGCTCACAAATTGTATATTGTCAAAAATGTGTAAGAGATCATACTATTTGGTTTTATCTCATGTTTTGAGAACAAAAAAAATTCAATGAAGGATAAGATTTCAATGTACCTAGTAGTATATAGTTAATAATATAATCTTGTAAAAGCTTACCATGAGCTATAAATAACCCAATTAAAATATATAGTTGACATGAGCCTTAAATAACCCACTTTTATTATATAATTAACATCAACTATAAATAAATTAAGATCTATTTCAAATATATTATATTAATATTGAATAGAACAAGGTTTGGTTATACCTTTTTCAAAATAACATTAGATAATGGTTATATAAATGAGAGTTGTGATGCAAATCATCAAATCTAAGTTATAGTTCATTGTAATCATTTTTATCTTTGAATCAACTCTCACTTTAGAGATATTTTAGAATGATTATTTGTATAATAAATAATATCTATATTAGATTACGTAAAAAATATTATCAATCTTATTTTAAATAAATTATTTTATAATTAATTTGTTTATTATTCAAAATATTTATAAATGCTATATTCTTTTTTTGTAAAATGTATTTTTTTTTAAATATGCATTTTTTCTAACTCAATTAATTTAAATTCAATCACCCAAATGCACTCAAAAGATTCAAAATATAAAATTTTTAAACTAATACATTATAAATATTTTTAATCTTAAAATTTGATCTTGAATGTGTGTGCTTGTAGATTTTTTTTAAGCATACTCATATACACACTTTGAGATGGTTGATTATTTACAATGAAAATACTATATCATTGCAGTAAAACATGCATACACACTGCATTGTGGTTTAACCCCAAATATCTTGAGTGAAAGCCCAAAAAATAACACTACAATATGATTTTATTTTGAGATAGAACACGTTATATTTAAATAAGCAATTGGCTATAAAAATATTAATATAAAATTAAATTTCATCTCAGTGGACTATATTTAAATAAGTAATTGATTGAATATCCGCTCATGTAGAGGAGTTGGAGAGCAAGTGGGTAGTTAAAACTCTCCAGTTATTGAGAGGCCCAGGTTCAAATCTCTCCCCTCACATGTTGCGGATATGTTGTATATAAAAGGTTCCTCATCAAAAAAAAAAATATATGAATGTAAAATTAAACTTCATTATAAAAATATTAAATATAATATAATTGAACATCAATGAAAAAATACAATAATGGACTTACATGTAAAGATAGCATACCTACCATTTCCTTGAGTGTCTAGCAATAAGAAAACAATGTACACTTATTTTTAAAACTCATACTTGGTAATTATTAATAATAACAATAGTACAAAAAAGGAACCAAAAAGACTTTAGGTATAAGAATGTTAGGAAAACACGCACACACGCGCACGTGTGCGTGCACACACACACACACATATAAAGTTGAATTAACTTTAGTAGAGCATGATAGCAGAGGAATTTCCAAGCTATAAATATGGAGGCTTATGAACTCGATAAGCTGGAAGGTGAAGCTCGACATGGCTAGTGGTATGGTGGTATATGGGGTAGTAGTGAGTGGTGAAGAGGCAAGCATGGGTGTAGATGGGATGGAGGAGTGTGATGATGATTTAAGCGGTGCTATGGACCCTAAAAAACATCCTAGATATGTGGATCCCCCTCAAGGTCCAGTAGACCTTTTGTTTCCCTTTAACCCAAGTACTTCATATTTTACACATTTGGTTCCTTATAAAGCTCATAAATTGAAGTCCCACATGGGTTTTTTCAACCTTCATCTATAGGATACTTCACTAAAGGTTCCATGAGAACTGATGCGCCTAATTATGTATGAATGAGCCTTCAAACTCCTATATAAATTCATGGGAGCCCACCCAAATATTGATTCAATTAGGAAATGGGCTTCCCTTAAATGGTCTCCTAAGGGTTTCATGGAGTTGGTCACTCTTCCCAAAGGATTTTTCCTCATAAATATCAATGAGGAGGAAGATTTTGTATGCACCTTGAAAGGGAGTCTTTGGTTCTATGGACATAGGAGTCTGTGTCTTAGGAAATGGAGAATGGATTTTGATCCCGATTTACAAAATATTAATATATTCCCTCTTTGGATTAGAATCCTTGGTCTCCCTTTTCAATTCTTGCATGCGGATATCCTGATAGGAATTGCTAAAATCTTGCGAGATCTAGTTTTGATTGACGCTACCACAAGATATAAATCTAGAATGGTGTATACTAGAATGTGCATGAATGTGGATATAACAACTAATATCCTAGACATAGTCAATATTATTTTAGATTTTGGAACCAAAAATAAAATTATGGAATATGAAAACAAACCCTATATTTTCTCAGTTTGCAGGAGAATGGAGTACACGATCATCTACAACCCTGATAAGGTGGTCCTACCCATCAAGGTGGTCTAACACAATAAGGTGAGTTAGTCTAAGAATCAATATTGGATACAAAAGAAAAATTTGGGCTCACAAACCTTTTGTAATATTAAATATTTGGTATCAAATAACTTCGACCATTATTTTGCAAGCATAGCCCATCCTGAAAGAGTCCCACTAGCAAAGGAATTGGAAGCATTGGTAGATACTATTATTTAGGTATGTAATCTGGTACCCTCCCCTATTCCTCTCTCTTCCAATCCTTTGGTGGGTAATCCATTTGAAAGTCTAGCCTTGGACCAATATTTTTCTATTAGGAATATTGATTTCTTTGACTTGTTTAACCTGACTTCGCAAGCCTTGATTACCAAACCCTCCTTGCTGAGATATAATAACATGTTAGATGTAGTTATGATAGACCCTATAAAACTTTTGGTGGTAGATTCCCCTTATAAACAGATTAAAATTTTAGTCTCTAAAATTCTTCTAGGATCCCCTTCCAAGGGGAAAAACTATAGTATCAAGGGAAATGGGTCCCCTAGACCTATCACAAGTAATCAAAAGAAAGGGACTGTGGATGTGAGCTTTCAAAGGAAAGTATAAAACCTTCAAATAAATAATAAAGGAAAATTGCCACTGAGTCAAATATTGAGAATGGAAGTCAAGATACTTTGAAGCTAGAGATCAAGAGGTATCAAGTTGACCATAAAAGAATAAAGAGTAGAGTAGCAAACCAAGTTAGGGTTATAAATGATTGTAAAGTATCTGAGTGGCAGACTCTATTTGAAATATGGCTAAATCTAGTATGTAAGTGTACAAGATGCAAGAAAAAGTCTTCGAAATAGGGCTACCAGAAGACTCAAATTGAAGGTAACAAGCATTGCCCTCCCAACAAAGAGAGTAATGCCTTGAGCCAAACTGATGATCCCTCCTCAAATTGTGAACTTCTTTCTTCCATGAAGAAAAACTTAAGATAAGGCAAAAAAATATTAAGTTGAGCTTTGTGCTTCAATTTTTGTTGGAGGATGTAATTCTATTGAAATTTTTAAGGATTTGGTGTCATATGCTTCTCTACGGGCTTTAAGGATGTTGGTTCCTTTTTGTTGTTTTTGTGCTTCTTGTAGTGTCCTTTCTCAGGGTTGGTTCCTCTTTGTTTTGTTGGGTTGTGGGCTGGCCTTGTTCGATTTGATCTATTTGTTCATGTTGTTTGTTTGTTAAAAGGTTCGAGGACCCTTTCAAAATCCCTTCTTTTCCATCTTATCAAAAAATATATATAAATAAAGTTGATTATGTGATTGGAACTTATATTATATTGTAATTATATATTAATATTATAAAAGTCTTATAATTATAAATATATTATTTAATAATATCTAAACTTGGTTTAAAGTATAAATTTTATTATTTATTATTTTTATTTTTAACCCATAAAATAGAAAGAAAAAATTATCCATTTTTATTTTCAAAATAGTGTTTTGAATTTGAAAATTAAAGTATTGTTAAAAGAATTATTTCAATAATTATTATTTATATTATAAATACTTAAATACATATTATTATAGGTCCAAGGTGTAGATCAATTGGTTCAAGAGAACCCAATAAGGGATGCGAAGGTCCAAAGTTCAAATATTAGGCTTCATCAAACTGAATTCTTATCTCTTTCATGGTGCTTTGAGTTGCGTAAAAGGTTTAAAATGATTGTGGAATGGTGTTTATAGGGGTGGACTACATGAAGAACTATGTGGTGACTTTTGGGGAGGAAACATAAAATAATGTGACGACCATTAAATTCGAACGACCTACCTAGATTCGTGGTGACTACAGGTTCTGTTGGAAAATTACCATTGGTAAAAGGTTAAAAAGAGTATTTTACCTTGGGTAAGTTTACTTACCTTTTACCTTACCTGGACGGCAGTTGGACGGCAACATCGTTGGGTGGCAAGAGAGTTTTAATTTAATTTCTTCTCCCTTCCCTTAATTTCTCCTATTCCCCCTTTTCTCTAGTATGGTTATTTTGTGTTTATTTAAACTTTGTAACCTGATTATAATGGTTAATGCAATATTTACCTTTGTATCGAATTGCTCACCTCCCACATTTGGTATCAGAGCCGAGAGCCGAGACCGGCCCGAATCCCGAGGCGGTGGGGCCCGTAGTTCGAGGCGATGGCACGGATCCCGAGGCAGCCCGTAGGAGCCGAGGTGGCATGGATCCCGAGGCAGCCCGTAGGACCCGAGGAGGCCCGTAGGAGCAGATCGACATGATTCTCGAGGCGCTGGAGCAGATCGGCATGATTCTCGAGGCGCTGGTGGAGCTGGACGTGACAGCTCAGGCGACACGCGACACGTTGGAGAGGGTGACACGTGGCCCGAGGTGATTCGTTGATGAGGTGACACGTGGCCCGAGGTGGCACGTTGGAGAGGGTGGCACGCGGCCCGAGGTGGTTCGTTGGAGAGGCCACCTACGCGCGGCCCGAGGCGACCTACGCGTGGTACGTGGCAAAAGGATCACGTAGCCTGCGGACTGCCCGTAGGCAATCAAAGCACATACAGTGCTTTGCTCTTTTTAAAGAGCATCAACATCGCCGCATCGGCGATGTGGGACTATTAAGTCCCAAATAAAAATTTTGCTTCGCGTCGAAGCGCGAAGCCAAAACATTGCTTCGCGTTCGACGCGAATGCATTAAAGGGCAGGGAGCCAGCTAATGCTCCCGGATCTGCCCGGTAGCACAGCGGCTACCCTTTGCCTTGACGTCCGTGAGGTCGCACGATCGAACCTCGATGGGGTCATTTTTTTTTGCTTCGCGCTCGTTGCGCCAGCAATAAGGGCAGGGAGCCAGCTAATGCTCCCGGATCTGCCCGGTAGCACAGCGGCTACCCTTTGCCTTGACGCCCGCGAGGTCGCACGATCGAACCTCGACGGGGTCAACAATTTTTTTTAAAAAAAATAAAAAACTTTAAGGTAATTTAATTTTTTTTTGATGATTGACATTTCCTAAGAGGAAATAGTTGTAAAATTTTAAATTTTTTTTTGAAAGGTTTTATTTATCATTTGAGTTGATGATTGACATTTCCTAAGAGGAAATAGTTGTAAAAAAATTTTTATGCTTTAAGAGGTAAAAAAAATTAGTAAAATTTCCTAAGAGGAAATCTTTGTAAAAGAAAATTTCTGGGAAATTTTCTTAAATGATAAGATCGGAAGGATGTTACCAAGCACTTTGTAGTTTGTTACTGAGAACAAACGCTGAAAGCTTTGATGAGCACGTGAGAACACTAGGCATAAATTTAGTCTTTTCACAGTTGCAAAACGCGGTTATTGCACAACAGAGAAATCCTGATCTAGGATACGAAGCAGATTCAGAAGATAACTCCTTTGGGAGCAGATTTGAACAATCCGACACAGTGGAGATTGCTCCACAAGGATCTGAATATACTCATTATTGTAATTCAGATTGAAATCCTACAACCTCCTTCTCCTGAAATTATATTGATCGGTGACTGACTGACTGAACAAGTCGCTGACAATTTTGTAATTGCTGAATCACAACAACAAGAGTGAGTTGTTTATGATTGTAAATCAAGCAAGGCTTGATAGTTTGTAAAGTCTTTTTGAAATAAGACTATATAAGAAAGGTTTCTTGTTTTAGTAGATAGTAATGGGATCAAATAACAATCTACCAATCCCCGAATTCAGTGGGGATAATTATGAGTACTGGTCCATCAAAATGAGGACATTACTCATAGGAAAAGGACTATGGGATAGTATTGAAGATGGTTACACTGCTCCAACAGATTGGACTACTTTGAGTGCAACCGACAAGAAGATCTTCAAAGATGCACAGAAAAATAACTCTTTTGCCTTATACCATCTTCAAGCGGCATTAGATCCAAGTATCTTTCCTAGAATTGCATCTTACTTAACTGCCACAGATGCATGGAATGCCTTGAAAGAAGGATTCCAAGGAAGTGATAAAGTGAAGCAAGTCAGGCTTCAGACCTTAAAAAGAGATTTTGAAAATCTCAGAATGAAGGAAAATGAAAGAGTCGGTGACTACTGTGTACGAGTCAAAGCAGAAGTTGATATGATGCAAACTTTAGGTGATGACACAAAAATTGAAACAATTGTGAAGAAAGTGTTGAGAACACTTCTTCCTAAGTGGAATCACATTGCCATCATAATTGAAGAATCAAAAGACCTTTCTACTCTTACATTTGATAGTTTGATTGGATCATTAACATCACATGAAGAGAGACTTCAAGGAGCACCTTCAACAAGCTATGGAGGTGATGATAAAGCCTTCACTTCGAACGAAGCTGCAAGACGAGGACAAGGAAGAGGCCGAGGCAGAGGACAACAACAAAGAGGCAAAGGCCAAAGCAACTCCTACAGAGGAGGAAATCAAAACAGAGGTGGAAATCAAAATAGAGGAGCCAATCAGAACCAAAGCGGCAATGCAGACCATGGAAATCAAGGACGAGGAAGTAACAAGACTAAAACAACTTGTTTCAATTGTGGGAAACAAGGACACTTCGCTCGTGACTGCTGGTCAAAGACTTCAAAAGATCAAAGCAGTCAATATGGCTCATTCTACGGAGAAGAAGAAGGTCCATCAAATCTTTTTCTCTCTTATGGACAGTCAGATCAAAATCTTAAAGATACATGGATTTTGGATACTGGTTGCTCCAACCACATGAGTGGCAAAGAAAATCTCTTTGCTACATTAGATTCAAATTACAAATCCCATGTTAAGTTAGGGGATAATAAATCTTTGCAAGTTGAAGGCATTGGAGCTATGGAAGTTCCAACAAAAGAAGGCCTTAAAAAAGTGAATGACATATACTATACTCCACAGCTACAACACAATTTGTTAAGTGTTGGCCAAATGATGGAGAAGCATTACAAATTAGTTTTTGATGAAAGAAAATGTACAATCCTTGATAAAAACAATTGTAACAGAGTCATCACAGAAGTACCTATGACAAAGAATAGGTTATTCCCTCTAAAATTTGGTGAGCCAGGGGGAGCTCAACTTGCAAACATTGCTATTACAAATCCAAGTGAATTGTGGCACTTGAGATATGGTCACCTCAATTCCGCTAGCTTGAAAATGTTAACATCACAAGCTATGGTGACAGGACTACCAAAAATTCAAGAACATAAGAAGGTATGCGAAGCATGTGCTTTGGGAAAGCACTCCAGAACGAAGTTTCCAAGAGGCCAAGCGTGGAGAGCAAGCTATCCTCTTCGCCTAGTACATTCGGACATCTGTGGTCCAATGCAAACAAAAAGCCTTGGAAACAATTCTTATTTTCTAACATTCATAGATGATTATTCTAGAATGTGCTGGATCTATTTTCTGAAACACAAAGATGAAGCATTTGATTGCTTCATAGACTTCAGAAATAATGTAGAAAAGCAATGTGACTACTATGTCAAATGTCTTCGCACTGATAGAGGAGGAGAGTACTCCTCAAATGAATTTTTAAATTATTGTAAGCAAAATGGGATAAAAAGGCAGTTCACCATTGCCTATACCCCACAACAGAACGGTGTGGCCGAGAGAAAGAACCGCACCCTTGTTGAAATGGCACGAACGATGCTTCAGACAAAGCATCTAACATACAGCTATTGGGCAGATGCAATGAGAACTAGTGCATATATTCTAAATAGAAGTCCGACTTCTAGTTTAGATGGTATCACTCCTTATGAAGGATGGTACGGTAAGAAACCAAATGTCAAACATTTTCGAGTATTTGGTTCTTTAGCTTATGCACACATTCCCGAGGAGAAGAGAAAGAAGCTTGATCCCAAGAGTCAAGCATGTATTTTTGTAGGGTATTGTGAATCAACCAAAGGGTATAGATTGTACAATCCCAAGACACATAAAATAATTATCTCCAGGGATGTAATTTTTGATGAAGGGGGAGAATGGGGTCATAAAAAATTTGTTGATATAGACTCTAATTCGAAAAGTTCCACATTTGTACACCCCAAGAAAAGTAGTGGAAAAAGTTCCCCTCCACAAAGTCCACATCAGGAATCTTCATCAAGTACATCAAGTGGTACACCAAGTCCAAGAGGGACTTCTTTGTTGGCACCCCCAAACTCTCCGAAATGATTTCATAGATCTGTAAGCGCTCCAAGTCCGATGGATATTGATCCAGTTTCTCAAAGGAAAGAGACAAATAGAGGAAAGCGCATACTACAGAGTCATCCATCTTCTCAAATGTTGGATAGGAATTTCCAACAAAGATACACTAGGAGTCAAGCTAGTGAGATGGACGACATTTTGTCAAGACTTGAAAATCTTCAAATGTCAGGAGATGATGAGTCTCATGAACCAAGGGGTGATGTAGTCAATTATGCTTTGTTGGTTGCTGCACAGCTAGAACCATCTAGCTATGAAAAAGCATGTACTGAAAGTATATGGCAAGATGCCATGGAAGAGGAAATATCCTCAATTAAAAAGAATGATACTTGGGAGCTTGTGAAGCTTCCCAAGGGAAAAAAATGTGTTGGATGTAAATGGGTCTATAAGACCAAATTCAATGCTGATGGAAGCATTGAAAGGCACAAGGCAAGATTAGTAGCTAAGGGTTTTACTCAGAAATATGGAATAGATTATGAGGAAACCTTTGCTCCAGTTGCTCGACAAGAAACAATCAGAACTGTTCTTTCCTTGGCAGCCCATAAAGGATGGAACATTCAACACATGGATGTGAAAAGTGCATTTTTAAATGGATACCTGACAGAAGAGGTGTATGTTCAACAACCTCAAGGTTTCCAAGAACAAGGAAAAGAGAACCTTGTTTATAAATTGAAAAAAGCACTTTATGGCCTCAAGCAAGCACCACGAGCGTGGTACTCACGAATTGATGGCTATTTCAGCAAGTATGGTTTCACAAAAAGCAAGAGTGAACCAACTCTATACTACCTGAAGAATGGAGTAGATATCCTCATAGTTTGTTTATATGTGGATGATCTAATATTTATGGGTAGTAATAATAAAATGAATATGGAGTTCAAAAACTCCATGATGAATCGCTTTGAGATGAAGGATCTAGGATTAATGAGATACTTCCTAGGAATGGAAGTACATCAATCAAAGAATGGGATCTTCATATGTCAACAGAAATATGCTCGTGACATGATTCAAGAAATTTGCTATGCAAGAAGTGCAAATCAGCTTGCAACACCAACAGGACATGGAATCCAACTAAGCAAAGATGATGGAGCACCAAAAGTTGACATGACCAATTTCAGAAGCATGGTTGGGAGTTTAATGTTTCTCACCAACACTAGGCCGGATATACAGTATGTTGTTTCTCTAGTATCAAGGTTTATGGCATGCCCATCCGAGCTGCATCTTCAAGCAACCAAACAAATTTTACGATATGTAAAAGGTACATTGGATTTTGGAATCCATTACCACAAGTCTAACTCGGTGAAGTTAGTTGGTTATAGTGACAACGATTGGGGCAGTAATATAGATGACAAAAAATCTACATCAGGGAACCTGTTTTAGTCTAGGTTCAGGACTAATAACTTGGAGTTCCAAGAAGCAATCTGTTGTAGCATTATCATCTACGAAAGCTAAGTATATAGCCATTACCCATGCTAGTACTCAAATCCTCTGGTTGAGGAAAATCCTTGAAGAGATTGGCGAAAAACAAATTGGTCCAACCAAACTGAATTGTGATAATATTAGTGCCATACAGTTGGCATATAATCCGATCCACCACAAAAGGTCAAAACATTTTGATATGAAGTATCACTTCATAAGAGATATGGTGGAACAGCAGATAGTTGAGCTTCAATACTGCAGCACTTTGGATAATCTAGCAGACATCTTCACCAAAGGCATGGCTAAAGCTCAATTTATAAAGCTGAGAGACTGTATAGTCAGTCCTCTCAACTTTAAGGGGGAGAATGTTGGAAAATTACCATTGGTAAAAGGTTAAAAAGAGTATTTTACCTTGGGTAAGTTTACTTACCTTTTACCTTACCTGGACGACAGTTGGACGGCAACATCTTTGGGCGGCAAGAGAGTTTTAATTTAATTTCTTCTCCCTTCCCTTAATTTCTCCTATTCCCCCCTTTTCTCTAGTATGGTTATTTTGTGTTTATTTAAACTTTGTAACCTGATTATTTTTGTTAATGGTTAATGCAATATTTACCTTTGTATCGAATAGCTCACCTCCCACAGGTTCCACCATGTAAATTAGAAAAAAAGATATATTATTACATTAATAACTATTTTTATAAGTTTAACATCAATAATATAAACATGTTTAATTTTTATATTATCCTGCTTCACATCAACATACTTTGAAATAACATTATTTCTTAAAAAAATTATTTATTGTTAAAAGATAGATAATAGAACAATATTTTATCTTTTATGAATTCCTTTATATCATTTTTATTAAACAAATTTAAGATGTAATAAAGACTCTAAAAACATCAACCCTCTTGTAAACACACAAGGTACTTTAAAATTCAATTAAAAATAAAAAAATAATAATATAATAAAATAGAAGGTTTTTAACATCCACCAGGACAAATACAACCTATGGGATAATAACTTTCAAAAGAATCATTGTCAACCCCTAAATTGGACCCAAATATTTTTCTTTCTAAAACATTGATCTTTTGATCAAGAGACAATGCAAAGAAAAGGAATAAATCAAAGTGTATTGAGACATCAATAAATATCAAACGTAAATATACAAAGAAATAAATGAAACAAATACATGGAATTTGAGAGAGGCATTTAAAAGTGAAAAAAGACAAGGCTAAACAATATACCATAAAGATTTTTACCATCTATAGTAAATAAATTTATGACCAAACTCTATATGAGAGTACCAGAGTAAATAAAGGGAATTATTTTTTTGATGAGTATTTTTTAGAGAGAGATATAAAATAAAGAAAGTAAGAAAAATTATAGTCATAATAATGGTTCGATTAGGATAACCATCAAGCATAGTAATCCCTTTGATATTTTGACTCTTAAAGTGATTGAAAGTAAATAATATAAGCCATGAGATAAAAAATAAGCCAATCATGTATCATTGTAACACCATTTTATTGGATAGTGGTTATCTAATTGTATAGTAATAATTGAAATTCTTATACACCACACCTAAAATCTAATCTAACATGTTAAATAAAAACATGTAAAAGAAAAATAAACCTTATTGGTCTTATGCATGGTTGAAGGTTATAGAAGTTAAATAAATATATATTTTAATGTTTATCCACTTAAAGTTCAGTTTTTTAAAATTTTCTTTTAATCCTCCAACACCCCCGGAGGAAGATTTTTTTCATGTTATTTGAGCATCTTTTAACAAACATGCATAATTACTAAAAGAATTATAGTATGAAAATATTTTTGACGGTGTTATTTATGGAAACAAGTTGTTATCAACTATCTAGTTACATGTCATGCAAATATGCTAAAAAACATTCAAATGTAAAACATAGGATCACTCACACCTTGTACCAACTAGAATAAAAGTGTAATTGACTACAAACACATGTGAAATTCACTAAGAGTAGGAAAGATATAAACTAAATATAATTACCAAAATTAGAGTTTAAAGTTTATAGATTTTGGAAGCTTTGGGACACCTTGTAGGCACCTCAAAAACATAATATATGATTTATCAGCTATGGAACTAGTTAAATATTTTTGTTATTATGATAATACACATTACTACCATAGTAGTTAAATTATATAATGAAACCACATAAAATTTAATATATCAATTACTTTTTTTGGTTCAAGAAGATCATATGATGAATATGAGAATGCATTCACATCAATATCACAAGCATACGTGGAAAACTAGAATTTTCCATGAAGTTATCTCTTGTCAAAATTTTCATTCTACAAATTTGCTAAGTAAATTGGTGGAAATATAGAATATATACGCATATTTCTTGTTTTATATTTTCGTAAACTCATGTAAGGAGTATTTGTAAACCACAATATAATCATATAAAAAATTGTAGAGTAGGTACAAGTCATAAATTCTAAAAGGAATTAAATAGTTCAATATTTATATAATAATGCTTTTCTTGGTTTTCATTCATATAGTATTTAATTTTATATTAAAAATTCGATTTTACAACCTTAAGAGGTTACACTCCATTAGAAGCACTCTAGTAGGCATTGATGCGAACACTTGAGGAATTTTTTTAAAAATTTGTGTATGATGACAAAGAAAACTTCTAAAAATAAAATTCCCTATATATTATGCCTTTCCAAAGAAACATGAGGTATCAACATGAATGTATGTTCTAATATTGGACTGAGCATGTTCTAAAGAAGATAATAAATGGTCTATTTTTTTGATATGATAATAAATAAAAAGCAAAATACCTTATATCCAATAGGAAATAAATTTGAAATAGCTAATTCCAATTATATGTGTAATGTTATGACATTGCAAAGATATTTTGCAAGTCCAAGGAAAATTAGTTGAAAAACAAGTCTTTTCCACTTGAGCCATAAGTCATGAATTTTTTTGTTGAATATAGCTACTGAATTAATCAAAGAATTCAACGATTATAACAAAAAGGTGTTAGCTATTGATTTTAGTTGGACTACTAAAATGGAAATCACAACCCAAATAACAAAAACTAATTCCCAAATGCATTACAAGTCTAATAACATGCCAAAGGACATACATTTTAATTTGCTCGAAAAGCATAAAAACATTCAACCCTAGCAAGCAAGAAATACATGATAGTTTAAATGGCTAGTGCAACACTAATGACCCCAAAAGGAAGGTAAATTTTAGACTAGTTGAGAGTAAATTTTGGATACATAAAAAGGAAGGTATACAATCACAAACAAACATCATATTTGATTTTAACCAAAAGAAAAAGAAAAGGCTCAAGGGGTGTCAATTCATCTTGTTGATTTTTAATGTTAATTTTATTTATAGAAATCAATATGATATTTTGAATTTATTATTTATGATATGTATCATATAATTAGCTTTTCACTTCTAACATAAATATTGAGATTTTGATCCTTCTAATTCTTTAATTCATGTGTAGCTAAATTTTCTTAAGTTGATTTTTTAAATTACATTTTAATAAAGAAAATTTTAATTGATATTGGAATAAGGGCATTTATTTTGTGAACATAAATGGTTTATTTTCCCAATTTCTACAAGTTTTTGCAAGTCGTAGAATCTTTACCATGACTTACAAAATATTTTGAACTTGGTAATCATATATTTCTACTATCATTTGAAAATAATTTATGCTATTAGACAAAACCTTAAAAGATAAGATAACATGACAATTATAGAAGAAAATAAATACTGGATCCTCCTATATATGTTAAAACTTACCATCTTTTGATGTAGTAGAGGCAATGATATGGCAATAATACAAAGGATAATTGAACATCTACAATATAAAAAAATGTTTAGACATGTAGGGATCTTGTTGATCTACTAGACCTCATTAGAACTTGGATGGATAACCCTAAATATTGTCTCCTTGAAGTTATTTTCCTTTCTGTACGAACTTAAAATATTTCCTTCATTCCTATCCATATTGATCATATTTTATTTCCATCACACAATCACTAAAAATGAAATATTTCTTGGTGTGTTCTTTATAATCTCATTTTTATCCCCTCACAAATCCATAATTAAAATCATGTATATAATTCTATTGTTGTTTATCATAACATGCAATTTATAGGCACTTTATCTAATATTGAAGGAGGCATTATTAAATTTACTAATATGATTAATATTTTTCTAAAGATATATTTAACAAAATCAAAATTTAATAGTACAAAATGAAAGATATAAATTTTGTCCTACTCAAGTCCGAACTACCTACTATCATAGAATAAAACCAAAGAACTCGTATTTTAGCTTTTCTATAAAAAGTTAAGCAAGTGAAAAATAATTCAACATGCATCACCTTCCAATAAGTAGAAAGGAATGTTTTCATAGGTAAAATAATAATATATTAAATATCTTCAATTATGTACCAAAAATTAAGTTGCTTATTATTCTAGTTAGAATTATTCCCCTCTTGCATTCCATTACCAGTATACAACTGCCTCAAATCCATACAATTCCTAATTTAGGCATTATACCAATATAAAGAAAGTGTTAAAAAATAAATTCAACTTAAATACTAAAGTTAAAAGCAAATATGATTATATAATTTATTGTGATTTGAGATGTCTAAGACCCAATTTAGATGCATCATGTTAATCAAGAGCTAGTGCATCAACTAGAGAAAAAATCTAGTAAAATACATTAAAAGATCACATGTTCTTCAAATAAAGCAATATGAAGAGGAAGGACATAGCAAAACTAAGTCCACATCATAACAAAGGCTAGACACAATTAATTCTAATTGTTGAGTAATATCCATGCACCTTATCAAAAAAATGCAATGTGAAAACACATGTTGGTACAGTATTTCAAAATTTAACAAATATAAAAATATTTTGTGCAATAATTAATAACCACTCTAACATTGATTTCATATCCCAACAAGAACGTGCTTACTCTTTGAAGTACCAAAATAATAGCTCTCTTATAGCTCTCTAATATAGGCACATGAAGAGGCAAAGGTAGGAACCACTAGTCAAATAGGGCTAAAGAGAATTTTTAATCCACTTTGTGTTAACTCTCAGGAATTTTTATATTCATAGTAAGATTTTGATAACTAGGTTCATTTCAATATTACATTTTTGGAATAAGGGGGAAAAAAAATCTAGTACACAAGGTATTTTTTCTTTCAAATAAGAGGCTAGCTCATATGTCTCTCTAAAATCATTATCTTCATAAAATCTAGTGCACCTTGTAAGCCTTCAATTTTAAAATCCAACAAAAAATAGAAGAGGCATAACATTGTTATCAAGCTTCCATGGTGCTTGACGTTACCACCAAAAGAGAACCATGAAGTGATGGCACTGACTACCATGATCATTAGCAACACTTCATAGTGCAATAGCTCCAATATAACCATAAAATCAATCTTTGTTACTGTTAGCTTGGGCCCTAGGTAATATTAGTTGATCCTTGAGCCTTAGGTATAGTGTTTGTTTATTGTTTTAGACTATAAATAGATGGGTTGTGTGGTGTTTCTTTTATCATTCATAATTGCAACATCTTTCCACCTTTAGTGTGTATAGGAGACTTCACCTTATCTATATGTATAGGATTTATTTATGAGTGGAAATTTATATTTATTACTTACTATTATAATGTTTTCTTGTAAAATATTAATTTTGATGTGGTGAATGCTTTTCTATTTCTACATTTCTAACATTTAATACTAATTTTTCTATTTCAATAAATTGTTTCAATACAAGTAGTATTGAAATGACATGGTTTCCTATAATGATTAAAAAATAGGAGGAGGACATACAAGCTATTCCAAAACCTATGTCTACCTTATCTATGTTTTTTTCAACCAATTTAATTCTATTAATTGTCGTTCTACTAACATTTAGGACAATTATATTTAAGAATATTGAGAGATACCTATCTCAGTTTAACTGTCTTTTAAAGATGATCAAAACAAAATATAAATTAAAATATTATTAATATATTAATTAAAAAATCATCTCTATATTATCAATTAAATTTTTTCATTGAGCAAATACTTCTTATACATATACATATCCACAGTGGGATTGAACCCGGGTCACATCACCCATAATGCAAGTGGCATTCTTACGAATTATATTACCAATTAAATTTTAAATTTAATTAAATATAATGTTATTCAACGGCAATAAACACTAATAACATCGATCCATCGAAACAAAACAAAGCTGCGAATTCATATATTTGCAAGTCCCTAAACCTTGTTTATGGGTGTGAATTAACGCAATTTGTAAATCCTAGCTTAAGGTTTTAGCCTACAAGAAGGTGTCGTTCTGCTTAAACCCATAACAGTTTTATTTTATCACCTAAGGATACCACTTTATTTTATCACCTAAGGATACCTGGAATTAAATATGTGACTTCAACAAATAGAAAGTTCATAAAAATCGTGAACGTTGCGGATAGGGATTATAAGTAGGGCTGAAATTTGATATGTTGTATTATACTTTTTAAAAACATTTAAATTTTGTATGTGTATTGAAAGAAAACTTAAGAATTAACGGTGGTGTTGTTGTTTTTTCGGTGTTGAAAAACGATGACGTAGTCTCTCTTGCTAGAAAAAAGGCTCATGATGCGTGTAAAGAGGAGTGGGACATCCTTTTGTCTCTCGTTGAAAAGGGTGTTCGGTCTAGCTTTGCCCTTTACCGGAGTTTGTTTTGCCTTCAAAGCGTAAGTATAATATAATATTTTGAAAATTGTTATTATGATTAGAGATTGGTTGTATGCATATGTATAAGGTTGTGAGGATTCTTTCAAGACCCTCTCTTTAAATTAATAAAAAAAAAAAACTTAAAAATTAAAATCATTTAATGTTTTTTTTAAGTTTTATTATAGTTCTTAGTTTATTATCAACTTTACTTTTATTTTACATATTATATTAGTAAATGTTTTTATTATTAATACATATTTTAAATTTTATTTAAAAATAAAATCTTTAACATTTTTATAATAAATTATTTAAATAATTAAAAGTATTAAAATTGTATTCTTAAAACTAATACATATATTAATGAAAAAAAATACACGTTAAATTAACAGAACAAATTTATTGACATTTAGTATAAAATTTTACCTAACGTCGGACTGCAAAAATGACCACATAGGAACAAATAACTCTCAAATTTCTTATAAAAATTTGTCATTGAAACAACAAAACGTCACATAACGTCACATTGAAAGAAGCATAACTACACCCGAGAATCAAATCTTAAATAAATTATTAGTCCTTAATTAGAGGAGGAAAGTAGCTTTCTCCGTTGTAAATTAAGTCTTTATTTTTAATAATTTAAGGTGCAGGACACCGTATAAGCTACAAATTCTTTTGATATCAAATAAACAATATACATATGTGTCTTCACTACACGCCATTAATTTATAAGCTGCTCTCATGCTAATTGAAGATAATAACAAATATGTTATTATCTCAGAGTAGGTTTATAAATTAATGGCGTGTCATGAAGATACATATGTATTTGGTATTTCTGTTAAGGTTAGATGGATTGGTAAGAAGTTGAGCATTTATCAAGATAAAACTTAGGTTCAAACCTTATGGATATGTCCAATCTAGAGCAAAGGCAGTAGTCTATCCACCACCGCCACCTTGATGGTGGTGATAACACTTTAGGTCATGATTATCGAGGCAAAATGTAGATGTAGCACCATGATTTGACGCTACAATTGGAAGCAATGTGACTTGACCCTGTAGCCTTTATTCAAAAAGGAAAGGTAATTATTAATTCCTCTATGTATCAATATATATACCTGCTATTGAGTGTGCCATCACTTTTCACCTGGGCAATTTTTTGTCATGAATACTATAGAGCACAATTGCACTTTCAGAATTTTTTTATGATGAAAGTCTATGGCATATTCCATGATTGAAATTTTGTTTCACGTTAATATCTATCTATCTTGTTAGTGTAGTTTGTGTATGTGTTTGTGAATAATCACACATTAACTGTGTTGTGGGAGTTGAGTGGTTTCTAAACCCCAAACTTGCCACACTCTTTGCCAATGGGGTAGCAGGCTTAAAGGTGCAAGTCCTTGGTCCCACTTTGTGGGATTCCTCACCCCTATTAACATCGAGTTTGGGAATGTGTGTGGGGGTCTCGCCCTCTTGCTTTCTAACCAGTTAATGTGATGATGCAAGTCTAGTGGTATATTCCATGATTGGAATTTTGTTCCACGTTAATATCTATTTATCTTTTTAGTGTAGTTTGTGTTTGTTTGTGATGGGACTTGAGTGGTTTCTAAACCCCATACACTTATCATACTCTTTTCAAATTTAAAGGTGCCCCATACACTTATCATACTCTTTTCAAATTTAAAGGTGCATGTCCTTCAGTCCCACTTTGTGGGATTCCTCACCCCTATTAACATTGATTTTGGGCATGTAATCCTCTTGCTTTCTAACCGGTTAACGCGAGATGCAAGTTTAGTGTAATCTCACATTAACTGTGTTGTGGGACTTGAGTGGTTTTTAAACCCCAACACTTGCCATACTCTTTTCCAATGGGGTAGTAGGCTTAAAGGTGCAAGTCCTTAGTTCCACTTTGTGGGATTCCTCATCCCTATTAACATCAAGTTTGGTAACGTTTGTGGGGGTGGCCATCTTGCTTTTCAACCCATTAATGGGATGATGCAATTTTAGTGGCATATTCCATGATTGGAATTTTTTCCTATGTTAATATCTATCTATTTTTTTAGTGTTAACATCGAGTTTGGGAACGTGTGTGGGGGTTGCCCCTCTTGCTCTCTAACCCGTTAATGTGATGATGCAAATCTAATGGCTTATTTCATTATTGGAATTTTGTCCTGCGTTAATATCTATCTATCTTTTTAGTGTAGTTTGTGTGTTTTTATGAATAATCCAATAGTGTTGTGGGATTTGAGTGGTTTCTAAACCCCAACACTTGTCATACTCTTTGCCAATGGGATAGCAAGCTTAAAGGTGCAAGTCCTTGGTCTCACTTTGTGGGATTCCTCATCCCTATACTCTTTTTCCAATGGGGTAGAAAGCTTAAAGGTGCAAGTCCTTGGTCCCTCTTTGTGGGATTCCTCATCCCTATACTCTTTGTCAATGGGGTAGCAAGCTTAAAAGTGCAAGTCCTTGGTCCCACTTTGTGGGATTCCTCATCCCTATTAACATCGAGTTTGGGCATGTGTGTAGGGGCTGGCCCTCTTGCTTTCTAACCAATCAATGTGATGATGCAAGTCTAGTGTCATATTCCATGATTGAAATTTTGTTCCACGTTAATATATATCTATCTTGTAAGTGTAGTTTGTGTGTGTGTGTTTGCGAATAATTCGAATAATTCCACATTAACTGTGTTGTGGGACTTGAGTGGTTTTTAAACCCCAACACTTGTCATACTCTTTACCAATGGGGTAGCAGTCTTAAAGGTGTAAGTTCTTGGTCTCACTTTGTGGGATTCCTCACCCTTATTAACATCAAGTATGAGCATGTGGGGGGTGGCTGGCCCTCTTGCTTTTGGAATTTTGTTCCACGTTAATATCTATCTATCTTGTTAGTCTAGTTTGTGTGTGTTTGTGAATAATCCCACACATTAATTGTGTTGTGGGACTTGAATAGTTTCTAAACCCCAACACTTGACATATTCTTTGCTAATGGGGTAGAAGGATTAAAGGTGCAAGTCCTTGGTCCCACTTTGTAGGATTTCTCACCCCTATTAACATCCAGTTTAAGTATGTGTGTGTGGGGCTGACCCTCTTGCTTTCCGTTCCAGGTTCTATGAAGTCGTGCATTTCATTAAAAAAAAAAAAAAAACATTGAAACCCGGTGCATTTCATTCAAAAAAAAATTGACACCTGTGGCTATTCAGAGAAGAGGTAGGCAACAGTTAACATGTTCTCTGGTTTGAGAAATTAAAATTATTTGTATTAGCAGGTTCTATGAAGTCATGCATTTCATTCAAAAAAATTGACACCTGGTGCATTTCATTCAAAAAAAAAATTGACACCTGGTTGCTATTCATATAAGAGGTAGGCAACAGTTAACATGTTCTCTGGTTTGAGAAATTAAAATTATTTGTAGCTCGGACGGTGTCCTCCACCTTAAATTATTAAAACTAAAAACTTACACTCATGAGCTTAATTTACAACGGAGAAAGCTACTTTCCTCCTCTAATTCAGGGCTAATAATTTAGTTAAGGTTTGATTCTCGGGTGCAGTTACGTGTCTCTTTCAATGTGACGTTTTTATGGTTTCAATGACAATTTTTTATAATAAAATTTGGTTCAACTTCCTGGTTCTCAAGTAGATAAGCATGTGGACGACAAAGGGGGTTTTTTACTTAACGACATGGGCATGGCCACCTTAAAGAGTTCTATGAGCCTCGACTAATAAAGAATTTCCATAACTAATTTAAAAATTAATAATGAATAAATAACGAATACGGATGCAATTTTTGGTGGAAAGATGCCTCACTCAAATCCATAACCCTAGTTTGACTTAATTGCGTGGCCGGCAAGTGATTTTTTTTAAGGGTTAATAAAAATCCACTTGAAAATGAAGATGGAATCGAGAAAAAATATGCCTCTACCTCCTCGGGTTCCATCTAAATAACGAGAGAAAATAACTGACAGTTGCAAAAAGATATTAACAGAAAATCGAGGACATTATAATAACATTTATTTAAATCTTATTATGCACAATTATTGCACTCCCCTTCTCATTTTGCTGAAGTGATGAGCCTAACCTTATACCAAAATGACGTTAATATTTTGATAAAAAAACACAATGTCAAACATTACAAAATGTGTACCGTCGTTCTCGTTCTCGTTCAAAAAACGTGACAGTGGATACATGCTATTTAAAAAGCTGAACTTCAGCTGTTTGCTTAAACTTACATGCCATTACAATTAAACCCATACAACTTCTTCTTTCTATCACCCAAGGTGAGTTGGAGTTAAAGAGATGGCTAGCTGGAACGACTTTCTCAGGACAAAGTCATGTGGTACTGACATTCACAGATTAAAACAACATTGTCACTTGCACTACACCCCGTTATTGTCAACTCATAACAATAATAGTAATATACATCCTATTGGTACCATATCTATTGAGATGACATTTCCCCGTCCTTTCTGGTACAGCAGGTTTTACGCAGTCGTACATCTGATTGAAATTTCGATACCTGGTCGTAGATCGTAGCAGAGATACTCAAAAGTTACAATTCTTCTTTATTATTATTAGGTCCTAGGTGTAGACCAATTGGTTTGACTAAACTTGGGTGGATGTCCATGGTTCAAATATCAGGCCTCACTCAGCTTACCCATTTCTTAGTGTTTTCAATAGTGTAAAATGTTTTAAATGATTATGGCATAGTGGTTATAGGACAGATTATTCAAAGTACTGCAAAGGGACAACCTAGAACATTAATCAGGCCATTAATCAGTTCCACAATAAGAAGAATTATTTAAAAATAAAATAAAATAAAACACATACTGTTATTATAGTTTACCAGTAAGGACACCACTTGCATTATCGGAGATTGGACCAGGGTTCAATCCCCATGGTGGATGTGTATACCAAGTATTTACTCAATAAAATAAATATTTTTTTAATTATTAAAATTATAAAAAATAAAATTAATAATATTAAAAAAATAAAATTTTAATTAATTATTAAAATTATAAAGGAGAAAATTAATAATATTAATTGGAGAAAAACTATAGACTACTAATTTTGATTTTTATAATTATTAAAATTATAAAAAATAAAATTAATAATATTAAAAAAATAAAATTTTAATTAATTATTAAAATTATAAAAGAGAAAATTAATAATATTAATTGGAGCAAAAACTATAGACCACTGATTTTGATTTTTATTAGTAAATGTGATTAAAGGAGAGGAACTCATATAGGAGGTCAGCTTCAAAAGATGCATCAAAAGTTTTATTTGTTTATTTTCATATAAAAGGATGAGTTGGTTTATAACATGAGAAACTATGGTGGATGCTTGCTCAAGATGGTGGAAGACTGTTTGATCATTCGAGGCTCTTATAAGTCATTAAAATTTCTTGGTTAGTAGTCCAAAGCAAAATTATTTTAAGAGGGTGTTTTCAAAGAAAATGATGTCATGGACCTGAGTGTGCTTTAAGTGAGAAATATATAGAAACATAAAATCATTTACTTTTTTTTCCATTTCTTATAAAATTTGAGGTTGCATTTTGAAAATATAAAAATATATTGGATAGTTGCATCCACATTAAAAATATGTATATATAAAATGTTAATTTAATAATTTTAAATCTAAAGCATTATTTCCTTTATAAATATTGGTCTTATTGTTATTTTTTTAATTTATGGCTTTAATGAAATAATACGATCTTTAAAACTAAATCTCAAAATCATGTCTATGTTTGAAATTGTATTATTATTCTCTTGTAGAATGTTTATAGACATGGTGTTCATCATAGAAAGTCTTAAGTATGGTGAAAAATGAATAGCCTTTTGATTATAGAATTTGAATATATATTGAAGGATCGTTAATGACAATGGAGTTATCATAAAGGAATTGCTCTAATCTATGGTAATATCAAATTGTTAGAAATTGTGTTTATGAAAATTAATTTTAATGGTGTTTCTAAAGGAAATCTACGAATAATTTTTAGAGATGATGTTTTTCAAAATAATGAACGAAAAATTATTTTCATATACTTAAAATCATATAAAAATTTAACTAACAACTTTGTAGATGCTAAGACATGGTACTAACAAATTATAATTATTAATGTGATGAAAAATGGATTTGAATATTAAATTAAAAAAATTACATTATTTTTTATGTTCATCAACTATTAATCTCTTATATATATATATATATATATATATATATAATTAATAAACTGGCATATAATTAAGGCATTAGTGTTTGTTGATATTTGACTTAAAAATTCAAATTTTGTAAGGCAATTAGTTGATTGAGATTTTTCCTCTTAATAAAAATAATGTCAAGGAGTTCATCGTGAAAATATAGCAATTTGAGGAATCTATATATATATTGATTGGTTACATGGGAATCTCGGATTGAAACAAGCCCCACTTGTGTGACATCATGACCACATGGTGGTATTACAAAAAGCTTGTCAATTATGTATGTATTGCTGGAAAAGATTCAAATCTTGCTCTCCTCCTTGAATGTTGAGGAATCTAACTAGTTGAGCTAATGACATTTGATAATATAAAGAGTATATTTGATAGAAAGGAAAATAATTTCCTTTGATAAAACAAAAATCTGCCTATGGTTTAATCAACCTCACAATAAATGTAATATTTTGTTATTTTGATGGGAGTGGATAGTAATAAAATTCACACAAAAAATATTGGTTATTATATTTAAAGTTATAATACTAATTTTTTATTATTTTAATGTAATTATTGGTTATTAAACAAAAAATAATGTGAGATTGACCATAGAAACCATCCTTGTTTGCCTATTAAGAAAAATATTAGTAAGGGTTATATATATGAATTTACTATACGGTTAATAAAATTGATTTATAGATTTTTTTTTTAAAATGTTATATACTTAGAAGATCAATTTTTTGACAGAGTGATAAATATAACACCCGTAAATTCATTTTTTAATACAGATAGCGAGTTTTCAACAATAAATTCAATTTCCATAGTTTATTATGGATTGCATCCTTGTGTAAACTTCAACAACTCCTCGCTTTCAAGAATATCATAATTTTTTCTTTTATATTTAATTATTGTTTTGTTTCACTTTACCCAAGATAAAGTTGAGTCAAATTATGTATATCAAGTCTTGGAGGTATAAACACGTGACAATGACGCAACAGAGACTATAGAAAATTTGGAAGACCATATACAACTCTCACCGCTTATTAAAATGTAATTTGAGGTTTGGAAGTAAAATTAGACAAAGATGGGAGGTACCTACTCCTGATTTATCATCATTTACGTAGAAAGCACGTTATGCACCTAACATATTAGGTACCTACCCCTGAGATTTTGTTAATCAAATCGTGGTATTTCGGACACTTTGTCATTTCCCTTTCTTGAATAATTCGACTCTCGAATCACGTCGTCACCATTTCCTTTACGATTAATGCTTGTTTGTCGTCAACTTTTTGTGGGTCCACGCATCGGATTCTCTATGCTATTACACTATTATAATCTTCTAATTCTAACATAAAAATATGTTATTAAAAATAAAGAGTTTGTAATAAATAATATTATATAAATCATTATAAAGCAAGAGAGTTAATATGTTAATAAAAATGTGTAGTCGTACGTGAAGCTGGAATCATAAATGACTTGACTTGGCCAGAGTTTCTATGTCCTACTAGAGTTGTTAGCGGAATGCACGGCGAGCAAATTTATTCAACGAACTCACTTATTGAAAACAACTATTGAGTCAGGGGCAATTATTACGGTAAATTTAGACCACTAATCGTTGTGGCCACGTGATATGGATGTAAGGCGTTCACTCGCCTCCATTATACGAAGAAGTAAATCCTGTTGTTTGAGATCAGTATTGTCAGTGCATGAGTTGTGCTATCAATTCTAAGTCCATTCCTTATGGATAACCAACTGCTCTCTTGCTGGTTTTCTGTGCTTGTTATCACTGTGTTGGTGTACTACTTCTTCCTCCTGTTGAACGTGTTGATTGGGAGAAAGAAGCGAAAGGCCGGAGTTCCCCTTCCTCCGGGACCTCCAGCTTGGCCAATCGTGGGAAATCTCTTTCAATTGGAAAGAAAGCCCACCGTGGCTTTCTCTGCCCTTTCTCAGCATTACGGGCCGCTCATGACACTCTATCTTGGCATGAAAACTGCTGTAGTGGTCTCATCTTCTGCCATGGCAAAGGAAGTTCTCAAAACCCACGATCACATCTTTGCGGGGCGGACAATTATGGAGACAGGGAAGACTCTTTCTCACCACAAATCATCAATAGCTTTGGGTGAGTATGGACCTCGCTGGCGGTTTCTCAGACGTATTGCCAGCACTGAGATGTTCACTTCCAAGCGACTACAAGATCTGCAACATCTCAGAAGAGATCAAGTATTTCGAATGACTCGACTGATATTCGAGGATAGCAGCGTGATAGGAAAGAGCATAAATATTGCGCATACTGTATTCTACACGGGATTCAATCTGTTAGGCAACATGATCTTCAGTACGAGCTTGTATGATCCCAGCAATCCGGCTTCTATAGAGTTCAAGAACGCTTTTACCACAGCAGTGAAGCTTGCCGGTACACCCAATTTGTCAGACTTTTTCCCATTTCTTGCGTTCCTGGACCTTCAAGGTCTGTACCGTCGGAATCTCGTGTGTAGTAAGCGCGTACATGCGTTTTTAGATGTATTAATAGAGAATCGCCTGGCAACAAGAAGCCAAAGTCCGAAGCATAAGAGAGAATCTGACGAGGACTTTCTAGACGTCCTTCTTGATTCGAGAAATGATGATTTGTCTGTTGCAGATATCAGAGCCTTAACTCATGTAAGTATTTGATTTTTTTTTTGGAATTTTTTTTTTTTTTTTAACACAGTTTTGTGGGGACAAGAAGAAAGATATCAAAGTTTGCTATTTCTGATTTGGCAGGAACTGCTTACAGCTGGTAGTGAAACATCTGCAACCACAATAGAATGGGCGATGGCCGAACTTATTTGCAATCCTGAGGCAATGAAGAGAACCCAACAGGAATTGGAAGAGGTGGTCGGTCCAAGTCGAAAAGTCGAAGAAAGTGACATAGATCGCCTGCCTTATCTTCATGCTGTGGTGAAAGAAGTTTTTCGGTTGCACCCGCCGCTTCCTCTGATGCTCCCACACAGAGCTGAAAGTGACTGTGAAGTAGCGGGATATATGATACCCAAAAACGCGCAGGTGATGGTGAACGTTTTTGCCATTGGAAGGGATTCTGCAGTCTGGAAGGAGCCCTCAAAATTCATGCCAGAAAGGTTTTTGGAGGGTGATAAGAGTAATATAGAGTATAAGGGACAGCATTATAAGCTGATTCCGCTCGGATCAGGAAGAAGGATGTGCCCGGGGCTTCCGCTAGGCGATCGGATGGTTCATTTGATTTTGGCTTCGCTTCTCCACTCGTTTGACTGGACTCTCCCAGATGGGATGAGATATGATCAGCTGGATATGAATGACGTGGTTGGAGCGGCGTTGAAGAAGGCTGTAGACTTGGTTGCAATTCCAATACCGCGCCTGCCCCATCACGTATATTAGCAGTCCCTTGAACTATTATTGATAGATAATTGGGTCATGCTATAGGTCATAACTAGGAGTGAATGCTGAGGTGAGATTGGACCGCAGTTATTTGCTTTTATAAATATGTTTGTTTGTGATTGGACCGCAGTTATTTGCTTTTATAAATATGTTTGTTTGTGGTTAACAGAAAGGTTTCGTTAATGTGTAAAAGTCTATGACAGTTGTTAATGAAATTCAAATCTCACCATCCGGTTTCAAAATGTTTCTCTTTATTTCCTTTTTAAAGGGAAATCTTTGCATTAACGGAGAAATCTTTTTTAAGCTATTTGAAAAGTGTATCTCGGAAAATTTGAAGAAATAGGTAGGTACTTTATAGTAACATAGATGGTTTGAAGATTTGATTAAGGGTGATGAGGAAGAAAACTAAAAGCCAAAAGCTTATGAAAAAGAAAGGATGAACATTACCTTCAAAGTCATACAATACAATACAATCAAGAGAAAAGGTTATACAATTTTTTTTTCACCTAAAAATTTAGGTTTATAAATGCATTGCAAGAAAATATTTAATATTTTTATAAATCTTAACAACAAATATAATTATTCGTTTATGTAGAGTAGTTGGAGAACAAGTTGGTAGTTAAAACTCTCCAATTATCGAGAGGCCCAGGTTCAAATCTCTCCCCTCACATGTTGCGGATATGTTGTATATAAAAGGTTCCTCATAAAAAAAAAAACAACAAATATAATTTCATTAATATGGATTTGGTTAATAATTTTTAGGTTAAAGGAGAGAAGTTCTAAAATATTGAATACTTAAAGTATGTTATGGATAAATATAATTTTTATTATAATATTTATGTCATTACTATGAATGATAATAATATTTTAATTGGTTATCCTTAGTTGGATTCATTAGGCACTATACATATTAAAATGTAAAATAAGTCCATTAAACTATAGTATATGAATAAGAAGTTGAATTTGTAGAGTATTTCTCAAGTAAGAAGTCCAAGGAAGAAGCATAAATAAAGTTTAATAAAGTGCAACTAGATAATTATAGGGATAAACCAAAGGATGGAACAAGATAAAAAAGCATTAAGAAACATCAAAGGAAGCAAATCACATGGTTAATACATATCACCATCCACACCACCATGAGAGGGAACAACCATGACAATAGAGGATAGAACATAAAATAAATGTGATGGACTTACATGGAAACATAAGAGAAAATCTTTGAATATGCAACCAATGGCAATTACAACCATGTTTGAATGAAAAAGAGTGATATTTGTGGTCATTATAAGGATTAGAATAGCACAACTAAGACAAAAAAACCAAAGAAATACTAATGGACATTAGAGTGACATATCAAAGGCATGATATCAATGAAGACTACCATTAATCAAAATTTTACTTAGATGGTTCGGTGATCACAAATTGTATCAACTATCAAAAATGCTTAGAAGATCATATTATTGTGTTTCATCTCATGTTGAGGATACAATATTTTCAAGAAAAGATGAACTTCTAGGATGCCTAGTAGTAGATATAATATTATATTGCTACCATGAGCTATAAATAACCCAATTACATTATATAGTTGTATCAACCTTAAATAACCTCTTTTACTATGTAATTAGCATCAACTATAAATAACCCAAGATTTATACATTAATAGTGAGTAGGATAAAGGTAGGTTATATCTTTTTCAAAATAACATTAGATTTAGATGATAGTTATATAAAGGAGGGATCTCATAATTGTAGATTATCCAATCTAAGTTACCTCTTATTATAATCATTTTTATTATAAAACAACTCTCATTTTAAAAATATTGTAAAGTGTTTTTTATAAGAAATAATATCTATATTATCTTACCTAAAAAATATTATCAATCTTATTTTAAATAAACAAAATTTATAATTAATTATTTTATTATTTAAAATATTTATAAATATTATTATTTTATTTTTTAAATAAAAAATTAAATATATTATTTTTATAATTCACTTAATTTAAATTCAACCAATTGAAAATCTAAAATGTTTAAGCTGATACATTGTCAATGTTTTCAATCTTAAAATTAATCTTAAGTACGATGCGTATGCTTTTAGATTTTTTTTTAAGCACACTCATAGACATCCTTCGCGAGGGTTGATTTTTACGATGAAAACTAAATTTCACTCGAGTAACGCATGCGCACTGTTGGACTTCAAATTTTTAGAAAGGGAACCAAAATACCACTATAATATGGTTTTATTATAAGGCATTATAAAATTAAATTAAATTTTAATATATTAAGTTCAAATAAATATAATGTGTAGTATTTTTTTTTCCATCAATTACCGTCGATAACGCAATTTCCAATTATTTTTAAAACACAAATAGCCGCTGATTATTAAAAATAACAATGGTACGAAAATGAAACCAAAAGGAATTTAGGTATAAGAATGTTAAGAAAACGTTTATTTATATAGAAAAATAAATGGGATAAGAACATGTAATTATATATTAATATTATAAAATTATTAATATATTATTTAATAAGATTTAAATTTTGTTTAAAGTATTTATTTTTATTTTTATTTATTATCTTTATAAAAATTTTGTGTAAATTCATTGTGAATAAGTTGCAAGCTTAGTGTATGTTAATTTTTTTTTATTGATAAGCATAGCTCTTGGCTTTACGAGGGGTCATGGTTGGGTGGAGACTGTTTAGCCCTAGGGGTTTCTCACACTAACCTAAAAATTTTGATCTACACCATATACCTTACTTGCAAGTTACCTCAATTCTTGGAAGAAGGTATGAGGTTCAAGCCTAGGAGCTTGCATCAGATATAAAAAAAACTTTGCTAGCCTGAGGGGTATACCTAGATGTGGTAGGCTCTATGGAATGAAAAACCCTGGCCTCCAAGGGATACATGGAGTGGTTTTCCTTAATTAAGGTTTAAGGTTCGTCTTTGTAGCGCAAGTGGAGAAGGCGACCCTGGCCCTATTGAATAGGAGGTCCATGGTTTGAACCTCTGCAATGCACAGGGGAACACAAAGGTTGTGTGTTAAATTCTCTATTGATAAGCATAGTTTTCATCTTTAAAAGAGATCATGGTTGGGAGGAGACTGCTCAACCCTATGCATTGGTCATAAGGGTTTCTCACACTAACCTAAAACTTTTTGGCACCCAAGGGCTAGGTGGATTGGTAAGTGCTTGTTAGTTAATAAAAATAGTGTGGTTGTGACCAACTCTCCTATGCAACCAAAAAATAGTTGTAATTTTACTGTAGTGGTAAGGGCATTGACCTTTAATTAAAAGTTCTAAGGTTCAAACCCCACTCAGTATGAGGGGAATAATACCCTTCATAAAAACCTATGTAAACTCATTGAAAAATATACATATACAAACATGTGGTGTATGTCTTACTTTCAAGTTACAAGCTTACTACAGTGCTAAGGGATTTCCCCTCTCTTTGGGAGGTCTAAGGTTCGAACCTCGCTGAGTATGAGGGGACCGAGATCCCTCATAAAAACCTGTGTAAACTCTTTGAAAAATAAAAATAAAAAAATAGTTGCAAACTTACTTTAGTGGTAAGGGCTTTGGCCTGTCTTTGAGAGGTCTAAGGTTAAAACCCCACTTAGTATGAGGTAAGCAAGGTCCCTCATAAAAACCTATGTAAATTCATGAGAACATTTGCAAGCTTACTATAACAGTAAGGGCTTTGGCCTTTATTTGAGGGGTCCAAGGTTCAAACCCCACGCAGTATTAGGGAACCATGATCCCTCATAAAAAATTATGTAAACTCATTAACCAATGTTCAAACCCTACTCAATATGATGGGGCCAAGACCTCTCATAAAAACCTTTATAAATTCATTGAAAAAATAAATTTGCAAGCTTATTGTAATGGTAAGGGCTTTGGCCTTTCTTTGAGAGGTCCAAGGTTCAAACCCCACTCAATATGAGGGGACTATGAGGGGACTGGAACCTCTCATAAAAACCCATGTAAACTTATTGAAAAAAATATTTTAATTCTTATTCCTTTCAAAACCCCTTCTTCCACCCTAATATTAAAAAAAAAAACCTATAAGATAGCAAGAAAAAAATATCATTATTTAATTTTAAAAGCGTTTTGAATTTCGAATAATAAAATTCTTCAGAGCTTTGAAAATGAAGGGCATATGAACTAGGGTTTCTAGACGTAAGGAAAAACTAGGGTATCAGTTGGGTTGCCGAAGAGATTTCTGGTTACTATGGATTTGAAGACAAGATTGCTGCCCCAGGAGGGTCCAATGGGGACACCTCCGGATCCTCTTCTAGAGAGACAGTTCTTTTGCAGATTTGTTAAAGGATAAATCTCCATTAAATACTGAAGAAGCATAAAAAACTACATTAAAAATGCTCTTTATAGCTGCTAGAAATAGATCAACATCTCAACGAGTTAATGGATGCTTGCCACAGTTAGAATCAAGGCCAAAGATTGTCATTGAGCAAAGGATGGTTGAAGAAATAGTTTTATATAGAGCCAATCATGATTTGATCTGTAAATTCATGGGTATTCGACCTACCCTAAATTTTTTGCATTCCTGGATCCGACAAAACTAGGAGCCTCTTGGTGAGTATTCTTTATGGTTTATTAGCAATGGATATTTTATTGTTAGTTTTTCTTCACTGGCCAATAGAAATAGGGCTTTTGAATCAGAAAAGAGGAATCATGGTCCGACAGGATTATTTGTTCAACCCTGGAGAGTGGGATTTGATCCTCAAATTGAACCCACTGTTGTCCCGGTTTGGATCCGTTTGTATGCACTTCCAATGGAGTTTTGGAGCGAGCAGGTATTGGAAATTATCGATAATTCCCTTAGAAGACATTTGGGTGTATCCAAAGGCACAATAGAAGGAAACACAACTGTTTATGCAAGATTATGTGTGGAAATGGATCTTAGCCAACCTCTATCGGTAGAGGTGGAACTTGAACTTGCAGGACTATCTTGGATTCAACAATTGGATTATGAGGCTTTGCCCTTCAGATGTAGAGTTTACCACAAATATGGGCATTTGGCCCGATCTTGCCCAAATAATATGAACACAAAAATGGAGTATCCTCTAGGAATATCCAATCTTCCTAAGGAGGGTAAGTCAACAATAAAAAAAGAACCAACCAATATTTCTTAGGGTAAAGAAGTACAGAGAGATGGTTTTGAACAACCCAAACAAAGTAGAAGGCAAAAGAAAAAAGATGGTAAAGAGCAAACCCAACTTAAGCCCTCCAATAGGTATGAGATATTTAAGACACTAATGGACCAAGAAGATCAATTCATGGAAGAAGTGGATGGGAATAATGAAGATAATAACATCCATGTTCAAGCTCCTCTTTCATATCCCCCCGTCATAGAGCAGGTAATTGAGTACAGTGAGTTACCACAATCAGAGAGTGCAGGGGCATTGATAGTGCATAACCAAGAGCAACCAATAATTAAGGATGTCAGCATGGGAATAGCAAAAAAGAACAGAGAAAGGCCAACTTTAGGGATAACTCAGGTGGAAAAGAGAGCAAAAAATAGCAACTCTCAAGGAGTGGGTAGAAAATCAAATAAGGAATTGATAGCAGTTCAAGGAGACAAACTGATCACTGGAGGATCGGTGAGGCCAATAGATTCTTATTGCTCTCAAGGTAACCAATGATTATACAATCATGGAATGTTAGGGGTTTAAACAGTAGAACCCATCAATCTGCTATTCGAAGACTCTTAGAAAAATATAAAATAGATTTTTTGCTTATCCAAGAGACAAAATTGTCAGATCTTATGTGCAAAACAGTTAACAAAATTTGGAGGGGTGCTGGTCATATGGAATTGGTTGCCCAAGGTGCCTCAGGGGGGATAGTTACTCTTTGGAACTCTCTTGAATGGACTGCAATAGAAAATATAGCTTTGAGGGGTGTTCTCACATCACATTTTAGAAATAATGTCACAGATGAACATGTTTTAATCAAATTTTTATGGGGCTCAAAACCTAGATGGTCAGATGCATCAATGGAAAGTTGTGCATAACATGAGAGTCTCAAGGGAAGTTTTAGATTGGATTATTGCTGGGGACTTTAATGCTAAATTATCCTCTAGAGATCATGAAGGGGGAACCCCAATTTTGGACCCAGGGGATCGACTTATGATTTCCCAAGTCCAGGCATTACATTTGGTGGATATTAAATGCCTTGGAACCAACTATACTTGGACTAATAAGAGGAGGGAGACACATAGCAAGAAGGTGAATTTAGACCATTTTTTGGTTTCAGAGGAGGCATTTGTAAAATGGAATATAAAATTTCAGATTTTGGAGGGGCCAGTTTCATATCATTTCCACATTTTGTTGGAAGGAGGTATCAAGACAGTGCAGCATCACAAACCATTTAAATTTGAAAACTTTTGGTTACAAAAACAGGAACTTCAAGAGAAAATTCCACAGTGGTGGGAATAAGGTCGCCCAGCATATGGGATAGCAATGTTTAGATTCCACAAACAACTTCATTATGTCAAATATCAATTGAAACAATGGAGGCGAGCTAACAAGACAGACTTCTAGGTCCAAAGAGCTCCATTGGTGGCCAGATGGGATGAGGTTCAAAAACACTTTAGGGAAGGAACAATTATAGAGTAGCTCAAAGAAGATGATGATGCATTGCGTAAAGCAGTTGAGGACATTGAAAACCAAGAGGAGACCTACTAGAAATAGAGAGCAAGAACCACTTGGTTATTAGAAGGTGATAAAAACACCAAATTTTTCCATCGGACTGCTTGTTCTAGGAGGCAGATGAAAAACATGGAAGCTCTTCAAGATGAGAACGGACACTCCTTTGATACACTTCCAGGTATACATTTCCATTCAATGGATTATTTTTCTAAACTATTTAAGGAAAGTATGGTGCAAGATGAAGAGGCTCAAAGAGACGTTATTGCTGTCATACCCTCTATTATATCTAAAGAAGAAAATCAGACCCTACTTAAACCCATTGATAGAGAGGAACTGAAGAATGTAGTCTTTGGAATGAGCATCAAAAAAACTCCAGCTCCAGATGACTTTCCAATTGAGTTTTTTTAGGCCTTTTGAGATAACTTGGAGGAGGATGTAATGGTTGTTATAGAGGAGTCCAAAGGTAGTAAAATAATGCTTAAAGAATTAAATCATACTTTCATTACCTTAATTCCAAAATGGGAGGAGGGGGTACACATTTCAGATTATAGACCTATTGCCTTATGCAATGTCATATATAAAATAATCACAAAGGTAATGGCTAAGCGGCTAAAACCTCTTCTACATAACATTATCTCCTCGGAGAAAGGGGGTTTTATAGAGGGTAGGCAGATCTTGGAGGGTGTGGTTCTAGCCTAGGAGGCAATCCATTCAATGCAAACATCTGGTAAAAGAGGAATGTTCATAAAATTAGATATGTCAAAGGCTTATGATAGTGAAAGCACGAGATTCCCGGCAAAGGAAACACTAATTGCAATATAACCAAAACCAAATGCGCTTAAGTCCTAGAAACGTAAAGTGCATGAAATGGAAAAGAAACGCATTGGAAGAGACACAAGCAAATGGAGAAAACACAGCCCTTTCATTAATATCCCTTGATCTCTCTTACAATGACGTCTCCTCCCTTTTTGGGGCTAGGAGCGTTAAAAGAATTCGATTACAATCACTCAATGTTCCTCTTTCCGCGTGCCCACGATTGCAATGGGCGGGCCAAGATGATGCCGCCGCTGATGTCGATGAGTTCTTCACCTCCGCTCGCTTCTCCTGCGAACAAAGAAACAACCAAGATGTCAGTAGGCACCCGCTGCAAGTGAAAAGTGTTCGTTCTTCTAAAATCATCAAAAGATGCATGCAAACATTTATCTAAAACAAGAAACAAAATGATTCTAAACAACCTTAAAACTTGACAGAAGACATAAAATGTTACCGTAAGGCCATTGCCACCGAGACAACTGGCCAATCTGCCTTCAACCGGAATTCGTCCCCGGGTGGGACGATTTTTGACCGCAATCCGTCCCCGGGTGGGACGAATTCTTCCGTGTTGAAGAAGCCGACCCGTCGCTGCTCCAATGTCGATTCCCGAGACCCGCAAAACGCCTGCAAACAAGGGGGTTATGTAATTGGGGCCATTTTGGGACGACCCGCATGGTCGGATTCTCCCAATTTGGCCTCTACCCTCGGGAATTTGATCTCGCCACCTGCAAGTCGCTGAAACAACAAAGCGACACAAAACATACTAGAATCTGACCAAAAGTTACGAAATTGCAGCTATGAGTTAACCAAACATAATAACACAAAATGCAACCTAAAAAAGTAATCTAGAATGCTCTAAAACCTAGAAAGTGCGGGGGTGCCCAAGTGGGCCTCCCACCGTTGGCACTTGATTCCGGCGCCAATCCACTAGGGATGGGCCCAAAACCTCTTAGGATTGGGGGGTCGGCGAATTGGTTGGTCCAGGTGTCCATGTGTTGGATTTGGGTCCGATTCAAGCTTCCAAAAGCCACCCAACAACCTCCCTTGCAAAAGAGATTGGTGGATGTGGGAAGGTGAACCAAAAGGGATGCAAGTGGGTCTTCAACTCGGCAAAGACTTCGTTGCTTGAAAACTCCTTCAACCTCGTATATTTTGGGTGAGAAAAGTCCCACCTTTTATAGACCCATGGGGTCTCTTTTGGGAGGGAAGCACAAATGCCATGTGTTGGTCATAGGCGCCATGTGGCGCCTTGTCTTCCCATGAGGGAGGGGAGTCCTCCGTTGACTTGGGCTTTGATAAATGCCTTTTGTGACAGTCTTCTAACGGCCCCTCTGTCCACCTACACACGCGTGCGAGGCAGGAGTCATCAATCGACTGTTCTGGGCTGCCACTTGGCGCCATTTGTCTTTTTGCCCGTTAAGCTTAGAATTCGTCCCACCCAGGGACGGATTCAGAATTCGTCCTGGGGTGGGACGGATTCTATTTTGAATTCGTCCCTGGGTGAGACGAATACCGGGCAAAGTGTCCAAGTGTGCCAAATTGCTTCTTGACCTTACAAAATTGCTATGAAAGTGGTTAAGACCACCGTTTAACCTCTCGAGGGCTGCCCCTGGGGCTGTGTTTGTCAAAGCGATCGTTGTTTGCAGTCACATAATCGGATTGGTGCTGTTTTGGTGTCTACAGATGCCCCTTTTGGGAAGCGCTACGGGTGACGCAGTGGCTGAGCAAAAATAGATAACCAAAGCACTAATGATTAGGGTTTCTTGGTAACCTAACCAACTTTTGATGCCCCAAGTATGGAAAGGGCATGCATTCTTGAATCCTTGCTTCTGACGAGCTAAGGAATTTGATTTCAAGTATTAACCTATTTTGTTGAGGTGTGACTTGAACTTAGACATTGATCACCATGAACAGGCAAAGGGCATTTTTATCCTCAGTGGGGAACCTTGTGTTCATGATTCACGAAATGCCAAGTGTTTGATTGATTTGATTGTTGCTTGTTTACTGCCCTAAGCAGGAGCGTGATTGTCTTTGTCAATGATTCTTTGAATGCATGTCATTTTCCTTAATTGGGTGTGTGATTGTTGGTTGGTGACTAAGTGTGACTACCCCCTCAAGCGACGAATCGATGAGGGAATGACCTTCGTGAGAGAAGCGACGAGTCGCTTGACCCAAGATGACTTGTGCAAGGGTGCCTTTAAAGGGTTTACCGTTAAGCGTGTGCAATTTTTCCAACATTTGGACCTATTTTTGGTGGGTGTTAACCCTTTTGGTGATGCCGTAATGAGGTGAAATCATCGAAAACCTAACTTCCCGTGGAGCGGTCCGGCTATGTTAGCCTTCTTGGGGAAGTAGGAGAGAGATAATTTGAACCTCGCCATCGATTTTCTTTGCCCAGAGGTTAAGTGCAAGAGCACTTATGTCCGGCAATGTTTTTTGTTGTTTGTTTTTGTTGAATTTTGTACTGTTTTTGAGTGGGCTTTGACCCTTTTGTGATGTCGTTTGGGGATGAAATTGTCTAAAATCCGTCTTCCTGTGGAGCGGTCCGGCTATGGTAGCCTTCTTAGGGAGTATGATAGTGACAATTTGTGACTCCAATGTCGATTTTGTATGCCCTTGTTGTCGTGGAGTAATCCGTTGGGCAATTTTATTGTCTGTTTTTAGTGCATTTTTAGTCATTTTTTGATTTTTTTAAGTGCTGGCCTGAATTCGTCCCCGGGTGGGACGAATTCCACTGGAGAATTCTCCTCGGGTGGGACGAGCGCTAATCGAGCGCTCGTCCCAGTCAAGGACGAATTCCAAGGTAAAAGGCCTATTTAATGGCCAAAACTTGATTTTGGGCTCATTTGTGTCATTTTTTTCTTGCGATTTTGGAGCTCTGGGAGGAGGAGGTAATTCTCGAAGCGAAGCGCTGCTGGAATTCTCTCTGCTATCATGAGTGCACACATCGGTTCGAGCGGCGGAGCCGAAGCGAAACCTCTAAGTGTTCCTAGAGTTTATTTTGCTTTTATTTAATGTATTGTTTTTGTGTTGACGCTTTTCAAAACTTTAAGATTTTTTGTGATGTTTTTGTTTAACGGTTAAGGTTAGAAACCCTAGAACTGAAAATTTGATCTGTTATTTTTTTTTTTTTTGTGTTTGTGTTGTTTTTTTTTTGCTTTGCAGGTTGTTAGGAGCCGGTACCGTGTACCCGCCGCATTTACCGAGGCACGGTTGGCATTGGACCGATGATGATCGGGAATGGCTTGATTCCCTTGGGCTCAAGCGGTGGCTCGACCGGAGCCTCGTGGTTTCGGATCAGGCCTATCTCGACGGCCCCGATCAAGCTTTGGGATCCGTGGACCAATACTTTCCATCTCCCGACAGGGGAGATGACCGTGACTCTTGAGGACGCTCTATCGGTTGCTTCGGATTTCGATAGATGGTCTCGCCTATTAGGACATCGTCGTTTGATCGGTGGACTGCTATACTTACGAGATGTTTTGGGCATGGGGGCAGCTGGGTGTAGCAAACCCAATGGAGACAGCCGAGGTGGATTGCCAGGCTGGCGGGATTTTGGTTAGCTGGTGGCAGGAGAGGGGGGTGTTAGGAGTGAGGCACGCATTCTTGATGGGCCTCATTTCTAACATTCTTCTCCCTGATTCGTCAGGTGCGAGGTTCCCGTGGAACCTACTGGATTTGGTGTGGCAGTTGGCAGAGTGCCCGATAGAGGCACCGTTGATTCTGAGATGGGGACAGACTTTGTTGGCACAGCTCTACGGGGAGTCAGACGGGGTCCGCCGTCGACAACGGAAGGGTGTCGCTGTAGTTTTTTGTTGCAAGTGGGTTGGCAGACATAGTCATTGAGAGGCCTACCGGGTTACCGTGGACGACTCGAGCGGTGATGGAGGATGAGGAGATTGGTTATGCAGCTTTGTGGCGGCGGTCTACGGAGCAGGGGAGAGTCGGCGATGGGCAGGTGCCGTTGAGCACTACACTGATGCCTTTTCTCGGCTCACTTGAGGGGAGGTGTTTTGGCGTCCCTATCGGGACCGTCCGCCTCGGCCCGAGGCCGGAGAGTGGCTCCGACGGGTACGGAGGGAGCGGTGGTTGACTGGGCGGCACGGGACGGAGCATGAGTTCTTTCCGTACCGCCGGGTTACACGACAGTTTGGGGTGCGCCAGGGGTTGCCTGGTGAGCCCGTGGTCTATCGACGACGGGGAGATGAGAGGGATCTAGAGCCACCGGTCACCGCGCCATTGGGCGAGGAGTCCGATGCAGTGATTGAGGTCCCGGATGTGGATGACATCGGGACTACCACTGAGTATGACTCGTGGTGGGTACTGCGGTGCTGGAGAGGAGAGGGGCCACTGGGAGGCGCGGAGGCGGCAGTGGAGGATGCTGAGGCAGCAGGGGGTGATTGGGGGGGCCATGGATGATGCGGACATGGTGGATGTGGGAGATGAGGATGTGGGCTTGGGTGTTCCGGAGCAGCCGGACATGCAGGATGTGGAGGAGCAAGTGGGAGCCTGAGCAGGCTATTGTCCCCGCGAGTCCTATGCGTCCGACAGATACAGAGGAGGTGGGGTCGGATGTAGGCGTTGAGATTGCTCGACTGACAGAGCCGCCGTGGATGCGGGATCTAGAGTTGGGGGATGCGAGGCGGGAGCTGGGGGATGCGCGGTAGGAGAGGGATCTTCTGCGGGCTCAGTTGGCAGAGCGGGATAGAGTTTTGGCGCAGCGCGATGATGCATTGTCTATCTATCATCGACGAGAGGCAGAGTGGTGTCTGTACCGGATAGACTTGGAGAGGGAGGTCATCCGCCTTGGTGGGCGGCTACCTGAGCCTTCGGTCGGTGGATCTTCGCGACGGACAAGGGATAGTCTGACTGAGCAGTCAACATCATCTCGTCGCAAGCGGTTAGATGAGGGGGTGGTAGCAGGCATGATGCGGGGGCTAGTAGTAGCCGCCCCGCAGGGTCCCGTAGGACCCACACCACGGGGGGTAGTTCCCGTCGCACCGATCCTGCGTGATCATGGTGGTCGACGCCTTAGGTTGGGTTTTTGGATATGATTGCGGGGTCTGAGGACCGGTTTTGTAGCCTCACGGGCATCTTTTTGACGATATATATATATATATACCGGTTTTATTTTTGGTTTTGTACATGTGATGATGTGATTTTTGTTATGCATGTTTTATTTATTTTGATGAATGCAGATGTTATGATGAATGTAAATGTTTTTGATGTCTATGTGATATGCGAGGTGAAATGGATGAATGACATTTGTGATGATTGCACTATAGGCTGTTTAAGAAGCTCTTTATTTACATGGTTTTTTTTTTTTTTTTGTATTTTCTGATGGTATCATAAGGATGATAAGTAGCGCAGATGGTTTTGGAATGAATGTAAGGTTTTCTGAGATTCAATCAGTTTTAACTCACCATCCATGACTGTACTTTATCTTACAAGACTTTTTGACCAAGGTATGAATCGGACTTGTTTTTGACCCAGTTATTTCATATCCCCGTGTGTGCAATTGAGTTCATTTAGTGGTATTTGTTAGGATACCGCCAAGGCTGATGGGCTTTCAACCGAACTCCGTACCGAGGATCACCTAATTAGCTCCACGAATTCCTTTGTTGTATGTACTAAGATTAATCTACGTGTAATCCAGGATGCCATAAGCTAGCTCATCCACATGCAAATATTGATCTCGTACGCAAGTTAATGTGACAGATATATCGTCATGCGGGAGGTTTACTGTTACCCATTGGCTATCAACCAAATTGGTACCGAAGCTTGCCTTATGACCTATAGAATGCCGAGAGTTCCAGGGATTCAAGGTCAACTCCCTTCTTTTCTTCAATTGTATTGGGATACTTGCTCATTGTAGTGATGAGATCACTGTTTATTTTGATTTGTTTTTCTTTCGAGCAAGGGATTGGGGTTATGGAGTGACGAAAATCACTGTTGTTTGTGCCTTTTGATGTGTGCACTGTAGTTTGTCAAATTTTGGAGTTTTGACATTTTGCAAATTTTTTGTGTTTTGCAACTCGTTGAGAACTTTAGGGATTCTTAGGGAATTGGGTAGGGAGGATGCTTGTCCTTTTGCCAACTCTCAGAATTCTAGGGGTCATTCGCACAGGGGGATGAGCAAGATAACCGTTTCGCTTGTGGTGACCTAGATTATTTTGCAGTTTTCGTCTTTCGTTCACACAATTTGGGAATTTTAGTGTTTTGATTTGTGTTGGGATGTTACGTAACAAGGTGTATTTCAAGTATGACTCTACCTTCGTAAAATCTGTTCGACTTGATACACTACATGGCTAAAGAGGAAAATGATGACCGAATCACTGAAACTCTTGGTACATTCCCAGACCACCGATCGTAGTGTGGTAAAAGTTATGCTTGGTGTTTTTGTTGTTTTTGTAACATGAGACAATGCGGAACAAGATGGACTATCGTAGCTATTGCAGCTTATGGTGCCTTTGACCCGTATGACTACAAATATGCAATGTATGGATGCAATGCTTAATGCAAACTATGTATTTTTGTAATTTTGATGGATTGTTTTTGGTGAAGGTGAAGATGAGGTGCGAGAATATGAATTTTTTGATGAATTTGAGTATGCCTAGAATTGAGATGCAAATCTTTGTTGTTTTTGATGATTTTTGTTGTTTTGTTTTTTTTGAATTTCTTGATTTTTTTTACCAAGCGATTGCGATAATCGTTGGAGCTTTTTGGGTTTGACCAATAAGTGACCGAGATCAATAATCCTTGGAGCTTTTTGGTGACCAAGAGATTGCGATAATCCTTGGAGCTTTTTGGGATTGACCAAGAGATTGCGATAATCCTTGGAGCTTTTTGGTTGACCAAGAGATTGCGATAATCCTTGGAGCTTTTTGGGTGACCAAGAGATTGCGATAATCCTTGGAGCTTTTGTTGACCAAGAGATCATATTTGGAGCTTTTGGTTATTGACCAAGAGATTGCGATAATCCTTGGAGCTTTTTGGGTTGACCAAGAGATTGCGATAATCCTTGGAGCTTTTTGTGACCAAGAGATTGCGATAATCCTTGGTTTGTGAGATTGGGATGGGGTTGACCAAGAGATTGCGATAATCCTTGGAGCTTTTTGGTGACCAAGAGATTGCGATAATCCTTGGAGCTTTTTGGGTGACCAAGAGATTGCGATAATCCTTGGAGCTTTTTGGGTTGACCAAGAAATTGCGATAATCCTTGGAGTTTTTTTTTTTTTTTTGGGATATGGCTTTCTTAGATATGAAATGGTCGCAAATGACTGATATTCAAGGGTTCTGTTTCCTTGATACCGTCAAGAGAAGCTAGCCGGTACGTCCCGGGTCCTATTTTACTATCAATGACATAAGGACCTAACCAATTTGCCGTGAATTTGTCCCTCATATGGGACGGCAAATTAGAGTTTTGTTGGTTTTCCTTCGAAACCAAATCACCAACCCGAAAGTCTCTTAGGTGAACTTTCATGTTGTAAGCTTTCTTAAGCCGCTCTTGATAGATACGTAAGTGCTCGAGAGCATTAACGCGTCGTTCGTCAAGCAACGTAAGTTGGTCTAATCGGGCCGTCACGCAGTGTTATCATCGATGAACTCCTGCATTGATATGCGCAGGGAAGGAATTTCCAACTCGAGAGGCATTACCGCTCTCGAGCCATACACCAGTGAAAACGGAGTTGCCCCATGGGCGTCCGAATGCTAGTGCGATAAGCCCAAAGGGCAAGTGGGATTTGTATGTGCCAATCCTTATGACTGTCTGCGACGGTCTTTTTAAGGATGGCGACTAGCATTTTGTTTGACGCCTCTGCTTGCCCATTTGCTTGCGGATAATAGGGTGTTGAAAAGCTGTGCTGAATTTTGTACTTTGTGGTTAAAGCACGCACGTCTTTGTTCTTGAATGATGGCCCATTATCCGAGATTATTTTGGATGGAATACCAAAACGACATATGATGTAATGCAAAATGAACTCCGCAATGCGGGGTCCTGTCGTAGAGGTTAACGGAATTGCTTCCACCCATTTGGTAAAATATTCTGTGGCCGTTATGATAAACGTGTGACGGCCTGACGATGCAGGGGAGATCTTTCCGATTAGATCGAGGCCCCACTACGAAAATGGCCAAGCAGACTGGACTGTCTGTAGGGCCTGGGAAGGTGCGTGCATTAAATTGGCATGATGTTGACATTTCACGCACCTCTTGACATACGCGCAACAATCTCGCTCTAAAGATGGCCAATAATAGCCCATGCGAAGAATGCGCTTTGCAATGGCCATACCACTGAAGTGGCCGCCACATGTACCGTCGTGCGCTTGGGCGATCGCCCAAGTGGAATCTTGCTGGTCCAAACAACGAAGAAGAATTCCGTCATAGTTGTGACGATACAAAATGTCTCCTATCAAGACATATTTTGCCGCTTTCTGTTTGAATGTTCGTTTTGCGGCGTGCGTCAATCCAAAGGGAAGATTACCTAACTTGAGGTAGTCTCTTATGGGTAAATACCACCTCGTTTATCGAAACCTCGACAAGATGAACAGCCAATCCCTTTTGAAGTTCTTCCCTAACAAATGCTGATTGGGATAGAACTTGTAAGAATAGCGTTGTGTTGCTATTAATGGGAGTGGGGGAAAACAAAGACCCCAGCTTGGCACGTTTCAAATAGTCTCGAATTCGAAAGAACTTATCCGAAGATGGTTCGATCTAGATCATGTGGACCCTTGGCGTCAAGTCTGAGCTTGCGTGCTCCATCGTGGGTTGCGATAAAGTTTTCACCCGAATGGTTGTTATATCACCGGAAAGGTCTTGCGGGATTAGTGACCCCAAGGAGGCCATTGTGTCCGCAAAATGATTCGATGATCGAGGGAGTGCCTCGATGTCATACCACTCAAGTTTTGCCAGGAATTTGTCCACGAGGGCTTTATAGGCCTTTAGAACTGGGCATTTGCATTGATATACCCCTTTGACTTGATTGACGATTAACAACGAATCGCCAAAGATGTTCAATATTTTGATGTTCATGGCGATTGTTGTCTGAAGACCTAGGAGCAAGGCTTCATATTCTGCATTGTTGTTGGTGCACTGGAAGTTTAATTTAAATGACAGGGCATTGGAGCGCCCTCGCGGTGTGAAGAATACAATTCCCGCGCCACCCCTTGCTCGCATTTAGAACCATCAAAAAATAGGGTTATGTCGGCTTGAGACTCAGGCTCATCAAAATCTGGCGATTCTGAGACATGGAAGACCCCATCATCGGGTAGTTCTATGACCAGAGGCTGATCGTCTTCAAGAGGAGCCTCTGCTAGTTGATCGGCTATGACTTGTCCTTTTATAGATTTTTGCCCAATAAACTCAATGTCAAATTTCGTCAACAACATGATCCATTTCGCCGTGCGACTACTATGATAAGTACGACTCATCATGTATCGCAATGGATTCTCCTTAGACACAACATACGTAGTGTTGCTCAGCATGTAGTGGCGTAGCTTTTGGTAGCAAACACCACCGCCGCGTAGTTTCTCAACGTATGCATAGTTAAGTTCGTAATCGACTGTGGTGCGGCTAAGATAGTACGTAGCCTGTTCTTTGTGAAGTTCATTCTTCCGGGCTAGCATTGCGCCTGCCACCTCGCAGCTCGAGATGTATAAGTAGAACGACACACTTGGTCTAGGTGGTGCCAATACTGGCGGCGAAGCCAAGTACTGTTTGATTTCATCAAAGGCTGACTGGCACTCGTCATCCCAATGAAATGTGACCCCTTGTGCAATAATTTTTTCATGGGTCGGCATTTGTCGAATAATTGCGCTATGAAGCGTTTAATCGATGTGAGCTTTCCTTGCGTACTTCTGAGCCGCTTGATAGTGGTTGGGGGAGCCATTTCAAGGATTGCCTTGACTTTGTTTGGGTCCACTTCGATGCCTCTCTTTGAGACTATAAAACCCAAGAGTTTTCCAGATGTGACGCCGAACACGCACTTCTTGGGATTCAGTCTGACCTTATGCTCTATGAGGCGATCGAGAATCTTGCTTAAGTCACCGAGATGATCTGAGCGCAAGAGAGACTTGGCTAACAAATCATCCATGTAATCTTCCAAAGTTTTGTGCATGTAATCGTGGAAGATATACGTCATAGCACGTTGGTATGTAGCGCCAGCATTTTTAAGGCCAAAAGGCATGACCTTATAGCAAAATGTCCCCCAAGGCGTTGTGAATGCCGTTTTGAGTTGGTCTTCAGGATTGATACGAATTTGATTGTATCCTGAGAAACCGTCCATTAGGGAGAGCATTTCGTGACCTCGTCGTAGCGTCTACCAATGCGTCGATGCTTGGCAAGGGGAAATCATCCTTAGGACTCGCTTTGTTTAGGTCTCGAAAGTCGGTGCATATGCGAATCCTCCCGTCGGGCTTCTTGACGGGAACCATGTTGGACAACCATGGCGGATAATCCACGCAGATGACAAATTGTGCATCCAACAGCTTTTGCAATTCGTCTTTGACCATCAAGGCCACCGTTGGGTGCATCTTTCTTAGTTTTTGCTTTACATGCTTGATTTTCGGATCAAGCGTTAAATTGTGCATGACTAGCCGCGGGTCTAGCCCTGGCATATCTTTGTACGACCATGCAAAAACTTCCTTCTTCTCTTTGAGAAGGGCAATATATTCGGCTTGCTCTTCGGGGGAAAGGCTTACCCCCAACCTGATAATCTGTGGATTCTTTGAATCTGTGCCGATGTCTACGTCAGTCGTCTCCTCGACTGACATGTGAGATCCGTCCTCCAACTGATGTGGAGTTGGGATTAAATGGATATCATCAGCGAGTTAAGATCTGCGCTTTGGAACCCTCGGGTTCCTCTTCAGCTTGAAAAATATCCCGAGTTGTCCTTGGGGTAAAATGAAGCATTTCACCGAAAGGCCAAGACTCCGATGGTGACAATGGTGAATTGACGCGATCCCGGTCGATGGCATCCATGTCTAGATGCAATGACCGTGATGGATCGGTCGGATTGCGGATGGGTGCGGTCAAATCAATGGAGATCATGTGGATGGAATGAATTTGGTCTCCGTAACCGTGGGTGTGATGACTTGATTCTTTTAGATGTTCCCTATACTCTGGATCTGGCTCTACGGGAACGGGCACGAATGGATCCTCTCTAGGTGCAAATTCATCTCTATGTGTGAAAAGGAAGGCGGGGTCTTCCCTCGGCACTACTGTCATGATGGGATCTCGAGGTGGACGATGCTCATCTTGAATTTGGAGCCATAGGTCTAACACTTGGTCCCACCTCGCTGGGTCTACGTGCCATTCATGTCCTAACCAAGATACCCATCTCGTCCCATTAGATCTTCATGAGTTAGAGCACGGTGATTTTGTCGCGCATGTCCGAGATAGATCATCTCAGCCTCATCTTCTCGAATCACTTTCATAGATCCAAAATTGTTCATTCTCTTCAAGATCTGTTGCTTGCGACGTTGAGGACTCTTCCTGCTCCAATGAATTAATCTGGTCCCATTGCGGTTGTTCCACTCTTAGTGGAGGGACCCGATTCTCTTGAGACTCGTGTTATTTCGTCTGGAACCTCTAAGGGGAACAGCTTCGAAAGATGTCCGGCAGCCGTTGATGTTCTCTTTGAGGATTAATCTCTGAACTTTCGCCTCTCTCTAGCAAAGAAGAGGGATTACCGTTGCTGCTGTGGGTGTTTGTTGACCATGGGAGGTAGTCTCCCAATGTGTATTCTGTATTCGGATTGGCATAAGGACCCAATGCCAATCCCCCTTTGTTGCCTATTTCTAGGCCTTGCATATTTTCAACCAAGATGTCTAATGGCAGGGGATGGTTGAACCCTACCCCCGACTTGTCATATGGCATCTCGATATCTTGGTTGGCAAAGGATCCGCATCCCTTGCTCATATCTCGCCGAGCTCAGTATCCATGCCAATTGCATTGGCCGAGATATTTTAGGGCAAATTCTGGGTTTGACAGATAATTGATGTTTTCAACAAAAGGCTCTTCGTCCTGCTTCCTTTTGTTGGCATGGTTCAAGACCATGATCAAAGCCTCCATACACAAAATTTGTCCGGTTCGGTGGGTAGCCTAGAGGGACGATTGTTCCAATGGGAAGGCGAGGTCTTCCCATGTCTTGTACCGACTCCGAGTGGGGGTTGCCACAACATTTTGCACTAAGTATTCCCCTGTGCCCGTACCGGCCATTTCAACAGTGATTGTTGATGATTGGGTGGGAGGAAACGGTAGTCCTTCCTGAGTCCATTCCATGTTTGGTGGTTCAGAATCTTGGTTTTCGTTGCGTTGGGCGCTTCCTCCGTTGTTATTGTTGAAATTGTGGGCAACATTTCTTCTAAGGGCTTAACCTCTTCCATGATTTGTTTTCCCTTGTCCTTCTGTTGGGCCATGATAGGTGGCGTTGATGATGAAGGAGCCGATGATGAAGTCTCACCCGGCTGGGATTTTGCCTTGTTGGCCACCATGGTGCTCGCGGTATTGGACCTTGTTTAGATGGATTTAATTGGAAATCCAAATGCGTTGAAGGGAGGGTCGATTGAGGTATGAATTGTACCGCATTGCAATACTTGAAGGGCTCTAAGTCCATTGGGACTACATGTATTTCTCCTTCATAAGCATACTTCAAGCACAGGTGGGCGATCGAAGGGACACATTTCATATCCCTGATCCAAGGCCGCCCTAGCAAGATATTATAAGCCATTTCACCTTCCAAAGACATGGCACAGTTGTAGGTATTGACTTTTGTCCTACCTCGGATCGGCGTAACGACCGTGCCGACCGTCGAGCATATTGCATCATTAAAAGCTCGCAGTGTGTACGTGGAGGCCGTGGATGTGAGAGGCCGGCAGCTTCAAATGCTTCAAGGCCGCAGTGGTTATGATGTTACCGGACGAGCCAGTATCTATCAAGACTCTCTTGTACGGAATCCCGTTGACCCACGCGATAACGTGCATGGGTGGATCTCGCCATGTCATTTGATATCGTTTTGACCTCATCTTCTCCGAATGTGATGACCGGCTCCGTACATTGTTTCACATGTCCCACGAAGGCGTTGAAAGAATTTGCCTCGTGGGGTTGTAATTCAATGGCTTTTAAAATGTCCATAAGAGCTTCTCTATGGGGAGCCGATTGTTGAATAAGCTCGTAGATGGACAGCCTAGCCGACGTGGTCCGCAAACTCGCGTGAGTTTGTTTCTTATCGTGACCTCATGTCTAGGTGGAGGTAACTGCGTTGGGCGTTGTTGAGGATGCGATGTTGCCGAAACTTCCCTCGTAGCTACCTCAGGGGCAGCTGTCGGGTACCTTCTGTTCCTTGTTACTATGCTAATCATTCCCACAAATCCCCGTGTGGGAAGATCTTGTCGCACCTCGTTAATCTGGAGTGGTTTTGTTTGTGCCTCGTGGGCAGGCAAGGGGTCCTTGAATACCCCCATTTGTTGGTTGTTTGGTGCGATGGGGTTGTCCACAACCAATGTTCGGTTGTCGATCAAATCCTGGACTAGGTCTTTGAATTTCCAAGCACCCATTCAAGTCATGTCCTCTCGCGCCTATGGAATCTACAATACAATTCCTCTCTCTACCCCCTAGGCTTGGGAATGTTAGGGTCTATAATTTGGATTTCCAGTAGAGTGACTAAATTTGCCGCTGACAAGCGGTCAAATAAGGAGTCCCTAGACTCCGCATATGGGGTGAAATTTTGCCTAGGGCGACGCGGGTAATTTTGCTCCTGTCTTCTATTATCTCTTTCATAAGAGTGGAGGCACCGCTCGGTAGTTAGCCTTTTGAGGCTGCGTTTCTTGCACATGCACGAGAACATTTATCGCAACTTGGTTGATCGCAGCATGTTGTGGTTGCGTTGTCCCGCTTTTAGTGGTTTTATTCCACTCTTTCTTCTTAGGCTTGGCAATTGCGCCTTCGCCTATCTTAATCTCTTCTATGACTCGGCTTGCGCCAAAGCTTCTTCTAAGCCGTCGTATTGTCGAAGAATAATAGACCGTAGATTGATTTTAAGCAACTTTTTGTGAACATCTACATGAGATCAGACATAGGAGGACGGTAGGGTAACCTAGAAAGCAAAGCTCTCCATCGATTCCCGTACGCTGCCATTGTTTCCTCTTCAAATTGCTTGAGGCTCGCTAAATCACTTAGTGATGCCTTCTTCCTTGTGTTGAAGGCAAAGCGTTCAAGAAACGCGTCTACTAATTGATCTAAATTGCTTATGCTGTGTTTGGGCAATTGTGTGAACCAATCCGAGGCAGGGCCTGCGAATGTGGTTATGAATGTTCTAAGCAACAATGCGTCATTATCTTGGATGTCGAAGCATTGGCTTAGAAATCGTGTAACGTGTTCCTGTGCGTCCTCTTCACCTTTAAAAATGCCAATTGAGGCAACTTGAAGTGTTCGGGGTAAAGAGGTGTAGGCACTGAGGGATGCACCGGATTACTGCGGAGTAGACGTAATGTGGGTTTTTGATGCCCAGCAGCTTTTGTCTCCATAGACTCCAAACGCTCCAATAGCGCTTGGTATGCATCGAAAGATTTTATTTCTTCCTCTCTTGTTCGCTCTTGTTGCAAGTTACGGTAAACTGGAGGCCTATGGAGGGGTGGCCGAATGGCATCCTTCCTCCCTTGATGGGGAGTTTCAACATATTCCTCTTCTCGGTTCATACTCCTCGTAAAATTCTTGAGGAGTCTCTCGGGCGAAACCTATGACCCCGATCAAGCTCTTGCCGAAGGTACCCATCATTGTTTCGGGAGTTGCCTCCCTCTCGAATCTATGAGGTCTTGGAGGCGGAGCTTGACGAGGTCGTGGAGACCCGTCCTGCACCAACGGATTACGCCTCTCATACTGTTCAGCTCTTTGGATGCGAGGGGTTGGCCCCCTCTCGTGTATTTCATAGCGTAACTCATCCGCTTCGCGTTGCATGCGTTCTCTATCCAAGCGGTGTCGGTACTCTATTTCCTGATAACTTGGTTTAAGCCGCATGATTTGGGCTTGATGGGTGGTATATCTGGCGACAGCTGGGTCAATTTGGTCTACCCTATTTTGCTCAGGAGGTTCGAATGTTTCTCCTATGTGTTTACCTCGAGTTTGCTGGTCTAAGGTTTCAATGGGTCGCTTCCTCTGTCGAGGTAAGCGGTATGTGCTCGAGGTTCCGGCCTCAAGGGGTGATCATGATATCCTCCTGGTGCGGAAATGCAAGGTTCCCACGTTGTTTGTTGCCCTCGAGGAATGCGATGGCTTTCCTCGTACTCCCTTTCATGGGTGTAAAGGGGGTGGGCGGAGTTAGGTCGCCCTATGTAAGGAGCCCTGCGCTCCGGATTTGGTCTCTCTGTTTTGATGATAGGTAAAGAAGGGACGCCATATCCACGTTGCCCCTCCAAATGGACTGGTGTGCCCGTCTAGCGCTTCATCGCGCGGTGGCCACTCATGCCTAACTTCAAGAGGTGATTCTCTATTTATGTCAAGGTCTACATGTAAGGCATCTTCCCGAAAGGGGCCGCTTTGAATAGGCATACCCCACCGAGGATTCTCGAATTGGATTCTTTTGTAGGTTAGACCTATAAGGCGGTATGACCAAATCCTCAGGATCGAAGTGAAGGCGACTTGTGCCTCGTTTTTTGTGTACCTTTCGAGCTTCTGCCCTTGATTGGGCTTGATCTACGGGTGTACACCATTGCGGTGCTTCTATGCTATCTAAATAAGTTTTTATCTTGTTTATGATTTTGTTTGTCTACACTAAGCAGAATTAAGCACACACATTCACAAAACCGTGATTATCTCTTTTAAGGATTAAATGGTGTGTCCTAAACCAGTTTAGTGCATTTTGATGTTTTGTTTTGTTTTTGTAGGTTTTGAAGATCGTTTAAATGCATTATGACGGCTCATATAACTCCCAAAATGGTCGCCCCTTCAATATACCAACCAAAAGCCGATATACCAACCTCTCTATATACCCGCCCTTATGAGAGGGAGACTATAGGTACGTGAGAGCAGAAGGTACATGGTACGTAGGCGAAACAGAAGGGGGATTGTCCTGTTAATGGCACCTACCATAGAAAACTTATCCTCGTGAGCATTGGGAATCACCCCAGCGACACTCGGTCCGCTTTCGTCAGATTTACGCCTAACAACAGCTGACAATCGGGAAATGGATGCAAAGCTAAGCCAAGGTGGTGATGAACCCACCGTTGGTCTTGCTCAAGGGCCGGGTCTTACGACCAGCTCCTTGGTTTAAAATTGTTGCGTGGAGTGTGTGAGATTCATTTTATTTAGCAAAAATTGAAACAAGCATGAATGATTTTCCCTAAGTAATGCAGGATAAAAATGAAAACAACAAAGAAACAAAAAAACAAAAATTTTAACAGAGATTATAAAAATCCCTACCTCTTCTCTCGCTCGCTCCAGCTGCTTCGAATTTTCTCGAAAATCCACAGTAGAATTCGTCCTCCGGGAGACGAATTAATAATTCGTCCCTCCCAGAGACGAATTTGAATTCGTCTCTGGGTCGATCGAATTGGAAGAATTGTACCAGACGAATAGCGCGCAACAAAAAATGTACCTGTCAAGAACAAACACAAAACTTTGATCAGTTTTTTATGATTTTAAAAATATGGTACAGGTCCCACCGTGATCGCCACTGAAAGCACGAGATTCCGGGCAAAGGAAACACTAATTGCAATATAACCAAAACCAAATGCGCTTAAGTCCTAGAAACGTAAAGTGCATGAAATGGAAAAGAAACGCATTGGAAGAGACACAAGCAAATGGAGAAAACACAGCCCTTTCATTAATATCCCTTGATCTCTCTTACAATGACGTCTCCTCCCTTTTCTGGGGCTAGGAGCGTTAAAAGAATTCGATTACAATCACTCAATGTTCCTCTTTCCACGTGCCCACGATTGCAATGGGCGGGCCAAGATGATGCCGCCGCTGATGTCGATGAGTTCTTCACCTCCGCTGCTTCTCCTGCGAACAAAGAAACAACCAAGATGTCAGTAGCACCTGCTGCAGTGAAAAGTGTTTGTTCTTCTAAAATCATCAAAAGATGCATGCAAACATTTATCTAAACAAGAAAAAAATGATTCTAAACAGCCTCAAAACTTGACAAGACAGAAAATGTTACCGTAAGGCCATTGCCACCGAGACAACTGCCAATCTACCTTCAACAGAATTCGTCCCTGGGTGGGACGATTTCTGATTGCAATTCGTCCCTGGGTGGGACGAATTCTTCTGTGTTGAAGAAGCCGACCTGCTGCTGCTCCAATGTCGATTCCCGAGACCTGCAAAATGCCTGCAAACAAGGGGGTTATGTAATTGGGGCCATTTTGGGATGACCTAGATGGTCGGATTCTCCCAATTTGGCCTCTACCCTCGGGAATTTGATCTCGCCACCTGCAAGTCAGTGAAACAACAAAGCGACACAAAACATACTAGAATCCGACCAAAAGTTACGAAATTGCAGCTATGAGTTAACCAAACATAATAACACAAAATGCAACCTAAAAAAGTAATCTAGAATGCTCTAAAACCTAGAAAGTGCGGGGTGCCCAAGTGGGCCTCCCACCGTTGGCACTTGATTTCGGCGCCAATCCACTAGGGATGGGCCCAAAACCTCTTAGGATTGGGGGGTCGGCGAATTGGTTGGTTCAAGTGTCCATGTGTTGGATTTGGGTCAGATTCAAGCTTCCAAAAGCCACCCAACAACCTCCCTTGCAAAAGAGATTGGTGGATGTGGGAAGGTGAACCAAAAGGGATGCAAGTGGGTCTTCAACTCGGCAGAGACTTCGTTGCTTGAAAACTCCTTCAACTCGTATATTTTGGGTGAGAAAAGTCCCACCTTTTATAGACCCATGGGGTCTCTTTTGGGAGGGAAGCACAAATGCCATGTGTTGGTCATAGGCGCCATGTGGCGCCTTGTCTTCCCATGAGGGAGGGGAGTCCTCCGTTGACTTGGGCTTTGATAAATGCCTTTTGTGACAGCCTTCTAACGGCCCCTCTGTCCACCTACACACGCGTGCGAGGCAGGAGTCATCAATCGACTGTTCTGGGCTGCCACTTGGCGCCATTTGTCTGTTTTGCCCGTTAGCTTAGAATTCGTCCCACCCAGGGACGGATTCAGAATTCGTCCCGGGGTGGGACGGATTCTATTTTGAATTCGTCCCCGGGTGAGACGAATACCGGGCAAAGTGTCCAAGTGTGCCAAATTGCTTCTTGACCTTACAAAATTGCTATGAAAGTGGTTAAGACCACTGTTTAACCTCTGAGGGCTGCCATGGGGGCTGTGTTTGTCAAAGCGATCAGTGTTTGCAGTCACATAATCGGATTGGTGCTGTTTTGGTGTCTACAGATAGGGTGGAGTGGAGCTTCCTATCAAAGATGATGGCAGCCTTTGGTTTCTCTCAGGATTGGATAGAATGGGTCATGAGTTGTGTTTCTACTCTTACATACTCAGTGTTAATCAAGGGTCTTGCCTCGCAACCGTTTGGAGCTTCTCGAGGCCTTCGTTAAGGAGATCCTTGCTCTCTCTATATTTTTATCATTTTGGTTGAAGGATTGGGTAGACTTATCTTGAGGAGAATACAACAAGGTTTGCTAACAGGTATGAAGGTGGGTTAGGAAGATTTGACTCACCCATCGTTTGCTAACAGGTATGAAGGTGGGTTAGGAAGATTTGACTCACCTACAGTTTGTGGATGACACTGGATTGGTGGGAGTGGCCAATTTTAGGGAAGCAAGAATGATTAGAGATAGACTTAATGTCTACCTTAGGGCTACAAACCAAGTCATCAATGATAAAAAATCCAAAGTGGTCTTTTTCAATCTTGATCAAAGGCTTCAGGACAGAGTTTTAGAGATATTGGGATTCATAAGGACTTATCTCCCAGTGGTATACTTGGGAGTGCCTTTGCATTTTAAAAAACTAAAAATAGATCGTATCAAGGATAGAATTAATCATTGGTATCACAAATGGTTAACCTATGGGGGTATATTAACTCTTTTACATTCAGTCATTCAGGCCATGCCAATTTATAAATTTTCTATCCTTGCTGCCCCACATATTATATGGAAAGAGTTGGACAAGATGGCTAGAAAATTTTTATGGGAAGGAGTAAAAGGAGAGAGGAAATGGGCCTTAGTAGGTTGGGACAGAGTAAGCCAGCCCAAGGTAAAAGGAGGTTTGGGACTGAGAAGATCAAAGTTAAATAATAAAGCTTTGGCTGGAAAGCTTTATTGGAGGTGGATTTCCCAACCAACTTCTTTATTCAGTAGAATATTAACTAGTAAATATTTGGGACAAGTGAACCCAAATAATGTGGGTCGTTTCCCTTTGGATGGTAATGGATCCTTAGTGGGGCAGGCTCTCAAGTTAGGATCTCAGGTAGTAAAAGATAGATTATTTTGGAAAGTGGGGAGAGGGGAGAAGGCACGATTTTGTACAGATTCATGGGATCAATACCCACCTATCATTGTTGAATTTCCTGAATTGCAACCAATAAAAATAGCCATAGAAACAAAGGGATGGGTCCAAATTGAAAGTTATTTCAACACTAGTTAGCTGGGGGATTATAAGTTTAAGCAGTTTAAGAAGTTGGATGAGTGGCCAATTTCAATCCCTTCGGATTTGACACCCATCATGACTAAAATCTTGGGAGAAAAATTTATCACAGGTAGAGATGAGGAGGATGAATTATCTTGGGGCTATGGGAGCCTTGGTGTCTACATAGTGAAGGACAGATATGCTAAGATCCTTCCAGAGCCACCTCCTCATACTTATTAAGTGGAGGATTGGAGAAAGATTTGGCAGTCCAAGGGTTGGCCGAAAGTAAACTTTTTTGCCTGGTAGTTCATGCATAATGGAATTCTTACTTCTGATAAACTCAGATGTAAGGGAATCATCGGTCCATATCAATGTGTTTTATGCTACAAGAGTGAGGAAACAACTGATCACTTGATGTTTGAGTGCTCATTCACGCACCAGATTTGGGAGATATGGTTTTTATATTATAAAATTCAAGTTAATGGTGATTTGAATCGGATTAATATTTGGAAAAAATGGAAGAGGGGTAGATTTAAATCTAAAGCTCTTTGTATTGGTTGGGAGCTTGGATTAAAATTTATCTGGTGGCAAGTGTGGTTGGAGAGAAATGCTAGAATTTTTAGAGAAACTTTTTCTTCTTTAGATGGAGTTTGGCAGGTCATTTGGAGCAAAGTCACAAAAATTGTGGCAGTCTATGCTAAAGATGAAACTCAGGTTGTTAATGGGCAATGGAAAAGGAAGTTGAAGTGCAAGAGGGACAGGACAGAGCTAGTTGGAAACCACCTCCAGAAAGTTGGATTAAAATTAATACGGATGGAGCTGCAAAAGGCAATCCGGGTAGAGTTGGAATTGGAGTGGTTTGCCGAAATCATGTTGGAACAGTGCTCTATTGGGAACTACAAGGCTTGGTAAGAGCCACAAACAATGAAGCATAAGCCTTAGCTATCAAATTTGCTTCTATTTGGGCAGTAAAACAAGGCCACAAGAGGATAATAATAGAATCAGATTCTCAAATAGTGGTTGGAGCTCTAGATTGCATGAGGAACTTTGCTTTGAAAACATGGAGGTTGAGGATTCTTGTCACTCAAATTAAGGAATTATGAAGGGAATTAGATGATGTGATTCCAGTTTATGTGAGTAGAGATCTAAATAAAGTGGCAGACTTCCTGGCTAAGATGGGTGCTGAGAAGGAGGTAGGGGTTCAGTGGCACAGTGACATGGCTATTGAGGATGAACTGATTAGGCAGGGTGTTGAAAGGGTAGCAGACCGAGACAACCTGAAGATAGTAGGAAGGTGTCACAATTTTGTGACATGTTGCAACATCGTGGCTAGCTGAGAAGAAGTGTCGTGATATCACGACATGTTGCAATGTCGCGGACAAAGGAGGAAAGGTGTCGCGATATCACAACATGTTGCTTCGTCACGACCAAAGGAGGAAAAGTGTCGCGATATCGTGACATGTTGCTTTGTCGTAGCCAAAGGAGAAAAAGTGTTGCGATATCACGACATGTTGCTTCGTCATAGCCAAAGGAGAAAAAGTGTCGTGATATCGCGACATGTTGCATGGTCGTGGTCAAAAGAGAAAAAAGTGTCGCAATATCATGACATGTTGCATGGTCGCGGTCAAAAGAGAAAAAGTGTCGCGATATTGTGACATATTGCATTTTCACAGCCAAAGGAGAAAAGGTATCGCGATATCGCGACATGTTGCATTTTCACGGCCAAAGGAGAAAAGATGTCGTGATATCGCGACATGTTGCATTTTCGTCGCCAAAGGAGAAAAGGTGTCACGATATCGTGACATGTTGCATTTTCACGGCCAAAGGAGAAAAGGTGTCACGATTTCGTGACATGTTGCATTTTCACGGCCAAAGGAAAAAAGGTGTCACGATTTCGTGACATGTTGCATTGTCACGGCAAAAGGAGAAAAGGTGTCGCGATTTCATGACATGTTGCATCGTCACGGCCAAAAGAGAAAGGTGTCATGATTTTGTGACATGTTGCATTTTCATGGCCAAAAGAGAAAGAGTGTCACGATTTCGTGACATGTTGCATCATCGCGGCCAAAATAGAAAGAGTGTCGCGATATCGCAACATGTTGCACCGTCACGGCCAAGAGAGAAAAAGTGTCGCGATATCATGACATGTTGCACCGTCGCGACCAAAGGAGAAAAAGTGTCACGATATCACGGCATGTTACACCGTCACGGCCAAAGGAGAAAAATGTCACGATATCGTGACATGTTGCAGCGTCACGGCCAATGGAGGAAAAGTGTCTCGATATCGTGACATGTTGCATCATCGCGACCAAAGAGAAAAAGTGTCGCGATATCACGACATGTTGCATCATCACGACCAAAGGAGAAAAAGTGTCACGATATCGTGACATGTTGCTTTGTCCTGGCCAAAGGAGGAAAAGTGTCGCGATATCGCGACATGTTGCATTTTCATAGCCAAAAGAGAAAAGTGTTGCGATATCGTGACATGTTGCATTTTCACAGCCAAAGGAGAAGAAGGAAAAAGTGTCTCAACATCGTGACAAGTTACATAAACAGACCAAAAAGATCCTCTTGGAAAAATCTCACACTGTGCAAACATTGAACCTTTTTGGATCGTGCCTTAGGCCAATGGGGAAGGAGTCTCTCCACACTTGAATCTCAGATTCGCCGACTCCCCTGTTAGCTAGGTTTTGGTTTAAGAGATTTGGCTCCAATGCAAATCTACTTTTACTGTTGTAATCTTGTGTTCTCTCTGTCTATGGCTGGGAAAAGTCTCAGCCCAACTTGTAATTGATCTTTAATACAAGTTTTTTCAAAATTTTCAAAAAAAAAAACTGTTTTGAATTTCAAAATTGTTAAAATAATTATTTCACATAATTATTATTGATATTATAGATAATTTAAGGCATATTATTACATAAATAACTATTTTTATAATTTTAACATCAATAAGATAAAAATATTTACTTTTTAATGTAATTTTGCTTCACATCAGCATACTTTGAAATGACATTATTGTTTAAAAGTTTTATTTATTGTTAAAAAATAGATAATAGAATAATGTTGTATTGTTTATGAATTTCACTATCTCATTTTTATTGAATATATTTAATTTGTAATAAAACCTCTACAAATTTCAATCCACTTGTAAAAAAACAAATTAAAAATAAAAAACTTTAATATATTAAAATAGAAGGTTATTAATGCCCAAAAGGCCAAATGAAATGGGACAAGAACTTTCAAAAAAACATTACCAACCCTAAATTAAGACCCAAACATTTTTCTTTCTACAATATTGATCTTTTCATCATGACGCAAGGAAAAGAAATAAAACAAAGTGTACTTACATCAATAACTCTCAACATACATATACAAAGAAATAAATGAAAGAGGTACATGAAATTTGAGCTAGGCATTGAATAGTGGAAAAATACAAAGCTAATGAGGATATCATAAACATTTATACCATCTATAATAAGGAAATTTATGACCAAAATCTATATGAGACTACCAAAAGAATAAATGAAGGGAATTATTTTCTTCATGAGCATTATATATTGAGAGATATAAAATTAAGAAATTAAGAAACCTTATGAATCCATAATAATGATTTGACTAGCATAACCATCATGCATAGTAATCCCATTGAGCTTTTGACTCCTTTAAGTGATTGACAATAAATAATATAAGTCATGTGGTAAAAAATAAGCCAATCATGTAGCTTTGTTACAATATTTTATTCCATAGTAGTTATCTAATTGTATAGTAATAATTGAAATTCCTTACCTCTATTTGCATTAGAGCCTTGGCTTTCACCCTAGAGAATGTTTCCTCTCTAGATTTGGAGGAGGACAGATTTGAGGAGGTTCATAGTGAAAGGAAAACTAGCTTTCAATAAAGCAATATGGTTGCTGGTATTCCTGGTCGTAATCCTCAGGCCCTTGTGAGGTGGTAACCTCCTTCTCTAGGCTAGGTTAAACTGAACTTTGATGGAGCTTTGAAGGGTAATCCTAGTAATGTTGGTGCTGGTGGGGTGCTTAGGGATGACAGAGGTGGGTTTTTTCTAGCGTATAAAAAATTCTTAGATATCCAAACTTGTCATGTTGTGGAGGTCAAAGCCCTTTACCAAGGTCTCCTACTTGTGGAGAATATGGGGTACCAAAAATTTTCCATGGAAGCAGACTCGCTTAACATTATAAAATCAGTCAAAGTTGATCCAGTCCTTGGTTGGAACAAGGCCATGATTATGGAATCTAGATAGATTCTTTAGCCTAGAGAGGATAGGTAGATAAAGAATATCTTTAGAGAAGGAAAACTGCCACGTTGACTTTATGGTAAACCTGGGTATAAGTCTCAATTGTTTATCTATTTGGAGAGATAATTTTTTTGAAGGCCTTCAATTGGATTTAGCGATGCATGCTTCTTGATGCTCTATAAGTTTTTACTATTTATGAGGAAAGCAAATGTGGCATAGCCATGTGGGAGTTTTGTTTGGTTGGGGGCCTCATCGGTGTTGTTCTAATTTTGTTTCATGTATCAAGTTGTAGTTGGTTCACTTGGTGATGGGTGGCTAGTTATAGTGCTTTATAGTTGTTCTTGACCCTATATTATTGATATTAGGTCAAGTTTTGCAAGGTTTATCCTATTGTAAAAGGTTTGGGACCCTTTCAAAACCCCTTCTATATATAATCAAAAAAATAATTGAAATTCCTATACACCACACCTAAAATCTAATCCTAACATGTTAAATAAAAATATGTAAAAGAAAAATAATCCTTATTGGTCTTATGCATTGTTGAAGGTCATTGAAGTTAAATGAATATATATTTGCATCTTCATCCACTGAAAGTTCAAAATTTTAAATTTATTTTTAAATCTCCAAGACCCCTTGAGGGATTTTTTTCATCTTATTTGAGCATCTTATATCAGGAATTCATAATTACTAAAATAATATTTGTAAGAAAACCATATTAGGATGGTTTTTATAATAAAGAAGATTATTTTAACTAAGTAGTTACATACCATGCAAATATGCTAAAAAATATTCAAATGTAAATCATAGGATCACTCACACCTGTGTCAACCAAAATAAAATTTAAACTGACTACAAACACAAGTGACATTCACTAAGATTATCACTAAGATTATCACTAAGATTATGAAAGACATAAAATAAAATAATTACCAGAATGATAGTATAAAGTTTATAGATTTTGGAAGCTTTGAGACACCTTTTAAGACCTCAAAAAGATAAGATATGTTTTATGAACTATAGAACTAGTTATAGATTTATGTTATTATGATCATGCACATTACTACCATAGGAGCTAAATTATATGATGAAACCACATAAAATTTAACTTGTGCATTACATTTATTGACTCCAAGAAGATCATATGATGAATCTAAGAACACGCTCACTTCAACATCACAAGCATACTTGGAAAACTCAATTTTCCTATGAAGTTATCTCTTGTCCAAACTTCCATTCTACAAATTTGGCAAGTAAATTGGTGGAAATAGACAATATCTAAGCATGTTGTTTGTTTGATATTTTTTTAAATTCATGGAAGGAGTACTTTTTAGAACACAATATAATCATATAAAAAATTGTAGAGTAGATACTAGTCATAAATTCTAAAAAGAATTAAACATTTCAATATTTATATAACAATATTATTCTTGGTGTTCATTCATATAGTATTTAATTTGATATTAAAAATTATATTTTACAACTTTAAGAGGATACAATCCATTATAAGCACTCTAGTAGGCATTGATAAAAAACTAAGAGATATTTTTCTTATAAATTATTATGATGACAAATAAATCTTGTAAAAGTAAAATTCCTTATATATTATGTTTTTTCAAAGAAGCATGAGGTGTCAACATGAATGTATGTTCTCACAAGGATCAAGGCCAAAACCTAATGCAAGGAGGGCAAGAACCTTAACAAATTGATCCATAAATCCTCCAAGAAAAATGTGATTCATGGAAACTTGGGGAATAAAATAGGTGATCCAATACCCACTAACCCTGGGAGTTTCCCAATTCCCCTAGAACTTTGGATGATGGTGGAGGAGTTCCATTAGATGGGATATATGGTCCTTGGGAATATTCATGACTATTATTTGGAGGAAAACATGGTCCAATAAGAATTGGTTGGGGTGTTTAATGAGGACTTGGTGCCCTTAACCCATCCAAATGTATTTTCTTTGGCTTTTCTTTGAGAGGTAAGCCCTTTGAACCTTTTTACTGATGTCTTGGTGTCCAAAAATATTCTTCATAATTATTTTTGTTATTTGGGGGAGGATGAACCTATTGTTCAAATGGTTGCTCATCCCTTCATAATTATTTTTGTTATTTGTGGGAGGATGAACCTATTGTTCAAATGGTTGCTCATCCCTTCATAATTATTTTTGTTATTTGGGGGAGGATGAACCTATTGTTCATATGGTTGCTCATCCCTCTTAGTTGTCGAAGGGTTCTCTAAAAATAAATCTCGTTAAGGGATCTTCATATCCCAAAACTTATAGCTAAAGGAAATTTTCAATCTATGTTGGAGTTGAGAGGAAGGATGGTAGGCCTTCCAACATATCTCTCAAAAATAAATATTCGGAGTCAGTTATAGGCCACCCTGAAATAAAATATGGGAAAATATGTGGGAGTTGAGAAACTTAAAATAGAATCAATTTGCAAGTAAGCCTTAGTGGCTTTCAGAGATAAGAAATGCATCCCCAAAACCTGTAAATAAATTTTTTATCATAGATTTTCTCTAGGAGATAAAGATTGAATAGGGGGATCCTAGTCATTATTGTTGTTGATCCTTTTTTAATTTTCCATCGTGGGTCCTTGAGAGTATCTAGAGTATTTCTAGTTTTATTTAGATGTTGGGTCATTTTATGGATTCAAAAGTTTTTTAGATTTTGTAGATGTTGAATTTTCCCTATTAGTTATTAAATTTTGCAGAGGTTTTTGTGGTTCTCTCAGAACCTCTTCCCTTGGAAATTGGTGGATTCAGTGGTGTTTTAGTGCAGTATCCATGATGTTGGTTGTTGTTTCAAATTTTAAGGATGTGGTTTTTGATAGTAAAAGTTCTTGTGGCCTTGGGATGTATGCCTAACAGTTGGTGGAGCTCTCTTAATGACATAAATTTTTTTCTAGGTTTTGTGTTGTAGTAAGTCCCTTGGAACAGTTTGTCCCCCTTTCTTGTCAATAGAAATTGTGACTTTGGACTTTTTTTATTTTCTTAGACCAAATTCATATTCTTGGCCTTGTAGGATTTGTATTTTTTTAAATTGTTGTTGGATGGCATCCCTTTTTAATTTGAGGTGGATTGGACACAACAAACTCATATTTCTTTAGGTGTTTCAATGTTATTGTTGAGCTGGGACTACAGGGTTATGCATAGTGGTGAATATTCACAAATTGGGCGAATATTAGGATTTCTAAAATTATAAATTGGTGAATATGAGGACCCTCGACGTCAGCCCATTCACCTAAAATTTTCAGGAACAATTTTTTATTAGGGTTAATTTGCCATAATATATATCCAAACATAGGCATATTTGTACTTGTTGGAAAGCTCTTTTCGATCCTGATCTAATGGTGGTGTTTTTATGAAGTTATAAGGTGATTTAATAGGTCAAAATATACCCCAAATATGAATTTACATTTTAGGGCTTCAAATGTCCCAAATTTTGGTGTGAATATGATTGATTTGATTTGCTTAGGATTCGCCATGATTCACCTTGATTTTGATTAGGATTCACTATTTTTTTAAAAGTACATTTTTAGTCCAACCCCTTATGCATAACCTTGGTTGGGAGTCTGTGTGGCCTCAATGGTTGTTCCTCTTATGTTCTCTACAATTTTTGGCCAATTAGAGTATGGTTAGTGGTTCCTTAAAGGAAAGCTTGCTTAAGATTTTTTTTAAACCATCATGGGTCCTTTAGTGGATTTAGAGGATTTTAAATTTTATTCAAATGTTGGGTCTTTTTGTGGATCCAAAATTTTTATAGAATTTGTAAATGTTGGGGTTTATTTATCTTGAGTCGAGGAGGGTTGGAGTTTCCTTATTAGTTATTAACTTTGGGGGAGGTATCTCGCTCTTATCTCAAAAGATATTCCCTTGTAAATTGGTGGATTTAGTGTTGTTTCGGTGTAGCATCTGTGTTGTTGGTTGCTATTTCAAATTTTAAGAATATTTTTTATAGCAAAAAAATCTTGTGACCTTAGGATGTATGCCTAATGGTTGGACGAGCTCTCTTGCTGAGCTAGATTTTTTTGGGGTTTTGGGCTGTAGTAAGTCCCTTGGCTCGGTTGGTCCCCTTTCTTATCAGCAAGAATTGTTCCTTTGGACTTTTTTGAATTTTCTTGGAGCAGATTCTGCTCTTGGTCTTAGGAGGATTTGCATTATTTTTTAAATTTCAAATTATGGTTGGATGGCATCCCTTTTTTATTTGAGGCAGATTGGATACAATAAACATAATTTATTTAGTGTGGTAGTGTTATTATTGGACTAGGAGCCTACATGACCTAGATGACCTATTCCTCTTATGTTCGTTGTAGTTGTTGTTGTTAGTTGGAGTGTGGTTAGTGGTTCCTTCGAGGAAAGTTGGATTAGGATTTTTTTTTAAAAGCCATCATGGGTCCTTGACTGGATCCAAAGTATTTCTAGTTTTATTTATATGTTGGATCATTTTGTGGATCCAAATATTTCATGGAATTTGTAGATGTTGGAGTTTATTTATATTGAGACAGGAAGGGTTTGATTTTCCTTCTCAATTATTAACTTTTGAGGACGTCTCTCTAGCTCTTATTTGAGAACCTCTTCCCTTGGAAATTGGTGGATTTAGTGGTGTTTCAATGTAGTATTTGTGTTGTTGGTTGTTGTTTCAAATTTTAAGGATGTGGTTTTCGATAGTAAAAGTTCTTGTGGCCTTGGGATGTGTGCCCAATAGTTGGTGGATCTCTCTTGGAGTGGTAGTATGTTTTTTGGGTTTTGTGCTACTGTAAGTCCCTTAGCTCAGTTGGTCCCCCTTTCTTGTGGGAGGGAATCATGCTTTTATACTTATTTAAATTTTCTTGGAGAAAATTTGTGTTTTCAGCCTTGGTGGGATCAAAATTATTTTAAATTTCAAATTGTCATTGTATGGTGTCACTTTTTAATTTGAGATAAATTGCATACAACAAACTGAGTTTTTGTTGGTTGTGGTAGTGTTATTATTGGTTTGGGAGCCTATGTGGCTTGGATGACCTAATCCTCTTATGTTCTATGTAGTTGTTGTTATCAATTGGAGTGTGGTTAGTGGTTCCTTCCAAGAAAGCTAACTTCAAAAAATTGGTTGTTGGATAATTAGTTAGTTTTGTGCTATTGTGAGGCTTGTTGGTTTTATGGTGAACCTTTATATTCATCTTGGCTACCCAATGCTCTATCTTTTGTAAATAATTTTTTTTGGGGTTCCTTCCAAAAATCACATTTATTTATAACATACCAAAAAAAGAATAACATATTTGATTCGTACTGTATAATCCTACATAGGCTACATGTAATAAGTTTCATCAAACTAAAGATATGAAATATTTATTCTAATAATTACATGAGGCTTATAGTAGGATGAAGATGTGTATGTGGTTCAGTGTTGGAAATAGTGTTGGTAGTGTGTGAGGTTTCATTAGATTTTCAAGGTTGAAAAATAATTAATATAGTTGGATATCATTCTTCTATGAAGGAATAAAAATATAAATGTACATCTAATAAATGCTTTAATTACCAAAAAAAAAATATTACAATATGTAAAATATGAAAGGTGAAGAGCCCCTACATACATGCATAGATGTGAAAGGTGAAATGTTTTGAATGACTATACAAATACCTAAGAGTGAAACTATAAAAATAAGAGATTATCAAGATGCCTATATATATTTTACAACAATTATTTGTATTTTTTAATGGTTTATATGGGATCGAGACAATACCATCATTATTAGATCAATAACCATATAATGGTGTTACAACACTTTGATAATTATGCATGTATGTCTTGGCAAGAAACCTGGGCCTCTCCTGGAAGTTGAAGAATATAACTAGTTGAACTAATTTCTTGTTATAAAACCAAATAATATTTCTACTCACCAAATTTTATTTTATTCTTATATTATTATTTTTAAATATAAATAATATAATTATTTTAAATATATACTCCCATACGACACGGGGTTGAACAATTTCCTCGGGTTGAGCAATCTCCTCTCAACTATGATCCCTATGCTTATCAATAGGGAATTTAACACACAACCACCACACACCCACCCCCTAACACTCTCTCTTAGGCTACAGTTTAAACCTTCAACCTCATTTTAATAAATTTTAAATAATAAAAAATTAAATTATTTAATATTTTTCAAAAAAAAAAAATTAAAATTGATCATAAAAACCATCCATGTTTGCCTATTAATAAAAAATTTAACTAAGGGTTATATATATATGAATTGAGTATATGACTAATCAAATTGATTTATAGATTTATTTTATTTTTATTTTTTTTGGATGAAAAAGCCTTTATATTAATAAAATAATGTTTAATCATACAAAAAAGGGTGGGTGGGATTAGCACACCCCATAAACCAATAATTAACCATTGTGGTTAAGAGTATACAAGAGTGTCAGAAAAAGCCCATAAACTGCCAAAACAATATTAAATATGCATTCGAAAAGAAAGAAGCAGAGAAATTATTGCCACCTGCAAGGGGAAGGAAGATACACATGACTCATAATGCAGGGTGCATTCCCCCATTATATATTTAGAAGATCATTTTTTTTATTTTTTTTGACAGAATGATAAATAAAACACTCGTAAATTAAATTTTTGAGTTTTTAATATAAATTCAATTTTCATAAACAGAACACTCGTGAATTATTTTTTTAATACAGATAGTGAGTTTTCAACAATAAATTCAATTTTCATAGTTTATTATGGATTGCATCCTTGTGTAAACTCCAACAACTCTGGCTTTATTAGTTGAAAATTGCATTCTAGGAGTATGAATTAGAGCTCTTCGCTTAAAAGAATATCATAATTTTTTATTTTTTATTTCATTATTGTTTTATTTTACATTACCCGAGATAAAGTTGAGTCAAATCATGTATATCAAGTCTTCGAGGTCTAAACACATGACAAGGACGCAACAAAGAAAAATTGGAAGACCATATACAACTCTAACAAAGAAAAAATGGAAGACCATATACAACTCTCACCGCTTATGAACATGTAATTTGAGGTTTGGAAGTAAAATAAAACAAAGATAGGAGGTTATCGTGACTTGTGTATAAAGCACGTTCCGTACCTAACAAAGATGGGATGAGTTATGAAATGAAATAAAAGAATTTAATTAAGTCAGTTAGATTCAAATATATGGTTTATGGGAAGGTTGTTATTTCTCCTGTTGATTTGGGTTAGCAATTTCCTAACTTTTTTATTTTATTGTCTTCAAATAACTCGGGCACTTATAGATGAAGGGTTCCTCTATATCTACTGCCCCTATGCTGCATAAAGTGTATATCCTTTTTTCTCATTGTTCTTTGAACAACTGGATATGAACGACGTGGTTGGAGCAGCGTTGAAGAAGGTTGTAGACATGGTTGCAATTCCAATACCATGCCTGCCTCATCGTGTATTAGCAAACCCTTGAGTCATGTTATAGGTCATAACTAGGAGTGATTGCTGAGGTGAGCTCGGCCAATGTACAAAGATAGTTATTTGCTTTGAGATACCTTGTAGGCTCCTCAATTAGAGTTTAAAGATTATAGATTTTGGAAGATTTGAGACAACATACAGGCACCTCAAAAAGATAAGATGTGATTTATCAGCTATGAAATTAGTTTAGATTTATGTTATTACGAGCATACACAATAGTTTAACCTATCCATTACATTGGTTGGTTCCATGAAGATTATATTATGAATCTGAGAATGCACTCACTTCAACATCACAAGTATACTTGTAAAACTCAATTTTGTCATGATGTTATTTCTTGTCAAAATTACCACTCTACAAATTTGGTAAGTAAATGGATGGAAATATAGAATATATAGGCATATTACTTGTTTGAATGAGTATTTTTTAAAACACAATATAGTCATATATTAAAATTGCAAAGTAGGTACTAGTCATCAATTCTAAAAGGAATTAAACAATGTTATTATTGGTTTTCATTCATATAGTATTTAATTTGATATTAAAAATTCTATTTTACAACCTTAAGAGGCTACACTCCATTAGAAGCACTTTAGTAGGCATTGATGCAAAAACTAGAGGAATTGTTTCATAAATTTTTGTATGATGACAAAGAAAACTTGTAAAAATGAAATTCTCTTTATGACTTTCCAAAGAAACACGAGGCATTAACATGAATGTATGTTTTAATATTTGAATGAGCATGTTCTAAAGAAGATAATAAATGGTCCATCATTATATTCAATAAACAAAAAGTAATAAACCTTATATCCAATAGGAAACAAATTTCCATTATATGTGTAATTTTATGACATTGCAAGGATATTTTTCAAGTCCAAGGAAAATTGGTTGAAAAATGAGTCTTTACCACTTGACTCATAAGTCATGATTTTTTTTTTTTTTTTGTTGAAAATAGCTACCCAATTAATCAAAAAATGCAACTATTACAACAAAAAGGTGTTAGCTATTGATTTTAGTTGGACTACCAAAATGGAAATCACAAACCAAATAACAAAAAATAATACCCAAATACATTACAAGTCTAATAACATGCCAAAGGATATAAATTTTATATGCTAGAAAAGCATCAAAACATGCAATCCTAGCAAGCAATAAATACATGATAGTTTAAATGGCCAGTGCAACACTAGCGATCCAAAAAGTGATAAAGCACAATATGGTATAAATATATACTACATGAGAAATAATGGAAACCTTGGAAAGTGATAAACATAAACTAGTTCAAATGGCCAGGACAACATAGACAAAGTGTAATGATTCTTATTAAGACGAGGGATTTTGTTTTATTAGTTTAACATTTTTTTTATAAAACACAATGTTCTTAACATATTAGAGAAAAAAAATGATAATAAAAAAAAGTATAGAGTAAACTTCAAAGGAGTAGATATTAGTGATCTTATTTTAGAAATTTTTCCACTCCTAGATTTTTCATTGTCTCAGCAATCTTCGATGGATACATAAAAATGGAGGTATACAATCACAAACAAACACCATCTTTGATTTTAACCAAAAGGAAAAGAAATGCATCCTCAAGGGATGTCCATTCATCTTGTTGATTTTTAATGTTACTTTTATTTATAGAATTAAATATGATATTTTTATTTTTTATTTATAATATGTATCGTATAGTTAGATTTTTAATAATAACATAAAAATTGAGACTTTATTCTTCTAATTTCTTATTTCATGTGTAACTAAATTTCCTAAAGTTGAATTTATTAAAATTGCATTTTAATAAAGAAAATTTTATGTGATATTGGAATGAGAGCATTGATTTTGTGAATATAAATGATTTATTTTTCCAATTTCTATAAGTTCTTATCAAGTCTTAGAATGTTTACTATGACTTACAAAATATTTTGAGCTTGGTAACCACATATTTCTACTATCATTTACAAATAATTTATTCTATTAGATAAAACCTTAAAAGACAAGATCAAATGACAATTATAAAAGAAAATAAATATTAGATCCCCTATAGAAGTTAAATTTCACCATATTTTGATGTAGTAGGGGCCATGATATGGCAATAAGACAAAGAATTCTTAAACATATTCTAATTTTTGCAGAGGATATTTTTATATTTGATAAATTTTGAAATATTTCAAAATTTATCAAATATAAAAATATCCTCTGCAAAAATTAATAACCTATCGAATGTTGATTTGATATCCCATGAGGAATGTGCTTACTCTTTGAAGTGCCAAAAGAATAGCTTTCTTATAAATTTTTTCTCAATGTGAAGGGTTCAGGTGGTTTTCTAATATAGGCACATGAAGAGGGAAAGGTAGGAACCACTAGTCAAGTAGCACTAAAGAGCAATTTTAATCCCCTTCTTGTTAACTCTTAGGCATTTTTATATTTAGAGTAATATTTTGATAACTAGGTTCATTTCAATATTACATTTTAGGAATAAAGGGGAAAATAAAATCTAGTACACAAGGTGTTTTTTCTTCCAAATAAGAGGCTAGCTCATTTATCTCTCTAAAATCATTATTTTCCTAAAATCTAGTGCACCTTGTAAGCCTTCAATTTCAAATCCCGGCCAAAATTAGAAGAGGCATAACATTATTATCAAGGTTCTATGGTTCTTGAGGTTACCAGCAAAAAAAACCATGAAGTGATGGCACTGACTCCCATGATCATGAGAAACACTTCATAGTGTAACAACTCCAATATAACCACAAGTTCTATATTTGTTACTATTAGTTTGGGCTCTAGGTTAGATTAGTTGGTCCTTGAGCATTAGGTATAATGTTTTTTATTGTTTTAGAATATAAATAGATGCGTTGTGTGGTACTTGTTTTATCAAACATAATTGAAATCTTTTGTCACTTTTAGTGTGCATAAAAGACTTCACCTTCTCTATGTGGATATGAGACCTTGCTCTCTGTGAATGGGTAGGATTTATTTATGAGTGGAAATTTAGATTTTTTATTTACTATTATGATGTTTTGTTGTAAAATATTAATTTTGATGTGGTGAATGCTTCTCTATTTCTACATTTCTAACACTTAATATTAATTTTTCTATTTTTATAAATTGTTTCTATACAAGTAGTATCACAATGACAATCATAGTTCCTTATGATGGTCAAAAAATTGCATAGGGACATACAAGCTATTCCAAAACCTCTTACTACCATATCTATTTTTTTCAATCAATTAAATTCTATTAATTGTTTTTTTACTAACTTTTAACACAATTATATTTGAGAATATTTAGAGATACCTATCTCATTTTAATTGTCTTTTCAAGATGTTGTTTCCTCCATCTTAAATTATTAATGTATATATTCCTTTATTTATGTGTTGAATAGTTTTAAAGAGTTTCTTTTGGATCTGGCTTTCACAGTTTATAGTTTCAAAACCGTTCCAATTTTCCTTTCCTAAAGTAGTTGTTTTTTTATTGAGTATCAAAATATTACAAGCTATTCCAAAACCTCTTACTACGATATCTATTTTTTTCAATCAATTAAATTCTATTAATTGTTTTTCTACTAACTTTTAACACAATTATATTTGAGAATATTTAGAGATACCTATCTCATTTTAATTGTCTTTTCAATATGTTGTTTCCTCCATCTTAAATTATATAATGTATATATTCCTTTATTTATGTGTTGAATAGTTTTAAAGAGTTTCCTTTCGATCTGGCTTTCACAGTTCATAGTTCCAAAACCGTTCCAATTTTCCTTTCCTAAAGTAGTTGCTTTTTTATTGAGTATCAAATGATATGGGTTCCATCGATCCATCCAACGAGATACGCCTGCATTAAGATTTAAAACTTGTCGTCTACTTCTGAGAAATGTTTGGAACAAGAAACTGACAATAAGGCAACGCGACCTTATATGGGGTTGTAGACATTGAGAAGTGGGAAGCCCCCGTTAGAAAAAAAAGACTTTGTCTGAAATGGGGAAAAAACTTTGTCTGAAATGGGGGGTTGCAGACATTAAGAAGTGGGAAGCCCCATTAGGAAAAAAACCTTTATCTCAAATGGATAAAAAATATTAGGTGGGATGATAAGGGGAATCCGACGTTAAAAACCCTACAAAAGTTTTTTTTTCCCATGCAATCTTGATAAGAATTATTAATAAATTAAAATATTATTAAAAATGATATTTTTATTATCAATTAAATTTTAAATTTAATTAAATATAATAATATTTAATCGCAATAAATACTAATAACATCGATCCATCGAAACAATACAAAGCTGCGAATTCATATATTTGCAAGTCAGTAAACCTTGTTTATGGGTGTGAAATAACGCAATTTGTAAAATCCTAGCTTAAGGTTTTAGCCTGCAAGAAGGTGTCGTTCTGCTTAAACCCATAACACTTCTAAGGAAACCTGGAGTTAAATATGTGACTTTAACAAATAGAAAATTCATAAAAATCGTGAACGTTGCGGATAGGGATTATAGGTAGGGCTGAAATTTCGTATGAAGTATTGTACTTTATAAAAAAAAATTAAATTTTGTTTGTGTATTCAAGGAAAACTTAAGAATTAAACTCAAAGTTTTTTTTTTAGTTTTATTATAGTTCTTCGTTTATTATCAACTTTACTTTTGTCTCACATATAATTTAAAAATATTATTAGTAAATGTTTTTATTTTTTATATATATTTTAAATTTATGTAAAAATAAGATATTTAATACTTTTATAATAAATTATTTAAATAATTAAAAGTATTAAAATCTAATTTTTTTTGAAATGAGAAGTCTTTTACTTGCATTAATAAAAAAACAGAATTTACAAGATTACAGTTCGAAGGCTACCAAAACGAAATTATATTTTAACTAAACATCCATGAATGAACAACAACTGTATAATAATAACAACAACCATAAACTATCCAGATGACCAACAAAAACTAAGCTGAATCTGCAAATTATATTAGAAATACATGAGATCCAAACAATATCGACCACCATAACAGTAGCAATCTTCAAAATAGAATCTGAGACTTCAAAAAGAACACGAAACTGTACAAGATCCGACTGTTACCTGCCAACATGTTTCAAATTATACTCATTAATAAAAATCTGAAGATAATAACGGAAAATTAAGTCGTGTGAATAACCATTAAGCTGGAAATGTAAATCCCGAAGATGAGGAAGAACATTGACCTTTTTTATCTGAATTTTGTCTTGAAAGTGATCAAAACCCGAGACACCTAAAGCAAAATTTTAAACTTCGTGAGTCTCCTTAGAAACTCAGTAAGGTTCTTAAAGCATTCCGAAACAACTCATCATTCCTACTATACCACATATACCATAAAATCTCCCTAACATGTTATAACAATGATGCAACCCAAAAATCAAGCCAAATATAACTTAAATTTACCCAACAAATTTATTTATTAAACGTTTAAATTGACAGATAATATAAAATTTTACCTATTTCATGACGTCGGATCGCTAAAATGACCACATAGAAACAAATAACTCTCAAATTTCTTATAAAAATTTGACATTGAAACAACAAAAACGTCACATTGAAAGAGATGCATAACTACACTCAAGAATCAAATGTTAACTTAATTATTCCTCTTTAATTAGAGGAGGAAAGTAGCTTTCTCCGTTGTAAATTAAGCTCATGAATGTAAGTCTTCATTTTTAATAATTTAAGGTGCAGGACACCGTACAGGTTACAAATAATTTTGATACCAAATAAAGAATATACATATGTGTTTTCACTACACGCCATTAATTTATAACCTGCTGTCATGCTAATTGATGATAATAACAATATATCTGACTTATCATCACTTTGCACCTTGGCAATTTTGTATCATGAATACTGTAGAGCACCACTCCACCTTCACAATTTTTTTGTTTGGTTATATAGATGAATTGGTTACCATCACAATTTTTAGTAACCACGGTGGCAAGGTTTAAACTATTAGCGAAGGCTTCTAATACACCTATTGTCTCGTTAATGGTAACCCGGCGTGAGATGGGACTGCTGGACTTACAGGGTTCGCACCGTCTTGTTCAACACATGGCAAACAGTTCGCGACGTACAGGGTCGCACACGTGGCATGAATAAGACCGCCGGACAACAGGGAAACAGATGGCTGAAGAGGACCGCCAGACAAGTAGGAAACATATGGCTGTGGGATTGGAACCTAGGTCTCCTCTCCTTAAGGACCCCAACTTACCAATCCACCTAGACCCATGGACTGGACTGCACTTTTAAACGCCCTAACTTACCAATCCACTGGACCCACAGACTGCACTTTCTCAGACCAGGTTCTATGAGTGCATTTCATTTAAAAAAAAAAAATTGACACCTGGTGGCTATTCAGAGATAGGTAGGCAATAGTTAACATGTTCTCTAGTTTGAGAAAATAAAATTATTTGTAGCTCGGATGGTGTCCTGCACCTTAAATTATTAAAACTGAAAACTTACATTCATAAGCTTAATTTACAACCAAGAAAGCTACTTTCCTCCTCTAATTCAGGGCTAATAATTTAGTTAAGGTTTGATTCTCGGGTGCAGTAATGTGTCTCTTTCAATGTGACGTTTTGAGTTTCAATGACAAATTTTTATAATAAAATTTGGCTCAACTTCCTGGTTCTCATGTGTACGACAAAGGAGGTTTTTTTACGTAAAGATTCGTGTCAACACCAGATTCTGGTTACTCCGATGGGTAAGGGTAATTTTATTTTAATTTATTTTATATTTATCGTTTTAATTGTAAACTGTGCAAAACGACATGGACATGGCCACGTTAAAGAGTTATATGATCCTCGACTGAAACAGAATTTCCCATAACTAATTTAAAAATTAATAATAAGTAAATAACTAATAATAAATAAATAATGTTATTGTTCGGAGATTTTTGTAATGGTGATTGCCTCGCGTTTGATTGTTAATGTTAATCAAAAGTGGGTATGATGAGGTAGAAATATTTCAGTTTTCTTCTTTGTTCTTGGGTCTTTAAGTCTTGTGCAGTTTTTATTTTTAATTTTTTTTTTTAAGTTTTGATTTTATAGATTATAAAATTTCTATCAAAACCTTTTTTAATAATACCAAAAAAATATAATTATAAATAAATAATGAATATGATGAAAGATGCTCACTCAAATCATAACCGTAGTTTGACTTATTAGTGTGGCCGGCAAGTGTTTTTTTTATAATAAAAATCCAGTTGAAGATAGAATCGAGCAAAAAATGCCTCTACCTCGGGTTCCATCTAAAGTATGAGAAAATAATTGACAGTCGCAAAAAGACATTAAGAGAAAATTGAGGACATTATAATAATATTTATTTAAATTTTTATATTATTTTTTTTATTATTAAACAAAGTTTAAATTTTGGGGTTGATTTCTTATAACTTTTATTTTATCTTGTTTTTGGGTTGATCTTTTATAACCCTTGTTCCATCTTATTTATTTTAGTCTGATATAAAATAGATTACCAGATGCTCATTGTCTCTCTAAAACACACTCAAAATTTAAACCTAGATCTCTTAGTAAATGGCAAGATTTATTTAAATCTTATTATGCACAATTATTGCACTTCCCTAACCGAACCTTATACCAAAATGACGTTAATCTCTTGAGACAAAATATAATGTCAAACATTACGAAATGCATATCCTTGCAACTTTCAACGTGTACCGTTGTTCTCGTTCTCGTTCAAAAACGTGACAGTGGATACATGCCATTTAAAAAGCTGAACTTAAGCTGTTTGCTTAAACTTACATGCCATTACAATTAAACCCATAAAACTCCTTTGTGAATTGGAGTTAAAGAGATGGCTAGCTGGAACGACTTTCTTAGGACAAAGTCATGTGATACTGACATTCACAGATTAAAAAAACATTTTCACTTGGACTATACGCTGTTATTGTCACAATAATAGTAACATACGTCCTATTGCTACCATTTCTATTGAGATGACATTTCCCCGTCCTCTATGCAGGTTTTACCCAGTCGTGCATCTGATTGAAATTTTGATACTTGGTCGTAGATCGGAGATAGTAAAAAATTACTAAGGAAAAATTTAATAATATTAATGGAGCAAAAACTATAGATTACGGTTTTTAATTTTTATTAGTAACATGATAAAAGGAGAGGAACTCACATATGAGCTTCAAAAGAAAGATGCATCAAGAGTTTTATTTGTTTATTTTTATAGGAAAGGATGAGTTGGTTTAAAATATGAGAAACTACCATGGATGCTTGGTCAAGATGGTGAAGAATCTTTGGTCATTGGAGGCCCTCATAAGTCATTAATATTCCTTTGGTTAGTAGTCCAAAACAAAATTCTTTTAAGAGGGAGTTTTCAAAGACCAGGATGTCATGGATCTTTTAGATGTGCTTTGAGTGATAAGTATATAGAAACATCAGATCACTTACTTCTTTTTCCATTTTCTTATATATTTTGAGGTTGCATTTTTTAAATATAAAAATATATTGGATAGTTGCATCCACATAAAAAAGATGAGAAAGTGTTAGATTAATAATTTTAAATCTAAAGTATTATTTCTTCTACAAAGATAGGCCTCATTGTTAATTTTTTTTTTAATTTATAGCTTTAATGAAATAATATGATTTTTAAATCTAAATCTCAAAATCATAAAATCATGCCCATGTTTGAAATTGTGTTATTTTTCTATTGTAGAATGTTCATAGACATGGTGTTCATTATAGAAAGTCTTAAGTATAATAAAAAAATGGGATAACTTCTTGGTTATAGGATTTGAATATATACTGAAGGGTCATCAATGATAATGGAGTTATCATAAAAAAATTGCTCTAATCTATGGTAGAATCAAATTGTTAGAAATTGTGTTTATCAAAATTAATTTTAATGGTGCTTCTAAAGGAAATCTAAGAATAGTTGTTAGAAGTAGTGTTTTTCAAAATAATGAAGGAAAATTTCTTTTCATATACTCAAAATCATATGGAACTTGAATTAACAACTTTGTAGATGTTAGGACATTGCAATTAAAATTGTAATTAAAAAGAGGATGGAAATATATTTCAATTCAAGGTACTAACAAATTATTTTTATTACTATGAAGAAAAATGGATTTGAACACTGAATTAACAAATTATTTTTATTACTATGAAGAAAAATGGATTTGAACAATGAATTAAAAAAATAACATTATTTTTTATGTTCATCAACTATTAATCTCTTAGAAATATAAATTTTTATATATAATAAATTGGCATATAATTAAGGCATTAGTGTTTTTTGGTCTTTGACTGAGGAAATTCAAATTTTAGAAGGCAATTAGTTGATTGAGATTTTTTATCTTAATAAAAATAATGTCAAGGAGTTGATTGTGAAAGCATAGCAATTTGAGGAATATATATATATATATATATATATATATATATATATATATATATATATATATATATATATATATATATATATATAGGATTGAAACAAGTCCCACCTATGTTACATCATGACCACATAGATTTATGCATGCTGAGTAAGATGTGTTCAAGGGATTTGTTACCCATTTTAAAACTCTGACACATAAGCTAGGAAGGAGCACCATCGACCTGTTTATTCCATTGTAGTTTTTGACAACCAATGGTTTCTTAGCTTGGGATGTATTTCATCATAACTACTCCTAATAGGTATAGTTGTGGTTGCATAATTTTGTGGACCTACAATTCTTAGATCTTGCTGGGATCACCAACTATTTTTAATTTAATGTTGCATGTTGTATTTGGTGGTTAGTCTAGACAATGATCTTACTACATTTGTTTAATCATGGCTGGCCTATGAAACTTGATAATTGTTAATATGACAATCATTGGTGTATGTGCCATGTAATGCTAATTATTTTTTGAAAATATTGATTAGTGATTGAATCAGGATGCAACAAGGGATTGCGTAGCTCAAGATGCTAGGTAGGTAGATGATCTACCCGCTTTTGGACATTAATTTTTTTGCAAGCGTCAACTTTTCAAAGAAAATAAAAATTTATTTACAAGGAATGTACACATGTCATATTTACATATGTACAAGATGAGTACCACTTGTATTAAGCATAGTGCTTCAGGTACTGACTATTTATCAAAATTGGCAATAGATGACCATCTAGGTGTCTTAATTCAAAAGCATTTATGTCCTTCTTGTGCTCGATGATGTATGGTCTAGACCACATCGAATCAAAATTTTCATATAACCCAATTTTTTCTCTGTTCACATCCCACATAGGCACTAGGTCACCTTCTTCGAATATATTTAGCATGGCTCTTTTGTCAAACCAACATTTGATAGTTGTTTGATGGTAGACAAATTATTATATGTCTGTTCAAATTCTTCTAATCGGACTAGCTAAGTCATCCTTCTTTCTATAGGCTGCATTTTATTCAGATAATTTTCTTTAATGAATCTTAGCATTGGAAGTTCTAGGTTAATTTTTAGTACAACCTCCATATCATAAACCAAAGCATATGGAGAATTTTTTAGGGTTCATTTTATTGTAGTCCGACCAGCCCAAAGTGCTTGATCTAGCAATAAATGCCAACTTTTAGGATTATATTAAATACTCTTTCTGATGATTTTCAATAAATTCTTATTGGTGGACTTTGCAAGACCATTCCTCTAGGGGTAATATTTTTATGAGGTATTCTAATATATCCTGTACTTTCTTGTAAAATCGATAGTTTTAGCCCTTATGGAAGACATCATATTGTCTAATACAATGGTTGTTAAAACTTTGAATCTGGTGATTAGTCTTTCCATGAATCGAATCATAGTGTCTTTATTAGCATACTTTGTAGCTTCTGCCTCAGTCCACTTTGTGAAATAGTCTATTACCATTAGGATGTATTTATGTTTAGCAGATGGATTTAGATTAATTACACCAAAAAATTCTAAACCCCATTGCTAAAAAGGTTCTTCTATGACTATCGACTATAATTGTATTGCTAGGTTTTTGCCTCTACCTACAATATTTTGATAATTTTCACAAGCTCTAGCCCATTTGAATGCGTCAGCAAAAATGGCTAACCAATAATATCTAGCCCTTAGAATTTTTGTTGTGGTAGTTCGTTCGGAGTAATGGCCTCCTAAAAACCCTTATGGAATTGCTAAATACTTCTCTAGTTTTTTGATGGTATACATTTTTGGCATGCAATCTGAATATTCATCTATGGGATGTAGTCAAGTCATCTAGACATCTACCTAAGGTAAAGCAGTGATGGAACTATTCGATCCAATCCTTTGAGTGCCTTGTTTCTATTCTTGGATCAGTATCAGATTTAGCCTGATTTGACATATTAACACTCTGAGATGAAGATTCTGCTAAATTCTAGCATAGGATTCTACTCCTTATTAATTTTTTTGATCTGATCTCAATATTATACTCCTATATTATAGTCACCCAATCGACCCTCTTATCACCAAGTTCCCCTTGAATCACTAAATTTTGTACATTCAGGTGTACTACGTATACTAGGGTCTTACTTTAAGAAATAAAATACTTAAATTTCTTCAAAGATTTCATGATTGCATAAACCTATTTTTTGGTGAAATTATATTTTTCTTCATGGTCTTAAAACATCTAGAATAAAAATGCTATTGGTATTTCACCATCCTACTATTTTTTCTAAGTTAGAATGGCTGCATAGCTCCCTTCTGCTATGAATGCATAGAAATTAAAGTCCTTGGAATAATCTAGATTAATGAGAACCAAATCTTGAGATATTGCCTCTTTGATCTCCTTGAAGGTCTTCTTTCGTGTATCCATCCACTTAAATTCTAATTCCTACTTCAACATTTTAGTCATTAGTTTTACAATTTGAGAAAACTTTGAGATAATTTTTAGATAAAATTAATTTACCTAAAGAATCATTGGAGTACCTTCTTATTCTATGGGAGAGATATGGACCAAATGGATTTCACTTTATCTTGGTCATTTTCCAATCCTATTTTTGATACCACATGTCCTAATAATTTTCTCTCATGTACAAAAAATATTAATTTCTTGGTATTCAAAGACACCCTGAATTCTTTACATTTTTCAAACACCATTCGAAGATGCTCAATATGTCTGCTCTTATCATAAGAGAATACAATTATGTCATCCAAGTAGATCAATATTATCTTATTCACTAGCTCATCAAATTCTAGATCCATGGCCCTTTGAAAAGTGGTACCTAAATTTGATAGCCCAAAAGGCATGCACTGATATGTTGAGCAAGGTGCAGCGACAATATTATCATTGTTGTCAACACACTCAGATGGACAAGTTGATGCAGTGGACAGTTGTTCGAAGGTTGTTAGGAGTATGTACAATGGTGCTCAATGCTTATGAAAATTTTTGTGATGTTCAAGTGAAGTTGTTATAGGTTGTTCGTGGAAATTTGCAAAAGTTGCAAAAATCATCAAGAAGTTGTCAAAGTAGCAAAAAAGGAAGTTGTCAAAGTTGTAAAACGTCAATGGAATGTGTTGGAGAGCCCAAGATACTATTTGGAGGTTTTGTTATAATTAGCAAGTTGTGGTTGCTGTAGACACCAAAATAGCACCAATCCGATTATGTGACTGCAAACACTGATCGCTTTGACACACACAGCCCCCAGGGCAGCCCTCAGAGGTTAAACAGTGGTCCTAACCACTTTTACAGCAATTTTGGAAGGTCAAAAATCAATTTGGCACATTCAGGCACTTTGCTCAGTATCCATCCCACCCTGGGATGAATTCAAAATGGGATTCGCCCCACCCAGGGATGAATTCTAAATTCGCTCTGGGGTAGGACGAATTCCAGGTTCAACGGGAAAAAAGAGAAATTGCGCCAAATGGCAGCCAAGGACAGTCAATTAATGCTTCCTGCCTTGCATGCGCGCGTAGGTGAGCAAATTGAACGTTAGAGGACTGTCACTAAGGGCAGTCATGGAAGCCCAAGTCAGGGAGGAATCTCCTCCCTCTTGGGAAGGCATGGCCGCCAAGTGGCGCCCCTGCATGCCCATCCAAAGAGACCCCTTGGGTCTATAAATTGGTGAGCTTCCTCACCCCAAAGAGGACAGGTTGGAAGCATTTTTAAGCAATGAAGTGCTTCCAAATTAATACCGCGCTTTACCTTTGATTCACCTCTTCCACATCCTTGATCTCTTTCGCAAGGGAGGTCATTGGGTGGTTATTGGAAGTGTGAATCCGGATCCAAAACCCGACACTTGACCACATCGATCTACCAATTCATCGAACAACACATTACAAGAGATTTTGGGCCCATCCCAAGTGGATTGGTGCCAAAATCAGGTTCCAACGATGGGCAGCCCACCCGGGCGCCCCGCACTGCTATGAGCCTAATCTTATTTTTTAAGAACGATTGGGAATTCATGGCAGATTGTTCTTTTTGTCATTTTTTTATTTTGCATTCCATCTTATGCTGCTTAAATAGCTTGTAATTCTGATTTCATAATGCTTTGATCAAATCTTATCATGTTTTATCGCTTTTGTTGTCCTCACTAACTTGCAGGTAGCAACATCAAATTCCTATTGATGGAGGCCAAATTGGGGAAATATGACCATCTGGGTCTTCCCAAAATGCCTCCAATTAGCTAACCCCAAGTTTGCAGGTCTTTTGGAGCTCCCTAGACGCGACATTTGGGGCAGTATCACTTCGGCGCTTTGTTGCAGGTGAATTCGTCCTACCCTAGAACGAATTACAGTCGAATCCGTCCCGCCTAGGAGCGAATTCAAATCGGTGAGGAATTTCCTAACTGTTCCTTTTGCAATGCCTTCTTGGTGATGTTTCTATGTCTTTGCCAAGTTTTCATGTCATTTGGATAAGTTTTAGTTACAGTTTAATTCATTTTCTCATCCGCTTATTGTAGGTTTGAGGATCACATGCTTTGTCTTATTTGTAGGTGCTACTAACGGTTTCTTGTTCCTTTGAATGCAGGGTCTAAACATCGGAAGAGCAGCAAGGAATCAACACTCGTATACACAAGCGACGATGACGTTTGGTCCGCCCATCTTACATGTGGGCACACGAAAGAGGGATGGCTTTCCATTGATGTGACCAAGAGACAAGTTTGATGCTCCTCGCCCCTAAAAAGGGAGGAAGCGAATTGTAACCAAATTTGAAATACATCAATAAAAGAAGAGGGTTGTTTCGTTCCATTTGGGTTCCAATTTGTCTATGCTTTCTCCATTTTATGCATTTTTAATTTGTAGCATCAAGTTTAGTTTCATTCTTGCATCGTGCTTGGAGTTTTCCCTTTTTGTTTCTAAAATCCTCATGCTTTCAATGGCGATCACGGTGGGACCTTGTCCTCTATTTTTTAAGATCAGAGATCTGATCCAAACTTAGTTTTTTGCTTACAGGTACCGCATTTTCATGCACTGACTGTTGTTCATTCTAGCAAAGGGCGAATGCAGAACTATAATTCGTCTCACCCAGGGATGAATGGGAATTCGCCCCACCCTGTGACGAATACAGTACTATAATTAGTTCCACCCTGGGATGAATTCTAGCCTATGAGGTTTTCGGGCAGAAACTCAAAACCGAAGGATGCGGGCAGAGAAGAGGTAAGGATTCTGCAGTTTTCTCTATCATTTTTTGTTCAGTGTTTCTGTTTTGGATTACTTGTTTGCTTAGGGAAAGTTTTCCTTTTGTTGTTTGCTTGTTTCCTTTTGCAAATAAAAAGAACCCCACACACCACGTGGCAACTTAAAACCAAGGCGCTGGTCATAAAACCCCAGCCCTTGATCAAGACCAACGGTGGATTTCATCACCACCTTGGCTTGAATTTTGCATTCATACACCCCGATCGCTACTGTTGCTAGACGTAAATCCTGATGAAAGCTGACCGAGTGTAGCTGGGGTGATTCCCAGCACGCGAGGATAAGTCTTCTATGGTAGGTGTCATAAACAGAGTGATTCCCCTTCCGTACCGCCTATGTTCCACGTACCATCTGCTCTCACGTACCTATAGTTTCCCTCACGTAAGGGCGGGTATATAGAGAGGTTGGTATATCGGTATGGCAATGGTATATCGAAGGGGCGACCAATTTTGGGAGCCATAAGAGCCTTCATTTTGCATTTAAACATTCTTTACAAAAACCTCAAAAACAACAACAAAACACACTAAACCAGTTTTAGGACACACTTTCAACCTTTAAACGAGATAATCACCATTTGTGTATGTGTGTGTTCTTTTCGTTTAAGTGTAGCATAAAAAAAATCATAAAAGAGATAAAAATCTGCTTAGCTTGTAGAAGAGCACCACCATGGTGTACACCCGTAGCCAAGCCCAATCAAGGGCAGAAGCTGCGAAAAGTGTACAAGGAGCGGGCACAAGTCACCTCCGCTTTAGCCCTAAGGACTTGGCCATACCGCCTTGGCGGCCTGACCCCCAAGAGAGTCCGCATCATTCCATGTCAAGGTGGAATTATAGGGACACCCCTCTGGGGGACATGCCCGTTCATCACAGCCCCTTTCGGGAAGAATATTTACATGTGGCACTCAACGTAGACAGAAAAGCTCCCTTAGAAGCTAGATATGAGTGGCCACCATGCGATGAAGCGCTAGAGAGGCATAGTGTCCATGAGGAGAGGCCACATGACTATGGCATCCCTCCTTTGCCTCCCATCACTGTTAGAACCAATAGACAAACCCCAGAGCATAGGGCTCTCCAAACCGGGCGAGCTAACTCCGCCCACCCCTTTCACACCTACGAAAGGGAGTATGAGGAAGACCATCACATTCCTTGAGAGCAATATATAGCATGGGAGCCATGCGCTTCCGCACCTGCTAGATACCATGGTTACCCAATGAGGCTAGAGCCTCGGGTAAATGCCGCCAACCTCGACAGAGGGAAGCAACCCATTGAGATCTCGGATCATCACGACCGAGGCAAATGCATAGGAGAGGCATCCAGGCCTCCTAGGCCCAAGATGGCGGACCAAATTGACCTGGAAGTCACCAGACATGCCACCCACCAAGCCCAGATCACGCGGCTTGAGCAAGATCAGCAATAGCTAGAGCGTCTATACCGCCTTAGCAAGGAGCGCATTCAGTGCCAAATAGATGAGCTGCTTCATAACCTACCTGAGAGGGTTCCAACCCCTCGCACCCAAAGAGCGAAACCATATGAGAGGCATAATCCCTTGGTGCGGGATAGGTCTCCGCGACCTCATCAAGTTTTACCTCCGAGACCCCATAGACCTGAGAGGGAGGCCACTCCCCGAAACAATGATGGGTACCCTCCGCGGGGACCCACTCAGGGTCATAGGTCTCGCCCAGAGACTCCTCAAGAAGTTTACGAGGAGTATGAACAAGAAGTAGAGTGGGCCGAAACGCCCTACCAAGGCGGAGGGGTTGCTATCCGGCCACCCCCCCATAGGCCTCAAGTCTCCCACAACCCACAATGGGAGCAAACTAAAGAGGAAGAGATTAAATCTTTCGATGCATACAAAGCGTTGTTAGAGCATTTGGAGTCTATGGAAACCAAAGCTTCTGGGCCCCAAAAGCCCACATTACGCCAACTCCGTAGTCACCCTGTGCATCCGTCAGTGCTTGCACCTCCTTACCCCGAACACTTCAAGCTGCCTCAGTTGGTAGTCTTTAAGGGTGAAGAGGATGCCCAAGAGCATGTGACAAGATTCTTGAGCCAATGCTTTGGCATTCAGGATAATGATGCGCTATTGCTAAGGACATTTATAACCACATTCACGGGCCCTGCCTCGGATTGGTTCACCCAGTTGTTGAAGCACAACATCAATAACTTGGATCAGTTAGTGGATGCGTTCCTTGAACGCTTCGCCTTCAACACCAAGAAGAAGGCATCACTGAGTGACCTGGCCAGCCTCAGGCAATATGAGGAGGAGACCATGGTGGCCTATGGGAATCGATGGAGGACTCTACTTTCCAAGCTACCCTACCTTCCCCCTATGTTCGACCTTACACAAATGTTCTCACGAAGTTGTTTGAGATCGATCTCTGTGCTATTGTAGCTGCAGCAATATGCCACCTTAGAAGAAGCCCTGGTGCAAGCCAGAATTATCGAAGAGATCAAAATACAAGATGGCAAAATTGCCAAACCTAAGAAGAAAGAGTGGAACAAGAACACAAAGATAGGGACTACGCAACAAAAACCCGTTGCGGTTAATCAAGTTGCTATAAATGTCCCTAAGCCTGCACAAGAAATACAGCCTCAAAAGGCTAATTATCAGGCAGTGCCTCCTAACAATTATGAAAGAGAAAATTAGAAACAGGAGCAAAATCAGTAGTGTCACCCTAAGCGATAGTACACCCCTTATACGGAGTCTAGGGACTCCCTATTTGACCGCTTGTCAGCGGTGAACTTGATCACCCTTCCAGAGATTCAAACCATAGATCCTAACGCTCCCAAGCCTAAGGGATACAGAGAGGACTTGTATTGTAGGTTCCACAAGCGAAGGGGACATGACCTGAACGCATGTTGGAAGTTCAAAGGATTGATACAAGACCTGATTGACAATAAGACATTGGCAGTGGACAACCCCATAGCACCAAACAACCAGTAGATGGGGGTTTTCAAGGACCCCTTGCCTGCCCATGAGGCACAGGCAAAACCCCTTCAGGTCAATGAGGTGCAACAGCATTTCCCCATGCAAGGGTATGTAGGAATGATAAGCATAGTGACTAGGAACAAGAAATACCCAGGAGTTGCCCCCGAGGCAGCCACAAGAGAGGTTCCATCGACGTCACAACCTCAACAACACCCTGTGCAGCTACCTCCGCCTAGACCCGCGGCCACGATACGAACCAAACTCACATAGAGTTTGCGGACCACGTCGGCTAGGCTCTCCATATATGAGCTTATACAACAATCAGCGCCCCATCGGGAGGCTCTCATGGAGATTTTGAAAGCCATCGAGTTGCAGCCCCATGAAGTGAATTCCTTCAACAACTTCGTGGGACATGTAAAATGATGCACGGAGCCAGTCATCACCTTTCGAGAAGATGAAGTAAAATCGATGTCTAATGACATGGCAGATCCACCCTTGCACGTTATCGCGTGGGTCAACGGGATCCCGTATAAGAGGGTGTTGATAGACACTGGCTCATCCAGTAACATCATTACTACAACAGCATTGAAACATCTAAAGTTTCCAGCCTCTCACATCATGGCTTCCACTTACACACTACGAGCATTCAATGATGCGATATGCTCGATAGTTGGCACAATTGTTCTACCCATTCAAGTAGGACAAAAGATGATACCTACATTGTGCCATATTTTGGAAGGCGAGATGGCATATAACATATTGCTAGGGTGGCCATGGATCAGGGACATGAAGTGTGTCCCTTCGATAGCTCACCAGTGTTTGAAGTATGCATTTGAAGGGGAAGTACATGTAGTCTCGATGGACTTAGAACCCTTAAAATATTGCAATGCGGTGCAGTTGATGCCGCAATCGACCCTCCCATCGACGCACTTGGATTTTTAGTTAAATCCATCTAGACAGGGTCCGATGCCGCAAGCACCACTGGTGATAAATCCATCAAAACCCCAGCCAGGTGCATCTTCATCGTCAGCTCCTTCACCACCAATGCCACCTATCATGGCTAAACAGAAGGACAAAGGGAAGCAAATCCTGGAAGAGGCTCAACCCCTGGAAGAGGCACTGCCAACAATATCAACCATCTCTATCGAAGAGATGCCTAGCACAATGGAAGTTGAGGCTCCTAGTCCACCCAACATGGAATGGACTCAGGAAGAGCTTCCGTTCCCTCCCTCTCAATCGCCAACAATTACTGTTGAAATGGCCAGTACGGGCCTGGGGGAGTATCTAGTGTGGAATGTCGTAGCAACGACCACGCTAGAGTCCGTGCAAGACATGGGGAGACCTCGCCTCCCCATTGGGACAATTGTTCCTTTAGGCTACCCACCGAACCAGACCAATTTTGTGTATGGGGGCCTTGACCATGGTGTTGAGCCATGCATGCAAAAGGACGAGGATGAAGAGCCTTTTGCAGAAGATGTCAACTATCTGTCTAACCCGGACTTTGCTCTGAGATATCTTGGCCAATGCAATTGGCATGGATACGGGCTAGGCAGGTATGAGCAAGGAGTGTGTGTCCTTTGCCAGCCAAGATACCAAATGCCTTATGACAAGTCGGGAGTAGGGTTCAACCACCCCCTACCCTTGGACATCTTGGTGGAAAACATGCAAGGCCTAGGAATAGGCAACAAGGGTGGATTGGCATCAAATCCTTATGCCAACCCAAACACAACATATACATTGGGAGATTACCTCCCATGGTCAACAACCACCCTTGTTAACATCAATAACCCTTCTCCTTTGCTAGAGAGAGGCGAAAGTTTGGGAACTCACTTTCAAGAAAAGTATAAACAGTGTCAAGAAGGATCTTCGAAGGATGAATCAGAATATGAACCAGTGTCATATGATCCCTTCGAATCTGATAGTGATCACTCACAAGTGATCCCCATGAATAACTGGCAAGAGATCCTTCTGACCATGTTCCCTCTAGAGGCTCCAATCGAGCCAGTGCCGCGTCAAGAGAATCAGGTCCCCCCATGGAGCATGGAACAACCACAATGGGGCTAGATTAATTTGCTTGAGCAGGATGAGCCTCATATGCCTCAAGCAGTTGTTGGAGCTAATGAAGGCTTTTGGATCTTCGACAGTGATTCGAAAGATGAAACTGAGATGGCCTATCTCAACCACATGCGACAAATGCAACAACGATACCCCTTGGAGATTAATGACATATTTGCATAGATGGGCATAGTGCCAGGGCACGAGTGGTACGTAGACCCAGCAGGGTGGGATCAAGTGTTGGATCCGCTGCTCCAGGTACACGAAGAGCACCTTCCACTCTGAGACCCTAGGGTGATATCAGTGTCGAGGGTAGACCCTATCCTCCTATTAGCACATAGGGCCGATCCATTCATGCCAGTACCTCTAGAGCCAGATCCAGAACACAGAGCACATCCAGAATGTTTGAGTCATCACACCCATGGTAATGGAGACCAAAATCATTTCATCCACATGATCTCCATTGACTTAACCACACCCATCCGCAATCCGGCCGATCCAACATGGTCCTTGCATCTAGACATAGATGCCATTGATTGGGATCACATCAATTCACCTCCATCCCCATCAGAGTACTGGCATTTCGATAAAATGCTTCATTTTACCCTAGGGACAACTCAGGATATCTTTCATGTTGAAGAGGAACCCGAGGTTCCCAACATAGATTTAAACTCAGCTAATGATATCCATTTGATCCCAACTCCACATCAGTTGGAGGATGGATCCCACATGTCGATCGAGGAGACGACTGACGTAGACATCGGCTTGGATCCAATGAATCCATAGATTATCAAGCTAGGGGTAAGCTTATCCCCTGAAGAGCAAGCCGACTACATTTCCCTTCTCAAAGAGAAGAAGGAGGTTTTTGCATGGTCATACAGAGACATGCCGGGGCTAGATCCGTAGCTAGTCACGCATAATCTTACGCTTGATCCGACAATCAAGCCAATTAAGCAAAAACTACGTAAGATGCACCCAACAGTGGCCTTGATGGTCAAAGACGAATTGCAAAAGCTGTTGGATGCACAGTTTGTCATCTGCATGGATTATCCGCCATGGCTGTCCAACATGGTGCCCATCAAAAAACTCGATGGGAGGATTCGCATATGCACTAATTTTTGAGATCTAAACAAAGCGAGTCCTAAGGATGATTTTCCCTTGCCAAGCATCGATGCATTGGTAGACGCTATAGCAGGTCATGAAATGCTATCCCTCATGGATGGTTTCTCGGGATACAATCAAATTTGTATCAATCTCGAGGACCAACTAAAAATGGCGTTCACAATGCCTTTGGGGACATTTTGTTATAAGGTCATGCCTTTTGGCCTTAAAAATGTCGGCGCCACCTACCAACGTGCCATGACGTACATCTTCCATGATTACATGCATAAAACTTTGGAAGATTACATGGATGATTTGTTGGCCAAGTCTCTTTTGTGCCCAGATCATCTCGATGACTTAAGCAAGATCCTCGATCGCCTCATGGAGCATAAAGTCAGACTGAATCCCAAGAAGTGCATATTTGGCATCACATCTGGAAAACTCTTGGGTTTCATAGTCTCAAAGCGAGGCATCGAAGTGGACCCAAACAAAGTCAAGGAAATCCTTGAAATGGTTCCCCCAACTACCATCAAGTAGCTCAGAAGTCTGCAGGGAAAGGTCACGTCAATTAAGCGCTTCATAGCGCAACTATCTGACAAGTGTCGACCCATGAACAAATTATTGCACAAGGGGGTAGCATTTCATTGGGATGACGAGTGCCAGTCAGCCTTTGATGACATCAAACGATACTTGGCTTCACCGCCAGTATTGGCACCACCTAGACCAGGAGTGTCATTCTACTTATACATCTCAGCTACTGAGGTGGCACTGGGCACCATGCTGGCCTAGAAGAATGAACTTCACAAAGAATAGGCTACTTACTATCTTAGCCGCACCTTGGTCAGTTATGAACTTAACTATGCATACGTCGAGAAACTCTGCTTGGCAGTGGTGTTTGCTACCAAAAATCTATGCCACTACATGCTGAGCAACACTACGTATGTTGTGTCTAAGGAGAATCCATTGCGATACATGATGAGTCGTACTTATCATAGTAGTCGCACGACAAAATGGATCATGTTGTTGACGGAATTTGACATAGAGTTTATTGGACAGAAATCCATCAAAGGACAGGTCATAGCCGATCAACTAGCAGAGGCTCCTCTCGAAGACGATCAGCCTCTAGTCATAGAACTACCCGATGATGGGGTCTTCCATGTCTCAAAATCGCCAGATTCTGATGAGCCTGAGTCACAGGCTGACATAACCCTATTTTTTGATGGTTCTAAATGTGAGCAAGGTGGTGGCACGGGAATAGTATTCTTCACACCGCAGGGCGCTCCAATGCCCCTATCATTTAAATTAAATTTCCCATGCACCAACAATAATGTAGAGTATGAAGCCTTGCTCATAGGTCTTCAGACAACAATCACCATGAACATCAAATGACTGAACATCTTTGGTGATTCATTGTTAATTGTCAATCAAGTCAAAGGGGTATTCCAATGCAAATGCCTAGTTCTACAAGCTTATAAAGCCCTTGTGGACAAATTCCTAGAAAAACTTGAGTGGTACGACATCGAGGCACTCCCTCGATCATCGAATCATTTTGCGGACACAATGGCCTCCTTGGGGTCACTAATCCCGCAAGACCTTTCTGGTGATATGACAACCATTCAAGTCAAAACCCTATCACAATCCATGATGGAGCGTGCAAGCTCTGACTTGACGCCAAGAATCCACATGATCCAGATTGAACCATCCTCGGATAAGTTCTCTCGAATCCACGATCGTCTGAAACATGCCAACTGGGGGTCCTTGTTCTCCCCTACTCCCATTAATAGCAACACAACGCTATTCTTACAAGTTCTCTCCCACTCAGCATTTGCTAGGGATGAACTTCAAGAGGGATTGGCTGTTCATACCATCGAGGCTTTCGATCAGCAGGACTGGTATTTACCCATTAGAGACTACCTCAAGTTAGGTAATCTCCCACTTGGATTGACGCATGCCGCAAAATGAGCATTCAAGCAGAAAGCGGCTAAGTATGTCTTGATAGGAGACATTTTGTACCATCGCAGCTATGAAGGAATCCTCCTTCGTTGCTTGGACCAGCAAGAGTCCACTTGGGCGGTCGCCCAAGCGCACGATGGTACATGTGGTGGCCACTTCAGTGGTATGGCCATCGCAAAGTGCATTCTTCGCATGGGCTATTATTGGCCATCTTTAGAGCGAGATTGTTGCACATATGTCAGGAAGTGCATGAAGTGTCAACATCATGCCAATTTGATGCACGTACCTTCCTAGGCCTTGCAGACAGTCCAGTCCGCTTGGCCATTTTTGTAGTGGGGCTTCGATCTAATTGGAAAGATCTCCCTTGCGTCGTCAGGCCGTCACATGTTTATCATAACGGCCACAGAGTATTTCACCAAGTGGGTGGAAGCAGTTCCGCTTACCTCTACGATAGGACCCCGCATTGTGGAGTTCATTTTGCATAACATCATATGTCATTTTGGTATTCCATCCAAAATAGTCTCGGATAATGGGACGTCATTCAAGAACAAAGACGTGTGTGCTTTGACCACAAAGTACAAAATTTAGCATAGTTTTTTGACACCCTATTATCCGCAGGCAAATGGGCAAGCAGAGGCATCAAACAAAATGCTAGTTGCCATCCTTAAAAATATGGTCGCAGATAGTCATAAGGATTGGCACATCCAGATCCCACTTGCCCTATGGGCTTATCGCACTAGCATTCGGACGCCCACTGGGGCAACTCCGTTTTCGCTCGTGTATGGCTCCGAGGCAGTCATGCCTCTCGAGTTGGAAATTCCTTCCCTGTGCATATCAATGCAAGAGTTCATCGATGATGACGCTGCGTGGCAGGCCCGGTTAGACCAGCTTACGTTGCTTGACGAACGATGCATTAATGCTCTCGAGCATTTACGTATCTATCAAGAGCGACTTAAGAAAGCATACAACATGAAAGTTCACCTAAGGGAATTTCGGGTTGGTGATTTGGTCTTGAAGGAAAACCAACAGAACTCTAGTTTGCCGTCCCACCTAAGGGACAAGTTTCATGGCAAATTGGTTAGGTCCATATGTCATTGATAGCAAAATAGGACCCAGGACATACCGGCTAGCCTCTCTTGACGGAATCAAGGAACCAGAACCCTTGAACATCAGTCATTTGCGACCATTCCATATCTAAGAGAGCCATATCCCAAACAAAATGCTCCAAGGATTCCTACAATCGCTTGGTCAAGCCCAAAATGCTCCAAGGATTCCTACAATCGCTTGGTCAATCCCAAAATGCTCCAAGGATTCCTACAATCGCTTGGTCAATCCCAAAATGCTCCAAGGATTCCTACAATCGCTTGGTCAATCCCAAAATGCTCCAAGGATTCCTATAATCGCTTGGTCAATCCCAAAATGCTCCAAGGATTCCTACAATCGCTTGGTCAATCCCAAAATGCTCCAAGGATTCCTACAATCCTTTGGTCAATCCCAAAATGCTCCAAGGATTCCTACAATCGCTTGGTCAATCCCAAAATGCTCCAAGGATTCCTACAATCCCTTGGTCAAGCCCAAAATGCTCCAAGGATTCCTATAATCGCTTGGTCAATCCCAAAATGCTCCAAGGATTCCTACAATCGCTTGGTCAATCCCAAAATGCTCCAAGGATTTCTACACAATCCACAATACCAAAAAGCCAAAGCAATCCAAAATGCTCCAAGGATTCCTACAATCGCTTGGTCAATCCCAAAATGCTCCAAGGATTCCTACAATCGCTTGGTCAATCCCAAAATGCTCCAAGGATTCCTATAATCGCTTGGTCAATCCCAAAATGCTCCAAGGATTCACTTGTCAATCCCAAAATGCACCAAGGATTCCTACAATCGCTCTGTCAATCCCAAAATGCTCCAAGGATTCCTACAATCATTTGGTCAAGCCCAAAATGCTCCAAGGATTCCTATAATCGCTTGGTCAATCCCAAAATGCTCCAAGGATTCCTATAATCGCTTGGTCAATCCCAAAATGCTCCAAGGATTCCTACAATCGCTTGGTCAATCCCAAAATGCTCCAAGGATTCCTACAATCGCTTGGTCAAAAATAAGAAAATTCAAAAATAGTAAAATCATCAAAAACAACAAAAATTTGCATCTCATTTCCAGGCATGCTCAAATTCATCAATAAAAAGCTCTTCTCGCATCTCATCTTCATATTCACAAAAATCAATCCATCAAAAATACAAAAATATGTAGCTGCATTAAGCATCGCATCCATACATTGCATATTTGTGGTCTTACAGGTCAAAGGCACCATAGACTGTAATTACTCCGCTAGTCCATCTTGTTCCACATTTCTCCATTTTATAAGTAGTCCAAAAAAAAAAAAACAATACAAACTCCATTCACTGCTTTTTTTACCACACCAGAGTCAGTGGTCTTCTAATGTATCAAGAGTTTTCATCTTTCAGTCGTCATGTAGCTTTCTAGCCACATACTGTACCAAGTCAGACAGATTTTACGAAGGTAGAGTTCCACTTGGATCACACCTTGTTACGTAGCATCCCAACACAAATTAAAACACATAAAAATTCCCAAGTTGTGTGAATGAAAGATGAAACCTGCATAGCAATCCAGGTCACCATAAGCGAAACGGTTATCTTGCTCATCCCCCTGTGCGAATGACCCCAAGAATGCTGAGAGTTGGCAAAAGGACAAGCATCTTCCCTACCCAATTCCCCAAGAATCCCTAGTTCTCAAAAAGTTGCAAACATCAAAATCTTGCAAAAAGTCAAAACTCCAAAAATTTGACATCACCACCAGAGTGCATACATCAAAACGCACATCCAATAGTGATTCTTATCACTCAAAATTCCAATCCCTTGCTCAAAAGAAAAATATATAAAAATAAACAGTGATTTTTATCACTACAAAAGAGCAAGTATCCCAATACAATTGAAGAAAAGAAGGGAGTCGAACTTGAATCCCTGGAACTCTCAAGATTCCGACAGGTCATGAGGCAAACCTCAGTATCGGTTTGGTGGATAGCCTATCGGTCACTGGCGATAAACCTCCCGCATGACGATATATCTATCACATTAACTCGTGTACAGATCAATGTTTGCATGTGGATGAGCTAGCTTATGGTACCCTAGATAGCACCGTAGATTAATCCGACTAAATACAACAAAGGAGTTAGTGGAGCTAATTAGGTGATCCTCGATATAGGTTTGGTTGACAACCTATCTGGCACTGGCGGTATCCCGACAAATACCACATAAATGAACTCAATTGCACACACGAGGATGTGAAATAGCTTGGTCAAAGACAAGTTCGATTCATACCTTGTTCAAAAGTCTTGTAAGATAAAGTACAGTCGTGGCTAGTGAGTTAAAACCGTCTGAATCTCAAAAAACCTTAGCTACATTTCTAAACCAACTGCGCTACTTTTCATCCTCACATTACCATCAGAAAATACAAAAAACCACATGTATACATGAAAAGTCATTTACCACAGCAATCCCCTAGGACAAAAAACCACAAAGTCCTAAACAGTCTATGGTGCCCTAACCAAACAACACAAATTCAATTCATCCATTACATTTTGCATATCACATATAAATCAAAAACATTTGCATTCATCATAACATATGCATCCATCAAAATAAATTAACATGCATACATCCATACTCATCACTCATCATACATAAAATCAAATCATCAACAAAATAAAGTCATCTGTATATATCATCAAAAATGCCCATAGGCTACAATAACCGGTCATCTGACCCCGCACAATCCAAAAGCTCAAAAACCCCCAAGCCTAAGGCATCGACCACCATGATCACGTAGGATCGGTGCGATGGGAACTACCCCCATGGTGTGGGTCCTATGGGACCCCTCAGGGTGGCTACTGCTAGCCCCCGCATCATGCCTGCTACCCCCTCCCTCATCCAGTCGCCTGCGACGAGATGATGTTGACTGCTCAGTATCACTACCCCTCGTTCGATGCGACGATCCACCTCCCGAGGGCTCAGGTAGCCACCCACCGAGGCGGATAATCTCTCCCTCCATATCCATCCGATGTCGAGACCAATCTATCTCCCGTTGCACCCACTCTGCCTCCCGCCGACGGTAATAAGCTACTACATCGTCGCGCTACACCAAAACCCTATCCCTCTCCTCCAGCTACGTCCGTAGGAGATCCCTCTCCCGTGCAGCATCAGTACCCCCATCCTACCGGTGGTAAGCAGCCAATGCATTCTCTCGCTCTGCCAGCTACATGCGTAGGAGATCCCTCTCCTGCAGCGCATCCCCCAACTCCTCATCGTGCCTCCGCAACAGCCCCTCCAACCATGCATTCTCAGTGTGTAACCTAGACTCCATGTCCTCTGCATCCGCCTGAGGCATGGGCATCTCTGGAACAGCAGCCTGCTCTGGCTCCCACTGCTCCGTGATGTCCTGCATCTCCGACTGATCCGGAACCCCCAAATCCGCATCCTCATCCTCCACCTCCACCATGTCTGCATCCTCCCGAGGAGCTCCCCAATCATCCCTTGGTGCCTCGGCACCCTCCCCGCCCACCACTGCTGCCTTGGCACCTCCCAGTGGCCCCTCTCCCCGCCATCGCCGTAGTACCCACCACTGGTCGTACTCTACGGTAGTCCCGATGTCATCCATGTCCGGGACGTCGATCACCGCGTCTAAATCCTCGCCTAGCGGTGCGATGACCGATTGGTCCAGAGTTTTCTCGTCCCCCCAGTGTCGATAGACCACGGGCTCACCAGGAAACCCCTGGCGCACCCCAAACTGTCGTGTCACCCAGTTGTAAGGGAAGAACTCATGCTCGGTCCCGTGCCACCCAATCAGCCACCGCTCCCTGCGTACCCATCGGAGCCACTCTCCAGCCTTCGACGAGGCTGGACAGTCCCGATAAGGGCACCAGAACACCTCCCCTGAAGTAAGCCGAGTGAGGGCATCGGCATAGTGCCCTACGACACCTACCCACCGTCGACTCTGTCCCTGCTCCCCAGACCACCACCATAGAACCACATAGCCTATCTCCCTATCCTCCATCTCTGCCCGAGTCATCCATGATAACCCGGCTAGCCTCTCCATCGCTATGTGCTGCCAAGCCCAACTCTACAATAGATAGCTACAGCTAATCCCCTTTCGCTGCCAGTAGCAGACCTCATACAACTCCCCATAGAGTTGTGCTAGCAGTGTCTATCCCCACCTCATGACTAATGGTGCCTCCATCGAGCACTCTACCAACCGCCAGACCAAATCCAATAGGTTCCATGGGAACCTCGCACTTGACAAGTCAAGTAACAGCATGTTGGAAATGAGGCCCATAAGGAATGCATGCCTCACTCCCAACACCCCCCTCTCCAGCCACCATCGGACCAAAATCCCACCAATCTGGCAGTCGCCCTCTGCCCTCTCCACTGGATCCTCCACACCCAGCTCCTCCCCATGCCCGAAGCATCGCATTAGTATAGTTGTCCGCTGATCATGCGGTGATGTCCTAATCGGAAGTCCATCTATCAAAATCCGTAGAAGCCGATAGACATCCTCCAAGGTCACTATCATCTCCCCTATTGGGAGATGGAAGGTGTTGGTCCGGGGATCCCATAGATTGATCAGGGCCATCAGATAAGCCCGATCCATGACCAAAGGCTCCAGTCGAGCCACCAGCTTGAGCCCAAGGGCATCAAGCCACTCCCGAGCAACCATAGTTAGCACCCCCCGTGCTTCAGCAAAAGCAATAGGTACACGGTACCAGCTCTTAACAACCTGCAAAAGAAAACAATTCAAAAACATTAAAATCATGAAAAAAAACTATACAAATAACATGAATATACAACATTGCCTACCAATGTACAGCCAAAACAAAAATTCCAAAAATTCAAAATTTTCATTTGTCAGTCCTAGGGTTTCTAATCCTAACTGATAAATTTAAAAAAAAACAAAAAATTCACACATTCATTCATCAGTCCTAGGGTTTCTAATCCTAACTGATAAATTCAAAAACAAAACAAAAACTCAAAAAAATTAATTTGTCAGCCCTAGGGTTTTTAAACTCTAAACTGATTAATTAACAAAAATACAAATATTTTGTCAGTCCTATTGTCAGTCGTAGGATTTCGGTATTCTAAGTCTAAAAATTCTACACAAACAAAATAAAATTAAAATAACAGTTTAAACCTAGGGTTGTAACCTACGTTTTAAAACTAACCAGCTCAACCTAAGAACTAGGGTTTTACGTTTCGTTTATCCTAGGGTTTTAGTTATAAGCACAATAACAATTCTTTACTTAGGTTTTAACTATGTTTGTCATTTAGTTGTAAACTCAGTCTTGGTTATGTTTAGCTCAGTTTTAGGGTTTCAGTTTTAAATTTTGGAAAACATCATCACAGAGAAAATTAAACAAAAACTTGCAGTTTTTAAAACGTATAACAAAAGCAATAACACTAGGGAGCACTTACTGGTCTCGCTTCGGCTCCGCCGCTCGATCCGGTTTGTGCACTCATGATGTCGGGAGAAATTCGGTAGCGCTTCGCTTCGTAGAATTAACCTCCTCCTCCCCGAGCTCCAAATCGCAAGAAAATTCAGATGCAAATGAGCCCAAACCCTAGTTTTTGCCTTTAAATAGGCCTTTTGAGCTTATATTCATCCCCCCTAGGATGAGCGCTTTGGTTAGTGCTCGTCCCACCCTGGGATGAATACTAAGCTGGAATTCGTCCCACCCTGGGACGAATTCAGGGCAAAAATTTCAAAAAACAACAAAAATTGAACAAAAATGCACTAAAAAAGCTAATAAACTTGCTCGATGAGAGTGCTATTGCACTTGACATCCCGGGCATGCAAAACAAACATTGGGGTCACAAATTGTCACTATCCTACTCCCTAAGAAGGCTACCATAGCCGGACCGCTCCACGGGAGGATGGATTTTCGCCAATTTCAGCTCCAAAAAGCGTCGCAAAAAGGGTTACCACCCACCAAAAATAGGTCTAAATGTCGGAAAACTGCACACACTTAACGCTAAACCATCTAAGGGCACCCTTGCACAAGTCATCTTGGGTCAAGCGACTCATCACTTTTCTCATGAAGGTCATTCCCTCATCGATTCGTCGCTTGAGGGGGTAGTCACACTTAGTCACCAATCAACAAACACACACCCAATTAAGGAAAATGACATGCATTCAAAGAATCATTGACAAAGACAATTACGCTCCTGCTTGGGGTAGTAAACAAGCAATAATCACAATCTGATCAAATCACTTGGCATTTTGTGAATCATGAATTCAAGGTTCTCACAGACAAAAGGTTGCGCCCTTTGCCTATTCATGACTGATCAATGTCCAAGGTCAAGTAACACCTCACCGAAAAAGGTTAACACTTGAATTGAGTGCCTTCGCTCATCAGAAGCAAGGATTCAAGAATGCATGCCCTTTCCATGCTTGGGGCATCAAAAGTTGGTTAGGTTACCAAGAAATCCTAATCATTAGTGCTTTGGTTATCTATTTTTGCTCAACACTGCATCACCCATAGCGCTTTCCAAAAATGGGCATCTGTAGACACCAAAACAGCACCAATCCGATTATGTGACTGCAAACACTGATCGCTTTGACACACACAGCCCCTAGGGCAGCCCTCAGAGGTTAAACAATGGTCCTAACCACTTTTACAGCAATTTTGGAAGGTCAAAAATCAATTTGGCACATTCAGGCACTTTGCTCAGTATCCGTCCCACCCTGGGACGAATTCAAAATGGGATTCGCCCCACCCAGGGATGAATTCTGAATTCGCTCCTGGGTAGGGCGAATTCCAGGTTCAACGAGAAAAAAGAGAAATTGCGCCAAATGGCAGCCAAGGACAGTCAATTAATGCTCCCTACCTTGCATGCACGCGTAGGTGAGCAAATTGAACGTTAGAGGACTGTCACAAGGGTAGTCATGGAAGCCCAAGTCAGGGAGGAATCTCCTCCCTCTTGGGAAGGCATGGCCACCAAGTGGCACCCCTGCATGCCCATCCAAAGAGACCCCTTGGGTCTATAAATTGGTGAGCTTCCTCACCCCAAAGAGGACAGGTTGGAAGCATTTTTAAGCAACGAAGTGCTACCAAATTAATACCGCGCTTTACCTTTGATTCACCTCTTCCACATCCTTGATCTCTTTCGCAAGGGAGGTCATTGGGTGGTTATTGGAAGTGTGAATCTAGATCCAAAACCCGACACTTGACCACATCGATCTACCAATTCGTCGACAACACATTACAAGAGATTTTGGGCCCATCCCAAGTGGATTGGTGCCAAAATCAGGTTCCAACGGTGGGCGGCCCGCCCGGCACCCCACACTGCTGCAAACCTAATCTTCTTTTTTTAAGAACGATTGGGAATTCATGGCAGATTGTTCTTTTTGTCATTTGTTTATTTTGCATTCCATCTTATGCTGCTTAAATAGCTTGTAATTCTGATTTCATAATGCTTTGATCAAATCTTATCATGTTTTATCACTTTTGTTGTCCTCACTAACTTGCAGGTAGCAGCATCAAATTCTTGTCCCGTTGATGGAGGCCAAATTGGGGAAATATGACCATATGGGTCTTCCCAAAATGCCCCCAATTAGCTAACCCCAAGTTTGCAGGTCTTTTGGAGCTCCCTAGACGCGACATTTGGGGCAGTATCACTTCGGCACTTTGTTGCAGGTGAATTCATCCTACCCTAGGACGAATTACAGTCGAATCCATCTCGCCCAGAAGCGAATTCAAATCGGTGAGGAATTTCTTGACTGTTCTTTTTGCAATGCCTTCTTGGTGATGTTTCTATGTCTTTGCCAAGTTTTCATGTCATTTGGATAAGTTTTAGTTACAATTTAATTCATTTTCGCATTCTCTTATTGTAGGTTTGAGGATCGCATACTTTGTATTATTCGTAGGTGCTACTAACAGTTTCTTGTTCCTTTGAACGTAGGGTCTAAACATCGGAAGAGCAGCAAGGAATCAACACTTGTATACACAAGCAACGACGATGTTTGGTCCACCCATCTTACATGTGGGCACGCGGAAGAGGGATGGCTTTCCATTGATGTGACCAAGAGACAAGTTTGATGCTCCTCACCCCTAAAAAGGGAGGAAGCGAATTGTAACCGAATTTGAAATACATCAATAAAAGAAGAGGGTTGTTTCATTCCATTTGGGTTCCAATTTGTCTATGCTTTCTCCATTTTACACATTTTTAATTTGTAGCATCAAGTTTAGTTTCATTCTTGCATCGTGCTTAGAGTTTTCCCTTTTTGTTTCCAAAATCTCGTGCTTTCAGTTGCAATGTTGGAATGGTCAGTTGCTTTGTCGGTGCATTGTTGGTAATGAAACTGTAGCTGTAAAATCTATGTCGAAGGCCATTTTGTGGGAGGAATATTAAGCAATCCATAAGGAATTGGACCTCAAAGTTTTTACTGGAGGTATCTGGATTTACTTAGAGCTTAAGTTTTAAGTTGTAGCCCAAACGGAGTCCAAAGGAAGAAACGATGAGCGTTGCAAAATGGCTCTGGAGCACTTATTCCAATTTATGTGAGGTGTAAAATCAATGTCAGGCCACTTTGTCAAAGGTATATTAAACAATCTGTAATGAATAAAACTTTGAAATTTTACTAGAGGTATTCTAATATACAAAGATCTTATGTGTGAAATTTCAACCTGAATGGAGACCCGAGGAAGAAACGGCAGCAGTTTCAAAATGCCTTTGTAGCACTTTTTCCAATTTTGGGTGGCCAAGTGCTTTTGCACTCGAATACTCAAATTCATATTTTATTATTTTCTAATGTGTCGTTTAAGTGTTATTTCACATATAGCTCATAGAATTGAACATCTTTGCTTTTTGTTCGGAGTAATTTTGAGGCCTCCAAGTGTGAGAATGAGTAATGTGCACAACACTTTATCCGTGAACTGTTTGACAAAATGCCTTTCCAAAATAAAAGTGAAATTTAAAAAGGTCATAAATTTTTATCCGTAACTCCTTTTGAGTCCGTTATTTTTCCAACGAGTCCAAAATTTTAAAATATAAAAGAACGTTATGTCTTCCATGGGATACGTTATTGAATGTTGAAACATTCATCTTGCAGCTCAAAATTTGTTAGGAAGTTGAAGTGTTGGAAGTTGAAGGGATTGCAAAAAGGTTTTTAAAAATGAGTAAGACTAAGGACAGAGAAGGGTGTGATATTGAGATTTAGATAAGATGATATTAGTCAGAGTAGATGTATAGAGAGAAGCAATGAGATAGACCACTCAGGGTCTTTTAGAACAGAGATCATATTTTCTACTAAAGTTGTTGTTTTTACCGAGTGAGTGTTTGGCGATTGGGGTTGGTGCTCCTTGCAGTTGGTGCTACTAAATTCTGGGTTGGTTGGTATTATTCCATGCAGTTGGTGCTGCAAAAATATTGTAAAGACCAAAAAATTTTGAGGCTAGATTTGGATGGGAGTCCAAACAATCCATTAGCACAATGGTTTTCCCACATCAGGTTTCCACTATAAATTTGGTGTTATGTGATGCATGTTTGTGTGATTTCTTATTTTGATTTTATTTCGTAGTTGGATTAAATTATTAATACACACTGATTCACCCCCCCTCTTAGTGTCACACTTAGTTCAATAATTGGTATCATAGCGAGGTTCCTGAACAGACTTAACCAGCTAGGGTGATCGTGGAAGTGACACAATGACAAGAGATGAAGGCTTCTCTTTGAACAAGGCACCATTGTTTGATGGAACTAATTATGTTTTTTGGATAATCAGGATGTAAACATATCTTTGTGCATTGGGATACGATATTTGGGAATTAGTAAACAGTGGATATACACCACCCGTCACTCTTCCAACCGATGCTGCTGGTAAGAAATTGTTTGAGAATGACTCAAAAGCAAAGAATGCTATCATGTGTGGATTAGTGGACAATAAACTGATAAATATTATGGGTTGTAAATTGGCAAAGGAAATATGGGATATACTGAAGAGCATTTATGAAGGAGATGATAAGATCAAGGAGGCCAAGTTACAAACACATCGAACTCAATTTGAAGGATTAAAGATGAATGAAGATGAGAATATAGAGGCCTACCTATTAAGAGTAAATGAAGTCATAAATGCTATCAAAGGAATTGGAGAGGAAATCAAAGACTCGGTAATCATCAAAAAGGTATTAAGATCTCTTCCTCAAAGGTTTGATTCTAAAGTTTCTGCAATAGAAGAAGCTAAAGATCTTTTTTTTTAAGCGAAAAACCCCTTACGGGGCCGCCTTGGTCTGAGAGACCATGAACAGGGGGTTCTACACCATCAAAGTCACCCAAGAGTCGCACCCGACCCTGCCCTCACCAAAATTATCAATTGGATTTTGGATACCCACTTCAGCTTTTTGGTAGGGTGGATATTTGAACCTGGGACCTCTCTTGGATGATTTCCCTCTCCTCTCCAACTCACCTACAACACCTGGGTAAGCTAAAGATCTAAATACCCTTACTATGGATGATTTGTATGGTTATTTAACCGCCTATGAAATGAGAATAGGAAAATCTAAATCTATAGATAAAGAAACTGCCTTCAAAGCTCCAAAAAATGCAAAAACAAAACTAGAGTCAAATGAAGATGAAATTTTAGATGAAATGGAAGCTAACTTAATGAGAAAACTAAAAATGGGAAAAAGCAAATACAAAGGAAAGTTACCATTTAAATATTTCAACTATGGAGGTGTTGAGCATTTTGCAGCTAAATGTCCACTTAATGAGAAGAACAGAAGTAATGAAGGATCACACAGAGAAAGAAGTGACTAGAAGAAAAAATCAAATTTCAGAAAAGGTAACTTAAAGAAGAAAAGTTTCATCTCCAAGAATGTCAGCTCATCAGAAGACAGCTCTAGTGAGGATTCTAATAAAGAAACAGGTGAAGCTCTTTTCATGGCATTTGAAGAAGAAAAAACAGAAAAAGAATAGGAATGTGATGAAGAAGAAATTGACGCAGAAGTGAATTTGGAAGAAGAACTAAATGCAACTCTGCATGAATTGAATACAAAAAGAAAAATGAATAAGAAAATTTCAAGAAAGCTTGAGGATGCAAATGAAATCATAACAAGTTTAAAAGTGAAGATAGAAGAATCCAAAAATATCTCTAAAGATCTCGAAGTAAAATAACCATGAAAATAGATTATTGTAGCAAGTTAGAAGAAGAGATTATTGGTTTAAGGATGCAGCTAAAATAAATGAATATCACAAATGTGAAGAGAGTTCTATAAAGCTAGATAAGATCATAAAGAACTAGAAGACTACAGACATAAAATTTGGTTTGGGTTCTGGTGAAGGAGAATCATCAAATGGATCAAAGTCCACAAATGAAGAATCCACAAGGAATGAAGAAAAGAAATAGGTTAATCAAGAAAAAATGAATCATGCAAAGGAAAATAATAATACAAGGCACGAAAGAAGAATTGACAATGATGGTTTCACCAATGTCACACATCAAAGAAGAAGAATATTTATGGCTCCTACAACAACATGGAAAAGACCACCACACAGGTTCAATAATCTCTTTTCTAGTTACTATTTTAAATGCAATGGTTATGGACATAAGATTTCAGATTGCAAGTATAATGTAGGACAAAGGAATTTTGCAAATAGAAATGCTTTTTCACCTTTGATGGAGTATGCAATAGAATGTTATAACTATCATAACTTTGGGCATATTGCTAGAAATTGTAGAAGTACATTTGCATCAAATCAATTTTAGGGAAGAAATTTTCAGCCAAATAGAATAAGACAAAATAAAAACTTTTTTGAAAAACGTGCACAAGCTATTGAAAAAGAAAATCCAAAACAAGAGCCCAAAATTGTAATCAAACTGGAGTGGAAATAAAAAGAGCAACCTAAGAAAGAAAATGAATCCTTGATCGCATATACAACATTTAAAGCACATAATAAATCTACACCATGGATACTTGATAGTGGATGCTCCAATCATATGACAGGTGACAAACAGAAATTTAAGAAGCTGCAGCAATATGAAGGTGGTTTAGTGAAATTCGGAAAAAATGATGGAGCTAAGATAGTTGGTAGAGGTTCAGTTAAGATCAGTGATTGAAAAATTAGGTCAGAAGAAGTCTTGTTTGTGGTTGGTCTGAAGCATAACTTGTTGAGCATAAGTCAGATTTGTGACAGAGGTCATGATGTGATCTTTAAGAAGCAAGGTTGTGAAATCAAAAAGGCAAACAATGGAAAGTTGATAATAGTTGAATCAAGGATATCCGGAAACATGTACACTCTCTTAGAGACTTTAGAAGGAGCTTGATTTATTGGATAGGAAGAAGAGAATTGGTTGTCGCATAAGAGGCTTGGTCATATCAGTTTTAACAATCTAGTAAAAATCAGCTCACAGAAAGCAGTGATAGATATTCCCACCATTGGCAAACCATCAAATAACATTTATGCTTCATGTCAAAAAGGGAAGCAAACTAGAGTCTCATTTAAAACAAAAGAGTACTACACAAGTAAACCTTTGGAACTAGTACATACTGATTTGTGTGGACCCATGAGAATGCAAAGCATAAACAGTGACAAATATTTCATGTTGTGTATAAATGACTATTCGAGGATGACATGGGTATTGTTTTTCAAGCATAAATCAGAAGCTTTTGAGATGTTCAAGGTTTTCCAAAACCAAGTTGAGAATAAAAAAAAAAAAATGGTTAAATTTTTAAGGTTATACAGAGGAGAGTTCATTTCAGAGGATTTCATAGAGTATTGTGAAAAATATGGCATCAGGAGACAATTTTCAGCAGCCAGGACACCTTGGCAGAATGGTGTAAAAAATAGGACAGTGTAGAAAATACATGAACTATGTTGACTGAGAGTAAAGTAGTAGATAAATTTTGGAAAGAGGCAGTCCATACTACGGTATACATCCAAAATAAGTGTATTTTGAGGACGCATGAAAGAAAATCTCCTTATGAGTTGTGATTCGGTAAAAAGGCAACATCAAGATATTTTAAAGTTTTTGGCAGCAAGTGTTCCTTTAAAAGAACTAAAGAAAACCTTGGTAAGTTTGAAGATAGAGTGAATGAAGGTATTTTTCTTGGCTATTCATCAAAAAGTAAATCTTACAAATGTTACAACAAGAGGCTAAGAAAAATTGTGGAAAGTGTCGATGTTAAAGTTTATGAAGTAAGGGAACAAGTAATTAGCTATGAAGAGAACTACCCAATTTATGAAGAGTTCATTGAAGGAGATGAGGAAGAGGAAACGGAAAAGAAATCAAGAATTGACTCAGAGGATTCGAAAAGTGATTCAGAATTGAAAGAAAACAAGAAATTAAAAACAGATAGCTGGTAGAAAGATCATCATAGAGAGCAAATAATTGGAGACCGCATAGTTGGTGTTCAGACAAGAAGAAGATTAGTAACTACTATTTACAATCCAACATTGAGCCCAAAAAATGTTTTCAAATAAAGAAAATATGAAAGTTGGGTAAAGACAATAAATGAAAAATTATATCAGATCAAGAAAAATAAGACTTGGGAGTTAGTACCAAGACTCGCATATAAAAATGTAATCGATACTAAATGGGTCTTTCGAAACAAATTGAATTAAGATGGACTAGTAGTCAGGAACAAATCAAGATTGGTATGCAAAGGGTATGCGCAAGTTGAAGGTATTGAATTCGAGGAAACCTTTGCACCTATGGCCAGACTAGAGGTAATTAGAATGTTTCTTGTTTTAGCAGTTTACAAGAATTTCAAAGTTTATCAAATGGATGTGAAATCAGCATTTTTAAATGGGAAACTTGAAGAAGAGGTTTATATTGAGCATCCATATGGTTTTCAGGTTGGTGATGATCTAAACTTGGTTTGCAAGTTGAAGGAAGCGTTATATGGCTTAAAACAGACACCCCAAGCATGGTATGCAAGGATAGACAGTTATCTTACTCAACAAGTGTTCAAGATAGGTATGGTGGACATTAATTTGTATGTCAAAACTGAAAATGATCATCATATTTTTGTTGTTATAGACATAGGTGATATCATATTTTGCAGCAACAAAGATGATTGGTTAACTTTCGTTAAGTTTGAAATTTCAATGATTGGTTAACTTTCGTATTTTCCAACAACAGAGCAAGTAACAGATATCTTCACCAAACCATTGCCCAAGAAATTCTTTGAGTACCTTCACAAGAAACTGGGAGTGGTCACACTTCCCAAGTATTGACTAGCTATCGGGGTCACATTCTCAAGGGGAGCATTTGTGTCTTTGTTTATATTTTTGCTCATGTTTGTGATTTTTGCTAAGTGTAATAATTTTTGCTTGAGAATGGTGTGCATGGACTTAGGGGGAGTTTGCAGAAACCTTTTTTCTTGTTTTCAAAGGGGGAGAAGAGTTACAGGAAATTATGCATGTGTTGCCAATAATTCCAAAGGGGGAGATTGTTGAGCAAGGTGCAGTGACAGTATTGTCATTGTTGTCAACACACTCAGATGGATAGGTTGATGCAGTGGACAGTTGTTCGAAGGTTGTTAGGAGTTTTTACAGTGGTGTTCAATGCTGATGAGAATTTTTGTGATGTTCATGTGAAGTTGTTACAAGTTGTTCATGCAAATTTGCAAAAGTTGTAAAAATCATCAAGAAGTTTTCAAAGTAGCAAAAAAGGAAGTTGTCAAAGTTGTAAAATGTCAATGGAATGTGTTGGGCAGCCCAAGATACTATTCAGAGGTTTGTTGATCATTATCAAGTGTGGTTGCAATTTTGGAACGGTCGGTTGCTTTGCCGGTGCATTGTTGGTCATGAAACTACAACTGTAAAATATGCATCGGAGGCCACTTTATAGGAGGAATATTAAGAAATCCATATGGAATTTGACCTCAAATATTTCATTGTAGGTACCTGGATATAGTGAGAGCTTAAGTTTTAAATTTTAGCCCAAATGGAGTTTGTAGGAATAAACGGTGAGCATTGCAAAATGGTTCTGGAGCACTTTTTCCAATTTATGTGACAGGTGTAAAATCAGCGTCAGAGGTCACTTTGTTAGAGGTATATTAAGCAATCTGTATGAAATAAATATTTGATATTTTTACTGGAGGTAGTCTAATATACATAGAGCTTATATTTGAAATTTCAGCCCGAAAGGAGACCCGAGGAAGAAACGACAGCAGTTGCCAAATGCCTCCGTAGCACTTTTTCCAGTTTTTGGCAGCCAAGTATTTTTGCGCTCGAATACTCAAATTCCTATTTTCTTGTTGCCAAATGTGTCTTTTAAGTGTTGTTTCACGTATATCTCATTGAATTAAACATCTTTGCTTTTTGGTCGGAGTAATTTCGAGGAATCCATGTGTGAGAATGAGTAATGTGCACAACACTTTGTCCGTTAACTGTTTGACAAAATGCCTCTCCAAAATAAAAGTGAAATTTAAAAAGGTCATAAATTTTGATCCGTAACTCATTTTGAGTCTGTTACTTTTCCAGATTAGATTAGATGAGATTAGTCAGAGTGGATATATAGAGAGAAGCAATGAGCTAGACCACTTATGGTCTTTTAGAACAAAGATCATATTTTCTACTATAGTTGTTTTTGCCGAGTGGGTGCTTGGCGATCAGGGTTAGTGCTCCTTTTAGTTGGTGCTGCTAAATCTTGGGTTGGTTGGTTCCATTCCTTGTAGTTGGTGCTGCAAAAATATTGTAAAAACCAAACATTTTCGAGGTTGGATTTGGATGGGAGTCCAAACAGTCCATTGGCACAATGGTTTTCCCACATCGGGTTTCCACTATAAATTTGGTGTTATGTGATGCATGTTTGTGTGATTGCTTATTTTGATTTGATTTCGTAGTTAGATTAAATTTTTAATACACATTGATTCACCCCCCTCTCAATGTCACGCTTAGTTCAACATGATATGCAAATGTACCCTATTTCATGGTGAATTCTAACTTGTGTTGATCTTCATTTTTTACCCAAATATGATTAAAACCCAAAAATCCATCAAAGAGAGAAAAAACTTTGGCTCCAACTATAGTATGCAAGAACTGATCAATTTTTGGGAGGGGATAATGATCCTTCAATGAGGTCGGGTTCAAATTTTGAAAGTCCACACACATACGAATATCTCCATTTTTCTTTTTGATCGAAACTAAATTAGAAACCTAGGTAGAGTTCTTTATGGGGTATATGATTTTGGTAGTCAAAAGTCTCAAGAGCTCTTGCTTCATAAATACCTCTATCTTAGGATTCATAGGTCGTTTTTTATGCCAGAAAGGTCTTGCATCTGGAAGTAGCTTAAAAGTATATTGAATGATATCTTTGTCATATACCTTGAGATCATGATATGTCTAGGCTATAGTGCCATTAAATTATTTGTATAATTCCACAATCTAATTGATATCTTCTTTTGAATAGTGTACACTAATGTTGATATATTTTCCTGGTTCAATTTGCACCCCTTTATAACTCTTGATGTCAACCTCAATTTTGTAAGAAACCAATCTATCATTGTTATCAAATAGGCTTTCCAAAGTTATCAGCACCTTGGGGATAGATTATTATTAAGATGAATCATTTCAACTTCTTCATCTTCTTTCGGTAGTTGATTACTTACACAATTCATTTCTTGAATTAGAAAATTAACTATTTGTTCATAACTCTCAAATACTTGCCAAAATATGTCTTTGTTCAGTACATATGATCTATAGACAAGCCTCACTATCTTAGATTTGTGAATGATGTTGGATATTAGATAAAAATTTGCTCCAATAAAAGCTAGTATGTTAGCATGAGTGTTGTATTCTCTAGGAATAACTTTGATGTTCAAGGCTTCAAAAGACTTAATAGTTCCCACACCCTATTTCTATATACCTTGAGGTAATGTTGTTTGTTACATAATTTATCTATGACTTGATTAACTACGAGTTCAAAATCACCAAAGATTTGCAATTGCTTGATTCCCATTTTTCCAACTTTCCTTAGCCCTAAACATAGTGCTTCATACTCTATTGCATTGTTTGTACAACTCCATACCGCTCGATATGAGAAGGTATTTTCTACTCTAGTTGGTAATACCACTACTACACCATCTCCAACACCATTCTTGCATATGGTACCATCAAAGAACAACTTTCATATCTGGTCTTGATTGGGCTTCTTGTGAGCCAAAACCGTGAGTTTTATTCCTTCTAGCTTCATAATTGAACATGTGCCTATTTCGATATCAATCATAGCATTGAAATATCTTATGAAAAACTTATCCTCTATTTTGAGATCCTCCAATACCTCCTCCATAAAATTTATTTCTTGAGTTGTTATGTTTATAATGTCAGCTTGCTAGTCCTCCTCCAACTTCTCTATATGAAAGGAGGATGGCTTCTCAGGAGAGATCTTGATTATTTTTTCTTTGAATGGCAACTCCATGTGGGAGAAATCAAGAGATAAATAACCACCTAATTTAGAAATAAACTCTCTTGATAGGTACATCCTAAAATAGGGTTCCAAATCTACCACTACAATTTCCTGAATGATAGTGATCTAAGGTATTCTATGCAATTTCATGGGGACATACTTGATTACTCCAACTATCTCCATAGGTGTATCATCCAACTGCAACACTCTAATATTGCTTCTTATGTATTACATGCCCATTATTTCACAAAATACCTTGGGCATGATAGTGGTAGCTTCTCTGGAGTCAAACATACAATTATGTACAACCCATCCTTCCATTTGTAAGGACAATGAAAATAGAGATGGTATATTCTTCCTAGTTATTGAAGCAGGGTGTCCTTGAGATAGATTCAACTCTACCTGCTACTTTCCTAGACTCTTAATTGTTTTGAGAGTGGCCTGCAAAAGATCTATTTATCTCAGGATGAGGAGTGCATCATACATACTAACTTTAGATGCTTTTTTAATTATTCCACAATATTAAAAATAGAAGATTCCAGATTCTTCCTATGTTCTTTTACAAGCATACATTTTCTTATAATAATGGGTAGCTTCAATCCTTTGATGTTTAGTCAAGGAAGAATTTTATCTCTAACCTGCTTCTTTCCTTCACCTTCCTTAGTTTCCTTCTATTATTGTTGGATTATTTTTTGAACCGAGGCAGGTAGAGGTAGATCCTTATTTGGAATTTCTTTTGATTCATGAGGTACCTTGAAAGGGTCTAGGTTCTTAGGATCAATAGGTAAGGCTTTCTTTTTTAACCTTGTAAGAACTACCATTTTTTCTATGAATGGCATCATACAATTGTAATCGTATGCTTCTCTCATCATATTTACCTACCCTTTTTGTGCCTTCTCTGCTTTCTTAAATTTAAACCTTTGAATGTAGTTTTGATACATCATGCATGTACTTTCTCCATGTGGATAATTGTAGGTTAATCACCAATAGTTAGATTCATATTTTGAGGATGAAGGTTCCTCCTCTTGGTTGGTGTATATGGCATTAGGTTTTTTTTGGAGCTTTCTAGTGAAGGTAGCTTGATCTCTTGTGATAGACATAAACCTTCATGGTTTAAATTTTCTCTTAGTTTCTCTTAATTTCATGGTTGTCACTTGATTTTTGAGGTTCTTAAAAGTTGTTATCATTTCCCAAAGGACAACTATTTGGGGTCTTGGGATAGTAATTTCGAGATAATAATAGGTACCATTTGCAGGGTTGGTGTAGGTGGTAAGGATGGAAAGTTAATCAATAGAGTAGCTACCAAAAGAGAGTAGGTGAAATAGAAACTAATGTTTGTTATTGAGGGAATTCTAGGTATATAGACATCACAAATTTTGGAGGTAATATTCATATACCAATTAGATCATTTTCTACTTTTAGTGCTTCTTGAAAAACTTTGAGGAATATTTGTACATTAGATTGTCTTATGGACATCTCTAGATTAGAGTGAAAATCCCTAAAATAGTAGTGCATTGCTTGTTCATTAGTTGGATGCAAGCCTTGTGGTACCCGTTTCCATGTTTGGTTGAATTTGATGTTGAAATCTATTATTTCTTCTTGTGGGTGCCTTTGTATGGTAGCAAACTGTGTCAACAGAGAGAAGGGATCTACTTTTTCATTGAATTCTTCATCCAATTTTTTGGTCGACTCATTCCATGAAGTTATAGTTAGATTCGAAAAGGTTCTACAACAGTAGGACATTCTTCCCTTTCAATGATATTACCAAGATCCTTATCATGACATCCTCATCTTGAATATTATGTATGGTGGCTATTGATGGTACATCTTGATAATACTCATATGTAGTATTGTCAGTGCCATCGTATATTGGTAATGCTTTCAAAGCTATCTAGAGAATAAGATTTTAGATCGGTAAATTCAGAGGTCCCATATGATACTAGTCCAGGTAATTTTGACATTTTGATTTTTATTTACAACCATTATTGGTGGTGCAATAGGATGGATTATCATAGTTAGATTGGTAGCAATGGGGTTGGTTGTATTGGTCAGATCTACAATAACGACGGAAGATAATGTTGAAATAGGTGGGAATATTGGATGAATTGTAGAGTTTCCAAACTACAATTCTAGAAACACAATACATTCCTTTGATTCTATGGTTTATTGTCTTGTAATAATATATCTAAAGATCTCTAGAAGATAGCTTAACATAAAAGTGGATATGCAAATATTTTATAGGTATCGATAGATGAAGTCACCAAGTGATTAAACTAAAGGTTTGTAGTGAGAAGAGAATCACCAATATCTGATCCTTATCAAAATAATGGGATTGTGTCCCATCAGGTGTGCCAAAAATTGTTGGTCAAAGAATCTGTCTAATGGAAAGGTTATGCACCCACAAACTTTGACCAACATTGATTGAATGGGGAGCTGTGAAAATTGTAGTAGTGAATATCTGGAGGAGGCCAGTTCCTTTGATGTCCTGGCTAACTATTCCTAAATATGGGAGAAAAATGGTGCTAAAATAAATAAAACAAGTTGAATCTAGAACTTATTTTTATGTAAATTAAGCAATATCAAGATATATGCAAAATGAAGAACCATGCAATTAAACAACCAACTACCTAATAGACTAGAAAAATTTACTATCAATCACAAAATATTGAATCTTAATTTGATGTAGCTTATCGGACCATAAATTATAGAACAAGTGAGTTAACACAACATAAATTCAAAATTCAGAATAAACAACATAAAAATTCAACATGCTAAAATTAGAAGTAGTCATCCATACATACATGCTCTGTAAATGAGTTGAACCAAATGCCAAACATCAATCACTTTGTATTAAGATGCAAGTCTTTCGTTATTACATATGAATTGTAAAATCCTAAGAGCTAATCTATTTTTATTTTTACATCTTAGTATATATAGGCTTCCTATAATAAAAATAATTTTATATTAGACATGGATTGTTGTTATATTAGAGGGAGTGCCAGTAGATTGGACTGTTCAGAAGTATGACTACTCCAATTCTCTAATCATGACTTGTTGACCTGGCCAAAATCTGTCATATTGAGTAGTTTTGAGATTGTTGCTTGTATTTGGTTCGTTGATCTTCACTAATTACTTTTAGTTGAGATGCCCTATAACTTGCATGATGGCTACGAGCATAACCACATCACTGAGATTCTTTTGATAGGTAATATTATCCAATAGGTATCCTAAGATGATGACAATCCTCATGTAGGTGGTCCAGTGTTGGACTTGATTGAGCTGACTACCAAAATCACTCGCTATGAAGTCATGATGTCAATTATATAGGACCCTGGTGGATTTTGGCTAGGTATAAAGCCTCTATTAGTATCAGTGTTTGTTTTTCTTACAATATAGTAGTCTTCGAAATCAAGATCAGATAAAAATCCTCTAGGTTTCTAAAATTGAAATTTCAATAGTATGCTAGAAATTTGGTACCCTCATGGGCTTCGATCAGGTACAAATCATACAATGGCCTTCAAACTTGTATATTTTTATTCTGATTTGCTCTTGTTGACTTTTAGTCTTTAGGTAGAGAGTTTGCAATCTGACGGGTCCCAATTAGGTGTAAATATTCTAATGACACCAATTCTCAACTAATTTTTTAAATAGACCTCCTCCAACAATAGGTCAGATATTTGGTACCTCGTTGGGCTTCGATCAGGTATGAATATCCTGACACTTTCAATACTTAGCTATTTCTCTTTTTATTTCCTACATGTATTAGAACTTTTGGACCTCTTTGGGATTAGGTTATGTGCAAATCCTCTGACACCCTCTAGACTTGATCATTTTTTTACCTTTCCTCATTTGGTTAGTTTTTGATTTCTCGATGGGGAGTTGGGACTTTGGTGAACCTTGATCAGGTGTAGATCCTCTAGCAGATTATAACTATCATTTTTACCCTTCTTGAATCCATACCAATGGATCAAAATTTTGATTCCCTACCAACTTCCAACATGGTACAGATATTCTAACACTATTTCTACTTGATAATTTTTGCTAAAGGTGTGATGTTTTTCTCCATAGTGCCCTAACCTTATTCTCATTTTTGCACCTTATCATTGAAGTGCTTGTGGGTGTTGATTTTCAAATACCCACACACCTCTTTCCAACACCATTACTCCTTGAATCATCCTACAAGTATCCTTTTTAAATACTATCTACACACTTGCATCCCTCATTCCAATCATAGATGTCAAGTTTTTGGCCAACCCTAGAATATGCAGAATACTAGGGAGGGTTTTAATCCTTCTATAATTCAAAACTAGTGTGACCTTTCCATGTTCTATGATTCTAGTTTTCAAGTCATCTCCTAGGAAGATATCACTTCCATTATACTTTTCATATTCACAAAACCATTCTCTATGAGGAGTCATATAAAAAAGCCCTTAAGTCAATCAACCATGCATCATAATCTATAAGTGTACTCAAATATGCAATGTATAAATCCCCTCATTCTATTGAGGTCTTTGCATTTGTGGAAGAAGCATCATTAGATTCCTTATCCTTATCAATACTTTTAGATTTATGGTGTTTCTTCAAATGCCCAACTTTACTACATAACTAGCATTTTGGTATACATTTTCCAATAGATTTGTATATCTCACTTGACTTTGACCTATCCCTATAGTTAAGCTTATTTTTATCTTGGGAGTGCCCCCTTACAAATAGGCCGTTCTTGGATGAGCCCTCCATCGATTTCTACATCATTTCTTCAAATAATAAGGATGCAACCACATATTCAAACCTTAAAGTAGTTGCAATAGTGCTCCAAATGACCACAACCAAATTATCCCATGAATATAGAAAATAACATAACAAAGCAATACACTTATCTTCTTTAGGTATTTTAATATCAACAAAGGCTAATTTTATTACCATGGTGTTAAATACATTGAGATGTGCTGCAATACAATTCCCATTACTCATTTAAAGGAGATACTTCTTTTGAACTGATATAAAACCTTCAACTTCTCTCATAGCTCCTTAGCATTGTTTTCACTAGAGACATTCATCAATATTGAATATGCAAGGCATAATTGAATAGTATTCTTTGCCTTCCTCTATAAGTTCTCTTAATATTCTTACGACATATCCATGGATTTACATAGCAACCCATTGATCTATATCCATAGGAAAATCTTCTATATTTAGTTTCCATGACTGAAAGTTCTTATTTTTAAACTTTTTTATCTTGATCCTTATATTGCTAGTCATTTCCCTTCACATTGGATTCACCTGCACAAAACTTCTACTCAAAAATAGGTTTATTACAGACCCAAGATACCCTTGCTCTTCTCAAACTAAGCTCAACCCTAGCATCAAATACGTCCCCTTGAAGGCAATAACCATGCTATGATACCATATGAAGAAATTAATAAACCTATTCTTGAGATACTAATGCAAACAAAATTGTAAAAGAGGAAAAAATAACATGCATACACAATAAATTAGGGACCCTACTGGAGGTGTGTTTATCCACTCGCTTAATGTAATCATGTGCTTTAATGATGAAATGACCAACATTTAAAAAAAACATGAATATTTATCTTGAAAATCCTTGATCCAAAAAATTGACAAAAACTCATAGTCTTATCTCTTGCTTTATTAATATTATGCATTTTTAACAAAGTAATCACAATATATATAGGTGTCTTACAACAATTAACCCTAAACTACCAAGTGCTATTAAAACACAATAGTGGCTAAACCATAGACTAAAACCATCCACACTCCCTAATTAAAGAAAAACTCCAAAAACAAAATTAACACTAACTAATTAATTAATTAATTAATTAATTACACATCCAACAATAAAAAAATTCAAATTGATGCCACCCAATACTTAAATCAACATTTAAATAACGTCTCGTCAATTTTCAAAACCCACAATCAAATCTTTGTCAGACGGACCGTGCCAGAAGTAGCTAAGAGATTTTCCCACTACAAATCCTCACTCATATGGGGTGAACTTGGACCTTGCTGGTAGAAACTCAGGTGTATTGCCACTACCGAGTTGTTCAACCATAATAGACTGCAAGGCCTGCAACATATGAGAGAATACCAAGCATTTTGTATGATCCGACTAATTTTCGAGGACAAGGGAAAGGTTGTCAATATTGGGCATACGGCCTTCTGCATGTCTCTAAATTTTTTGGGCAACATGATCTTTAGCACGGAGGTCTTCGATCCCCACAATCCTGCTTTTACGGAGTTTAAAGATACTATGTGGAGCTTGATGAAGTTGTATGAAACGACCAATTTGGTGGACTTTTTCCCATTTCATGGGTTCTTGGATCCTCAAGGTGTCTCTCGTAAAATGACCAAGTATATGAGGCAAATGTATGACTTTGTCGATACGTTCATAGATAAATGGCTAGCTTCCAAATGGGAAAGTCCTGAGTAGACTGGGGCAAAGAAGGAGTGTAGGAGTGTAGAAGCTAGTGCTAACATGAGCTAGGAGGGAGTGTTGTAGCTAGTTTCAACATGAGCCAAGAGGGAGAGCAACCAAAAGCAAGTGCAAGTGTGAACTAGGAGTGAGTGTAGCCAAAAGTGTGAGTGTGAGCTGTGAGTGAGGAGGAAGTGTGAGCAATAAGTAGAAAATAAAGTGTTATCTAGTTGAGGAAAATTCAATGCAATTCAAGCTCTAGTCATGGTGGAAGAGCAACATGAGTACATCAATGCTTCAAACTTTACCATGAATGCATGGAATTCTATTTAAAAAAAAATCTAAAGCAAAGGAATGCTAGGAAAAAGAAGAGATAAAGGCTATTGCAAGCCAAGAGTGAGTGCAAGCTAGGAGTGAGTGCAAGGTGGGAGAGAGTGCAAGTTGGAAGCAAGTGTAAGCCAATATGGAAGGTGATCCAAGAGGGAGTGTAATCCAAGAGAAATATCCATTAGATAGTATTGAAGGAAAATCATATTTTAAAGCTCTAATTGGATGTTAGGATGTCATAGTTGGAAGTATGGAGGCCTAATTTGGAGATAATAAAAAGAGCAAATACAAGGTAAGTTTGATCTAGGTAGCAAATGTTACACCCGAAGTGAGTTTCAAGGATGAGATGATTGAGCATGACATAATGGTTCTTAAAAGTAGAGGCTTAATATGTACCTTCCATAGATCATGGCCAAGTTTTTTGGAGATTCAGAACTCAATAAAGTGGAAGTGTTGATTAAATTCAAATTTCTCTATGACTTTTCTTCCTAAATTTTAGTTTGTAATCATCATTTCTAGTTTATAAATTAGGGATAAAATAATGGTTGGTGGCCCGTGGTTTAGGGGAAGATATGCACATTATTTGAGACCATGGAATAATTTCTTTTCTATTGAGACAAAAACTATGAAGAAGCTTCCAATATGGATAGGGTTTTTAGACTTCCATATCAACTTATAATTTAGGATATTCTAAATAATATTGAAAATACCTTAGGAAAATTTATCAAGGAAAGACTAACTACTAAGGAGTGAAAGCATGCTATTTATACTCGAATATGTGTTGCTATGGATATTTCAAAACCTTTTCCAAAATCCATTAAGATAAAATCTGAATCAAGAGAATGGGATCAACAAGTAGACTATGAAAATATCATATTTCATTATCAAAATTGTTATGGTATTGGACACATGGCAAGAGTTTGCAAAGTGAAAACTATGATGAAAGAGAAAAAATTCTAGCCATGAGATAAAATTCAAGACGAAGCAAGGAAATATTAAAATAATAGAATCTAGATCACATCAAGGATATTCCACTTCGAAAGAAGAGATAAAGAAATCTTGTCTACAATATCATTTGGCTATTTTAGAAGGAATTCAAGGTGCAAAAGAATGCATGGAGGGAAATCCTAAAACAAAGACAACAAAGGAGGTCAATTTTATTCTAGGTAAATTTTCTTCATTTTTCTCAAGTAGTATAGAATCCTCTCCAAGTAATAAGAGTGAAAGGGATGAAGAAGTTATCTCTTGCACTTCAAGGTTTCAAGAGTAGCATAATAAAGAAATAAGATTGAAAAAATTCATAACAATTTAGGATTTTTAGAGCATAATAAGAAGGTAATTTCTATAGAAGATCATCCTTGTACTTTAGGGTTTCTATGGAAACATAAATACGATTATGATTTTGAGGTTATTCCTTGCACTTTAGATCCTTGAGAACAAGGCGAATAAGGTAAACCTAAAGATGACAAGTCTTACTATGAGTAGTGTGAGAAGATTGAAGAGATTGATGAAGATGAAAGTATCACTAGGAATAAAATAATAGAGGAAGACATTAAAAGCAAAAAAATAAAAATAAAAATAAACCCAAAGGGATATTTATATGGCAAAACAAAATCAAATATCACAAGTGCTAACAAGAAGTGGGGCTAAATCCACAAAGAAAATAAAAAATAACAATGAAAATAATATCTTGGAATATTAGGGAAATGGATAAGAACCCTACAAAAAGCTATTAATAAATTTTTAGTTTATTATACAATATATTTATAGATATAGAAGATGGGTAGCAAATAGTTTAGCCACTAGCGGTGTTGAATTTCATATTGGTAGAATTTAAATTTTAGAAGGTATTTGATATAAAAGGATTTGATTGTGGAAACTTAGCATTTTGAAGAATATGGATATTGATAGAAAGAAAATGAAGAATATCTTTGATCAAATGCAAATTTAGATATGATTTAATTAACTTGTAAGAAATGTAATGAGAGCAATGTAATGTTTTATTTTTTTAATGGGAGTGGCCCCAAGTAGAAGCCATACATAGCTTTTTCAAAAAATATATTTTGGTATTTTTATGGGAGTGGCCTCCAATAGAATCCACATATAACCTATTAAAAATTTGATTTAATTTTTTAATTGAGGTTAGTGTGAGAAACCCCTACAACTAAAATTTAAGTTTAGGAATCCCCATACCAACCATGACCTCTGAAAAGGGTGAGAGTTGATCTTATCAATAGGGGTTAAACACACAACCATAGACACACCCACCTCATCACACACTCACCCATGTCACGGTTTGAACCTTGGATCTCCTAAAGAAGATCTAAATCTGAAACCATTGCACTATCCCCCGAAGATAATTAATTGATTAATTGAAGGAAGATAAAATTAAAGATGAAGAAAATATCACTTTGAAAGGGGAAAGTATTAAATCAAAGGGAAATATTTTCACAATAAAACTTTTGATTTTTGGATATCATGACTATTCCTAGCATATAATCTTGGAGGCATGGTCTCCCATGTGGTAGAACAAGTGTAACTATTGATAGAACAAGTAAGCAATTTGACTAAAAATTAATTAGAATTAATGTATAAGTAAACACCATGAAGAAATCCTAGAAAAATACGCATCAAATAGCAAAATGTGATTTGAAGATATATGATGGATCAAGAAACCTTGAAGTCTCGAATATCTTGATTATGGACATGGAAACTTGGTTTGAGTACACCCAAAATATTGATGAAAACAAGACACCTTTCGATAAACTAAAACATTTTGATGTTGCCAAAGTTTTGGTCATGGATCGACAAGCTTCACAAGACCCTATTACTACTTCAGAACAACTTGTAAAGTCAATAAAAGGGATATTTTATCCCTCTAACTATGCACAAGATCTTATTATTAAATGGTTCCACTTACGAAAAGAGAAACAAATGTCTATGCAAGATCTATATTTCAATAAATTAAGTTAAGAATCCTACTCAGTGTGACCGATGAAATAGTAGTTCTTATCATTAAATTCAAAAGTGGACTCCAAGACCAATTATTAAGGGAAATTAAATACATGCCCCTTGCAACACTAGAAGATGTGTTTATTCACATGCAACTTGCAGAAGAAAAGTTTATTTTTGAGACATGATAATTCCCAAAAACTTCCAAGACATTTAAGGAGAAAGACCAATAAAAACCCAAGTTCCAAAAAAAGTCTTCACACTCCTCTAATTCAATCACCTCTTTTTCTTATTCCCAAAACTATTCATCCTCTAATGATTTTTGTAAATATTACAACAAAGAGGGACACACAATTCCTAAGTGTACTAAGATTCAAAATATAAATAGCTTGATTACACAATCCCAAGAAGAGGAAAGTGCCCCCATTGAGGCATCATGGGAAGTTACAATGTATGAATATTTAAAAGGTAATATTAATAATGTTACCTTGATGATTCATCAGACTTCTATGGGATAACGTGACAAATTATTTGTCACTCAGGTTCACCCAACCCATGACTTCTCAATGGACTATATTATTGATAATGGTTCAAAAAATAAATTGATCTCAAAAACCATTGTCGATAAGTTACATCTTCCAATAATCCCTCATCCCCAATCTTACTCTCTAGAATGGAAGGATACTAACTCATCTTCACTAATCACACATACTTGTACACTATCCTTTGCTTTTGGGTCTAAGTTCATCCATAAGGTTACTTGTGATGAAATCCCAATGGACTATCATGGTCTATTATTAGGAATACCCTATCAATATGATATGAAGGTATCATAATACCTACACCCTAACACATCAAGGTAAGACATTCCTAATTAAATGTACCCAAATTACCATTAATTTATTTTTGAGTTGAAGATAATCTTGCAAGAATTTCAATTAGGCATAGGAGCTAGCCTTGATCTTCATCAGACCCCAAGCAAAGGAGCAACCAGTTAAACAAGACACTATGCCTACTACTCTAGATAAACTTTTGCATTCATATTCTAATGTGTTCTTGCAGCCAAATTCAGTCCCACATAATTGAGCTCTCAACCATAGCTTTGAGATTTTACTAGTGGGATCACTTTCTAATGATCCACTTTATCAATAATCCATCCTCCAAAACAAAGAAATTAAGAGATAAATTGAAGAATTTTTGGAAAAGGGCTCATTAATCCAAGTACCTCTCCATGTGCTTCACCAATTTTTATAGTACTAAAAATAATGGAACCTAGCTATATTTTATCAATTTTCAAGCACTAAACTAGATCATGATAAAAAAATATTATTCGCTTCCACGAATTGATGACCTTTGGACCAACTACAAGGAGCCACAATTTTCTTTAAAATTGACCTTTAAAGCAGTTACCATCAAGTTAAAATCTAGGTAGAAGATACTTGGAAGACTGCTTTTAAGACCAAAATGGATCTTTTTAAATGGATTGTAATGCCTTTTGTCTTATGAATGCCCTTGCAACATTTATGTGGCTAATTAATGAAGTCTTCAAGAACTACCTAGATAAGTTTGTAATCATCTATTTAGATGATATTTTTATCTACTCTTCCTCTTGGAAGGAACATCTTCAACACTTACAACAAGTCCTTCACATATTGCAGCAAAATCAATTAGATGTCAATCTCCCAAAGTGTTCTTTTGATTAAAAATCTATTTCCTATTTAGGATTCGTCATTTATGAGTATGGTATTTGAGTAGATCCAACAAAAGTGGAAGTCATTTAGAAGTGGCCAACTCCTTTCAATATCATATAATTACGAATATTTTTTAGTCTTACAAATTTCTATAGGAAGTTTATCCCATGATATTCTAACATTGCAACTCCTTTACATTATTTAACCAAGATAAAAGTTGCATTCCAATGGATAATGATTCATTCTTGTGCCTTTGAGACATTGAAATAAAAGTTGTGTTCAACACTTTTCCTAGTGCTACCCAATCTCTCACAACCCTTTGAGATTGAAACTCATGCTTCATGATATGCATTATGATTTGTCTTAAAGTAAAATGGTCATCCTGTGGTATACCATTCTCTATTTCCAAGAAAAACTACTCTACATATGACAAGGAACTATATGCACTAGTCCACGCTATTAAATATTGGAGGCACTAACTTTTGGGTAAGGAAACTATGGTTCACATAGACCACATACCTCTTACATTCCTTCAATCCCAAAATAAGTTCGAGGAAGCAATACATTCAGAATCATTCTCTATTTCCAAGAAAAACTACTCTACATATGACAAGGAACTATATGCACTAGTCCAAGCTATTAAATATTGGAGGCACTAACTTTTGGGTAAGGAAACTATGGTTCACATAGACCACATGCCTCTTACATTCCTTCAATCCCAAAATAAGTTTGAGGAAGCAATACATATGCAATGGACATCCTACTTGCAACAATTCCATTTGGTAGTAAAGTACAAGAAGGGGAGTATGAATACTATGGAAAATTGCTTAAGTCACCTACCCCCAACTCATGCATTCATAGTGCTAACCACCTCACATATAATTTTTTAGACCTAGCCTACCTAGTATGAGCATGAGCCAAATTTGGGATGAGTCTACCAATACACACACCATCATTCCTCATCTAATATAACTCCCTTCCAAGATTACTATATTAAATAAGAATTCCTATACAAATTGGACAAAATATGTGTTCCATGAGAGCATAGAATCTCTCTTCTTAAATATGTGCACTCCACAATGTATGGTGGCCATTTTGGAAGCAATGAAATACTTCATAACTTAAAATGCTTCCTTTACTGGCCACAAATGCAATGATATATTCTACAATTTTTGAGATAATGTGCAATTTTTTGTGGCTCTAAGCTGACAAATAGGTCGTTGGAATTAAGTATGTCTTTGCAAATCCCTTATCATAATAGGAAAGCATATCTATAGACATAGTTAGTGGTCTTCCAATGACATTCAGGCAACATGATTATATGTTTGTGGTAAAATATAGATTCAGTAAAATGGCTAAGTTTATTTCATGTTGTAAATCAAGCTCTGCAACTACCATAGCCCAAATTTTCTTTGATAATGTGTGAAATTTCATTGGCTTACCTACTAGCATTATATTTGATCATGATTCACATTTTGTGTGAAGAACACAAACTTATACTAAGAGGGGGGGTGAAAAGTATAAGACCTCTTTTTACTTTTTGCTTTATACTTGAAAATAGTAAAGCAATATACCCAAAGCAATATCAAAACAATGCACAATATCATCCACAAAGTGACACCAATTTTAACGTGGTTCACCCAGAATTCCTGGGCTACGTCCACAAAACTTTTCTCTAAAAGTTATCTCAAAGTTCTTTGGGAAATATTCCCAATTACAATGTTTATGAGCCTCGGCCCAAAGGAGATACCTTCCTCCAATCTAAATTTATGAGCCTCTACTCAAAGGAGATACCTTCCCCTCTATCTGAATTTATGAGCCTCTGCTCAAAGGAGATACCTTCCCCTCTACTCTGGAAATTATCCCTTAGAAGATCAACTGCCTCTACCTCTTTCCAGCATGTGGAACTCCTTTCCACCGAAGACCTCCTGTACTCAATGCTTAGCCTAAGAGACCTTTGCCTTATATGATCATTTCCACAATAGCTTAGCAACCTATACCAAACACAGTCAGTCGGTCTAGTATAAGTCTTCCTCTGTCTGTCAGATCTATCCAACTCTTGAACAAATCAATCCTCTGCATAAAATCCTTCTCAAAGACTTGTCATTTGTCCTTAGGTTCTTCTCAAAGAATCAATGCTCTATGTCCTCAAGTTCTCTGATAGAACTAACAAACTCAGCTCACAAGTCCTCTGCTAGGATCTTTCCAAAAACCTGCTCACAAGTCCCCACCGGAACCTGTCCAAAAACCTGCTCACAAGTCCCCACCAGAACCTATCCAAAACCTCAACAAGCTCACCAAGAAAAACTTTCTTACCATGAACCCACAAAAAGAATTAGTAGAGACCCAATGTGATTCCTCAACCTCATAGAAGCATAAAGAGAATTGTTAGAGACTCAATATGTTCTATACTTAACTCCCAATCTCAATCTCAAATCTCATAGAAACATAAAGAGAATTGTTAGAGACTCAATATGTTCTATACTTAACTCCCAATATCAATCTCAACTCAATCTCAAATCTCAAAAGAATAAGATAGATATAGTATGCTTTTCTCAAGAATATGAAACACAACCCAACAATTGCCAACCATGCAATATCTCATATAACAATGATACTCATGTTCTTTTCACCAACAATTAGGGTTTCAACAACAATGCTCATCAAACAAGGTTTAGTCAACCAACACCATTCAACTCAACATCAACCTTGAAGCATTCAACCAATCATCACAAGAAAAGGAAACAAGTAGAAATCCTTTTCCCTCTAAGGATATTTGAACAAAACAGACCACCAACACAATTTCACCAAATGCAAAGAATAACTTGCTCAAATCAACTCAATGGAGTAAGCCCAAATCATGTATCAAGTAAAGCACTAACTTGATCAAAAAAACCTCTATGGAAGCAACTCAACCATTAATATCAAAACATCCAACTAAGGGTTTCACCATCTCAATGCAAGTAGCAAGACTCACAAATATCAACCCTAGTGCACAAAGCTTCCACTATCTCAAACCAAAAATTATGCATTCACCAAAAAATCTCCTTAAGGATAACAATGCATAAGTAGTCTTTAACAAACCAGAAAATAGGATTTACACCTAGCCATTAGGATACCTAGTAGAATACCTTTTCACTCCAACCTTATTTCAGAAAACATACACCAATCATACTCATAAGAAGAATGTGCCCATACCTTTTTCTTGATGATGAAGGGGTCTCATACATCTGCCACAACCACAAAAAACTTCTATGCCAATCTCAAGAAGGTTAGAAAATAAATTTTTCTCACAATGTAATGTAAATCCACAATTACACCTTATTACTCCTCTCACTCAACTGATTATACCTCTCCAATTAATTTTAACATAAAATACCTTTTAATTTCATAAATATCTAAACTCTTATAAATCCCAATTGAAAGCTTTAAATTAAAGTTTAAACAAAGCCTTATGACTCCCTCTTTGTAAAACTTATTTCTCTAAACTTTAATCACAAAAGAAACTTTGAGTCATACCTTTGAAAATAAAACATTGGTGCGGATGGGTTTTGACCCTTCAACCTTCATCAACTCAAAACTTTCCGTGGCCACCTGCGCTATCCACTTGGATGAGAATACAATGGACAAAAACCTATTTAACTCCTCTGTCCTCTTCCAATAATAAAAAATTAACGCCACTGCGACTTGACCTTAGGACCTCCCAGATCGCAGCACCTTCATTCGAACAATCAACCGACTCCTCCACACTATTGGATGGAAACGAAAAACATGAATAGCAGCCTTATTTTCTTTTTATCCTTTCGAAAATTATGTAACCCTCACTTACTGCCACGTCGCTGAAAATTTTGAATCACATGCTCTATACTTGCTCAAAAAAATGATATTGATTGTCCCTTCTTTAACTGCACCTTCCAATGTCATATCAAATTTCCGATCGCATCATTAGCATTTTCAAATATTAAAACAATGGCCCAACAACCAACATTTGATTTGTTCCCTTTATATATAAGGTATATGTTTTAATAAAAGCATCGGCCCTTTTTAACATGATTTCCGTCGATGGAAAATATTTTAATTTAATTTTAAAATTTTAATTTAAATTTTAAATAAATAAAATTTAAACTAAATATTTAAAATTAAATATCTCCATCATCGGGGCACCTTTTTCAATGAAACGAAAAGCCAACTTGGGTTTTAAGAAAAACCCATTTCAAATCTGTTGTCCATGGTTTTAAATAAAACCTTTTATTTTGTCTGCCTTGGTTTTCACAAAAACCCTTCCTTGAACTTAGATTCTTTTGACATCAAATCAAATTCCTTCAAAAGCTTCTTGACATCAATGACAACTTATACACTTGAGCAAAGGCAATGTACCCAAAGTACCTAAAATTGCCAACATTGTGGATCACTTTTGATGCTCCTTATGAAAATTACTTGGCATCTCTTTCAATTTCTCCACCATATTTCATCCTTAGTCATATGGATAAACTAAATTGGTAAATCACACATTGGTGCAAAGTCTTCAAATATACCATCACACATCTCCAACTACATGGGACTTAATCCTCACCACATTGAGCATTCTATAATCGAGCAGTACAAAATTCTACAGGTTATTCCCCTTTTGAAGCATGTCTAGGTTTCCAACCCTTGGCATATTATGAATTACCCTTATCCTTGCCCTCCCCCACTACTTCTCATGTCAAAAAGGAGCAAGATAAAGCCCGATAATTTTTAAAACACTTACAAAAAATACAATACAAAGTTATACAAATTATCTAAAAGACACAACAACAACAAAGTCATGTGATGGATCATCATTGATTTCATCATCATTTCTAAGAGAGTCATCATGTTTGGTTGTATTTGGACAAACACCATATTGCAGATAAATCTCATAGTAAAATAAAGCCTCTTTGTTATAGACCATACACCATTCTCCACAAGGTGTTCAATAATACTTTTCATCTTGACCTACGAACCCACTTGGGAATACATGATGTTGTCAATGTGGAACTTCTCAATCCATATCATGAATCTATATTGGAATTTAAACCCATCATTAATCATCCTACTAATATAATACTTGAATTTCAAATTCCATTGGCTTTTGATCAAGTGTTTGACACCAAGAATCGATACACCCACCATGGATCCACCACTTTATACTTGGTTGGAAAGAAAGGGAAACTTTCACATCAAGCACATTGGATATCTCATCACCAACTATCTCATATTTCCCTCCCTTCTAGATGCATTGGGGACAAATGCTTCTATTTGTGGGAGGAATGATGAGGAAATACATTCAATAACATGAACACTATATTGAAGTTCATTAAATTAATTATTAATTATTACTTATTTAATAACTAATAATAATTATTGTTATGTAACTATATAAATCTTTTGTGAAATTATTTAAAATGGGCATGATCAATCATAATGCCCTTTCATCTGATGTACTATTTATATTGTAATAATATCAATGCAAGAATTTTGCTTTTGATTTATAACTTTATATTTTCTTCGCCATTATCTCCACGTTAATCATCGCCTATAATATCATATTTGGTAAAGAAGTGATGTTATAAATCAACTTTGAGTTTCTTTCCCTTCAAATGTCTCATAGTTGGAGCTCAAATATATCGACATTACTCCTATGGAGGGTTATTTGAATGCTCTATTAGCATTGGAAGAAGGAAGGGAAAATTCCTTTCAAAATATAGTTTGACATAAATTGGTAATAAAAATATGGTTCATGTTGTGAATATTACATATTCATCTTAAGGTTATGGAGGTTATGGAAAGTTGAAAAGTAGTTTTAACTACTAACATCATACTTAATTGATTTCTCATACACACACATGCTTCTACTGATGGTGCTTCATATTGGCTTAGTTGCTACAACATCTACACTTATTTTTGTGACATTTAATCTTAGATTACAATGTATTTTACGTAAATATTGCATATAGGCATAGTAAATAGGATAAATATGACACCAAGTTAGATAGGATATATTTATGTGCTTTGCAAATAATATAATATGATATTTAAGAACTAAATAAGATATAATATGATATATGACACCAAGTTTAGTCTTTTCCAAAATTAGAGGATAGTTAACACCAAACTGCCTATAATGAATTGGTACTAGAGTATCTTTGCTAAAATAGAACCATAGGAACCTCATAGTTAGAGAACCAAAGGAAGCTCATAGTTTATTGCATTGAAAATCATGCTAAATTGGTACGAAAGTGTTGGAATATGTAATGCAACATTGTGTAAATTATTCTTAGACTAAAATATAAAGTCTAAAGAATAATATTTGAAATAGAAAATAATTATATTTTATGTAAAAATATTCCCACCCAATTAATAAATAAAATAAGAGTGCTAGGAATATTTAATTTGTGGGAAAGTTTTATTTCCCCTTTTCTAGCAAATATTAGAAAGTAACTAATCACTTTCTAATATTTGATAGATGCCACTTATCGCACATCTCAAAGATTAGATTGTGATAATATTATAAAGTAACTAAGAACTTTCTAATATTTGATAGATGCCACTTGTCACACATCTCAAGATTAGATTGTGATAAGATTTAGGGTTGTAGTAGAAAAACTTCTCTTTAAATAGGGGTGTTGTCTACTACATCTTAACATATCTTGTCATATTGAATTGTGTTGTAATATCATGTTGATGCATATTGTTGCATAATATTGAAACATTCTTGTAGTGTTGAATCAAATGAGTAATATAGTGAGCTTCATAGTGGATGTTTCCCTTCTTCATTTGAAGTAGGGTTTTACCACTTAATATTGGTGTTGTGGGTTTTCCTCTTTTGTGTGTGATTGATCTTGTGGAGCATTCTTCGATCTTGGGGAGACTTTTCTTGTCTCACATTTGGTATCAGAGCGGTTGGGATCTCCATCAAGTGTCTTCAATTATTTGAGGTGAAAAACCCATTAAGGTATATTTTTTATTTTTTGCATGCATTTGATATTTGGGTATTTTATGCAAACTTATTTTACAAATCTACCATTAGGGTTTATAGATTTATTGTGTTTTTAGATCTAGTTTTTAGATCTTTTGCAAATAGTAATTTTATTTTACATCTATAAATTTTTTTATCGCATTGAGCTCTTGCTGGAAGGGTTTTGGAGCCAAACAGACCCCATGGTTGAGTCCGAAAGACCCAAAAACCCTTATTTCCATATATAGTCAATTTTTTTTAATTTTTTAAATAAAAAAATAGTCAGCTATATATATATATATATATATAAACTGTCGAATATATATATAAATAAAAAAACAATTAGCTTATATATATATATATATATATATATATATATATATATATATATATATATATATATATATAAATAGTCGGCTATATAGTATGAAAAACTTTTAATTTTTTTTTTTAAAGTTTTGCTTTATAAAAATCTTTAAACTTTTTTCATGCAATTTTTTTATTAATTATTTAATAAAATAAATTTTATTAATTTAATTGCATTTTATTTAAGCAATTTTTGTATTAAAAAATTATTATTATTTTCCTTAAAATGCAATATTCTTTTGTCTCCCATTAACAGTGATTGTTTGTGAGTTTGCTTGTTTTGCAAGGTTATCCAAGTATGTTTTGGAGTATACAAGGCAATTTCGGATCAACTTTTTCACTCTCTTCCCCTATTTTTATTAATTTCTTCTAATCTCTCTTAAGCATTTTCTTGAAGCATAATGTAAATTAATGTAACTTGTATCTCTCATAATGAAAGTAAAAGAGAATGAAAGTGAGAGTGAGAGAGAGAGAAAGAGTGTGTATTTGTGTTTTGCTTTGTGTCTCCACTATCTCTTGTTCATCTTTCTTATATTTTTTTTTGCATCTTTTGCATTTTGTATCTCAACTAATATAACTACTAACTTAATAACTTTCTACTAAACAATCTACTAACCAACTAACTTGAAATTTACTAATTTTCATATTAATCAAGAAGGTTAAAAATGAATCAACTTACTAACCACAACTTTAGTATTTGATTAAAATTTACTTAATCTTGCAACACAATTTATATTTGCTAAACACCTATTGAATCCAAAATAATCCACTCTATCAGTAGCAAGTCCTTTTCGGGTCCTCGTACCCGTACCCTTTTGGGTAGCTTGGTTGACCTTGGGTGAGATGAATTGGCAATTCATTAGGCTATAGCAAAACTTTAAAATGAACATTAACTTACTACCTTATTGACTATTTAACATTTAACAAATATTTTATGGTTCAATTCAAGTTAGGTTATTTTGATGCAAGATGGTTGTCTTGATTAGTTACCTTTTTATTGCAAGTTAATCTATTGCAAGTTGATCTTGGTTTATTTCCTTTATTCAATTGCAATATGGTTATAGTTATTTATTGCAAGATGGTTATAGTAGTTCATGATAATGTTGATTATCTTTCATGATGATGCTTATCTCTCTTGATGATGCTTAATTTTAATTATCTTTCATGATGTTTATATTTCATGATGATTATCTTTGATGATTTAAAAGTAGATTACTTGAAAGATATATATTTGTATATATGCAAGTATGTTTATCTACTTTCTTATTGCATCATTTATTTCCTTTGTCAATGCATCTTGTGTTTTGATTATGTTCACTTTCTAGAATGGCTGATCATGGAATCTCCATCACACCTAAGCACATCCTTGATGGATCAAATTTTAAAATATGGGAATCAAGGATGAGGGTTGAATTTCAAGCAATAAAGTTATGGCCCATTGTGAATGGAGATGAAGCAATCCCAACCCAGGCAAGGGAACTTGAGACATACAACAACAAGAGTCACCTTACACTTTCCATGATTATCAATAGTGTGAGTGATGAGATATTTCTCACTATAAGCCATTGTGAGCATGCTAAAGATGCATGGGATTTGCTAAAACAAGTCCATCTAGGGTCCAACACATCAAGGAAATTCACTTTATTGTCCAAAATTCTTAGCACTATGCAAGGTGAAGAAGAAAGTGCCTTGATCTTCCTATCAAAGATGAAATACATGAGAACTCAACTATTGGCTTGGAATTGTGATTGGATAAGTGGGAAGCTCTTAAGATTTATCATTTTGAGGAACTTGTCAAGCATGTTCAAGAATTTTGTCACAATTATTGAGACTAGGCTAGATCAAGAAGAGGATGACATTCCTCTCAACACTCTTTCACAATTATTGATTCAACATGAAGAGTCTCTTAATAGAGATAAAGTGAATGGTCAAGTTGTCAAGGAGAAGAATGTTACCTTGAGTGCCACTAAGGATTCCTTCAAGAAGAAATACAAGGGAATGATAATTTAAAATTTCCAACCCAACAAGCCTAGAGTTGATTTCACTTGCAAATTTTGTGGCAAGAAATGCCACAAGGAACAAAATTATTTCAAGAAGAAGAAGATTGCAGAAAAGGAAGAGAAAGAAAAGGCTAAGGGACAAGGACCTAAGAAATTGTTTGGCAAGTAAAAGAAATAGAACAACAATATAAAGTAAAATTATAATAAAAATGCCTTTGTTTGTGCCCTCTACTCCATTGACTCATCTACTTCTAATGAATGGGTGTTAGATTTCTGGATGCACTAACCATTTGTGTTTTGAAAAGGATAAGTTTGTGGACTTTCATAAGCACTCTTTAGATTCAGTTATCATTGGTGATAATACTAGACTTCAAGTAGAAGGTGTTGGCAATGTTGTAATTGAAGGGAAATTACTTGATAATGTCCTATATGTGCCTAACCTTAGGAGAAATTTAATTTCAGTTTTGCAAGTTGCTAGAAGTGGTCACACTAATGCAACTTAATGGTGCATTAGGAAATGCATGCTACCAATAATTACAGGTTATGTGAAGAATAATATTTATATGTTAGGTGATGCTCCTCCTAAAGTGTGTTTAGCAACTAATGTTTCTCCTAGTAGCAAGATTTGGCACTTAAGGTTAGGCCATACAAACTATGAAAATATTCAAATTATGAAGTCAAAATTTTTTGTTGAAGGCTTGCCTAACATTTCACTTATTCATGGTTTGTGTGAAAAATGCATCTTAGGTAAGATGAGAAAACAAAATTTTGCAAAGGACAAGTCAAAAAAGGGCCACACAAATTCTTCAACTCATTCATACAAATATTATGGGTCCATTACATGTTAGATCACTTGGTGGTGCATCCTATATTCTCATATTTATAGATAATTATTCAAGAATTATCTTTGGGTATCTACTTAAGAATAAATCAGATTGTTTTGAGACATTCAAGGAGTTCAAAGCTTTGGTAGAAAATCAAAAGGAAGTAAAGATCAAAATGATTAGAAGTGACAATGGAGGGGAGTATAATAGCAATGATTTCAATGATTTTTGTTCTTATTATGGGATCAAAAGGCATTTTACCTGTCCATACACTCCTCAACAAAATGGTGTTGTAGAGAGGAAAAATAGGACAATCATGCAGATGGTAAGATGCATGCTTGGTGACCACTTACCTCAATTTCTTTGGGGTAAAGCAGCCAGTACAACAATCTATATTCTTAATAGGTGTATTTCAAAATAATTTTAGGGGAAGACTCCTTATGAGGTTTGGAATGGTAAGAAGTCAATTTTTTCGCACTTAAGAGTGTTTTGATGTGATGCATTTTCATATATTCCTTCAAAAAAGAGGAATAAATTGGAAAAAAAGTCTCAAAAATGCATCTTTGTTGGCTATGATGCAGAACATAGGGGCTACAGGTTATACTCACCTTATTCATGCATTGTATTTGTTTTAAGAGATGTCAAATTCAATTAAGACCTTCTTGAGTTAGAAAATGGTGGGCCTTGTGTCAAAAGGACCAAGTGGTTGGATCATTCTAGGGGTCCTAAAGAGCAAAATTCAGTTAGCCAAAGGATAACTAGAAGTATGACCCTTAAAATTTCTCTTCTAGCTAAGATAGAGAATGATCATGAGCCTACTTCTTACCAAGAATATTCACAACACTCTTGTTGGGTTGATGCCATGAATGTTGAGATGGATTCTCTTATAAAGAATAAAACTTGGGATATAGTGCCTTATCCTAATAAGAGAAATGTTATTGGGAACAAGTGGGTCTATAGAATCAAGTACAATTCTAATGGAGAGATAGAAAAGTATAAGGCTAGATTGGTTGATAAGGGTTATGCTCAAAAACATGGCATTGACTATGATGAAACATTTGCACCAGTTGCTAAAATGCCCATCATTCGGCTTCTCATTGCTATTGCTACTGCTCAAGGTTGGCAAATTTTTTAGCTTGATGTGAAAAGTGCCTTTCTAAATGGTGATTTGGATATGGATATCTACATGAGTCAACCACAAGGATTTGTTGTACAAGGTAAGAAAACACTTGTGTGTAAACTAAAGAAAAACTTGTATGGTTTGAAGCAAGCACCTAGAGCATGGTACATGAAGATTTCAGGTTACTTCATGTCTCTTGGTTTTGATAAATGCTATTCAGATACAGATCTCTATGTTCTTAGGAAGGATAACTTGGTCATTTTAATTTCTCTATTTTTTGATGACCTTGTTGTGACTGGAAATGAGAATGAGGCCATTTTTTATTTCATCTCCAAATTAAATTCAGAGTATGAAATTACCTTGGTCTTCTACACTACTATCTTGGCATGCAAGTTTATCGACATGAGGATTGTACCTTTTTGATTCAATCCAAGTATATTGGAGATCTTATTAAGAGGTTTTATTTGGAGGATGGAAATCCTACTTCCATTTCTATTTCTATAAGGATTAAGTTGGAAGTAGGTACATAATCACAGTTGGCTGATGCTACATTGTATAGGTAGCGTATTGGTAGTCTTCTTTATGTTACCATCACAAGTCCAGATATTGCTTTTGCATTTGGTATGATGGCTAGGTTCATGCATAAACCTTATATTGAGCACTTACAAGCTACCAAAAATATTCTAAAGTACCTTTTAGGTACTAGATATTTGAAACTCAAGTATACTAGGCTTCATTCCTTTGCTATTTTTGGCTATGCTGATTCAGATTTTGGATGGGATAGAATAGATAGAAAGTCTACCACAACATATTTTTTTAGTATTGGGTCTGCAACTATCTCTTGGTCTTCAAAGAAGCAAGATACAATTGATCTTTCTACAATGGAAGTGAAGTATAAGGCTACAACAACATCTGCACAGGAAGCGGTTTGGCTTCATACCCTCATGAAGGAAATTGGATTTGAGCAATTTGGTCCTTCATGTTTGCTCTTCAATAATCAATAAGCTATTGCCTTGGCTAAAAATCTGGTAATGCATCAAAGGACAAAGCATGTTGAAATCCAAACCCACTTTATCAGAGATAAGGTATTGGATGTGACTATTCTATTGGAGTATTGCCCATCATATTCTAATTATGCTGATTTGTTCACAAAACCTCTTCCCAAGGAGGAGTTTTGTAATCTGAGGGACTCACTTGGTTTGGTGAAGTTGTCTTCAAGGGAGAATGAAGTTTAGTTACACTTGTGTTATGAAAATTTCATACTTATGAGGTGTTTTGTGCTATATATATGAGTTGATCTTTGGTGGTCTAATTGCTTTTTGCATCTCTTTTGAACATGGTACTTTCTTGTTTGCCTTGTGCAACTTTTGTACATGTTACTTTGTAGATGGCATTGTGCAATTATGGTATATGATGCAATTGCTTTATGTGACTCTTTTACATGGTCCTTTATTGTTGCCTTGTGGAAATTTTTACATATTTTTATGTAGTTGGCATTATGTAATTGGTTTATCATGATACTTTATTGTTAGCATTTCTTCTACTTTTGTACATGATATTTTATGGTTGGCTTTATGCAACTGGTGTGCACACTTTATTATTTTCATATGCCTTATGCAAATTTTGTACACGGTACTTTAGAGTTTGCATTATCATGGTACTCCTTGTTTGCTTTATGTAAATTTGATCATGATATTTTTTTGATCAACTATATAGCACGTGACTATAAGTATGGCTTGGCATATTTTTGTGATGACTTATAGTTCACTATTTGTTAGATCAGTTTTGTTATCATCTTTGGATATTCATATATGTTGTGGTGAATATATTTATGATGATGTATCTAACTGATCTTATGTTGAGATGCTTGTAGCTTGCAGGTACTTCCATTTGGGGTTTTTTAGGCTTACTGAAGACACCCTTGTGATGTTTTCTTCTTATCATTTGCAACCAATTGTGGTTGATGGATGGATTTGTAAGCTCCTTGTATCCGAAGCTACTCCATTGGGGGCTTGTAGTATCATTTTGGCCCATTTTGTATTGGTGCCTTATTGTAGACCATTCTTGGTCATAGATGCTCATTTTAACTATATTACTCATTTGATTATCATCCCCATTTGTATATTTAGGGGGAGAATGTTTCTTTGTTTCATAATTCATTTCCCCACTATTGCATTAAGGGGGAGTATTGGAATATGTAATGCAACATTGTGTAAATTATTCTTAGACTAAAATATAAATTCTAAAGAATAATATTTGAATTAGAAAATAATTCTATTTTATGTAAAAATATTCCCACCCAATTAATAAATAAAATAAGGGTGCTAGGAATATTTAATTTGTGGGAAAAAGTTATTTCCCATTTTCTAGCAAATATTAGAAAGTAACTAATCACTTTATAATATTTGATAGATGCCACTTATCACACATCTCAAAGATTAGATTGTGATAAGATTAGAAAGTAACTAAGAACTTTTTAATATTTGATAGATGTCACTTGTCACACATCTCAATATTAGATTGTGATAATATTTAGGGTTGTAGTAGAAAATCTTATCTTTAAATAGGGGTGTTGTCTACTACATATTAACATATCTTGTCATATTGACTTGTGTTGTAATATCATATTGATGTATATTGTTGCATAACATTGAAGCATTCTTGTATTGTTGAATCAAATGAGTAATATAGTGAGATTCATAGTGGATGTTTCCTTTCTTCTTTTGAAGTAGAGTTTTACAACTTAATATTGGTGTTGTGGGTTTTCCTCTTTTGTGTGTGATTGATCTTCTGGAGCATTCTTCGATCTTGAGGAGACTTTGTTTGTCTCATAGAAATACCATGGTGACAAACACCAAGAGGATTGTGTTGGGTAACACCTAAAATATTGAGTATCAAAGACATTGATCTCATCAATGAGGATTCTAAGGATGCGGTGATATTAGAATCCATTGTAGCAGAGAAAAAAATTTGATATCATTAATTCATTTCTTGGAGATCTAAATGAGATAGCACCATGCAAAAATTATGGGCTCCATAAAACCAAGTGAATCTCATATGACCTACTAAACAAAGCACTTGTTTTTTAGCTTAATGACAAGATAGCTAATTTTGTAAAGGAATAGTGATCATTGTTTCAACAACAAGGTAGATAAACCATTTATAGGTACATGAAATGTGAACCTAGCTTAGAAGTATTTCATTGTCATGTTTTATGTATATTACTTTATAATTTGCTATAAACATGTAATTTTATTTTTAATAGTTAACTCCTAGGAGGAAATTAAATGGTAGTATAGAAAACATTTTAGATTATTCAACCTGCAACTTAGAGCATAGTTGAATTTTGTAGAAGAATGAGTTTGATTTGAAAATTTTTAGATTATGATTGTGTGTATGGTAGAATTTACTATTTATTTGTCTTTACACCATTATATTTAATTTATATTTTATGAGCATGAGTGCGTATTTAAATTCCATTAGTATAATTTATTTTGAGTAGGTGATTTTTAGTTTACTTTCTATAAGTAAGAAGCAGAAAATCCCTACAAAAACCTATAGTAAGAATAGTCCTAGTGCATATAGCCTATGGATGCTACCCTAGATTGATAAATTAGAGTGAAGGTAATATTTAGCCTTGTTTCTTTTAGGTGTAGTTTTTTGGGAATGAGATGTTGCTAGGATAACTATTAAAAATATGTTAATTACCTAACACCATAATATATTTCTGAAGATGTAAGTCGGTTGATCATTGAGTTAGTACCAAAACTACATCTTCTTAATTGGAGATTTTGTTAGCTTTTAATGAATAACCACTCAATAATATGGCCACTAAATCAATAATACTCAACTCAATATGAAGGAAATAATAATGCTAAGCAAATAAGCTTATATTCAGAATATGAAATAACTCCAATATTGCTAATGGCAAATGCTGAAAAATACAATAAACTCTTATTGAATAAAAGACCTCAAATACATCATATTACATCACCTTCCATTGCTCCATGGGTGATGTCCCATATCTTGATCTTCCCTTTGTGATACTATTCTATTACAATTGCACATCCATATATAGGATGGAATGTGACTCTTCATATGGTGTTTCTTGGCCTACACTCTTCCTATGACTCTTCATATTCCTATTCTAATGACACATGTACATAGGGATAACTATGCACATTTACATTGCCAAAATATCATTGCACACTTGTGCATTTATTACATTGCATAAAGTAAATACTTTCATCCTAATCTAAGACACTCTTTCCTAATCTATAGATGTACCCATGGTGGTACATTGTCATGTACCAAATAATGTAATATATTCCAACACCCCCTTGTATTACATTATTTGGTTCTTGAGAACTTTGGTCTTCAATATGGATCTTCTTCTTCTTTCTCGAACTTGTGCTCTTCTTTGTCATTTTCTTCAATTTTCTTGATGTATGTATCTTGATCAATCAACTGATTAGTATTTTCATAAAATACTACATTTTCTAAAAGAGCTTTAGCTTCATGTAATTTTGTATCATCTTCTGGTTCTTGTATCTCATGTATCTCTTGAGCTAGATGCCCCTTTTGATTTCCTTCTCTGTATTGTGGCTGGTGTTGGTACTGTTGTTGTGATGATTTGTATTGGTTATGATTTTTCTGAGGTTGAGACAACCTATTTGGTTGGCCTCCTGAATTAGTTTGGTATCTCTGATATTGATTCCTTGGATTGAATCTGTAGTAGCTGGTACTATGTCCTCCTCTCTTGCAAATTTGACAATACCTGTCATTCCACTTTCCTTTGCTTCTTGTAAATGAAGCAACATTCCTTTGTGAGTTGTCTTTTGAGACTAATGCATTATTACTCATTTCATCCTGTACTGAATTTTCCACTTCGTATTCCTGTAAAATATTCACTAGATCATCAAAAGAAGTTTCCTTACTTAGAAGTTGTAAGGATGTTACTAGATGCTTGTAATTCTCTGGAAGTGCCCTCAATATGACTTGAACAAGAAATTTGTCCTCTACTTTTTCTCCTAGGGTTAATAACTTCCCTTTTATGTCTGCTACCCTTATTAGAAATAGTTCAATAGTTTCTCCACTTTTGACCTTCAAAGAATGCAATTGTGTTTGTAGATTTAAGATGGTAGCTTTATTTTTCCCTTCAAATATTTTTGCTAAGGTATCCCATGCATCTGTGGATGTTCCTACTGAACTGATATATGGTTGTATGTCATCTGAAATTGCAAAAGTTATGATCATAAGGGCTTTTGCTTCATCCTCCTCATATTTATGTATATCTCTTTCTTTAGTAGGTTTGGTCTTTGCTCCCTTAACTATATCCCAAAGATTTTCTACTATTAATATTGATCTTACTTTATTTTTCCATGTGGTATAGTTAGGACCTTTGAGCAATTGGGATTCAGATAGAAAAAGTTTGTTTGTAGTTGTCATGAGTAGACTACCTTGTGACTCCCTAATGTTGGAAATAGAATGCAATTCCAATCCTTTACAAATATTCAAATGAACTATCAAATGTAGTCCTAGGTAGAATCCCTTTTATCTCCTAAAATTGTGGATAAAATATTTAATTCTAAATTTCATATACTATTTTTGATGTAGAAATCCTTATACCTCCAAAATTAGAAATTTAGAAATTTTTAAAAATAATATTTGCAATATTTTGTAATTCTAATTTGATGTAGAATCCTTATTTCTCCAACCTTATTTAATTTGCAAATATTTAATTGGTTTTGTAAACTATGGTATGCAATTTTACAAAACTCCAATATAGCCTTCAAATTCAGAAAATGCTCTTCAAAAATATAATTATAGGCTTCAAAATAATAATATGATTTTCTAAGGTTATAAAAATGCTTATCACTCCACTTTTAATTTTAATAAACTTTGACCTTAGAATATATTCCCTTCTTATTCCTCCTATCAATATAAAACTTTAATATATGGTAAAATGCTATGATAAATACCTCAATTATTCAGGTGCTCCTTGCTGGTCTTGTTGGGTGCTTTTCTCTCTGGTCAAACTTGCTTGGAATGCTCTGTATGACTCTTCAAAGATGCTTTGACCTTCTTTAATGCTTCTCCTCTTGTATTTGCTATGTAAGGCACTGGAAAAACTACTATATTAATACCTTTATGGCTATATGAGTGCTTCACCTTTCTTTGGATGTGTGCCACATGGTGTAGACGTTATTTGACTCCTTGTCTTCCTTTCTTGGTGGTGCTAACATTCATGAATAGAATAAAGTGGACACTTGTCACCTTTTTCCTTGCAACTTGGGAGTTACACAGTCTTCTTGGGTGCTTGGATAATAATGAAGAATATTTGAATGTTTGAGTGCTCTTTTCTCATGTAGAGTTACGTTCAACCTTATGCACCAAATTCTATCTTTAGTTCCAAGTGGAGATATTCCCTTATTTTGGAAGAGACAAGTGTAATCAACTCTTTGTGCATGCACTCTTTTTCCAAACGTATGGATTGTAAGGCTTTTGAATGCCTTTGCTCTTCCCAAACTTATTCTTGCTCCTTGTAAAATGTATTCTAGCTTCTTGAAAATATCATTGCTAGATTTTCTCCTTCCTTTGGATGATGGTGGACTTGCTCATGGATGGCTTCAACCAAAGACCTTCTTGTATGCTTCAATGGTGGCCCTATGGTAATCACTATGGCAGTTTATTTTTCTTCTTTGATAATGCACCCTGTATTTTCTTTCTCTTGTAATATACCCTATTTTGAATGGTTGTAATAGTACTTTTGTAGGTTGTGGATGATGTTCTCTACCTTCTTGGGCTGGCCAAAACTTGAGCCTAATGGCTTCTCTTTCTTATGCTCTTTTGCTGGTGCTTTTTCCTACAAGTGGGTGGATGTATGATGGAGTATTTTCCCCCTATAATATACTATCGAATGGTGCTTTGTATAGTGGTGGTTTTCACCACTTCCTTGGTGGTTTCCTATACCACTCCCAACTATAAATACGATGTTTTTAAACACCTAAAATCTGCCCAAATTTGGAGCTCTTTTCCTTTTCAAAATATGTTGTACTTTGAGGGTTATTTTCCCTCACAAACATAGAATATTTTGCTTCTTCTTTCACTTTAAAATTTAGCATATACTAACACTTATAACTCCTTTAATAAATCAATCTAATGTTGCTATAATATTTCAAATTTCTCAGATAATAAAGTGGTTCTATCCCACTAATCAATGTTAAATAAATCTGATTTTCTCTTATTAAAAAACAACATATAATCAACTTCTTATCACTCCAATTAAACTTGTAATTTTGTTGTTATAATATGCAATTTTTCTATAAAATCAATGGTGTGAAATAGTGTCCTTTCTGAGCTTAATGACACCTTAAAATCTTTCTTCTTAGCTAGCTCTAAATAGCTCCAAAATCTGATGCTTTAAAACTCTTAATAAACTCCTTTAAAAATTCTGCAATAGTAATCTATATGGCATCAATTTTACACACCTTTTTGTAGCTTCTTCCTTCGTAGCTTACTATCTTGTATTTGTTGGATTTTCACCCTTCAATTTGCTGTTAGTAGATCCTTCAATTTGCAGCAATAATGGCTGCCTCAAAGCTTGCTTTCTTTTCCTTTAAACATGTGCTTTCTTCTCCTTCAAACAAGTGCTTTCTTCTTCTTCAAACAAGTGCTTTCTAACTTTGATTTTTATAGCTTCAAATGTTGTCCAAATGCACTCCAAATATGCAATCAACCTCCTTCGTAGGTGCTGCTACTAATACTTATGCTTTGCTATCCAAAGCTATCTCAAATATTTCCCAAAGCTTCTTTAAAATGCAGCTAATTTTGTTCTTACAATGCTGCCCAAAAATGCAGCTTAAACACCTTCTAATTGTTATTCCAAAATCTGATTTGATGAAGTTTACTAACCTTCAAATTTTCTGCTCTCTTTGCTATCAAGCCTTCTCTTAGTTGGCTGTCCAAATATTCCTTGAAAGCTTCTCCAAAGCTTTTCAATCTGTAACTTTCTACTTCTACTTTTTGCAGTCCTTTTTCCTTTCAACTTTTCTTCTAAAAATCAGCAACTTGTGCTTTTACAAATTAGCCTACAAAACTTGTGTGGCTATCTTCAAATTTCTCAAATTTATGGCTTTTGCAATATTCTTGCTTTATTTTGACTTCTTGCTGAATTCTATCTTCAAATCTGACCTCTTTCTCTATCTTCTCTCTCAAGAATCTGAATGTCTTGAGTTCTTCAAAATCTTCTTCAAATTTGATAAACTTCTTGCCAAATCCTTTTCCTTGTGGGCTTGTTGTCGGATGGTGATAATTATCCCAATTTCTTCTAGTCAGGTACTCTTTCTACTTGCAATCTTCTACCATGAACTCTGCTTCAAATCTCCTTCAATAATGGTTGCTTCAACTTCTACAATAAGGCTTTTTTGTAGCCTTCTTTTCTTCTTCAAAATCTTCTTTAGACCTCTATTCTTGGGTCTTCTAATTCTACAACATTCAAATCTATTTTTCAATGAAACCTTACCTTGGTTTCTTCAATTTTCCACTATGGTAAATTCTTCAATGAGATCTCTTTTTGGATCTCCAAAATCTACAATAGGACTTTCAATAGTCCTTCTATCTTTAGTCTTCAATCTTCAATTTGTTGCTTCAATCTACAATAGGACTTTCAATAGTCCTTCTATATTCAATCTTCAATCTACCTTCAATAGTCCTTCAATCTTCAATCTTCCAATCTTGGAAGTTCTTCAATATGACCTCTCTTAGGGTCTCTTCAATCAATAGTCTTGCAATGAGAACCTCTCCTTGGTTCTTCTCAATATTCAATTGGGGCCTTCTTCTTGGACCTCCTTCAATGTCTATTTTCTGCAATAGAACTTAAGCAACAATAATATATTCAAAGTTCCAAAAATAATAATCTTCACTAGCTATAACTAGTGGAATCAAATCAATGTTGAATCCTAGTCTTCACAGGTGTTCCTTCAACCTTGTGGAAAGATTCTAGCCAATCAATAATCTGGAATCTATATTCTTTCAATCAATAAAATTTATCAATAGGACCTCTTCTAAGGGTCTCTAAATCTTCAATATCAAGGTCTATCTTCAAGACCTATAAATTTTCTTCTATTCCAATTTTGCTCTTGGAATAGGTAAATCTTTAACTTTCACTAGTTTTCTTTCAACCTAGTGAGAAATGCTATCTTCTATGGTTTTATTTTCTAGAGGTAATTTTATTTTATCTTCTTTGGATTCTCTTTCCAGAGGTAATTTTCTTTATCTTCTCTGGTTTCTCTTTCTAGAGGTAATTTCCTTTATCTTTACTGGTCTCTTCTTAACCAGTAGAAATTTCCTTCCTTCCAATATATATAATAACTTCTATCAAACAATCTCAAAGCCAACAAATTTTGCAAGGGGTAGGTCCAAAGGTGCATCTAGTTTGCAAAAATGTAGCAATGGTGTTGAATGATGAAAAACTAGAATAGTTTCTAGTGGCTCTCTCAATTCCTATCTAGACCTATTATGGCTAGATCTACCATGGCTCTGATACCACTGTTAGCTTTTAATGAATAACCACTCAATAATATGGCCACTAAATCAATAATACTCAACTCAATATGAAGGAAATAATAATGCTAAGAAAATAAGCTTATATTCAGAATATGAAATAACTCCAATATTGCTAATGGCAAATGCTGAAAAATACAATAAACTCTTATTGAATAAAAGACCTCAAATACATCATATTACATCACCTTCCATTGCTCCATGGGTGATGTCCCATCTCCTGATCTTCCCTTTGTGATACTATTCTATTACAATTGCACATCCATATATAGGATGGAATGTGACTCTTCATATGGTGTTTCTTGGCCTACACTCTTCCTATGACTCTTCATATTCCTATTCTAATGACACATGTACATAGGGACAACTATGCACATTTACATTGCCAAAATATCATTGCACACTTGTGCATTTATTACATTGCATAAAGTAAATACTTTCATCCTAATCTAAGACACTCTTTCCTAATCTATAGATGTACCCATGGTGGTACATTGTCATGTACCAAATAATGTAATATATTCCAACACATTTTAGAGTATAAGTTCTCAATACGTAAGGTTAAGGTTGATTCCTTAATCCATGTTTCCCAATGCCTTTTTTTTAACTTATGCCTAATGCCATTCTCCCAATAAGAGATTGATTAGCAAAAGATACACAAGATTTAGAGGTTTTGAGAGGGAAAGGTAGAGATATTCTAAATTAAAAAATTATCCTAATTGTTTTTGAAAAATATAAGATAAGATGCATGAATAGACCTAAGGATAAAAATGGTAGATTTGTTAGACAAAACCCCTCAACAGGTTATAGAAACAATAGTAATATCTAGATTTTGCATTAAATGGTTCTATGATTTTAAGTAATTAATCCCATATAATCTAAGGAAAATAAAACATAGGTAGTTCACCACTTCCTACATCATACTATTTGGTACCCCCTAAAATTTTCCAAAACAATTATAGTTTTTGTTGGGACAATATGATGGCTGAGAGACAAGAGGATGGTGATATACATAGTAATTATACCATATTGAATAATATAGTAGTGGTACCATGGCATTAAAAAACCCTATTTTATTAAACTCTAGCATGTAAGCCTATTTGAGAAGCATCCCTCCATATATTATTGACCTTTCCAGGAACCCCTTTAAAAATCTAGATCAGTTTTTGTTTAAATTTAAATTATACACCAAACCTATGACTAAAGAAACAATAATAAAAAACTTAAATTATTATCCTCCACACTTCAAAATTTAGTGATGCAATAGTTCATTTGGTTGGCCCAAACTCTATTCACAATCATGATGAAATGGAAATGATATTTCTAGACAAATATCAAGATTATTGTTGTGTTAAAGAAAAAAATGAAGAGTTGTTTAGGATGAAATAAAGTGACGACAAAACTCTTGAAGATTACCTAGATAGATTCCTATTCATACAAATATAATTTAGGGAAGAGATGGACCAAGAGCTCATCAAAGTAATTTTCTTATGAGGGTTACATGATGAATCAAGGGATGTCCTAAACCTCATAGGAAAAGGTAATGTGAACAAACTAGAGCTTCCTAACATCATGGAAATATGCAAGAATAATTTTTGTGTAAGGGGAGGGGCTCATAAATTTCATGTAGAGAAGAGTGGAAATAAAATAAGGGAAGAGTAAAAATTTATATCTTACTACACCTGAACACTACATTGGATAAATTACAAGCTAAAGCTAAGACTACCGAGCCACTAGCATTATATTGTCTAAGGTGTACGTAAAAACATTCTCTTCAATTATACCCCTTAAATAAGATAAATATATACAAATTTGTGAAAAGGTCACCTTATAAATCAATGTGACCTCCTAAAATTAAAGCTACCCTTGAAAGGAATAGTTCATCCACAAAAGACATTTACTATGTGGGTGTATACAATAAAATGACACACCATAGAAAACATGTAAGTAAAATAATAATAAATAATGTGCATTGTATATGCTTTCATCCTATTTTTCTTGTTACAATGAAACCCTCAATCGGTTATACACATGTATCAAAGGGCTGGGTCCCTTTTATAAATTACAATGATGTATGTATATTTTCCTCACTATAACACTAGATGGGTGGGTTTCTTGTGACTTTTGCTTTGCTGGATCTACATTCACTAACTCTGAGCTGTCTATGCCTATGTCTGGATCTGAATCCACTATATGTAAAGCATCTTCTTATGCATCTACATCTAGATATCTACCATTAGGGGGATGATAACTATGTTTTTTGGTCATCTAGATGTCGAACAACTGAGACCTATGACAACCGAGACCTATGATTTCTTGATGTCATATGGTTGATAGTGTAAGTCTGAAGTTTGTTGTTGGGAACTGAATTTGGTAGATTGTCCCTAGATCTAGTAGACCTCTATATTCAAGACCAGTGTTTGAATTTTTTGGCTCTAAATTAGTGTACCTTCAAACAAGTAAGCTACAAATGTATCAGTAGCACATGTCAGGCCTCTCATAGTGAGACCCATTTAAAATAATATAAATTGAAATCAAAATATACAGTGAATGCATGTAAAATATATGTAATGAATGTAGATTCAAACTAAACCTACCTTCCTAGTCATTATTTTTCTATTGTGCTATATTGTATTACATCATGGTACATCAGGCTATATTGTGTTACATCGAGTTGCATTGGGTTACATCGTGCTACGTATTAAAGTTTGCATGCAGGTTGGATGACAATCATTTGGGTCTATATGACCATGGATTGAGATCATTTAGGGTTAAATGATCGTGGACTATGGTATATTGTCACTATAAAAAAACAAATTTGGGCCTACAAAGTGTTGTGAATGACATCTTGCACAAGACAAGGATGGTAGTGTGTGATTGCTCGGGTGATTTGAATGTAAAACTAACTTAAGATTCTAGTAGTTCTTCGATGCATGCACCATATTCCTTGTAACAAAGACAAAGAGGATGCATTTATAGAAATTATATGGAGGAATGGATGAGGTGGTGGTCCAACCAATTAAGTGGTGTAATTTGAAGTCTTGTCTTTGCCTTGATGTTATCATAGGGAGTGCATGCTTGCATAGGAACATAAACTAACCTTGTAACTATAACCAGATGTGCACACCTCAGAGTTATCACCAAAATGTGCATGAAAATTGAAACAAACATGCTCCTTGGAACCTTCACTAGACCTGTATGTGAAGTTAACTAAATGTACATGGTGAACTAAGTGTGCAAACTAAACTAGGTGTGCACATTGGAAATGATTGTACAATCTAGAATTGGATGTGCAATCTAGAACTAAATGTATAATCTAGAACCATGTGTGTATATTGTAACTAGGTGTGCAATCTATAATTGGAAAATCCTTTTCTTGCGTGTGATCGAAATGAGGGATTTGAGGTGGAGGTGACATGGAAGGGGAGCCTAGGTAATAATTAACCAACTATTTAATTAATTAATTAATTAATACTTAGGCACATGAGTATTTAATTTAATATTAATTAATTTAATTAATATTAAACATACTAATTAATTATGATTAATTAATTAGCATTTAAGATGCTTGATTTTGGTGTCTATAGTGGTTCAATGAAATATTTTTTCTATAATTAAATGATACCATGGGCACAAAACCCATGGAATACTTCATGGAACATATGCCCACCATCACAAAAATTGGTCCAATATTCTTAGCACCAACCTCTAGAGTGGTCTGATCCTAGCTGGCCTAACCAACCCTAGATGCAACCAAAGCACAATAAGCCATGGATGGACCAAAACTAACAATGGTGTAGACCACCTCAGTCTAACCAAACTTATGGAGGACATAAATGATTCCAAAATCAACAACAACCATTATTTATAGGACCTGCTAATTGTCCTCAATCAAGATAATAACAACCGCCACAACAACCTCCACTGTCATCCTAGTCTATGGCCAACCCAAATAACAATAAATAGGAAACACCTATCTATAAAATTGAATATAATGATAGTCAATTTGAAATCATAACTATGACAACATTCAAATTTTCTTAGGGAAGGTATTGCCTGACCCAACTTCTCCAATAATTATAGAACTAAACCAAGAAAGGTAGACAAAACCACTAACCTTGAAGCCATAAAATATAGAAGAAAAAGAAAATACTCTAGAAAACACTCCTTAAAAATATCTAAGGCACCATATCCAAAATGTATTAAACGTAAAGAAGAGTGTTCAAAATAATTTGATCTATTGGTAGACTTAAAGGTCCTATATATAAAAATATATATTTTTCAATCAATCAAAGATGTACCAACCTTTAACAAGATTATCTGAGATATTTACATAAATAAGCCAAGAATAAAATAAAAAATGCATGCAAATATGATACAAGTAGATGAAAATTTTGATGACCTCCTCATAGGGAAGCTCATTCCACCAAAGTATAAAGATTCCAGAAGACTAGTTATTTTAGTTTCAATTGGTATAATAAAGATACCCAACATATTGATTGAATTGGGTATTTTCAAGATGAATAATTGGATGACCTCCTCATAGGAAAGCTCATTCCATCAAAGCATGAAGATCCTAAAATCCTAGTTATTATAGTTTCAATTGGTACAATCAATATCCCCAACATATTTATTGACATGGGTATTGCCATTAATGTTATAGCCATAAGAACATTGAATAAATTAGACCTAACTAATGGGAAAGCCACTTCTACTATACTTCAAATGTAAAAACAATATACATCAAAATGATAAGGTATAGTAGAATATGTTCCAGTAACTCTAGAATCATTGGAATACTCTATTAAATTCATGATTTTACAAAAAAAAGCCAAGATAAATGGTTATTGCTTTATCCTTGGACGACCTTGGTTGGGCATGGATACTACTTTTATATATTGTCATTTGGGGATGTAACCAATCCTTGAAATTTCCATGCTAATACCCCTTATTATTTATTATTATTTTATAAATATATATCTCAAAATTCCCTTTCACTAAGAAGCAAGGATCTCCACCTCAAGAATAATTATGTTCAATACACCAATATCTACTTCTCACATAATTCTTTTAATGCAAGAGTACTAGGTGTTACACCCTCTCAAGCTATTTTCCCTCATTGACCACATGAGATAGCTTGAATCTCTTTTTATTTCATCAAAAAGAAGAAACTAATCCCTAATCTCCATGTAGGTCTTTTAGCGTGAGTGCACTTAGTGTCATGGGTGTATCACTAACTCATTCAAACAATTAGCCCATTCATCCATGAGATCTATTTTTATTACTCATAAAAAATTATCTATCCCAAGAGTGGTCCTATCCACATACCTCTAGTGATCTCATGAGGATCTAAAATCTTATTCATTAAAGAAATCTATTAATTTATTCACAATGGGTCTATCTAATAAGAAGCTAAAATAGAGCAATGTCACAACACAAGAAGACCAAGCTCTAGATAAAGAATTCAATACAAACATTTGAACCTTTTTATGGCCATTCAAAAAGGGCACACAAAATTTCCTTAACACGTTTCAACGTGCACACATTACCCTCAATAAATCAAAACTGGAAGTAATCCATTATACTTAAATTAATATTTAATTATCTTTTAGCAAAGGAAAATATTCCAAATAAAGAATAGAATTAAATCATCTATAAAATATAACCAATAGATCAACCCATAATATCACAACATAAGTGATGCATCAAAATCTTATTTTAAATTTCCTTTATCTTAGAAACACTTCATTAAACAACATGCTACGATTGCTACCACGAGATTGACATCAAGATGCAAATCATTCTAAGCTCCAAAATTACTAGACATCACTTATTACAATCCTAACAATTATTATGAGTCAAAAATCCACTAGAGAGACGTTTAACTGAGTTTACAACACTAATAGTTCTAGCAAGATAACAATACATATCCTTTTTGTGAAATGGAAACGAACTCGACAATTGTGAAACATATCCAACCCTACACATTTCAACATGAGTCATATATCATTGGTTTTGCATTCTACACACTATGTGAACATAAAAATTCCTCCAGAAGCTCTCCATCAACCAAGATCATTGGAATACATCCTTTCTTTTTTGCGCATCAACAATAGAAACCAAGAAATATTGCCTCTTCTTGGGGATTAGAAATAACTCTATTCCATTGGTTATAGCAACCATATTGTCCATGGTATATTTACAACCACCATATAGGATAAAACCCATTTCCATATAATATCCTTCCATATGAATGCAATATGCTAATTTTCAACATTCTAGATTCAATAAACAACATAGCCATTGAATTCATTTTCTCTAAAGAATGAAATTTCATTTATCCAAGCAACACATTCCACACAACAACAAAAGGTTCATTTTTTATACAGAATAATAATCTACAAAAATGGAACAAAATTAAACCACAAGGATGACAGATTGGTATTAGACATTTTTCGCAGGACTGCCCAAACTTCCGAACTCGTTTCGGCCATATCTCACTCATCCGGACTCGGATTGAGCTGAAATTTTGAGGGTAGATGCCTAAAAAACCCTAGAACGTCTCCACCAATTTTCATATCATTTGGAGCAACACAGATCCTAGCGCATCCCTATGTGTGAACGAGATATTTGGCAAGCGGCTATGCGAGGGTTTCATCTGGGTTGAGTGCAAGCAGCTCCAGAGGTTGGTTTTTAGGGCCTTCGGGCCCTAGAGGCCAATATTTTTGTGGTTTATGCTCAATATTTTAGCAGGAAATGTTGTAGGGGATCCAATATGGGTTAGAAATTTATCTTTCAACAGATCATACTGTGAACTTGAGTGACAACGACTTCCAATTTGTTGCACAAAAGAAAAGTGAAAACCATACCTTTCCACGGCGTCTAGGGCAAGGATTAAAGAGATCACGAAACAAGTTTCAAGTAGTTGATCAAAAAATGGCTCATATCTCAAGTGAATCTGGTGCTAAGGTGCACCCACAAAATAATTCTACTATGAAAACCCCTATCAAGGGTAAGAATTTCGAAGACTCAGTCCCAAAAATGAATTTTAGGGATGCCCTTCATGGTGGACAACCTCAGCCCAATGCTAATATCAATCTTAGGGCTTCCCATAAACCTCTAAGAATGCCTAAGATTGATCCCAGGAAAATGGAGTCAGGATGTCTTAAAGAAGCTGATGGAACTCCTATTGTTAAGCTTGATATGGGTAACATTCAGATTGGCATTGAAGATTTGGAAAAAAGAGGACTAATTTGTCGGTTCGTGGGTTTTCGTCCGAGTCTATCTGCTTTCAAAGTCCGGGCTGCAAAAATCTGGAAAACTAAAGGTGAGTTACAAATCTCTATTTATCCAAATGGTTATTTTCTTGTTTTATTTGCTAATAATGAAGATAGAGAGAAAACTTTTCAAGGGGGTCCTTGGTTTTTTGGAAGGGCAGGGCTTTTCATGAAGCCCTGGCATACTAAATTTAAAGCCGAAGAAGAGATGCCTTCTATAGCTCCCGTGTGGGTTAGACTCTTTGGCCTCCCTATTGAATTTTGGAATCCTACTATTTTTTCTTCAATTGGAAACTCTTTAGGAACTTTTATGATGACTCGTTGATTGTACTCAAAATTTTGAACATATTATTTATGCTCGGATTTGTGTTTTAATGGATTTTGACAAACCCCTACCTAAAAATATCACATTACAATTTGGGGAAGACACTTGGGAGCAAGTAGTGGACTATGAGAACATTCCTTTTCATTGTAGAATTTGCCATGAATATGGTCATTTGGCCGGTGCTTGCCCAAATAAAATTCCTGATCAAAAGAAAGAAGATATAAACTCAGCAGGTTTCCAAATACCTAAGAAGAAGAACACTCGAAAAAAACCAGTTATGAAGGATCAATCAAAGTCATCTGCTAATATGTTTGAAATCCTTTCCACAAATGATGTCCCAAGTGAGGAAGAGGAAATAATGGAAACTAAAATCTTAGAAACACAATTTAAATATGAAGGGAAGAACTCAGAGACAAACCAACAAATCAAAGGTTTTCAACAAAAAAAAAGGAGAAAATTTACACAAGAAAAACAATCTTTCAAATGTCAAAACTTCAAATAATGCAAGTCCCAATATAGACTCCGTTGAACCATCTAGTAAAATTTTGGCTTGTGTACGAGCATTCTTCAAGGTTAGAAGCCATCTCAGATTCAATTGGAATAAGTCAAGAAATAGGGAAGAAAAAATTGAAGATGGATTCTAATCAAAAAGCAGGTCGCAAGACCAATCAATATCATATGGTAAAAGAAGGTGAAAAGCTTGTAGAGGAAGGTAAGATTAATGCCCTTCCCAACTTTTTTAGCCCTGGTATTAATGAAGATCATCACTTGGAATATTAGAGGACTCAAAGGGAGTCTTTCAAAACAAAATGAAATTAGAAGAATGATTCAGATAAATCATCCACATCTTGTTTTCCTTCAAGAAACAAAGATGTCAATGGAGGATATGGACTCAATTGCCAATAAAATTTGGCCAGCTGGAAAAGTGGTTTCCCTCAGTTCCCAAGGGACTTCGGGTGGCATTGCTTGTCTTTGGGACCCAAAAGAGGTAGTTATTCACCATATGGTTGGCAATTGGGGTTTGTTGGCTATAGCTATTCAAAGTAGACATTCCAACCAGATTATGCTCTGCATTACTTGTTTATGCTCCGACTTCTTTGGAGGAAAAAAGAAGACAAGTGGAAGGATATTACTCATATTATCTCTCATTTTCCTAAATCTTGGATCTTGATCGGAGGAGATTTCAATACCATCCTCTCTCTGGATGAGAAAAGGGGGGGAAATAGAAATTTGGACAAAAGCATTGACCTCATGAGTGAATATATTGCAAACCTCCATCTTGTGGATATCCAACTAGATAATGGCCTTATGACTTGGTCTAACAGAAGGCAAGGCTTAGCTTGTATAATGGAGAGATTGGATAGGTTTTTGCTCTCTAAAAATTTCTTAATCCATGGTCACATTCCTAAAGTGAAGACTCTTAATAATGTTGGTTCGGATCATTGGCCGATCATGGTGGAAATGTGGAAAACCAATGTGAGTTTCTCTCCTTTTCATTTTCAATTAATGTGGCTTAGAGACATTTCCTTCAGACCTCATGTGCAACAATGGTGGAAGGAAGGTAAACCTAGGCATGGGACTAAGATGTTCTATTTTGCCAAAAGATCACAATACATTAAATCCAAAATCAAGACTTGGAACTGGAAAGAGTTTGGGGATGTTCATAAAAAAAACATGAAGTTATTGCTCATCTTGAAAATTTGAATAAGAAAATCCGTTTAGATGGCCTCACAGAGAAGAGAAGTGCAGATGAAATTAAACTCACAACTCGGTTAGAGGAATGGGAAAAAAGAGAAGAAATCTTATGGAAGCAAAAATCTAGAATTCAATGGCTCAAAGAAGGAGATCGAAACACAAATTTCTTCCACAAATCTCTTCTAGCTCGAAGATCTCACAACTTTATTTCTTCCTTAAAATCAGATTCTGGAGATGTTGTTTATACTTGGGATGGCATGAACTCTATTGTTGTTGATTACTTTTCCAATATTTTTGCTGCTACTCCTCTTGACTCAGCTTCACAACAAAATGTTCTTCAAGCAATCCCTTCTCTTATCACTTCTGAGGAGAACTCTATTTTGACTGCTCCTCGTTACTATCAATGAGCTTCAACAAGTAGTTTTTAAAATGCAAAAAGGGAAAACCCTAGGTCCTGATGGTTTTCCCATTGAGTTCTACCAAGAGTTCTGGGATATCCTTCATGTTGATTTATTAGAGGTGGTGGAAGAAGCCAGGAAAGCCAAAGAAATTTTGAAGGTTATCAATAAAACTTATATTACTCTTGTTCCAAAAGCTCAAGAGGTTGATCATATCTCAACTTTTAGACCTATTGCTTTATGTAATGTTCTTCTCAAAATCATTACTAAAATCATGGCGAGAAAGGTTGAAGCCTCTTTTGCATAAGATTATTTCCCCAGAGCAAGGGGGTTATGTGGAAGGACGTCAAATAGTAGATGAGATAGTTCTTGCTCAGGAAGCCATCCATTCCATGGATATGCAAAATTCTCCTTCCATGTTCATTCGGTTAGACTTATCCAAAGCTTATGACAGAGTGGATTGGCACTTCCTTATCAAAGTTTTGAGGCAATTTGGTTTCTCTAAGGATTGGATGGATTGGATTATGGGATGTATCTCTTCAGTTTCCTACTTAGTTCTTATCAATGGTAGGCCTTCTCAGTCATTCCCAGCTTCCAGAGGTATTAGGCAAGGTGACCCGCTATCCCCTTATTTATTCATCATTCTTGTTGAATGCTTGGGTAGGACTATAACCAAAAAGAGGGAAAACAAAACCCTTGAGGGAGTTACCATTGCTCATGGAGCTAGACCTATCTCTCATCTTCAATTTGTGGATGACTCTACTCTTTTAGGTAAAGCTACAGTTAAGGAAGCTTCTAATATTAAGCAAATCATTAGCTATTTTTCTAAGGCTATTGGGCAGTTGATCAATGAAGACAAATCTAAAGTTATTTTCTTTCATTGCTCTGCTAGACAGGAATCCATGGTCTTGGATAAATTAAGATATAAGAAGACCTCTCTTCCAATCACTTATTTAGGTATTCCCATAAATATTCAAAGGCAAAAAAATAAATATTGGAATTGGTTGTTGGACAAAGTCAAGAAGAAAATTGGAAAGTGGACCAACAAGTGGCTTTCTTCTGGGGGTAGAATCACCTTGGTAAAATCAGTCCTTCAAGCTATTCCTATTTATGTTTCTTCCATTTTGAATATCCCAAAGGTTGTTCTTCGAGAATTGGATCAAATCAGTCATCGTTTCCTTTGGAGTGGTACTAAGGAGAAAAGAAAATGGGCCTTGGTGAAATGGGATACTTTATGTCTTCCTAAGAGTGAAGGGGGGTTAGGATTCCGGTCTTCTATTAATAACAACAAAGCTTTAGCTGCTAAATTATATTGGAGGATGTTGCATAACCCCAATGCTCTTTGGGCCAATAATCTTCATGCTAAATATGTTGAGAACAAAAGTCCTGAAGACCTTGTTCGCTATCAACTTCCTACCAAAGGTTCTCCCATTTTAGCAGTTCTTAAGACTGGTGAGGATTTGATAAAGAAAAAATTATTTTGGATCATTCATAATGGTCAACAGGCAAATTTTTGGATAGATTCTTGGGATGGTCACAAGCCTTTGATAACTCAGTTTCTCGATTGGAGGCCTTGGATGGAGGAGCTTCACCGAGCTAATTGGATAAAGGTGGCTAATTACTATCGGTACCATACTTGGTAATTCAAAGGTTGGTAGATATTGGATCCCTATTGAGGACTGGCCTATTCAAATCCCAGAAAGGCAAAGACAAGATATCCAAGGCATCCTTCATATGAGATCCCTCTCTTGGTCCCATGAAAAAGATTGTTTTGGATGGAACAACACTACTAAGGGTGAGTATTCAGTTGCTCAAGGTTATTTGACCTTATGCCATAATAATCCCAACCATTCTTTTGACATATTTTCTCGATTGTGGGCTCAAAATCTCTGGCCTAAGGTGAGGTTCTTTAATTGGATTTTATTGCATCGTAGGGTGCTTACTGGTGAGCAACTTATGAAGCGTGGTTTTCATGGCCCTTTTAGATGTGAAATGTGTGAAGAGAATGTAGAAAATCTCAACCATATTTTTATTGAGTGTACTTTAGCCTCTGAGCTATGGAGGAGAATGGCCACTTTACTTGGCTTACAGTGGTCCAATTTTTTTACTTTTGAACAACTTTGGAGGGATTGGCCTAATCAAGAGGGTGTTGATCATTTTATTAGGCGAGTAGTTTGGATGGGTTCTACCATTCTTCTTTGGAATATTTGGAATGAAAGGAACAACCAAATTTTTAATCAAGATAGGAAGGATATTCACTATATTTGGCAAAATACCATAGCCAACTTAGTTGAATCAGTCCATCAACTCCTTAATCACCCCCAAAACTCCCACCAAAGATGGGATCAAGTGATGCAAATATTGAAGATTAAATCTTCTAAGGGCAACCAACTTAAAGGGAATGTGAGTATTAGTAAGATGGATAGGACTAGAAATTGGCAACCTCCTCCTAAGGATTTTGGAAAAGTCAATACTGATGGAGCCTCTAGAGGGAACCCTGGAAAAGCCAGTGTGGGAGGAATTGGTAGACTTTCAGATGGCTCCCTGGTTTTTACTTTTGCTGAGAATTTGGGTATTCTTTCCAATAACCTTGTTGAGGGGTATGGTATCCTCGAGAGGCCTTCAGGAGGCTACTAAGGTTGGATGGGAAAAGGTGTTAGTTGAGTCCGACTCTCAACTTATGATTAATCTCTTGAAGACTCCTTCTAAGAATCATAAGGTGGATTGGAGAATAAAAAGAATTATTGAGAAGATTCAATTAATCCAGATGGGATTTTTGAAAGTTGATTACAATCATGTGGTCAGAGATCAAAACAAGAGTGTTGATGCTTTAGCTAATTGGGCTTTGGACAAAGGTGATCTTACTTGTTATGGCCACCCTCCTATATGGTGGGCTTCTCAAATTAGGGAAGCTCTTCTTTCTATCATTTCTTTGGATGGCTCCAGTTCTGAAGGTACCTAGTTTCTTCTTGCTTTTTTTTTTTGCTTCTCTTTGGTTCATTCAGTTTTTTTTAGTTCCCTAGCTCATTCTATTCTTTATTTTGTTTCCTCTGTTGATTCTTGCCTTAATAGTCTTCTGGTCTAGATAGGTCATTGTTATGTTCATTTTTTTTCTTTTTTCTTTTTTGTTTTTTTGTTTAGTTTTTTAAGGTGGGTGGGTTCTTTTGTTTTGTTTTGTTTTTGTGTTCTTTGTGTTGTTTTTTGTTGTTCATGTGTTTTTGTTGTTTTTTTTTTTTTATGTTTTTTGTTATTGTTCTTGTGTTTTTTTCGTTCTTGTTCTTGGGTTTCTCTTTGTTTGTGTTATTTCGTGTTTTTATGTGTGAGTGTTTTCTATGTTTTTTGTTTTTGTTTATTGTCTGTTGTTGGTTGTTTTTTATTTTTATTTTATTTTTTTAATTTTTTAGGTTTTGGTTGTGTTTATTTTTCATGTTTTTTTTGGGTTATGTCTTTGTAGTGTTCTATTGTTTTTGTCTTGTTTGTGTTTTGTTATGTGGTTCTTGTGTTTTTCTATGTGGTTTGTGTTGTGGTTTCTTTTATCTTATTGTGCGTGTTTGGTTGTGCTTTTGTTTTTGACACACTCAAGGAGCATGTTTTTTATTTTATTTTATTATTTTTGTTGTTATTTACTTATTTTTAAATTGGTTTTGTGTGTTTGTTTGCTCCTTGAGTATGTCAAAGGTGGTAGGCCAGGTCCGAGTCCTGGGCATTTTTGGTGGAATGGATACCCCTGCCTCCTTGGGTCTTACCCGAAAGTGGCATCCCTTTTGGGATGTTTTCCACAAATAAAAAAAATTAAAAAAATAATCTACAAAAATAATTCATTCCATAACTTCTACTAAGCATGAAAATCCATGTCTTTCACATTCATAGACAACACATATAACTCAACACTCACAACTAGTTTACATCAACCAGATATAGCTTGTCTTTATTCCCACTGTAGCACATTCCATACGTTCATGGGGTGATAGTTACCAATGGATCTAGTTGAAAATATGTTTCCCCATTTATTTAAAGTATAAAATCTAACTTTGGTCACCTATAGTTTCAAAAATTTCATTATACTAAAACCCCATCAATATGGAGAGGTTAGAACATATCAAAACATCATTTTTACCTAAAAGACACTAAATATTTTCCCCTTCGGGTTTTGTTTTAACTTCTCAACCTCACTCCTCACCAAAATGTTTCAACTCAAACTAGTTTTCTTCTACCCAAACCATTCTTTCATTTTCTTAAGTCAAAATAAAAAAATAATACTCAGAAACATTTAAGCTCAAACTTTGCTTCTACCCAAACCATTATTTCATTTTTTTGAGATACAATAACACAAAAATACACAGAAACATTTCAGCTCAAGATAGTTTGCTTCTATCAAAATCATTCTTTCATTTTATTAAGGTAAAATAACATAATAAATATAAATATTTCAGCTCAAGCTAGTTTGCTTCTACCCAAATCATTTTTTCATTTACTTAAGATAAAGTATCACAACAATACACACAATGTTTTAGCTCATCATAAGTTTTCTTTCTTATACACGATACAACAAAACAACATAACCACACAATAAGGAAAGAAAGAAAATTTCTAAAATAACCTTGTTTCTCCTGTAACTTTTTTGAGCTCAATTTCATTTCCAATCCTCATCTGTTTCTCCTTGTTCTCCCACGTTGTTCATATTTTACCTTCCTTTCTCTTCTTTTTTGAGTTCCCTTGCAAATATCCACTACCCCTTATTCAATTCACCACTTTTTTATCATAAATGACTAACATTCGAACAAATGCAAGATCCGATCAAGCAACAATCACTCTAAACATAATAATATATTTTTAAATTAAACTGCAGTTCCCTTCCAGTTGGAGTTACAACTATTACTCTAATATGTTGTTATATTTTGATACAATATCCAAAGGAGATAATAATCATGAGATGTAGTATAATATTAATGAAAGTAAATATGTAAGAAGATTGAGATATGCAATAAACATAAATGATATATAAATGAATACAATGTAGCTATGGAGGAAATGAGCACTCCATCAATATAGCTACTGGACTACCTTGCATCCATCACCAATGGATGGTGATCTACATAGAACTGAACTAACTACTAACAATGAGGCCATCCTTATATAGATAAAATAGGATACTTGGCCAACACTCTATCTAGCTATACAAGTGACACCTTGCACATTTACAACTTGCACATGGAAACTTGCACATTTATTACATTGCATGAAGTAACTAGATAAATTTCCCATCAATTAATCTAATGTCCTAAGTATGTGACTGAAGATACATTTACATGACCTATATGATGGAATATAAACTATTTATAACACCTCCTTATTACATTATTTGGGTATTGAAGACTTTTTGTCTCCAATATGAATCTTCATCTTCTTCTTGAGCTTCATATTCTCCTTCTGTGTATTTTGTATTCAGGTTCAGCAGGTAATTTGTGTCTTCATATCTTACCCTCTTTTAGTATGTTTCTTATTTATTTTTCTCCTTCTTCTCTTCTTGTGATTTTGTTGTGATGCTGGTGTGATCTCTACTTCATGACAAGTTAGTCTATCATCACAATAGTATTGTTATTTTCCCTCTTATTTCTTATGTTGAGTAAGTCCAAATACAATTAATGATAGATATATCATTAAAAATTCTTCAGGTGTAAATATAACCATTTTTTTTGAGTTTTACCATGCTATGAAGAGAATTTCATGAATGTAGTTAATCAATGTTGTAAAACTACCTTCTTTGTCTTATTTAATAAATAAGGAGAATTTCTTATTGTCACTTGAGGGCATATATGCATATCCTTTTAAAGTATCTATTAAGTTTTGGGAATATAATTCTACTTCATGAAATATTTCTTCATTATTAAAATCTTATCTCAAAATTCATCTATGGTAGATTTTTGAAGATAGAGATTCTTGCTATTGAAATTTTGTAGAACCTTTGAAGTCTACCTTATAGCTATTTTATATTAGGATAAGCAAACCTTTATTGAAGTATATAATATTTATTTGATGAAACCTTTAGATTTTTAGGCTTCTTCATATCTCCCTAGTAATGAGAGTATGAACACCTAGTTTTAGGTTTTGAATAAAGCTTATATCTTACCAACTTGATTACCTCTAATCAAGTTTTGTGAAATACCAAATAACTCCTTACTATTTTCTGGAGTATGATATAGTGCTTTTGTAAAGATAAAGTTCAATTTTATGATTGATTTTGTACAGTCAAAAATCAAATTTTCTAACACCTTATTTCTCCTAATTGAACTAAGCACTTTTCCAAAATTTTAAGAGGTTTTAATATTGGAATCCTTTTGTCCTTTTTTTGAGAAATTTAAAGACAAGTAAAAATATAATTTCCAAATTTAATAAATATTTAATAACCTCTTTTATGACCCTTAGGTTTCAATTTCTAATTTCCAAAGACCTAGTTTGATGTTGTAACCCTTATCACTCCAAAGTTTGGAAAATTAGAAAACTAATAATATTTACAAAATATCAAAGAAATTAATCCAAGTTGAATTCCTTATTTCTCCTATGCTGAGATGCAAATATTATTTTAATTTGGTAATCTATCCCCTATAGTTTTTCTTTCACTGAAATAAATTGTATACCTTAGTTTATAACCCTTATATCTCCAAAGCTAAAACCAATAATAAGATGGGATTTCATCCTTACCTTTTTTATGCTATAATCCCCACTCTTTACCGCTCCCTTTGATTGAATATAACAATGATAATGTGGTTCCCTTGGGTACTAGAATCAATGGAGGTAAATGTATTTAATGCTGAAACATACACGTTACTAAATATGGAGGATTTAAACTTCGAATAGCCTATAGTATTAAATGCTCCTTCTTCCATATTGTGCTGAATAGCTTTGACTGTGTTTTCACTCACTATTTGCATGCTGTAACATTCAAAATTTAGGCACTTTTATTGGCGAGGTAAACTCTGCTTCGTGACATGTGTTACATCCATTACATATGGACACCCTTCTACATAACTCCTATATATTTGTCACTATATAATGCTTGCTCCTTTCTATGGGACTTGTGGATAACAAGTGTCACCACTCTACTCGTCCATTGAGAATCATAGCTTCTAGTAACACTTGAGATATGAGGCTTCTAGTAATATGTTGAAATTCAAAGCTTCTAGTAACGCTTGAGAGTCAAAGCTTCTAGTAACACGTTGAGGGTTGAATCTTCTTAGTAATGCTTGATAATTGAAATGTAGTTTGAATGCTTGGGAATTTGAGTGGTAAAATTGTTGTAACACTTGCTCTTGGAAGATAGATGCCAAGTGGTATTCACTCTCTCTGTCTGTAGACCATAATATCTTCCAAGGAAATTATATATCCTTATGTCTTTTAGTTTACCATTACTTTGCTTTGCTACATTTCTTGAGTAGCAAGCAACCTTGTTTTATATAGGTGGATTGATGAGGTATCGAGTAGAAAATTTAATGCTTCATTTGGTGGATGATATTCACCAAGATAGTTTCTCCTTTTCGTTTAATGCTTCCAATGTATTGAAACGTGTACATCCTTGTAGAGTAGATGCTCTTTATTTCTCCTTCGTAGAGATAGATACCTTTTAGATGTTGTCCATATTATTTTTTGCCTTACATTAGTAGGAGTAGATACCCTTTTTTTTGTAGTGTATGTGCTATTTATTCCACTATGCTATCCATATCACATGGCTATCTATATCATATTTCTATCCATCTCACGTGGTTGTTCATATCATGTTGTTATCCATATCATGTGGCTATCCATTTCACGTTGTTATCTATATCATGTGGTTTTCATCTCACATTGCTATCCATTTTATATTTCTATCCATCTCACGTGGCTATCTATCTCATGTTGCTATCCTTCAGTGAATGTGCACTCCTTTACGTATATTTGATGATGACCTCATGTGGGCTTTGTTTTTTAGGTTCATCCATCCAAAGTGTACTCTTTGAGTGGTTTATATTGCTTGGCAAAAAGGAGTGCTTATGTTGGCTACCTTTCCTATTGATATTATGTCTTTTGGATACACATCCAGATATGCTTCTTGGACTGTTAAAAACTAGATTTAAATGGTGCAATATAATTTACTATAGATTTTACATTAGCCTCCTTCTTTGGCACTCTTATTTTAGATACATGTTTTTGGTTTAATGGGAGACTTGTCTTCCTAAAATGCAAGGGTTTTGAGGTTGTATTTTATGAGTAGGCATATTCCCTTTTTTCTTGGACACTTTTATATTAAATCTAATATTTATACAACATTAGATAAACGTTTTTAATTTATGTAATTTTCTGCATTTTTTTGTGCATTCACTCTTGTAATGCTTTGAATTCGAGACTCGCCAAGTCTCAATGAAGATTCTATTTATGTTTTATATTCTTCTCCAAGTTATGGAGGACTCTAAAGTTTTTTGGGTGGCTTCTTTTGGCCACTACAAGTTGCAGATTTTAGTGCTTCAATAGTGTCTTTAGACACTTGATACCAATCAGATTTTGTACCTTTCAAGAACACAAAAGCTAATTTTCTTTTGAGAGTAGTGTACTAGTGCTTAATAAATTCATTAGACCCTTTTTCAATGCACTAATAATTTCACCTTATCACTCCAATTTAACTCTCAATATAATGCACTTTAATTAATCTCCTGCAACTATTCAAGAATAACCTAAAATGAATCTTTAGAAGTTATTCAAAAAATTCACTACAATTAATATTGTAGCACATAATCTTCTTTTATGTTTTCTAAGTAGATGATAGATAGTTGATAGATATAATTATAAAATCTAATCAACTCCTAAATAATGTGCAAATAAAATATTTCCACTTTTGAATACTATAATATACTTTTTTATGCAACTTTAATCCAGATAAAGTGCTCAAATAAATCTTAATTAATGACTTAGTTAGCACCAGTAGTTGCATACTTTTTTTAATATTCTGTAGCTCCTTCTTCTGTTCTATAGAGGATGTAGATCTTGGTGCCTAATATCACCAAGTTACTGCTCCAAGTAGGGTTTTGTATCTCTTTGTAGAATGTTTTTGAATAGTCCCTTATTCACAAAATTATGGTCTCAAACTTTATTTTATGAGCCTAGGATTTGGTGGCTTGTTTTCCTCTTGTAATATTATCCTTCCGCTATAGATTTGGAGAAGTATATATCTCTAAAGCGGTGCTTTCTTGCTGTGAGTGGTAATATTTAAATCTCCCATATTTGATGATCTTCTTCTGTCTTCAAGTCTTCTTGTCAAATTATGAATTCAAGCAAGATCTTCCTCTCAAGATTTTGAATATCTTAAGGTCTTCCACTAGATTCTTATTCTACAATTTTTCACTTGTTACCAAATTCTCCTTCTCTTGGGCTTCTTGTCAGATGGCAAAATTTTTCCCAAGTTCTTTACTGTTAGGAGCTTTTCCTTGGTAGTGTATTTCTCTAGTGAGATCTTCTTTGATGATTTCTTCAGTAAGGATTTTCTAGCATTTTTATGGATGCTCAATGAGACCTTTTTAAGGTCTTTGATCTTGTAGCTTCTAATGGTATTCACTTGAGATATCTTCAACATTTTTCTCCTAGAAGTGTTGGCAATATGATGTGCTCCTGGATCTTTGATTTTGCTACTTCTAGATTCAAGTAGGACTCTCCTAGTCCTTATTCCAGGTCTGGAATTACTTTAATGAGATATTATTCTAATCTCCTTTGCTTTTGGTGTTGAATTGTTTCTGAATAAAATACCCTTCCTAACTATTTTGTAGGAAGTTTTCCAACTCGCTAAATCTTCTTTCCCTGCAATAAATATATTAATACTAAAATCTTAATATCCTTATGAATGAGATATTCCTTTCGAATTTCTTTTCAATATTATGGATTCTATGGCCTATTTTAGTATTAAGGCTCTTGTGGCATTTTTAAATATCAAGGCTTTTGTGGCCTTTTCAATGTCAAGGCTTTTGTGACCTTTCCAATAATAAGGATTCTATGGCCTTTTCAATATCAAGACTTCTATGGCTTCTGCTTCAAGGCTACTATGGCCTTTTTGTATTAGGCTTCTATGGCCTGTTCTTCAAGGCTACTATGATCTCTTTGTATAAGTCTTCTATGGCCTATTCTTCAAGGTTACTATGGAATTTTTACATCAAGATTATATGGCTTGTTATCCAAGGCTTCTATGCCCTTTCCAATATGTAATGGAGATCTTCAGTATCCTAGATTCACCATGCATTTTCTTGATAAGTCTTCTTCCGTAGTTTTATTATCATCCATAAGAAAACAATATGTACAATATGAGGGCACATCGAACTTCAAGAAATGAAGTTGGAGTCTCCTAGATTTCTATTGTATGAGGAATACCAATCCTCTGAGAATTAGTTATCTATAAAAAAATGAAATTTAGAAAATAGGTAGCAAATTCTAGATATCTTGGATTTTCATTTTATGCTCTGTCAATATAGTGGATTGAATGTTGAGTCTTGGTCTTCATGAATTTTCCTGTAACTCTGTGGAAAGACTCAAGTCAAATGCAATCTCAATATTTTCTAGGACTGAGATATCCTTTAGTCCTCACTTGTAACTCTCCTTTATTCTATCACCTATATTCTTTTGAGAACTTTTGATAGTGACTGGTCCAATGGCACATTAGGTTGAAATAACACTCAAGCTCAATACTTATGGTGATTTTCTTGTAGACCTGCATAGAATCAATCTACCATAGCTATGATACCACTATTAGCATTTTATACAATATCCAAAGGAGATAATAATAATGAGATGTAGAATAATATTAATGAAAGTAAATTTGCAAGAATATTGAGATATGCAATAAACATAAATGATATATAAATGAATACATTGTAGCTATGGAGGAAATGAGCACTCCATCAATATATCTACTGGACTACATTGCATCCATCACCAATGGATGGTTATACACATAGAACTAAACTAACTACTAAGAACCCTAGGCTTTTGTGTCACCGACACTCCTCTTGCTTCTATACTAACAATGAGAGCATCCTTATATAGGTAAAATTGGATACCTGTCCAACACTCTATCTAGCTATACAAGTGACACCGTGTAAATTTGCAACTTCCACATGGACACTTGTGCATTTATTACATTGCATAAAGTAACTAGATAAATTTCCCCTAAATTAATCTAATGTCTCAAGTATGTACCTTTGAAGATACATTTACATAACCCATATGATGGAATATAAACTATTTCTAACATGTGTAACTCTCCACATAGGTTCTTTGGATTCCTTTTTAAAAGCTATTTTTGAATTCGAAGTAAATCTCTTTCTTAAGGAAGAAATATGACGTAAGAAGAAATTTATATAAAGCTTAACATATCTTTTATTATGCCATTTATGATATGCATATCCATTAAAGGCATTTCATTCAATTTGCCATAACTTCTTCATAAATTTACCCATCACATCTTTGTGGACTTAGTTGAACTCTTCCTTGGTTTTACCCTCAAAAACACTTTGTCACAAAAAAAACTATTTTGGTGATATATGAAGATCGACATAGATTTTTTGATGGTCTGAAACTTCCTTCAACCTCTCTTTGATCACCCTAAACTATTAATCCATTTATTTGACCATGTTTGGTCCAATTACATTTCAATATTTTGGATTGTTCCATGATAATGGTGTTTTACATTTTTTGCCACACAAAGATTTAAATGGAGCCATGCCTGACCATTATTGTAGGTAAATTCTACCAGATTAAAGTAATTGATGTAGGAACAATAGTATGAAGCTATATTATTCATCATAATGCAAGTAATATATAGGATTACATAGGAATCTCACGTAGGTTAAGTGGTTGCAACAATCTGCCAAACATGGCCAACCACTTAACTACTAGTTAACCAAATGCTAACTATGGATGTCCACTAACTGCTAGAAGACAAACAAGATCTCTAACAGTTAACTAACATCTAACAACATGCTAACAACCTATTTCTAACATGGGCATACTATGCCTCACGTGAATACAAAGTGCAATGAAATAGGAATAGTAAATAATAATAATTAACTTAGGCTTAAGTGGATAAGCCTAAGTTATCCTCAACACTCCTCCCAACCATATAAGCATTGGACCCCAATGCTCTCAACAAATGTGGAAAGTCATGGGCCATCTCATGGTGAGGAATCCAGTGAGCCATGTGTGGAAAGTGACCGCGATGAGCGACAAGGTAAGTAGTGGAAGAACCCTGTCCAGTGTGATGAGTCTTCATCTCGAAAACTCTATCTGAAATGAGCGAAAGCTGACGATCAGGTGCCACTACTGTTGTAGGACTAAAAACAAGATCAGGTACCAAAAGAGGGTCCTAAAATGGTGTCTCTGGAAAGTGGCGCTCATCCAAAGGAACCCAAACTCTGCCTCCAACCTGTGGTGAGTGAGGATTGTGATGCTTTCGCACCACTCCCTGCGGAGTCTCCTGCAAGTCCTGTGGTATCTTGCCTAGAAGGCTCTACCGGTGCTTAGTAAGGGAAGTAACCTTAGCTTGCTCCTCCATGTGTGCAATGGTGGGAGTGGGCAAAGCCAAAGGTAACTTCTGTGGAACAAGTGGTTCAATAGTTGTAGGTGTACCCAAAATTATACCAATGGAATCAATGGTATCTTTCTCATGAGTGAGAATGGTGGGTTCCTTAACCACTTGCTCTTGTGATTGTTCATCATGTGGGAGTGAAACTTCTTCCTTTGCATGTTCCTTAGGTGGTGCTTTTTCTTCATTTTGTGTGGGACAAATGCTAGTAGGAGCTAAAATAAGTGCTTGACTCAATGGCTTCCTTACTTGCCTACAACTTAACATCAAATTGGAAGTAGGTGTAGTGCTTTGTATCAAGTAGTTTTTACCATGCAACTCCAATGTGTAGGTGTTCTTTTTAGCATGATAAATAGCATTCCTATCAAATTGATAGGGTTTACCTAGCAAGAGTCCACAACAATCCATATCTAGTGACATCACACCTAACTTTGTCCACAAACTTGTCACCAAAAGCAAAATTCAAGGTGCAAGTATGGGTGATGTTGGATGTGGAGTCTACATCTTTCCACCCAAGTGCATAAGGTTGGTGATGTGGTTTGATGGGAAGTTTCAACTTCTCCACAACGGACTTCACAATGAGGTTCTTTTGTGATCCGTTATCAATGATACAATCAACATAGAAATCATGCGTCAAGTGGGCTCTAGTGACAAACAAATGATCATGCCCCCTTGAGCAAACACATTGGACATTAGGGTAACTTTGTTCAGTTTACCCTTTAAAGCAGGATATTCTTCTTCTCGTCCTTGTAGCCAAAATGGGACCATCTTGTGGTTCCTCATGTGTAGGTTGTACAATTAGGGATTTCTTCTTCTTAAACTTCTCAAAAGTATAGCATTTGGATTTTACATGTCCATGCTTTTTACAAAAGTCACAATACAATGAAGAAGAAGAATATTTAGCATGAAAGGAAGAAGAATGTGCTTTAGGAGAAGTGGGAGGAGAAGAAGAATGAGGGGAATATTGAGAATTGTTCTTCACCTTCTGTTGATGTTGATTCCCGCCTTTGGAAGAGCCCTCCTGTGATGAACGAGACTTTTGATATGCACCAACTTTCTCCTCTAGCAAGAATGGCATGATTGAATGCCACATCCAAGGTGAGGAAGACATTGAATTTGATCTCCCTAAAAATATGATCTTGCAAGCCACGAGTGAATTTATTAATCAAATCATCTTCTGAATCTTTCACACCAAGCAATACCCTCAACCTATTAAATTGGAAAATGAAATCAAAAACTGACATTCCATAGGTTTGCCTCAATCTATACCACTTGGTAGTGAGGTCACTTTGGTAGTTTGGTGGAAAGAAGGTGTTTTTCAGAATTTGAGTTAATTCTTTCCAAGTCATGGTGGCATTATGGCTCTGTCTTTCTACAATGAGAACTTTTGCTAAACCCGTGAGTTTTAGTGTAGCAAATGTGGCTTTTTCATCCTCCGAATTTCAGCATAAGCAAACCAAGTTTGCATATCCAAAATCCATGCAGATAAGACATCGGGATCCCTAGATCCATCATACATTTTAACCTCACATTTAGCTTTGTTGGCATGATTATGGTGGATTTTGATTTCACCAGGATTGAATTGCACAACAATATCTCTTACCTTCTCTATTAAAATGTCTACTGCAGAAGTAAGGTTTTCCATGTTTGATCTGAGGTCTTGAGCCATATTTTTCCTAGTATATGCCAGACTAGGAGGATTACAAAATGGTCTTTGCAAGAACTTAATCTAGGCTTAGGAACAATTTCAGTTTCCTATGCAGCCAAATTGCCTAGATTTTACAAGTTTTGCTCTCAAAATTAGGGCTATTTTAGTGCTTTTTACAAAATAGACTTCAATTTTGCAATTACAAAGTGCACTAAAAATGCTGAAAAATTAGCCCTTTTACAATGCCAAAATTTGGTTAGGAGCAAAAATTATCAATCTTCTGAAAATTTGCAACACAATGCAAAAAATTTGGTCAAAAACGGACCAATAACGAGGAAGATATCACCTCTTGAAGTTGCTCTCCTTTTTTCTAGTTTTGGCGCCAAATATTTGAATTTGAAATTTCAAAATTCTGGGAATATTCCCTCCTTTCCCGCCAAAAAAATATCGTGCGCCAAAAATTCTTTCTGACGGTAAAAATTCGTTCGGGGCAAAATAAAAAAATTGATTTGTGATTGGCAGCCACCCGCCACAACTGTGCCCAATAAGAAGCAAGGTCACGTCTGTCAAGGGCCTCTCCAATCAAGGCTAAAACCACCAATAGGTTGCCACTTGGCAGTGGTGCCAAACCACTGACGTGCGCATAAGGGTGCACTCAAGGGTGACTACCACAAGGTAGTCGAAACCTTGAGTTACTTAAGTGCCTTTCTCCTGCTCTATGTGGGATAAAGGTTTTGAGAACATTTAAAAAAAAAAATAATAATTCTCTTCCACCTTCCCATCACTGGTCATCGACGACTTTCCACGGTGACGAAAATACTTCTCCGACGGCCAGCAAAAACTTAAGACCTTTAGAAAAATTTTAAGTTTTCTCGTCGGGAAACGTTATCGCCTCATCGAAAAGTGCAAAAACTCGAGTCAGGAAAATTGCCTAAAAAAATCTGCAACTCGGTGTTGGAGTTCACATCCGATGGTGCCTGTGATGGTAGATGTTCATGACCGATCAATGACAGTAGGTTGTGAGTGGAGTGTCACTGCCGATGCATCGTCATAGGTGTGGCCACCGATACTGGTGGTCTGCTGGTACCAGGTGCTAGAAGGCGACGTCAATCACGATGTCCAACTGGCCAGTGACATCGATCACGATGTCCGACCAGCAGTTGGGTCTATAGTTGCAGGCCTGCTGTCACCTTTGGCCTACCAAAAGATGGTTGTGGTGGGGTGATGGCCAGTGAACGATCACTGGCCTGTGGTCACAAGTTACTGGGCATCGGTCGATGGGGGGCGAGGTCACCCCTCGTGATGCACAGTTGAACGGTGGCCTGTTGGGTGTTGCTTGGCACTCATTGGTGTGGCCTCCACCACAAGAAATTTGCCGCCACTCGCAAGCTCACGGCGAGTTCTCTTTTTTTTTTTAATAAAATATTAATAAAAATTAATATTTTATAAAAAGAATGAAGATCTTTTCATGCACAAGGATGAACTCCTGTTAAGTGATGAAGAACTCAACTTCTTTTGGAATGCAAGTTGAAGCTCCCACTTGAACTCAACTGCAACTTGTTCTTTGGAAAAACCTTGGACAAACTTTGGGCAGATCTACAATATCCACCTCTTGGCCACAACTTGGCCTCAACTGATGCTTAACACCTGGTGTAGGGGTAATTTCTCCCTCTATCACCTCAGCTTCACTTGTTTTGTGGATGACTTCAAGCCAACTCCAAACAACACCTCCTAGGATTTGCAATGAAGTGGTAGCTCTCTCCTCCTTCCTGCAATTCTCTTGAAGCTAACTGATACCAATGATGTAGGAACAATAGTATGAAGCTATATTATTCATCATAATGCAAGTATATATAGAATTACATAGGAATCTCATGTAGGTTAAGTGGTTGCAACAATCTGCCAAACATGGCCAACCACTTAACTACTAGTTAACCAAATGCTAACTATGGATGTCCACTAACTGCTAGAAGACAAAAAAGATCTCTAACAGTTAACTAACATCTAACAACATGCTAACAACCTATTTCTAACATGGGCATACTATGCCTCACATGAATACAAAGTGCAAGAAATAGGAATAATAAATAATAATAATTAACTTAGGCTTAAGTGGATAAGCCTAAGTTATCCTCAACAGTAATCCTCCCAAAGGGTTTTCTAATCCATACAATACATGTGAATCATATCTTCTATAACCTGGTTCACTCTTTCAATTTGCCTATCAGTTTCTAGATGGTAAGCATAACTGATGTTCAATTTAGTATGAATGGTGTGGCGTAAGGATTGCCAAAAATCAGATGTGAATTTTGGATCCCTATATGATATTATTACTTATGAAAAACCATGAAGCTAAAAAATTTCTTTGAAAAATATGTTAGCCACAACCACGACATCATATTTGGTGTTCTTGGGTTTAAAGTGTGAAATTTTTGCCAGCCTGTCATCCACTACTAGAATTGCATCAAGTTGAAACTTGTTTTTAGGTAGTCCTACTATGAAATCCATAAATATCACTTACTATTTTTGTATAGGTACATCATGCAGATATAGCAATCCAATAGGATGTCTATATTCTGCTTTTACCTTTTGACACTTGAGGCATTGAGCAACAAACTCAATTATGTCTCTCTTAATTCCTAAAAAAAATAATGTCTTCTTCATATTCTCCATTATCATTGATCCTCCTAGATGAGAAAAATATGGAGATATATGTTCTTCATTCATAATAATATTTCTGAAATTTCTCATCTCAAGAACTACTACCCTATTATGAAAACATAGGAACCCACCCTTTCTTTAATTTGGTTGCAGTATGCATCCTAATTTAATATTTCCTTGACTTGTTCCATCAAGTCTACATGGATGTGAGATAGAACTACTATATGTCCCCTTCTACTTAGCACATCAACAACTTTGTTCTCATTTCCCTTAATATACTCAATACCAAAATCATATTCTATGAGAAATTCCATCCACCTTCTCTACCTAGAATTCATTAAAGGTTGAGTGAATATGTATTGCATACTCTAATAATATATACTTAGCTTAAAGGGTCTCTCAACTAGATAATGTTGCCAAATATTGATAACGAACACTAAGTTGCCAAATCTAAGTCATGGGTTGCATAACTAACCTCATGTCTCTTTAGTTTTCTGGATCCATAGGTTATCGCTTCTTCTTCCTCTGATAGCACTCCTCCCAACACTTCTAATGATGCATTAGTACAAATAAAGAAAATTTCCTGAAGATTAGGTATTTCTATTATAGGAGGTATGCTAAGATTTTTCTTAAGCAAATCTAGGCTTCCTCACATTATTTTGTCCACCTGAATTCTTTTTATTTTATCTTAAGGTTAGTTATTTGTGAGGTGATCTTAGCATAGTCCCTCACACAATACCTATAGTATGTAGTTAAGCCCATGAAAATTTGAACTTATATCACATTTGTAAGTGGTGGCCAATTCAAAATGACTTCTATTTTCCTAGGATCCACTAAGATCCCTTTAGCCAAAACAATGTGTCCAAAATATTGCACTTCTAACACAAACATCATGCTTGGATAAATTCCCATATAGATAATGTTTCCTTAATATATCTAGAACAATATTGAGGAGTTCATTGTGCTCTATCTTGTTTCTTGAATATATAAAATATCATCCAAAAATACAAGAATAGATTTATTTAAGTACTTCGTAAAGATGCTATTCATCAAATTAAAAAATTTCACTGGAGCATTTGTTAAACCAAAAGGTAAGAAAACAAACTCATAATGTCCATAACAAGTTTTAAAGGTGATCTTGTGAGTATCCTCCTCGGATTATCAATTGATGATATCCTAATTTCAAGTTAATCTTTGAAAATACTATGGAATATTTGAGTTGATCGAAGAGATCTTCAATTATCAGTAGAGGATATTTATTCTTGAAAGTTGCCTTGTTCAAAATTCTGTAATATATGCATAATCTCGAGGAATCATCCGTATTATTTACAAATAATATTGGTGCACCCTAAGGTGATACACTCAGTTTGATCAATCCTTTCTCCAATAACCCTTGCAATTGTATTTTCAAATCTTGCATTTATATGGGATTCATTATGTAAGGAGCTCTATGGATGGGTTTTTTTCTAGGTTGAAACTCAATAGTAAATTCAAACACCCATTTAGGGGGTAATCTATGTAAATCCTCTGGAAAAATATCCCTAAATTCCTAAAGAATTGAGTGTTTCTCAAACACCTCTTCCTTCTTATCTTTATCAAGCTTGTTTATCTTAACTACATAGACCACTCCTCATTTATTTATGACTTTCGTAAGCTGCATTGTCGATAGAATTTGAAATTGAAAAGCCTCTTGTAGGTTATAAATCCTTCACACAACACCTCTATCTTCAGAGTACTCAATCCATATATCCTGAATGTTGACAAGTGCCTTATGCACTTGCAACCAATCCATTCCTAGGATCATGTCGAAAGCATGTAGAGGTGCTACATACAAACATCCTACTATTATTACACTAGGTAATGAAATTTATGGCATAGGGTAACATTGATTAATGGAGTAGGTTTGCACTGAACCATAATCGGTCTTCCATCCATGAGCCAAGATTATTGGTCTTTCTAAAACATATTTAGCTAAACTAGTGGAAATAAAACTATATGTAGCATTGCTATCAATCAAGATTTTAAAATTCCTAATAAAAATATTACCTTTAATCAATAGTGGCATGGCTTGATCATCAAGATTCTAGTTTCATGTAGCTACATAAATCTTGTGCGTGGAATCTTTAGGTGTTGTTTATTTGTATATTGGTTCTTTTCCTTTTGAAATAATTCCTACTCTTTATGGAAAATTTTTGGCATAATGTGGTCCTCTACAAATATAACACCCTTTTTATGGTTTTGGATGTTCCTTTTGCTTCTGCCTCTCTTTTGCTTTATCTGCATGTGGAGAATTAACCTATCCTTGTGATGGTCTAATGCTACATTTGTCATGGTTGTTGTAAGTAGGATTTTTCCTTTGGAATATTCTTCTAAAATTCCCCTATTTATGGTCATTCCTTATATATGCTTACATGAATATTAGTTTACCTTTTCTTTTTCCCACTTAACAAAACCTGTGCTATTCCTTTTTGTTAATGCTTCCCTTCCCTACTTTTCTAGCCCTTCATAGTCAAAATAGGGTTTGAGATATGTTTCAGATTTCCTATCTAAATCATAGGTCTTTTTTAGAGTATTAGGTTCCCTCATATCTACTTCTTACCCTATTCTAGTATCTGATCCTATGATAAACTTGTGAATCTTCATTTTCTCATTATAAGCAGACACATACTTTAGCAAATTAAAAAATATTTGATAGTATTTTCCACTATTTTAGTTCCCTGTTGAAGCTTAGTGAACTCCTCAAACTTATGGAAATAGAAGTGTTATGCGAGAAATATATCTTTGAAGGTTTTTACAAATTCATCCCATTTTAGATCGACTATTATTGCTAGTTTTTGATTTGCACTAATAGTTTCCCACCAATCAAAACCATCTCCTTGCAAATGTAATTGGGCATAGAATGTCTAATTACCCGAGGAAAAATTATTCATATTGCAATAGGTTTCTATTTACTTCAACCATACCTTGACCTTATCACCATCTTCCTCTCCATTAAAATTGGAAGATTTCAAAATTTTCATTTCCTTGTCCAGATCGACCTCTAATTGGACCCTATCTTGTTGTGCCTTGGTAAGAGGTTCATTAACCTAACCCATTCTAGAGTTACCTGCCTATATTTATTTCCTTAACATGACATCCAACAACTATTTTTGTGTTAGGTCTGAGCTGTAGACCAATTGGTTCATCCAAACTCCATAAGGGGCCAGAGGTCCAAGGTTCAAATCTTGGGCCTCGTCGAACTAAACGCTTGTCCCTTTCCTAGTGATTTTAGCGGTGTAAAAGATTTAAAATGATTGTGGCATGGTGGTTATAGGGGTAGAATATGAGAAGATCTGTGTGGCGGCTTTCAATGCGGACAACGCAGAATACTATGGCGGCCATAAAAGCTAGACAGCCTACCCAGATTCGTGGCGGCTACCGATTCCACCATGTAAATACAAAAAAAAAAACCAATTATTTTTGTATTTCTACCTATTCCTAAAGTAGAGCCACCATCTCAGTAAGACTTTCCATTTCATTACTAGGGTTATCTGAACCTACATCCAGGGTTCTATTCTCTACATTATTTTATCATAGCTACCTTGATGATGGGGCAACTCTCCTTATTATTATCTTTGGTGGTATTTTTCCTGGCCACCCATAGAAGATAAAGTAATAATTCATTAGCAATTAGTCATTCAAATTGCTCCTCCTACTAATAATCATTTACTCAATCATGTCAAGCAATTCGGGCAGATTTACTCTAATGGATATTCTATTGGTAAGGTGCAATTCCTTCATAAGTATATTTTCTATAAAATATTGCAACTATTGTTGCGCAGTGAACCTATTCCACTATGAACCATGCTATGATACCAAATGTAACAAAACCTTCAACTTTCCATGCTAAGACCCCTTATTATTATTATTTTTATAAATTTATATCTCAAAATTCTCTTCCACTAGGAAGCAAGGATACCCACCTCAATAATAACTATGTTCAATACACCAATATCTACTTCTCACATAATTCTTTTAATGCAATAGTACTAGGTGTTACACCCTCTCAAGCTATTTCCCTCATCAACCACATGAGATAGATTGAATCTCTTTTCATTTCATTGAAAAGAAGTGACTAATCCCTACTTTCTACACAGGTCCTTTAGCATGAGTGCACTTAGTGTGATGGGTGTATCACTAACTCTCTCATCATTCGAAGAGTTAGCCCATTCATCCATGAGCTCTATTTTTTACTCATATAAAAATTATCTATCCCAAGAGTGGTCCTATCCACATACCTCTAGTGATCTCATGAGGATCTAAAATCTTATCCATTAAAGAAATATATTAATTTATTCACAATGGATCTATCTAATAAGAATATAAAATAGAGCAATGTCACAACACAAGTGGACCAAGCTCTAAATAAAGCATTCACTACAAATATTTGAGCCCTTTTATGGTCATTCGGAGAAGGCCACCAAAATTATAGTTAACATGTTCCAACATGCACATGCTTCCCTCAACAACTCAAAACCAGAAGTAATCCATTATACTTAAATTAAGATTTAATTCTCTTTTAGCAAAGGAAAAGATTCCAAATAAATAATACAATTACATCATTTATAAAAGGAAACCAACAAATCAACCCATAATCTCAAATCATAAGTGATGCATCAAAAGCTTATTTAAAATTTCCTTTATATTAGAAACACTTCATTAAACAATGGTAGGTTACCATCACTACCATGAGATTGACATCAAGATGTGAATCATTCTAAGCTCCAGAATTACTAGACATTATTTATTCCAATCCTAACAATTATTATGAGTCAAAGCACCACTAGAGAGATGTTTAACCTAGTTTACAACACTGATAGTTATGGCAAGGTAACATTACATATCCCTTTTCCAAAAGGGAATGGAACTCCACAACTATGGCACATATCCAACCCTACGCATTTTAGCATGAATCATATATCATTGGTTTTGAATTCCCATGCTATGCAAACGTAAATATTATTCCAAAAGCTCTCCATTAGCCTAGCTCATTGAAAGATATCCTTCATTTTTGTGCATCAACACTAACCACCGATAAATATGACATAACACCATTCGATTAGTTATAGCAACCATATTATCTGTGGTATATTTAAAACTACCATACAGGATAAAATCCATTTCTATATAGACATCCTTCCTCTTTCGTGCATCAAAACTACCCACCAAGAAATATTGTCTCTTCTTGGGGATAAGAGACAACTCCATTCCATTAGTTATAGCAACCATATTGCCCGTGGTATATTTACAACCACCATACAAGATAAAATCCATTTCCATATAATATCCTTCCATATGAATGCAATATGCTAATTTTTAACATTCTAGATTCAAATAAACATCATAGCCTGTTGGAAATATGAGCAATTTTTGTTGTCATCGATGTCAAGAAGTCAGCACCAGTAAGAGTTAGTTTCAATGAGCAGCATCAATTTCAGGTTTCATAATCAAGTGCAAAAGAAATTTTCCTTCTAGGTGGTTAGATGAGGTTTAAAGGGCAAAAGGAAGGTCCAAGCAAAATAATACTATAATAATTTATTATAATATTAAAGGTGAAAGAGATTTAATTAATTATAAATTAATTATAATAGTTTTATTATAATTTAATTTATAAATTTATTTAATTAACTTTTAAAGTTATTAAGTTAATTTTATATTAATTATAATTTAATTATATAATAATTTATAGGTTAATTAAACTAATCCTAATAATATGGTTATAAAATTCATAATTCAAATTTTTGAATTATCACCGAAATCATCGAAGGCATAGCCCAATGCATATAAATGAGGGAAAGGCCTTGGTAAATATTTTATCTGTGATCAAAGTTTAATGGTGTGTTTCATGTGCAAAGCAAAGGATTGATCACGTGTTTTTTAAAGGCTTATAGAGGCAGCAAAAAGTACAAGGAGGAGAGGCTTTTGGTTTACATTCCAAGGTGCACCGTAGTGAAACCCACAACAAGGAAAGGCGCTAAGTCTTGGTCAGTGGAAGATGCAGGGATCAAATCCCACAGGCTTAAGTTTTTGCAAAGCGAGAATTGTTTTGAGGATTGCATTCTAGGAAGAAGACAAAGGGAAGGTGTGATCCTTATCCTTTGTGTGGATGCTCATAGCCCACATGGTGGGTGTGCGCCTTGCTAAGGCACCCGGTTGTGGATAGGTTTCATATTTGAAACTCGTTGAAAGTGTTTTGCTGGGATAAATAAGGTATGCACCAATTTTTCTCTTACTAAGGTTGTAATATTGGAGGTTGCTTTGATGTGAAAAATAAAGGTTGATTAAAGTTTTTGAAGGAGATATAAGGGTAATAAAAAATAAATATTTGATTTAAATTTTTGGTGATTAGAGTTTATGAAGTTGGAGATTATAAGGGTTATAAGGACTTTGCTATACTTGTTGTTAAGTGTAGTGTAATGGTAAAATTATTAAATTAAATATTGTGAGTTTGGAGATTATAAGGTGTACAAAAGGATTTGTTATTTTGTATGAAATATAATCTTTGATAAAATTATTTTTTGGAGATCTTGAGAGAGGTTGTGGTAACCTAACCTTAGTGTTGGTAAAAAAAATTGATTGTGGTTAAGACAAGTTTTGAATACATATCTCCATAAAAATAAATGTTATGGGTAAATATTCCTTGTGAGAAAAATATTGCTGGATTGGATGTTATGAATGCTAAGTTGGAGTGAAAAGGATTGTTTGGTAAGCATTATTGAGTTTGCTTGTTAAAGGTTTTTCTGAGTAAGAGTTGATGATAAAACCTTGTTTGATAAGCATTGTTGGAAACATTGAATGAACCTTCATATGTATGATTAGGGTTTGTGAAATAACATGAGTATCATTGTTATGTGAAGTTGAGAACTATCTTGAACTAGGGTTTGTGAAAGAACATGAGTATCATTGTTATGTGAGATTGGTTGATAAGCATTGTTGGAAATAATTGAGTGAGTGTTCATATGCTTGTACTAGGGTTTGTAAGATTGAAGTATTTCATTGAGTGGTTGATTGAGTGGAGTTGACTGAGCCTAGTCAAGTGGAAATGTTGAAGAGATTTTTTTTGGTATATAAGGTACTATAGCATTAATACCAAGTTTTACAGGTTGACCCAAAACATTTTACAAAAATCAGCCCAGGGTTTGGAACAAATTATTCTATATTCTGAATTGATTTATTAAAATAAAATATTTAATTTTTAATACCATTATATCTACCTAAAAAAATTTAATCAACCTTTATTTTTCATAGGAAAGCAACCTCCGAAATTACAACCTCAGCAAGATAAAAATTGGTGCATACCTTATTTAGCCTAACAAAACACTTTCAACAGGTTTCGAATACGAAATATATCCACAGTAAGATGCATTAGCAAGGCACACACCCACCACATGGGCTATGAGCCTTCACACAAAGGAGAAGGCTCACACCTTCCCTTTGTCTCCTTCCTGGGGTGCAATCCTCAAAACAATTCTCGCTTTGCAAAAATTCAAGCCCGTGGGATTTGATCCCTGCATCTTCTTACTTTTTCTTTTCTAATTAATATTATGCAATGTATCAATAGCAATATTAACAACATTAATAAAAGCAATGCAAAAATCACCACATATAATAGAGACACCAATTTAACGTGGTTCACCCAATGTGGGCTACTCCATGGAGAAAACATTTCACTAAAATTTTCTCAACAAATCTCTTGGAAAACCTTTCCCTATTACATTTTTTATGTACCTATGTCCAAAGGAGACACCAATACCCTAATCAATTTCATGGATATCTATCTACAAGAGACACCAATCTCCTAAATTGGTTCATGGATCTCTGTCCACTAGATAACTCCTTCTCGTCTACTTTGGTTGGTGATCTTCTAGAAGAATTGCTACCTCCACTGCACTAGCTAATGGATCTCTATCCACTGAAGACTCCTATCCTCACTCAGAAGACCTATCCTCACTGAATTGGCTAATGGACTTCTATACACTGGAGATTGTCATTCTCTATACTCTATCACCTCCAAAAGAGATAGTTCTAATTATGTGGAACCAATTATTCTATATTCTAAATTGATTTGAGAAAGAGAGTGAAAGTGATTGAGCATTATTGTGAGTGTGAAGCATATTGAGTCTCTAACAATTCTCTATATGTTTATGTGGTAAAAATAGAGTGAAAGTTATTAAGCATTGTTGTGAGTGTGAAGCATATTGAGTCTCTAAAAATTCTCTATATATTTCCATGGTAAAAAGAGAGAGAGAGTGAAAGTGATTGAGCATTGTTGTGAGTGTGAAGCATATTGAGTCTCTAACAATTTTCTATATGTTTCTATGGTAAAGAAAGAGAGAGTGAAAGTGATTGAGCATTGTTGTGAGTGTGAAGCATATTGAGTCTCTAACAATTATCTATATATTTTTGTGATATTGGACAAGTTCTAGTGAGGACTTGTTGAGAATATTTGTGGTAAGTCTTGGTGAAGAATTGTTGAGTAGATTGGACAAGATCTAACGAGGCCTTGTTGAGCAGATTTGAGGTAAGTATTTGAGAAGACTTGTGGACATATTAGTGTGAGATTTTTTGGAAGCTTACAATAAAAATTTGAAGACAGATATTAAGAGTAGATTGGACAAGTTCTAGAGAGGACTTGTGGATAGATTAGTGTGAGATTTTATGGAAGCTTAAAATGTAGAGTTGAGATAAGTATTTGAGAAGACTTGAGAGTAGATTTGATTGAATGATTTGTTCAAACCTTGAGTTAAGGTTTGAAGTAGATCTAGAAGAGTTGATTTGTGATTGAGTCAAGTTTTGTGTTAAGGCTTGAGGATAGATATTGAGCAGATTTGTGCTAGACCGAAGGACTGTATTTAGTATAGATTTAAGGATAGATTTTAGTGTATGTTTGAGGACATATTTGTGCTAGATCAAAGATAGATATTGATCAAATTTATTCTAGACTGAAGGACTATAGTTAGTGTAGATTTGAGATAGAGCTGAGAGCAATATTTGGAGGTGATAGAGTATAGAGGATGACAGTATCCAGTGGATAGAAGTCCATTAGCCAAGTCAATGAGCATAGGTCTTTTGAGTGAGGATAGGAGTCTTCAGTGGATAGAGATCCATTAGCTAGTGCAGTGGAGGTAGCAATTCTTCTAGAAGATCACCAACCAAAGTAGAGGATAAGGAGTTCTCTAGTGGATAGAGATCCATAAACCAATTGAGGATATTGGTGTCTCCTGTAGATAGATATCCATGAACTTGATTAGGTATTGGTGTCTCCTTTGGACAGAGGTACATAAACAATATAATAGGGAAGGTTTCCCAAGAGATTTGTTGAGAAAATTTTAGTGAAAGCTTTTCTCCGTGGAGTAGCCCACATTGGGTGAACCACGTTAAATTGGTGTCTTTATTGTGTGTGGTGAATTGTGCATTGCTTTGATTATTGTTGTTAATATTTCTATTGATACATTGCATAATATTCATTGGGAAATAAAAAGTAAAAAGTGATCTTATAATGTTCACCCCCCTATCAGTATAAGCTTGTGTTCTTCATAACCATTGAATTCATTTTCTATAAAGAACTGAAATTCATTTATCCAAGAAACACATTCCACACAATAACAAAAGGGTAATTTTTTCTATAGAATAACCCTCTACAAACATCATTCATTCCATAAATTCTACTAAGCACAAAAATCCACATATTTCACATTCGCAGACAACACATATAGTTAAACACTCATAGCCAGTTTACATCAACCAAATACAGATTATCTTTATTCCCACTATAGCACATTACATACGTTCACAGGGTGACGCTTACCACTAGATCTGGTTGGATAGTCATTTCCCCATTTTATTAAAGCATAAACTCTAACTTCGGTCACCTATTATTTCAAACATTTCATTCTACTAAAACCTCGTCATTATGGAGAGGTCAAAACATATAAAACCATCATTCTTACCTGGAAGACAGTAAATATTTTCTCCCCCATATTTTGTTTTAACTTCTCAACCTCAGTTCTCACTAGAATGTTTCAATTAAAACTAGTTTTCTTCTACCCAAACCATTCTTCCATTTGCTTAAGTCAAAATAACACAAAAATGCACATAAATATTTTAGCTCAAACTAGTTTGCTTCTACCCAAACCATTATTTCACTTTCTTAAGAAAAAATAACACAACAATACACAAAAGCATTTCATCTCAAGCTAGTTTGGTTCTACAAAAACCATTTTTTCATTTTCTTAAGATAAAATAATGGAAGTATACACAAAAAAAGTGTTAGCTCAAGCTAGTTTGCTTCTACCCAAACCATTATTTCATTCACTTAATACAAATTCAACAATACACAAAATATTTCAGCTCATCATATATGTTATTTCTTATTAACAATTTGATAAAACAATATAACCACACAATAAGGCAAGCAAAGGATTTTCCAAAAGAACATGGTTTCTCCTGCAACTTTTTCAAGCACAATTTTATTGCCAATCCTCATCCATTTCTCCCTGTTCTCCCATGTTGTTCACTTTTTACCTTCGTTTCTCTTATTTTTTTGATTTCCCTTCCAAATATCCACTACCCCTTATTCAATTCATCACTCTTCTATCATAAATGAATAATGTCTGACCAACCACAAGATCTGATCAAGCAACAATCACTCTAAACATAATTTGTTTTAATTAAACTATAGTTCCCTTGTTGTTAGAGTTACAACTATTACTCTAATATGTAACTCTCCACTTAGGTTCTTTGGATTCATTTTTTTTAAAAGCCATTTTCGAATTCTATGAAAATACATTATGTTCCTTCTTTTCTTTACATAATAGTATTAATAGAAGAGCTTCATTTCTTCTACCTTTATAAAGTCATAAACATATTTCCCCAACATTCATTAAAATTTATCAACTATAATAATTAAAATATTAGCACTCTTTTCTAGTACTAATGCCATTTCAAATAAAAATATTTCTAAGGAAGAAATATGATGTAAGAAGAAATTTATCTAAAACTTAATATATCTTTTCTTATGTAATTTATGATATGCATCTCCATGAAAGGCATTTCATTCAAGTTACCTCAACTTCTTCATCAATTTACCCATCACATCATTTCCCCAAGGTAATATTTTCTTGGTGGTTATTTCTTTCTGCCACCATGAAGAGATCAATTCTTGCAAAAGTGCACTTCCAGTAGTAGCATCATATTCATATATAAATTGTATATTTCCACAAAATAAACATGGAATTATCCTACCTTCCATAATAAGATTTACATCTCACATTTTAATTAATAAGAAAGTATTGAAATTAGATAACTTAAATAACACTTCAACAATACTACTAAACTATATAAAATTTCAAAGGTTACCACCTCCTACATCCATAAAAGTATGGATAATCTGATATGAACGATGATCTTACTTCATTTATTGCACCATCATAAAAACTAAGTTAAAATAATAGTCCATCATTTCATCCATAAGCCATATATCAAACATAATCCATCAAATAAAATTCTACCAAAGTGTGGGTCATGATAGGGGATATGACCATCTCCAATGTACTAAACTCCAAAAGGATCTCTCTAGATCCCCCAACTTGAACCTCCATGTATTTTTATGGAAATGTATTGATTGATGAAACCAATTAATTTTTTTTTTCTTATATTACTATGGTGAATATGAAAGAGCATGTGGAGGAATTGAAACCACTAGAAGGAACCCTCTTTGAGGTCAAAACCGTATTTTTAGATTCCTCATATGGATATTTCTTAGATGACAATCAATCCATAGTTCATCAATTTCTATGGAAGGATGAATGTGAAACCTCTAAACCTTTACCACTTATGCCTTTGTAAAATAGTCCATTTACATTGGCACATGGGTGCTGAAGACACCTTATTTTATCCTTTAAATATCATATGGAAAATATTGTTACTATAGGAATCACTTTGGATGAGAACACTAGGATATCCCATTCCTTACTACCTCACCATTATTATTTTAACTCAACGTTGAGAAAATAAGTCAATTCGGTATAGCCTTGCACCAAAAAAATAGATATACAATCAAGAAAACTAATTAATATCAATAGTTGGCTGAAGGATAAATCTAAATTATTTGAGGTTCTAATCCAACATGTAAATGCATCTGCCTAGGGCTATATTGGTATGAATGGGATATACCTTGATATAAGCAAGCATATGATATACACCACCAAAAATAAACCTATATATCAACCGCAAAGAAGGATAAGTCTTGCTTTGAGGGACATGGTAAAGATTAGGATAAAAAAATTACTTTATTTAGTGTTTGTTTATCTGATTTTCGATAGCCATTGGGTCTCACCACTAGTTATTGTTCCTAATAAGAATGGAAAATGTGAGTGTGTGTTTATTATAGAAAACTTATCATGGCCATACAAAAATTGTATTTTGTTTTCCTTTTATTTATCACATACCCGATGCACTCATAGGGAAAAATACCTTTATTTCAAACTTAACTTTAGAACTTAAAATTAGATATATGTAGTATCAAAAGACCAATATATGAATACCTTCACATGCCACTAGGTAAAATTTTCTTATTGATTCATATCATTCAAATTGTGAAATGCCCTTACAATATTCTAGCAAGACATTCTTGTCAAATTTTTAGATCTTACCAATGAATGTGTTTAAGTGTACATGGATGATTTAATAGTGTATGGAAAAACCTTTGAAGAAGTTCTTCATAATTTTGATTGAGCCCACACTCGATGTGAGGCCTATAATCTAGCATTATGAAATGAAAAATGGCTGATGATTATGGATTATGGGATTGTGTTAGGACAACATATATCTATTGCTGGTATCAAGGTAGATCCAAAAAAGGTATAGGTTGTAAACCAGTTACCCCTACCAAAAATTCAAATAAAAATTAGAAGCTTCTCAGGGCATGTACAATGCTATAGTTTTTTTTTCAAAAAATTTAATAAGATTACCACCATTCTATTTTAACTTCTTTCTAATAATATCGAGTTCAACTAGACCCAAGAATGTCAAATGGCATTCAAAAACCATTAAATATAAATTGACTGCTACACTAGTTTTGAGGGAACTAGAATGGAAACTCCCATTCCACATCCATACTGATTTCTCCAATACTACTATAGGTGTATTACTAGGGCAAGAATAAGAAAATTAAAAGGCTTTTTCCATTTAATATATTAGTAAAAACCTAAATAAATAAATAAATAATTACTTCGTGACTCAAAAGGAATTTCTGGTAGTATTTTATGCCATCATCAAATTTTGCCATTATATTATCGGGTATCATGTATATGTGCATACCAACTACACTACAATAAAAAAATAATTAATAAACCTATGGTAAATGGATAAGTTATACAATGGATACTACTATTAAAATAATTTAAAATTATTATCATGGATAAACCTATTCAAACCAATGTAGTTGTTGAGTCTTTATCAAGGTTGAATACTGTGGGTGAAGAGGAACTTATATATGATGCTTTCCTAGATGATCACTTGTTTGCAATATTAGGATATTTTCCTTGGTTTGTGAACATCATAAATTATTTTGTAATAAGGAAAGTTCCTCCTCCATATACCCCTAAAGAAATAAATTGCTTGGTTCAAATAAATTAAGGGGTGGTTGTTTAAACATGGACATGGCAATGTCTTGCATAGGTTTGTTTGAGAGGACAAAGCTGATGATATCCTTTGGGAATGTCACGAAAAACCTACATGTGGATATTATTTAGTCAAGCATATTACTAAAAATATACTAGATTCTAGATATTACTATCCCTCACTCCATCGAGATGTAAACAAATATGTACATCATTGTGATCAATGCCAACACATAAAGAAACCATTGCACCTAATACAATTCCTCTCCAATATCAGATGGTATTAGAACCATTTGAAAATTTGGATTTAGATTTCATTGGGCTCATTAGTCCATAATTATAAGGGAAATGATAAATTTTTTATATAGATTACATGAACAAATGGATAAAAGTGTGTGCTTTTGTTTATGCTCATGAGGACAAGGTAATGGAATTTTTGTATAGTTAAATATTTTAAATTTTGGGTTCTCTATGCACCATTGGGATTGATCACTATCAACCATTTATGTCATATGTGATACAATCATTCATAATGTTTTACAATATTAAGCATAACAATTCATCTCCGCATAACCCTTAAACCAATGGTCAAGTAGAAGTTAACAATAGAGTGTTGGATAAAATATTAACAAATATAATAGTGTCAAATAGGATAAATTGAGCTATCCAACTATCAAAATATATCTAGTATTACAACATTACTTGGAACTCCACCACTAGATTCACCTCATATGAACTAGTTTATCATAAGAAACACATCCTACCTATTGAGTTATAGACATTTCATGTTGCACTTGATGTTGGTATTGCGTTGTCATAGATATAATAGCAAAATATGTTGTATCTAAATGATCCCAATGAGATATGAATGGGTGCTCTTCACTAGACATAAATCATCCAACAAGAATTGAAGACATGACATGAAAAACATATCAAGAACAATAAATACAAGTCAAATGGATAGGTATTACTCTTTTATTCCTACTACATTAATTTCAATAATAATCTATGGATGAGATGCTTGAGGCCATACAAGATCAACCAAGCTTATGACAATGGTATCATGAGATTTCTACCGATTGATGATTCAAGGCAACAAATGGTATTGAATGGCCATCGATTGAGATTGTACAATAAGTCATTGATTAAGGAGGACTTTTTTTCTTATTTGATGCCATAGTTTGACTTACATATTGTGAAAGGGACCCCTCTTATACAACAACTAATTAGTAATTATGTTATATCAAATAAAAAGGTGTATATTCCAATGGTGAAAACCCTTTGGAGCACCATTTGGCCAAGGTTAGCATAAAAAATAGTTTTTGATATGCTTGCCTTACAAAAAACTTTAGGGTTGTGAAAAACATTATGGATGTATCTAGGATAGAAGAAGAATGAAAACTAGAAATAATGGTTAAAAAAATATTTTGATGCATGATATCTCTGAACTTTATTCTAATGGCTCTAATAATTTTGCTACAATGTGTCTATATAGTTCTGTTTATTTAAAATCACCTTACACCATCCATCTTAATGAGGTACATATTTTTACTATTTAGATTTTATTTAATATGAGTATTTAGTGTAACTATATTTAATCTAGGTTATGTTGCACAAAAAGAAAAGTTTTGCATGTAGAGGATAATTTAAAACAAGAGATATGCTACCGTGGGATCAAGTTAAGAACAAGCACTAGATCCTTTTGGTGTAGCTTATTTAAGGTAGAGCATTGGAACATTCTAATGGGTATAGTTTCAATAATATTTTTGGCACATGAGGTAGTCTTGTGCATTGCATAAAAAATGAGATGAAAGAGATGATAATTGAGCTATACCACTTAAAATATTGATATCATCATTAAATTTCATGTAGACAACTAAGGAATGCATGGTATTTGCACATGTTTAATCCTTCTTGACTAAAACATGTTGTATGAAACACAAAGAGAAGAGGTTTTATGCACAGAAAAATGAGACATATGGAAAGACAATAAGGATGCATATGACATATTGGACACTATTTAGAGTTGATAGTAATTCACCTTAGGTAAGGAATCACTTAAACCAATTGAGAAGATATTTTTTTATGAAAGTGACATATAAGGAAATAACAATAGAAACAATATATGGTGGATCTAAATCTATGTAATCAAGCCTTATTACCCACATAGGTGATTGATATGATGACCAATTAGGAATTTCTACCAAATATTAGGCAATAAAATACTTAATATTTCAAATGGATTTTTTATTTATTTTTTGCCTCACTTTTTCTTGACCATCTTATAGTGCACCAACCAAGATTACCATTGAAACCACCATATGAATACTCTCTTTAGAACCATGGGGTTGAAATATAAATCAAATGTAGATAATGTTAGTGAGTTGTTATAGAATCTAGAAGTTGAAAATGTGCTTTGGATGGAAATCTAGCTATACTTATTAGAGCTCTTTGATGGTTGAGACACCCAATAGGCTGACGGATTTGCCTTGAGCCTACATGAGGGAGTTTCTAGAGTTAGATAGGTAAAACGTTTGGTTACATTTAAAATTTTTAGTCAATTTTTAAGGATTCCTAAGGAGGGGTGAGAATTCTCGAAAAGCATTTACCCTCTAGCCAAATTATTTATATAGTTTCACATAAAAAAAGAAATTGGGACCTTGAATATGATGTCAATGGAAAAATGTATGGGTATGAATAAAATGAACCTAGAAAAACCATAATATTATATTACTTCATGGGCAATGAAGTTTCTAACTTGCAACAAATAATCTATGACACTCCTAGGATTTCATTAATTATACTCATCCACCTTCACCATGATGAGCAAAAGCTAAAATGTGACCTTAATTTACATTTTTATTTAAATTTTATTTTGCATTATATTCCATAAAATCTCAAGCTAATGATAAACACCACAACTTTATTAAGCTTATTTTCCACCATTGTTTCTAGGGTGGTGGCAATGACGAAAATTGATGGAATTTTTTTTTTGTGAAACCTAGATAGAATCCTCAATTGGAATCCCCATATTTGTACATGTAAAACACCCTTGAAATATGTAGAACAATAGATACTCCAAAATTTTTAAGACCCAAATGAGAACAAGAATGATAAGAAATAGACTAGAGGCTATAGGGACTTATAAATCTAGAGGGGAATAATGATAATTCCAGGACATTGAAATCATCCAAAGAGCCAAGAGTACTTAATGATAAATATCCACCTAATGCTTATGATTATCTAGAAACACTTGAAGAACTAGGAGCCTTGAACTCTAGAGCTTCCAAAAAATCCAAAAACCCATGATGCTCTAAGGACACCTAAAAATAAAAATAAATGAAAAAGGGTGAGACCAATCACACTAGGGGTTCATTTCATTGATGTCATATTTAGGATATGGACACAATGGAACTAAATTAGGGGTTCCACCAAAAATTATTAGAGGATCAAGTTCATAGTGAAAGCCCAATATAATAAGAGGCTATGTAAACTATTAGTGAAGAAGGGAGTCTCCCAATATACTAGCCACAAGCATAAAATGCATAGGTGGAAGGTCCACTAAAAGTGTGGGATGGGCTGTTAAATTAGGTTTCCATTGAAGATTCACAAAACACGTTTCCTATGGAAGGGATGACCAATAAACTTAGTCACATGATATGCAAATACAATTTGAACCTTCTATAGATACTATAGGACAACAATATGAAGGAACAAGTAGCCCTAGGCCATTATGGGAGGAAACTATTAATTTAAATAATATTTATTTAGAGGGGGCATGATAATTATCTATTCCCTATAGAAAAAATTCACAATAGATAATAGCTTATGATAAGAAAATTATGCACAAATAGCCCATGACCAATTGGCCAATGTAAAGACTAGGGAAAACATAATCTTGGTATCCAAACCTAAGAGTGTATCTAGAATAATAGAAGAAAGGTCTAAGGAGATTATGGACCAACCATTTCACACTCGTGCATAGTTGAAAAAACTATATGGCTAGTAAGAGGAGTCAAATAGAGCTATAAACCAAGCACTACACTACTCGGGGTTGCACTAAAGTATTTAGACATATCCAATGTAGCAAGGGATAGTAGGGAATATAGAAAAAATAATATTTTGAACATTAAATGCAAATAATTTTTTTATGTTTTTTCTCCATTAACACTACTGATATTGACCTCAATACCCTATTAGAGGAGACAAATACATGAGGACATGCACTGGTCTCAACTAGGGGTAGTGATAGGGCCTTAAATTATCTTATTATAACTTCAATTATTTTTTTGTTATTTAACCTTGGATTACATTGTAGTTTACCTAAAAATTGTAGATAGTTAATGCAAATAGGATAAATATGACACCACGTTTGATAGAACATATTTATGTGTTTTGCAAAGAATAGAATGTGAGATCCTGAACCTAAATAACAAGTATTTTGGCCTACAAAACATGTTTGTTCTTTTATAGGGCTAGATGATAGTTAGAAATAGAGTGCCTTTGCCAAGATGACATTAGATCACCTTTATTGGGATAGTATTTAAGGAACCTCATAGTTAAAGAACCAAAGGTATGTCAATTTACTAAACTAGAGACTATGCTAAGCTAGCAACAAAGATTATGCTAAACTATCATTAGAAACTAGATTAACCAACACTAAGAGGATTACAATTACTACCATAAAATATACAAATCTTTAAATACATTGATATAATCCATGAGGATTTAGGGTATGCATTGACATGAGCATTGTTAGATAATAATATATTATTTGGTACTTGCCAATGTATGCCCAAGGTACCTATGGTACAATGAAAATATTAGAATTGGATTTGGGTATATAGTTTAGGAGAGTGATTTAAATTTCCCCTTTATGTAAGTGCCATTGTGCAGGATATATTCAAGTGTCATTTAATTAAGTGTACAAATGTGTAAAGTGAGGAAGTCCACGAGTGTCAATTAAGTGTGTAAGTATGTAATGTGAGAAAGTGCATGTGTCATGTATTAGGTGTGCATATATAAGTGTGTAAGTTTCATGTAGAAGAGTGAAAGTGTCATAAAGTTAAGTGTGTAAGTAAATAAAGAGTCAAGAGTCATTTATACAAGTGGAAATATGATAAGCCAAAGAACATGTGAGACTTATCTTATGTAAATAATAGGAAGAGTTGTAACTCCTAATTATGTGAGGAGTGTAGTAGTCAAGTATTTAAGATCCACTTTACTAAGGTTATATTATGGAGATAAAGCTCCACAAATAGATCTAGAAAATGTATGAAACATCCAAGAATGAATATTGAAGCTTGTATGCATATTTTGAGCAATTCTACTACAAGTTTTCCTCATGTTATTGCATGAAATTTGTTTATTATTTATATTCATATTTGTCATTTTTTATGAATATTATTATTAATAATGTTGGCCATGTAATATATTGATTACTCTTATATTTGAGTCTACTCAAGATCCAAAATATTGGGACCTAAATTAATATAGCTTAATAGAAAACAATGGTATCAGAGCTGCCTTGAGTAGAATCTATCGATAGCATTAGAGAAAGTCTTCGATGTGAATTTATATTAAGAGTCATGCGAAGAAAAAATAGATTCATTTTGTTGTAAATTTCAAATTTATAGATTGATATATGATAGGGAGCTATTGCAAAGCTTCCAATATTTGAAAATATTTCTAGAAAATGTTATTATATTCTAGAGTCTTTCCATTCAAAAGGAAAAAATGTGAAGACTAGGAATTAACTTATTGATTAAGGGGACAAATCAAAAGTCACCCTAAAATTTTGGATTCTCTCTAGAGATAGATAACCGCATATTGAGTGGAGAAAACCCACCAAAGATATTATAGTGCTTTAAATTTTGGGTATATTTTGATCCTAACTAGATAGTACACATATATAGTTGTAGTCTCAAGAAGGCTATAGAAAAATTTGAAGAACTAAGAAAAGTACTTGAGAAGAAAAATTTAAAGAACTCAAGAAAGTACCTAAGAAAAAAAATTGAAGAAATTAGGAAAATAACTAAGAAGAAGAATTTGAAAAACTTATGCAAATACTTAAGAAGGAGAATTTGAAGAACTTAGACAAGGATTTGAGAAGAAAATTTTGAATAATTTAGGAAACTACTTGAGAAAAGAAAGTTTTAAGATGTCAAGAAAAAACTTGAGAAGAGAAAATTTTGAAGATATTAGGAAAGATATGAGAAGAGAAGAAAAGAAAGAGCAAGTAAAATATAATGAACTAGTTCTTGCTTTGGATGGTAACTTATCCTAGTGACAATAAATCTAAGTTAAAGACTAAGAAATGATTCTATCCATCGAGGTGTTATTCCCTATGAGATAGACCAGTTCATCTAGAGGAAAACTACAAGAACTAGATCAACTAGGGAATGTAGAAATGTCCAACTAAAGCACTAATATATGAGGCAATGAATCACAACATATAGGGACATTTATAGGTCTAGACAAAGTTATATTTACTGAATCAATGCACTAGACAAGCAAGGGACTACAAGAGGTTAAACCAAGATATCATTATGTATAGTATTAGATCAAACTAGTTTGAGGATGTCAAGAGGTTAAGGTGAATAACCATTAGAATTTTCTACTATAAAAGATAAAATTTGAGAAGGAAAAAAATAAATATTACTATATATTTATAAACATTTGCATATGTTACACTTTTAATGTTCCATTAAAAATATTTATAATCGATTAATATCATTGTGATAATTGTAGTCATTATAACATCTTTAGAAGTAGTCAAACAAAGCATTATAGGTGTCATTATTGATGTATACAAACTAAGCAGTTATTTACCCATGTTTATGGTCAACTTGACCTAATCCACGAGGAGGATATAAGGATAAACATATTATCCTTTGATTTATTACATTTAAAAATTTTGGTCCTAAAGTATTAAGTTTTTAATTTGGAGAATTGAAATATAGGAACTAAATTTATTATTTAAGTGGGAGCTAAAAGGAATTCAATTTTATAGGTTTAAATATTAAGGTAGGATTTATAAGGAATTTTACCTCATATTTGAAATATTGAAAAAATATTTGATATTCTATATTTGTAACTAATTTTGCAATGTATTTCAAAAATTCAAAATTTTAAAAATTTTAAAATTTATTTAATTTTGGAGAGAAAGATTTTTACTCCAAATTGTTTTTTGAAAATTTAAAAAAAATTTAATATTTGAAAATTTAGAAATTTGAAGGATTTAGAGACTTTGCAAATTTAAGAAAGTAGGGAGATAAAAGGTTTGCTACCTCAAAATTTTGAAAAATTAAATTTGCAAAATTCGTTTTTGAGAGGATTTGAAAATTTGAAATTGCTAGTTTACAAATTGTAACTGATTGGATTTTGAAGTAATTAGGAATATTATTCCAAGAGTTTAAAACTATATATATATATATAATAAGTATTCAAGTAGAAAATAATACATCATCATAAAATATGCAACTCATTTATGAATAAAATAAATATAGAATGTCCTTAATATTGCATCAATGGTTGCATTATTTTTTCAAGAATAATAATGATTATGATTGTAAAACTATGATTTGGAAGCAAGGATTGAAATATAAAGATGAATATTATAATCATTTGGAATGTAATTGTTGTAATAGAATTGGGCATGTAGAAGTGAGATGTTGGATTCTTTATCCATGCAAATTTTATGGAATAAATAATCATTCTACAATAGTTTATCAATATAAGGAAAACAAATATGAATACTTAGAAAAATAAATTATTGACGAGATTAGACAACCTTCTTCAAAGTCTTGTTTTTGAAATTATTCCAAGTTTCATAAAAATTCATGCTAAATGGTTCAAATATCAAGATAGAAAAGAGAATAGCTTATGAATATTATAATCTAGTGCAATGCTAGAACAAGAATAAAAGAAATATTAAATCATATCTTATCTCAAGATTATAATAATGATGAATTGCTTGATTTATAAAAAATATAGGAAACAAGAAGATGGATCAGATATAGTCCTAGATTACCATGCAGATATTATAGATAGAGGAAATGGATGAATACAAGATCCAATATGAATATAAACATTAAATACTAAAGCCTTCAATAACTGAATAATGTAATACAAGGGTTTTTGGAGAATATTACATTATTTGGTACATGCTAATGTATCCCAAGGGGTACAATGTAAATATTAGAATAGGGTTTGAGTCTATAGTTTAGGAGAGTGATTTATATTTTCCATTTATGGAAGTGTCTATGTGCAAGATATGCACAAGTGTCACGTAGTTAAGTGTGCAAGTGTGTAAAGTTAGGAAGTGCTCAAGTGTCATGTAATTAAGTGTGCAAAAATATAATGTGGGAAAGTGCACAAGTGTCATGTATTAGGTGTGCATGTAAAAGTGTGTAAGTGTCATGTAGAAGAGTGCATGTGTTATAATGTGCAAGTAAATAGAGAGTCAAGATTCATGTATACAAGTGGCAATATGATAAGCCAAAGGACATGTGCGGCTTGTCTTATGTAGAGAATAGGATAGGTTACAACTCATGGATATGTGAGGAGTGCAATAGTCATGTATGAAAAAGTTACCTTTATAAGGTTATATAATGAAGGTAAAGCTCCATGAAATGGATATAGAATTTGTATGAAAAATCCAATCATGAATACTAAATCTTCTATGCATATTTTGAGCAATTCTATTGTATTACAAAATCATGAAGCACATTGTATTGATCTAAATGTTGGAATATATACAATGCTAAGTTGGTTCTAAGGTAGTTAATGAACCACCCAACTAGTTATAAAACTACCCACTTGGAGAAGAGCTTAGGCGCTTATTTTGCAATAATGTAATATAAAACATATATTGTAACATCCCCTTTATTACATTATTGGCAAATACAAATAGCATTACAAAACAATTCAAATTTAATCCGTGCAAGTGCCTTGGTGAAAATGTCTGCAACTTGCTCATCCATGGGAATGTACTTGGAGTTGTATGTGATGTTTTGGAACTTCATCGCGAATGAAATGACATTGAGTATCAATGTGTTTGGTATGATCATGAAATATTGGATTCTTGACAAGATTTAAAACACCTTTATTTGCACAAAATAAATGAAGTGAAAGGTTCATGGGAAGATCCATGTTTGTAATAATATGACTTAACCATATTATCTCGTAGAATTATCCACTTTCTATGTGATATTCTGCCTCTATATATGATAAAGTAACCACTTGCTACTTCTTATTTTTCTAGGAGATAGGACCAAATCCAATATGTAAAATATATCCAAAATTTGACTTATGATCACCAATGGATTCGACATAGTCTGAGTTTGTGTATCCTTGTAAATAGAACTTGATATTCTTATTATACTCTACGCCAAAATTTGTAGTACCACAGACATAATAAAGAACTCTCTTTACTGCTTTCTAATGACTCACCTTCGGTTCCTGCATGAACCTTGAAAGATAACCTATGTCAAAACTGATATCTAGTATGGTATTTTTTAGATATATGATAATCCCAATCAATTGGCGATAGCGAGTACCATATACCTATGGTGATTTATCATATCGTGATAGCTTAAGTCCAGGATCCATTGGATTTGCCTTAGAATTATAGTTAGTCATGTGATATTTATCAACCAGTGTCTTGGTATACTTATTTTGTGTTACTATGATATGATTCTCTTCTGAGTCACTTCCAAACCAAGACAACAATGAAGAAGTCCCAGATCTATCATTTCAAAATATTATTTCAAATCTTCTTTTACTCCATCAATCATACTCTATGAACTCCTTGCTATGATCAAATCATCTACATATAGCACCAAAATCACTATGTCAGAACCATTGTTCCTGATATAGATATTTGCATCTGAAGGACTTATTTTGAATCCATGTTGCACCAGGTGACTGTCTATTTTGATGTACCAAGCTTGTGGAGCTTGTTCTAGCCCACACAAGGATTTGATCAACTTGAAAACTTTTTGTTCTTACCCTTCAACGACAAATCCTTCTGGTTGGATCATGTACACTTATTCTTGTAGGTCACCATTCAAGAAATCATTTTTACATCCATATGATGTAACTTCCACCCAAACTAAGTTGCCATGGTACAAAGTACTTGAATGGTAGTCATTTTTGTAGTAGGGACAAAAGTATCTTTATAATTTATGCCTTCTTTCTGAGCATAGCCCTTTGTAACAAGATGGGCCTTATGCTTATCAATAGTACCATCTATCTTATACTTCACTTTGAACATCCATTTGTAGCCAATGGGTTTATTTCTTGAAGGTAGATTTACTAGCTTTCATGTATGATTTTTCATAAGAGATGTATGTTCTGCTTCCATAACAACCTTCCACCGAGGCTTACTAAGTACATACTGAATAGTTGTGGGTTCATTATCATCCAATGCTAACATATAAACACTCTCATCATCCAAATATGTTTCTATATCTTCCTCTGCATCTACAAATAGTTCATCAAATTGTTGGTAAAGCTCGTCAACCTTTGAATTTTATGCCTCTACTCTCATATTCTGAGTCATATTGCAAGTACAAGTTCGATCTAGAGTTAGATCTGTAAGTGATGTCAACTTGGAATCTCTCAATGTACTAGTATACAATTTTAGAATCTTGTTCTGTGGGGGTGGAACCTCTTTCTTAGGCTTATCTTCCTCAAGGTATATAGTTGTAGAAGTGTTATATGATGTGAAATCTTCATAAAACACCACATCTCGACTTATGTGTGTTTTATTGGTCATAGGATCTATCAATCAATATACCTTTGAATGCTCATCATAACCAAGAAAAATATATTTTAGGGTTTTCTCATCTAACTTATTCCTCTTTTGTTTTGGTGTGTGCATGAATTCCTTACATCCAAAAAATCTTACATGAGAAATGGAGGATTTCTTAACACTCCATGCTTCTTATGGAGTCTTTACCTGTAGATCTCTTGTGAGTTCTCTTTTTAGGAGGTATGATGTTGTATTCACTACTTATGCCCAATACTCTTGCTCAAGGTGTGCCCCCTTAAGCATACATAAAACCATTTCCACAATGAAATGATTCCTCCTTTTAGCAACTCCATTTTTTTGTGGAGTATAGGTTGTTTTTAGCTATTTATTAATCCCATGTTAACTCATAAATGATGAAAATTCCTTGGAGGTATATTCCCCCCTCGATCTGAGCGAAGGATTTTTATGGAACATATTGACTCCTCAAAAAGCTTCTTGAACTATTGAAAGTATATAAATACCTTGAACTTAAATTTAAGAAATAAAACCCACATATTTCATGAGTAATCATCAAAAAATAATTGAAAATCCATCTTTTCACCATAGCTAGTTGGCATAGGACCGCACATATCGATGTGTACCAACTCCAAAGGTTTCCTAGCTCTTGAAGAGCTAACCTCAAATGGTACTCGATGTTTCTTCCCTACTAAGAAATCCAAGCAGACTGGTAATATGGATGAAAGGTTGGGAAGACCTCTCACCATATCATATTTTCTCAACTCAAACAAATATCCTAAACTTAGATGCCCATATCTCTTGTGCGACAAATAAGTAGTTTCCTTTGTATTTATTACCAGGGCAACATGAGGCATTGAAACGACATCTAAAATGAACAAGCCATATTTGTATGATCCTATTGCTACATGTTTTCCTTTTTTGGTGATAAAAATATCTTTTTGCCCTTCTCAACACTAAAAACAACATCCATTTCTTGATCCAAGATCTGAGGGACTAACAACAAATTGTTAGCCAATCTAGGAACATAGATAACCTTCTTGATATGAAATTTTCCATATGGAAGAGTGACCTTGGACTTCGTAAGTATGATTTTTAGGAATTGTTACCAGATTAGCTTCCTTTACCTCAAATATCTCAAACCATGACCTATAACTATTCATGTTTTTACCGGATCCAAAATCAATATACCACACTACTTATTTCTACTGGGATGAAGTGTGAGTTATGAGCACCTTGTGTGCTCTCTCAGAATTTGAGTTTGAGTCTGATGCAACAAAATCTGAGTCCAAGTTTGATTTAGGATAAGCAACATTCTGCTTGGGTTTCTTATGCTTCTTCTATGGTTTGTATTTTCCTTTAATATTATTTTTGTGATCTTGGTCATTATGTTGTTTTTATTAAGAAACCACCTATTGGTATCATGGTTATTCATATCACAAATATTACAATATTATTTATATTTCTATTTATGTTTTTTCCCTTTTACTTTTGATGAAGATCCTCCATTTTGAACATTACGTTATTTATTACCCAATTTTTTGGTGTAGACGACATTATATAGTACTTCATATTTCTAAAATTGATTTGCCTCCTCACATTGAAGAAAATTCACCAATTCCACAAATGAAACTTGTCTACTAGATACATTAAAAGAGGTGATCAAAACTTTATATAATTTTGGAAAAGCTCTCAAGATGACTGAGGTTAAGAGAGTATCTGCCACTGTATCTCCCATAGCATTCAATTTGGCTTTCAATTTCACCACTTTGTATAGGAATAGGTCAATTGTCTCACCAGATTTCATACTGAGTGTATGTAGTTGAGTTTCAATGTTTAGAACAGTGGACTGATTATTACCTTTATAAATGCTAATCAAAGCATCCCAATCTTCCTTACCAATTTTGGCATCAAAGATATGAGTTTGGACCTCATCTATAGTAGCAAGAAGAATAAAAATGAGACATATTTTGTCCTTCTTATCAAAGGTCTCTTGATCTAACCCTGTTGTTCTAGGTTATTTTGTAGTGCCAGTCACTACATCCCATAAATATTCAACCTGAATGATAGCTCTCATATTTGTCTTCCATGGTGCAAAGTTAGAACCTTTTAGTAACTATGAATCTGATAGATATTTGTGAGCAATGGCCATTGTTAAGGTTTCTTATAACACCAAATGGTCCCCCTTTATTTATACCTGATAGGCCTTTATATCGAACCTCTCTATATACCCGCCCTTACGTGAGGGAGACTATAAGTACATGAGAGTAGAAAAATACGTGGAACATAGGTGGTACTGAAAGGGAACCATTTTATTTATGACACCTACCATAGAAGGTATTTCCTCATGCATGGGGTGTAACTTCCCCTAAACACTTCGGAAAGCACTTCATTAGGATTTACGTCTAACAACAATAACGATTAGGGTATAAATGGAGTGAATATCAGAACTAGTTTACCTTATTTCTCCTCGATGATTAATAGAGAACAAGCTCATATGTCATTATTGTAGTTGTATTAGGTGTTAGATATAGTATTCCAAGCATGATAGCATCATCTGTAAGTTTGGACCAGAGGTATCGTATATATCAAACGTTTTTGTGCAATAAATTGCACAAATAGGTGTAAAAAAAATTGGAGTCTTTTCCATGCTTTGTATATTTTACTTTATGATTAAAATGCAAGAAAACATGAAATTTAAATGCAAAAATAATCACAAGTGCCCACAAAATTTTAAACACTCTAGGTGTCAGTTTCCACCAAAAATGCACCTATTACAATCCCAATTTTACAATGAAGATATTCACTTCCACAAATTCTTTTCAAATCAACAATTTTTCTTCCCCCCTTTGCCTTAGAATTTTGTAAAAATAATGCTTGTGATCCCCCCTTTTTTGTTTCAAAATAAACAAGGATGAAAAAATTGTGCTTTTACCCTTTCAAAATTCCGAAAATAAAAACTTATCCCTCCAAAATTGCTTGAAAGGAATAAACAAAGTATTTTTGAAAAATACCTCTTAAAGAACCCCTCCGGGTGCTTTGGAAAAAAAAAATCCACTTTTATGCCCTCTGTGGTCAAAAAATGTCCATTTGTTGGCAAAAAATTGGACCTTCCTTGGCAAAAAATGATAGGACAAAAAATTGTCAAAATGTCGTCAGCAAAATAAATTGTTGACAAAAATTATTGACAAGAAAATTCTTGCTTGAAAAAATATGCGGTTGTGAAGAAAAATTTTTGAGAAAAAAGTTTCGATCTATGTTTTTAATCCCTCCGCAAGATTCGAAACGAGCACCTCCACCATGCAACTGATCATGCTTGACCAAGTGCACTACCAAGGCCGTTGGGAAAGGAAAGCCACCAGCATTGGTTTATAGTGGGTGCGACCAAGATTTTTGAAAAAACTATCATGGGATTTATCCCACATGCATTATACCGATGCATTCTAATGACTTTTAAGTTGTAGTAGGTGCCTTGAAAGGTGACTACCTTCGGGAAGTCACCCCCAGCCTTTTATCACCTGCCAAATCATGTTGCTGCCCACCAACCATAAACTTCCATGTAACCACCTAAATTGATACATAAATGGCTCATCAAATCCAGTCAGCACTACGATGCCAGCCACCTCGCCATGTGTCTACCAATCAACATCTACCACATGTGTCTCGATTTGCATGTTGTGTTAGGTTTTTATCTACATGTTTTCAATCATGTTGTGCATGTGTCCTCTGTTCGATATGTCGATATCCTCTCGCCTGTGTATCCTGTCCTCAGTCAGTGCCAAGCACTATCCACCTCAACCCTTGCATCAGGGTCAAGTTGGAGGAGGATTATCTGAGTCGGTTATCCGTATCGGCTGGTTGCTCATCAGTGTCGTCTGGTCCACATCGATCTAGGAAAGTGTGTCTACCTGCATCCACTTGAGGGAACATACCCGTGTTGGGCTATGCCCTTCTCCTCCTGCCAATGTCTTGCATCCTCTACATTGTTCTCTCATCGTCGAGCTCTGATACCATATTACAAAATCATGAAATAAATTTTATTTATCTAAATGTTAGAATATATACAATGCTAAGTTGGTTCTAAGGTAGTTAATGAATCACCCAATAGGTTATCAAACTACCCACTTGGAGAAGCGCTTAGGATCTTGTTTTGCAATAATTTAATATATAACATATGTGCTAACATATTGTAAGTGTTCTTAATATTATTGCATGAATGATTTTGGTCATTTATATTCATATTTATGATTATTATTATTAATTATGTTGGCCATATTATATATTTATTACTCTTATATTTTATTCTAATCAAGATCCAAAATATTGGAACCTAAGATAATATGGCTTAAAATCCAACAAGCATCCACCATGGTATAATATCAAATTTGATATCATGAATTGATCGCATGGAGACTTAGCTGAGATTACATTTTACATAAATGATGGGCTCCATGAAATTTGATGAACCTAATATGTCCTACTAAAAAAAGCACTTGTTTTCTAAATTAATGACATGATAGCTAATTTTATAAACCAATAACGATGACTATTTCTAGAACAAGATAAATTAGTGATTTCTAGGCACATGAATCATGAAGCTAGCTAAAAAATATTTCAATGCCTAATTTTATGTTACTATTAAAATGTTTACTACTATATATTTTGATTGTAAATATAGAATAACTATATTTGTTATATGACCTTGCAATTATATAAATGACTATATATTTTTATTAAAATTCTAGCTATTGATTAGATATTAGATAAAAACAAGTATTTAGGATAATGATTAGTCATATGATTTAATTTTATTTACATCAGTATTATTTTGTATGTTTTTTTTTTAGATAATAAAGTTGGCTACAAGCCCTATTTTAGACCTAAGTTAGTCATCCTTTCTACATTGTTGTAACCAATGACCCACTCTAATATGACATGGAGAGTTTTATACTTTACATTTTATCATCTACTCTACTATGATTTATTAGCTTTGCATATTTTACATTATATATACTACTTTATAGTTTTCTATACACATGTTATTGTAATTTTAGCAATTAAATATTTGGGAGAAAATTACACAATAGTATAGGAAACATTTTAGATTATTCATCCTACAACTTAGAGCATACTTCAGTTCTATATGAGAACGATTTCAATTTGAACAATTCTAGTAGAAGTAACTAGTTCTTTCTCTTTCTACAATTATGTTTCATTGTGCTTTTGTGAGAATGTGTGGATATAAATTCTATAAGCATAATTTCTTTCAAGTAAGTGATATTTTACAAGAAATATGTAGAAAACTCTTACAAAAACTTATAGTGAGAATAGTCCATTCATATAACTTATTGATGCCACCCCAGATTTATAAATTAAAGTGAAGGTAATATTTAACCTTGTCATGTATGACATCAATCTAAATATTAATTGTAGTACATAAATCTACAGTGTTTCTAGGATTTGTTACTAGAGCAAGTTGATATCAAAATGAGTATTCCATTAGTGAAGTTTATCTAGTTTCTATGAAGCAAGAGACACCTTTCAAAGCTTGTGAAATCATGCTACCGCTAGAGAAATTGGAAAGGAGGAGATGCAAATTTGAGTGAGAAGAAAAAAATTACTTTTATTTCTATTTATGTTTACAAGTGTTGCAAATATTTATTTTATATTAGAGGAGTTGTAGAGACATTTGAGAAAAGTTATATTTATGCTAAAAGAGTTGTTATCACAAAATTAATTTATGTTGTCTAAAAAAAGGTGTTGTCATGTAGGGAAAGAAATATGCTATTTGAAGAAAAGAATGAACCATCTAGATTATTACAATAGAGTTTGAATGTATCAGTAATAATATTCTATTTTAAGTTGTCATATGAGAGAGCCATTTGATCATTCCATCTAAAAAATATTTCCATCTAAAATTTTCATCTAGAAGGGTCATTTAGAGTTGTTGTCTAGAAAAGGTCTATTGTTTAGAAAAGAGGTTATATAGAAATACAATATGAAGTTATTGTCATTGGGAAATATTTTTCTAATGATTTCAATCAAGATATGTCATATAGATCTACTACCATCTAAAGTTATCATCAAAATCTACTACCATGTAAAGCTACTATTTTCTAGAGATGCTACCATTCTGAATTATTATACTTGCATTTGGATTTGATGTCTAGAGTTGCTATCTTTGGAGATACTATTATCCAAAGTTGATATCATCTAGATATGCCATCTAGAGCTACTTGTTAGATTTTTAGACATATTATCTCAAGCCCCAATATTGAGGATCTTGAGTAGAATCAAATATAATAGCAACAAATATACTAAATAGCCAAAATCAATGAACATAACATTCCTAAAAATAACAATAATATGAACAAAATGATCAATATTAATAACAATATGCATAAGATAAACATACAATATAATTTCTCAAAATATTGCATACAATATTCAATATTCTCTTATGAGTTGTCTATTACAATGGAATGTGTTCTAAATTGATGATGATAAAATACATTGAGCTTTATCTCCATTATATAACCTTAGAATGGTGACTCTTCAATACTTGACTAATGCACTCCTCACATATCAAAGAGATACAACCATTCCTATTCCATAAGAAAAATATTACATGTCATTTGGCTTCACATATTTCCACTTGTATACATGACTCTTGACTCTCTATTTACTTGCACACTTTACTCTATGACACTTGCACACTCCTACATGCACACTTGCACACTTTACTATATGACACTTGTGAACATCCTACACATAGACACATATATAATGGGAAATATAAATCACACTCCTAAACCATAAACTCAAACTCTATTCTAATATTTACATTGTACCATAGGTACCATGGGTGTACATTAGCATGTATCAAATAATGTAATAATATCCAACACCCCTCATATTATATTATTTGGTTATTGAATACTTTAGTATTAAATATATTTTATATTATCCTTTGTATTGATCCTCTTTGTCTTTAATTTTTGTGTCTTTTTTTTCTTTCTTTTGTGCTTTGCTCTAGTCTTCTTCTTTGACTTTCTTGTCTTCATATTCAGTTGTGGCATGTCTACTAGTGTAACTATTAGATAATGAGTTAGTAAGTAGTCATGATAATATATTTTAGAATATAAATTTTCCCTATTTAATCTAACATATGCTTCAAATTATCTCGCAATTGACATATTTCTTGTCTTGTTTTTTCTCTCGATAGATCTTAAAGGTGAGAAAATCCATATACATCATAACACATACTTTAGTTGAAAATACAATGATGTTCTGTTAATTCCACAATTATCTAAAAATATTCTCATGAAGATGGGCGATAAATGTTGTGAATTTTTCATATTTTACATTTTTGAGAATTAAAAATAATCTCATCTTCAAATCATTTGACATTTCCTTCTTTCCATCAAAATCATCCATCAAATTTTGTGTATAGAATTTTAACTTGTTCAACATTTCTTCACTATCTTCATTGAATGCATTTTTAATGATTTCTTCCATAATGCAATTCTTTTATGTAGAAGAACTTCTAATTGCAATGTTTCAATTTTCCAATCAAACAATTTCTTCAAATTCTTCAATTTTATGATATGGTATAATTTCTCTGACAATCTTTACACTTAGAAAAATTTGATCCAACAAGTTGACAAATTTTATATACCTCTTCACACTCTGCTAGGGTACAACATTTCTGGTCACTTTCACACTTAGTGAATTTTTTTCGTGCTTTTCGACACATGGACGAACTTTTGGTACTCTTCTACACTCCAACATGGTACATTATTTTTGAACATTTTTATACTTTATCATATTTTTGCTTCCATGTGGGGGGTTTATTTTCTCAATATTGAATTTTGAATCTTCATTATCCAAATGCTAAATTCTCATTGGTGGGATTCACCATTGGCTTGGCTACATTTTTAATTCATTGGATTCTGAGGTTTTATTTTTAATGGTCGAGCTTTATTACCTTAAATTTGGAGTGTCGGATTTCAAATTGTAATTCATTCTAGAATGTCAGGTTTTTGATATCTATCTCTTGGCATTAGAGATACAAATATTTCTGCCATCTCCAAACTTAGAAGAATTGTAATTCATTCTAGAATGTCGGGTTTTTGATATCTATCTCTTGACATTAGAGGTAAAAATATTTCTACCATCTCCACACTTAGAATAATTTTCTCTCCAGTAATCCTATGGATATTTGGGACCCATCTACATTTTATCAAGGTACATTATTTCAGCAAGGCACACACTTAGTGAATTTTTTAACTTGCTTTTTGGTGTTGTGATGGACTTATGAAATTTTTGTACTTCTTTGCACTCCAGCATGTTACAATATTTTTGGCCACTTCCACCTTTAGAAAATTTTCAACTTACTCTCTGGCAAGTCAACAACATTCAGGACCACTCTACACTCTGGTAAGATATATTTTTTTGATAAAATTTACCCTTCACAAATAATCAACTTTCTTTGCACCCTTTTCACACTTTGGGATGGTAAATTATTTTCAATAAGACAAACACTTAGAAATATTTCAGATCTGATATTGCATATTTACTTTACACCTTCTAGCCTTGAGTATTTTGGAATTCAATGCCCTATGAATGAATCCGAATATTTTTAATGGATTCAAGATGATTTATACACGCCTAAAAATAATTCTTAGTAACCCATAATTGATATTTGACTGCCCATAAATGATTTTATTCTTGCCCAAAAATAATTTTCAAAGTCTCGAAATGGTTCTTGAATTCCTAGAATTGAATTCTTATGGCATGGGATTAATTTTTATATGTAAATTTAATTTGGAAAACATGAATTTTTAAGGGTCCAGATTCAAATTTTTTATTATTTGAAAATAAATTCATAATGTTAGGAAATGAATTTATGATAGCTTGGCAACAAAATTGCATTGTTTAAAAATGAATTACATGTACCCGAAAGTGATCGCCAATAACCCAAAAATAATTTTCACAAGTCTTTGATTGTCTAGAAATGATTTTCATAAAGCTGAAACTAATTATTGAATGCTTGAAGTTAATTATTGATACCTAAAAATGAATAAAACCGGTTGAAAGTAATTCTCAATGTATCAAAATTGATCTTTGGTTTCCTGAAAAATGATTTCATAAGTTCCGAGATATTTTTTGAATGTCTAGAATTGCACTCTTATTTCATCTAGATGCTAGTGTTTTAGAAATCACCAAATATTATTAAGTTGTGGATAAATCTGAATTTTCATTCTTTTTAACTTACTTTTCATATGGCCATTCATATAATTGGGAAACTTTGTATTTAAATTGTGGACACACAATCATTTTCTAGAAAAAGTTTTGGGAGACCTTGGTAGCAACATCGGAAGGTAAAACAATTAGGGCATTAAATCTATTTTGAGCCCAATAAAATCATATCCATTAAAACTTATCAAACATCATCCAATGTGGAATGCAACTTTTCAAATTGAAACCATTGAAATGAAATCAATATGATTGAAGCTCAATCCTTTGTAAAACATCCAATGTAAAGCGAAGAGTGAATGATGGATGTAAGTAAACTTAGATTAAAATTAATATTTCATCAAAATAAAAATTTCAAGTGAATCTTCAATTGTGGTGGGTTGTGTAATGGTAACAATAGGGCCTAGAATATTTATGATCCCAATTGGAATATGAGTGCTAAAAATCATGTTCTTGGTTTACTTGAAACAATGCACAATGTGGGCATGCTCTCATAATGACAAGATTAGACTACTTCTATGTAGTAAAAAATATTGATATCCTCCAAAATAATGTTTCTCATCCAGTCTATTTAATGGTAACTTTAGATTATCTCCCCATTAACTTGAGTATTAGGTGTGCCCCTGTAAGAAAACCTAAAAATAACTTATATTTCAAGTTAAAAACTTCCATGCTCAAGTGCAAATATTGTGTTAATGGAACCAGGAGAGTGTGCAATACCTTTTTGAGGTCATCAGGAGGGATAGGATGGATTATGTGGTGGGAGGAAGCCATCAAAATAACTATGGATTACCTTTGAGGTTTTGAAAAAATCCTAGCCTATTTTCATAGGAAAAAAGAGAAATAATTAGAGCAAAAAGTTGACCAACTCAGCCACCACCTCAACCAAAATATTAGCAACATTGCTTCTCAAAAGTAGTTAGGTAAAAAATAGGTAGATATTAGATAAATTCAAGCTTATAAATCCCATGGTGCACAAATCAAGGCATGCCTTCAGTGGATTTACGATGGTGATAAAAATTATAAATTATTCTTTAATACCATTAAGAATAAGAATAGATCAAAGAGGATAGAGGTTATTAAAAATCCTATATTTTGCCTACAAATTTCGATGGAGTACCTCCCATCCTTCATCTAGGAGTATTTTATAGCCTTTTTCAAAAGTGAAGGGCCCAACACAAAAGTTGAGTATTTTAAATAATTTTACAAATAATATGTATCTCCCAAAGTATCTGAAGGAGATATATCATTGTTGGACATACCTATTTTACAATATGAACTTCATTCTACCCTCCTCTCTTTGGTGAATGAAAAATCCATATGCTTTGATGGGATTTTGAGTGAATTTTTTAAGACCATGTGGGAGACTATAGGAGCTAATTTTTTGTGGATGTGTGAGGAGGTTATTACTCTTGGAGGCCTAGGGGAGACCACTAATCGAGAATTGATCAGGATTATTGCCAAAATACTTAAACCATAACTCTTATAAAATTTTGGCTAAGGCTCTAGCCAAAAGAATCCTCCTAGTGGTTACAAAATGTTTTTGCCTAGAGAAAACAATATTCCTAAAATGTTGCTGAATTTTGGATAATCTCCTTATAGCTTGGGAAGGGATGGGGTGGGCTTGAGCATAAGGGATCAAGGACCTTTACCTTAAACTTGATTTTGACAAAGCTCATGATCAATTAGAGTGGCCCTTCATCTTAAGCATGCTACATTGACTTAAGTTTTACAATATATTAATCAATATGGTAGCTTCCCTCTTTCCAAATGCTTATGTAAGAGTGATTATTAATTCAAAAATATCTAATAGCATTCTCATGGAAAGATCAGTTAGGCAAAGCTGCCCATTGACCCCCTATCTATTTGTAATTGCATCCAATGGCCTTGGTTATCTATTGTAATATACAATTAAAGAGGATAGGATAAGATGTATCCCCATTTTGGATGGCTCTCAGTTTATCAACTCTCACTTCATAGATGATTCTATGCTTTTTCCATTAGTAGATTAGCAAAATCTTATGAATATCCTTGAGAAAATTCACACCTTCTATAGGGCCTTTGGTGAAATAATCTAATAATATAAGAACTTTTTTATTTCTTTTGGATTTGATGATAAGCCAGATTAGATACCCACAATATGGGAGTGGTTGTAAAGAGGAAAAATATCTAAGTATTTTGGTTTTCCCTTTGCTGCTGACCTCTCACCTAAATTTATGTCAGATTGGTGTATGGACAAATTTACCAAAAAAATGGACTACAAGAAATATCTACAAATATCTCAAGAAATTAAAATCTAGATTGCTAGAAAAAATTTAGCCCCTTTCCATGTTTACTTCTCTTCTCTTTAATATTTGATCAAGGTTGGGTGTGATAAGATGAACAATATACCTTGGGAATATTTTTGGGTAAAATACCTAGCCAAAAGAGGCCTCCTAATGGTATCTTGGAACAATTATTATAGATTAGTTTCATGCAATGGGCTAGGAATTCCCAACCTCCAAGAACAGGGCCATGCACTCATGGTTAAATGGATGCAAAAGGTGATCATATTCAATGATCCATGGAAGGCATTAGTGAGGGACCATTTGAAAATCCCCCAAGTGGATGGTAAAATTTGGGTAAATATGTCATATGCTGACATTATTTTACAAGCCCCTTATTTCTATATAGGTGTCTGAAATAATCTCAAAGGTATTTGGAAAGCCTAACAATAGTTGCATTAATTTATTTCATGGCAGCCACCTCTAGAGCAAGGCCCCATAGATTTCCTCAAGCATAACTGATGGTGGTCACCCCTTCTCATACTTGATGCACAACCTCTTGGTATGAGTACTTGGTTTCCTACCAGGCATCTCTTTAAAAGGGAAATGATTTTGGTGGGTGATATTTCAAAGTTTTCTAAGTCTTCATGGAAAAATTGGAAGAAAATCTAGTCAAAATTTGGCCTCTATCCTACTGATTATGCAGTGATTATGCAAATCCTTTCTATCACCTCCTAAGCATCCTAACCTCTATCTTCTCCATTGAAAAATAGTTCCTATTGGATTCATTGAAAATGGTTTAGAAATAATGACTTCGAGCAACCAACCCTTAAGTTTTGGTACCAAGCCCTGCTTCCTATGAACTATCAACAATTTATAGATATACTCAATAATAAATGGAACTTAGATCTCAGTTGGACTACTTGGAGAGAACCTTCAAGCTTATCAACTCTATCCCAATTAAAGGAATGTTCTAGATTCTTCTTTGGAATGTATTCCTTCAAGTCCTATCTACTCAAAGTAGGATAAAATAGATGGGTCAAGGGCAAGGTGATTACCTTTTTTATTATTTGGAAGAGATAATACATCTATTTTAGAACTATGCTCCTGCCCATCATATTTGGTGTGAAGCACACCAATTTTTTTATCCCTTAACACTGCATATGACAAAGGATCAATCCTTATCGAGGATCAATTTGATGCCCAATAAAAAATTGTTCTCCATTACTAGGGTAGCCATCATATTTCATATATGGAAGATTCGATGCAAATCTATTTTTGAAATTGATCAAGAAAATATGTTTAATATATTAGTATCCAAAATATTTATTATTGTAAAATGCTAGTTGTAGGATGAGTCAACAGGTTGCACCCATAAGGATAAAGCACTACAAGAAGAAGTTACAACTCTAAGGAGGTATATCTATGAGACATTGGCTCATAGCTTGAATGCAATATGTAAATAAAATAATATGGTAGGTGAATTAATAGATAAACATAGCTTGGTGATGTATAATCAGGCACACTTGATGAAGCATAGAACAACACTCATTCCAATCCTCGCATTAGACTCCTATCATATCATGAGGTGGAGCAGGGTCACTTAGATTCTTATCCTTAGCATATGTTTCCTACCATGGCTACTCCCTTGAAGTTTTTTGTTTTGATAGAGTGTAGTAGTTTATTCTGAGTAGATAGTGTGTAGGCCACCCATTAGAGGGAGTAACCCATAAATAATTAGTCATTTAGTTTTATGTCAAAACATGTTTTTAGAGTCCTAATGATGGTATTTTTTTTCATCCCCGTGACAACCACTAGATATCTTAGTTTTTGATATGGGTCACTAGGGGATCACTTGTGTGCTTGTTCACTTACAATGCTTGTAGTTGAGTACCTTGAGTATCCCAATATTTTTGAATTCTCCTGTGTTGGTCCTTCATGGCCTCATATTGTAATACAGTAGTGGGAGCATGTGTTTGGTCTTCATTGTACTTATTTCTAGTTATGGGTATCTTACGTGGCCATGTGAATGCATTTGTGTTTGCTTTATCCTTGTTAAAGGGAAGTCTATCATGGATTCTATGGCTATTGGATGTTTAAGCCTAGATGTAGGCACCCAGACCATGGTTAGCCTTTATATTATTTTTGGTCCATCAATATTGTGGCTAATATGAATTTTGTAGCAATTTCGATATATATATATATATATATATATATATATATATATATATATATATATATATATATATATATAGTTAGATATGAAATCACTTTTTGTTAATGATTTTAGGTAATATGGTAAGATGTTGTTTTCTTAAACATTCTAATAAGGAGTGCATTATGAATGGATAATGTAGATATAATACTAATGGCATGGAATATGGTGGTTGTGTTGTTCAAGAGAGACTAAAAAAATTAAAGTTTATCTCTATTGTCATTGGTCATTATTTTAGTCCACCTTTGTCCAATGTGAATGAGTAATTAGTTTTTCTTGTAGGGTTAGTTCTAGGTTATGAACATATATATTGACTAGATGTATTTTTGGAAACCTTAGTAGTCTGATATTTTCATGTGTTTCGAAAAAATTTATCCAAGAAATTATTGTCAATTTTAATATTTAGGGATTGCAAGAGAGGCTTATAGGGATGTGATCCTTTTGGGAAAATTGAGAAAACTCCAAAAAAAGAGGAAATATTCCTCCTCATAGTGTTTCTCTAAGTCTAGAGGAAGGGATAAGATAAATTGTGAGAGTGAAGATAAATCAATGGAAAACTCTATACAATATATGGTAGAATAGTTTTTGAGACAAAGATTGCTTTATCTCCTCAACATGATAGGAGTTTATTTTCTTTGAATAATACTTTTAGGCTCCTATCCAAGTATTTGTATTTACTTCTTGATTAAAAAAAATTCTCTCTTTAAATTAAATGTATATTACCTTAAAATATAGGAAGATTATGAAAATAAGTGATATTAATAAGCATAAACTAGACATCTTAATATTACATGAGATAATAAGTGCTAGTTAGAGAATATATGTTGTGCTTCAAACTATATAGAGTTATGAATTTTATCTTTTTAGGGTCATGTGGAATGAGGTGTCGGGGTTGTTAACTACTTCCCTACCTACATGATATTGATATTGATAAGCAAAGGGTGTGACCCTAGAAATAAATGTACTTGGGTTAATTTTTGGGGTAGGACTAGGTGCTAGGATTTTTATCTATTATCATGGGATTTTATAGGGAATCATTCACCTCTTGTAGAATGGATCATTGTTAGGGACTTTAGTATGATTTAATCTAACCTAGATAAGATCTAAATCTCTTCGTCTCTTTTTTTGTCTCCAAAAAAATCAATGCTTTTATGGGCTTGTAGAAACAAGTTATAAATATTTGATGTCCTAAAAAGTTGCTTTCATGTTGAAAAATAATCTTGATATAATTATAGATAAGTAGTTGGGTAATTACACAAAGATATATCAAATAAATGGATCATATTACTCTGATATATTTGAAGTCAATCGACTAGTGTCAAGAGAAAAAAATATTATCTGATTATAGTGTGACCTTATTTAACCATGCTTAAATTATAGTTGATTTTTCTCTTCATCATGGAAGTGATAGGTTGGAGTGATTACCTTATAAATTAAATATATCCCTATTTAATGACAAATAACTTAATTTTTGAATTTATTTCATGTAAATAGTAGAAGAAAAACCTATATATGAAGATGGATGGATGGGAAGAGCAATTTACATGGCCATTTATTTCTTGTGGGATTAAAGTAGTTGATTCGACAAAGCTCATAGATATTTTGAGAAAGAATCTACTTTATCCTTGAGGGTATCTAAAGAAGCCTTTACTAGGGATCATTCTCTACAATATTGGTAGAACAAAGTGACTTTTGCTAAAATTAACTTGCTCAATATAGAGCAATATATACTAGTTGTTATTAGCATTAGGTCAAGTATTTAATAGATTGACCATGGTAACAAGAGAATTTATTTTTCCAATTTCTTTAACATAATCATAGGAAGGGTAATATCTGCGAGATAATGGATGAAATGGGTAATATGGTTGTGGATGAGAACAAAATTGCCAATGTTTTACAAATACATTTCTAGAAGTCTCTCAAAGGACTTAGATTTGGCTGATGATTTTTTTTTAGTATTCTACTAATTGTATTCCTTATTAGACTTCATAATAATATAAAAGCTTTATTGATAAGCCCTTATCCTTTAAATGGTGAAAGTCAAAATATGATAGAATTGGAATTGTAAATAAAAAATAAAAAAGAAATAAAGGATTATTCTCATCTAGATTTCGAGATAATGGTCTTCGTATTCTCTTGATATAGCCATGAGTCATATTATTATGTACATAAGTATATTTCATTATATTGAAATGGTATGTACAATTTTGAAGATTAACGAATTTTATTTTAGAGGGATTTTGTGCAATTTTATATTTGTCCACTTTATCCTTCATTTGTTATGTTAAATATCTATTTTTGTGTACCACCACATCTCACGTATAGGTATTATAGCTTGGATATTGAAAAATAGGGAAGTGGAGATCTTAAGAATTTGATTCCTTTTAATTGGAGAATTTAGAAGTCAATTTCTTGGAGGAAAACTTTACACATTATCTTTGTAGTTGTCATGGATCATGGTAATTCTTCACTTTGCATCCTATAATTTAAAGGAGAAAATTATAATCATTGGTGCATAAATATGTAGAATTTACTGATTGCTAATAAAGTGTGGAGTTTTATAGAATATGGATACAAAAAATAACATATAGAAAGTATAAACAAAATATTTGTGTGATTTATATCACATACAATTAACTCATGGTACAAGCATTTTTCTATGAATTACAAGTATTAAGACTACTAAAGGAGGATGTGACACCTTGGAGACAACCTATTAAACATCTTCTCAAGTGTATTGGTAAAGTTATAGACATTGAAGAGAGAAAATAAATATTTAAGACTGAAGAAAAATGATAGTGTATGAGATTATTTTACAAAGGTCCATGACATTTTGCATAAAATGGGTATTTATGGTGAAGAAAGAAACATAGGAAGATGTTAATAATATGTTGAGAACATTGATGTAGAACTGGAATAATTGTGTAATAATCATGGAAGAATGTAATTTTTTTTTAAGCAAAAACCCCTTGCAGGGCTGCCTTGGTCTGAGAGACCACGAACAGGAGGTTCTACACTGTCAAGGTCACCCAAGAGTTGCACCCGACCCTGCCTGCAACAACATTATCAATTGGATTTTGGATACCCAATTCAGCTTTTTGGTAGGGTGGAGATTTGAACCTGGGTCCCCTCTTGGAGTATTTCCCTCTCTTCTCCAACTCACCTCCAACACCTGGGTGAAGAATGTAAAAATTTGAAGAAGTTAAATTTTGATGAATTGGTTGAATCACTTATGTTCCATGAATAAAGAATTAAAAAATTAGTAAAGAATAAAGCTGATAGAAACTTCTTGCTTCCAATAATAGAGTGTGAAATAATAATGGAGCTAGCTCAAGCTCCATACCCAAGGTCAAGTAGGGGTATAAAAAAATCAAAATTGTATAAGAGTCATAGGGTATGGTAGAAGGGGAGCTAGAGTGGATGAGGTAGAGATAGATTTATAGGTAGGAGGAATTTTAAATATCTCTATTGCAAAATATATTATCCATTATGAAAAAATGCAATACCAATAATAAATGGAAGAAAAATAAAAAATTTACATGAAGAAAATGAAAGTTTAGAAATGTGTTCTTGTCATGTAATATGGTCAAATTTTCAAAAAGAAAGTCTTGGTACTTAGATTCTAATTATTCAAATCATATTATTGGTAATAAGGGTTTGTTTATGGAGTTGTATGACTTATACAAGAGCATGGTAACATTTGGAGATATCAAAGCATTGGAGGATGAAGGAAAATGAACCTTAAAAACTATTACAAAATATGAAAAGAAAAATATTCACAATATCTACTTCATACTATGATTGAAGCATAATTTACTGAGTGTGGGGTAGCTTCTAGAGAGAAAATGCAATGTGATGTTTGAGAATAAGGGGTGCATTATTTATGACAAAGAAGATAGGAACTAAGTAATGATTTTTTTTATACTATTAAATAATGAGGATTTTGAAAGGAATCCCTCAACCTTTTATAGCAACTCCATCAAGGAGAAAAAACTTAGCACATTCAAACAAACTATCTGCAAAAGGAGACTTACAAACAACATTCCTAAAGGGGTTATTCAACCAACAACATAGCCCAAGAAAAGTACAACAATCACATCCATGGCACCGACTAATACAACAAATCCAAGAGGAGGTGGATAAATTTGAAAAAATAGAATTTAAAAAACCCACACAACCCGCTCCTCCATGAAAAAGGTGAAAGAAATAAAATTCAAAAATTAAAAATCCCGCCCCTCCAAGATAAAGATGATGCAAGAGCATCCGACAGCACCTCCAGTAGAAGCATCGAGTTGCGGGAAAGCCAGGACTGAAGGAGTGGCTAAGGAAGAAAATCGTCGCGATTTCGTGACATGTCGCGAAATCGCGACAGAAATTGGCAAGGAGAAAGTCCAGCAGAAGGGGCCACGATTTCGCGACATGTCGCGAAATCGTGACAGTTTGCAGGAGAGAGAAAAAGGCGCAGAAGGGGCCGTGATTTCACGACATGTCGCGAAATCGCGACCGTCGCAAAATCGTGACAAAAATGTAGAAGCAGAGGTGAAGGCAGGAAAGAGTAGCGAAATCGCGACGTCGCGATTTCGCGACGTCACGAAATCGCGACGTCAAAGCGGAGGAAGAGGCAAAGAAGCGGACCGGTCGCGAAATCATGACGTAAAGGCGAAAGCAGAGGAGAAAGCAAAAAGTGGTAGCGAAATCGCAACGTCTTCAGAAGGATGAGGCGAGGTGGCAGAACGGTCGCGATATCGCGACGAGTTTCTCAGCGGAGGAGCAGAAGGCAAAATGGTCGCTATATCGTGACATGTCGCAATATCGTGACCAAAATGGGAAAGAAGCGTCGGGTGGCAGAAACGTCGTGATATCACATGTTGCGATATCGTGACGGAGAGAGAAGAAGGCGCGGGAGAAAGAGAAAGAGGTGGCGGGAAACCACGGAGGCAAAATTTTCAAAAGTGGATACGGACGACACGTGGCATAAGCTGAAGGTAAAGCGGGGGATTCCAGGAGCGCGGGAGATGAGAAGGATGGGCATGCAGGGTTTTTTTGACAGAATCTGCAGTGACAGAGACCGTGCGGAGTGGGGTAATTAAATCGGGTTGGTGTCCCGATTTTCACGTTTTGTAATTATTGGGGTTGGTGAATCCTTTTAGGCGGGATTTGATGCGTGAGAGGGTCGGGGCCTCTATAAAAACCCAGTTTGTTGTTTTAGTCGGGACGGTGGATCGAGAAATGCACTTAGAGCGTGAGAAGCGTGAAGCTAAGCCGAGAGCTAGCTAATGTAAGCCTGCGGGCTGTATGCATGTATTTTTTAGATTTGTTAATGAAAAAGTAGGGTTTGAGAGAAGTGTGTTTTTTGGTCCCCCGTCAGTGGTATCAGAGCTAGAGATTCTGAGTGCGTAAACAGACCGCCGGTCGTGAGGCAGTTTGCGCCAGGATCTGCGGGAGGGTTCTGAGAGAGGAGAGAGAGTTTAGGATCCCCGAGCGTGTTAACAGATCGCCAGACATGAGGCAGCTACACCGGATCGTTAAAGCTTTGTAAGAAAAGCAAAGAAAAAAAAAATGCATTCCCGAAGAAGACAGGACAGCAAAGAAGATATGGTGACGGAAGAAGAATACATAGCCTTACAAAAACAGTTGAAGGCCCTACAAAAGGAATGGCTCGCAATAAAGTTGCGGGAACAAGAGGAGCGACAAAGAAGGCGGGAAGAAAGAAAGAGAAAGAAAGAGGAGAAGTTGAAGAAGACTGCATGTGAGGAAGAGTACAGCAGTACCGGGACCTACCCGAAAGAAGGCACAGATTTTTTTGTGCAAGAGGGGGAGTTGAAGCAGGCTACAAAAAAAGTTTGTAGTAGTGGAGAAATCTGTCCGGAAGAAGACAGAAGTATGGACCGGGAGCCGGGGTTAAAGCAGACTGCTAAGGCAGAGAAGGGTTTGGAAGTGTTGCAGGAGGCAGCAACCAGACCAAGAAAAAGTGAAGATCACTTCTCCAATTACCCCGGGTGTCTGATGTAGGAGCATCCGGTAGCACCTCTAGAAGAAGCATCGAGTTGCGGGAAAGCCAGCATTGAAGGAGTGGCTAAGGAAGAAAATCGTCGTGATTTCGCGACATGTCACGAAATCGCGATAGAAATTGGCAAGGAGAAAGTCCAGTAGAAGGGGTCGCGATTTCGTGACATGTCACGAAATCACGACCCGCAATTTCGTGACATGTCGCAAAATCGTGACAGTTTGCAAGAGAGAGAAAAAGGCGTAGAAGGGGCCACGATTTCGTGACATGTCATGAAATCGTGACGAAAAGGCGAAAGCAGAGGTGAAGGCAGGAAAGAGTAGCGAAATTATGACGTCGCGATTTCGCGACATCGCGAAATCACGACGTCAAAGCGGAGGAAGAGGCAGAGAAGCGGAGCGATCGCGAAATCGCAACGTAAAGGCGGAAGCAAAGGAGAAAGCAGAAAGTGGTAGCGAAATCACGACGTCGCGATTTCACGACGTTGTGAAATCGTGATGTCTTCAGAAGGATGAGGCAAGGCGGCAGAACGGTCGCGATATCGCGACATCGTGACTAGTTTCTCAATGGAGGAGCAGGAGGCAAAATGGGCGCGATATCGCGACATGTCACGATATCGCAACCAAAATGGGAAAGAAGCGTCGGGTGGCAGAAACGTCGCGATATCGCGACATGTCGCGATATCGCGACGGAGAGAGAAGAAGGCGCGGGAGAAAGAGAAAGAGGTGGCGGGAAACCACGGAGGCAAAATTTTCAAAAGTGGATACGGACGACATGTGGCATAAGCTGAAGGTAAAGCGGGGGATTCCAGGAGCGCGGGAGACGAGAAGGATGGGCACGCAGGGTTTTTTTGACGGAATATGCAGTGACAGAGACCGTGCGGAGTGGGGTAATTAAATCGGGTTGGTGTCTTGATTTTCACGTTTTGTAATTATTGGGGTTGGTGAATCCTTTTAGGCGGGATTTGATGCGTGAGAGGGTCGGGGCCTCTATAAAAACCCAGTTTGTTGTTTTAGTCGGGATGGTGGATCGGGGAATGCACTTAGAGCGTGAGAAGCGTGAAGCTAAGTCGAGAGCTAGCTAATGTAAGCCTGCGGGCTGTATGCATGTATTTTTCAGATTTGTCAATGAAAAAGTAGGGTTTGAGAGAAGTGTGTTTTTCGGTCCCCCGTCAAAAGAGCACAAGTGAACAAGGGAAGAAGACTAAAAATTTGAACAGGACTAGAAATGACAATAAATATCTACCAATTGTCCAATCAATTGGAACTACCCATGAAGAGATTATTGTGATCATATGGTTCTTTCATATGTTAACCTTCTCCCATAGTTATGATTTTAGCTAGTAGACAAAGCATGTTTACATCAAATTAAATTAGAGATATTAAGGATGGTATCACTGAAAATGTTAGTCATGATGACCAGAGTCTCCTAGGATCAAGTTTTGCCACCCTAATTTTGACAAACATATTTATTGCCATGATCTCTTTGATGTTGTATGTTACAATATGGGAATTGGATAACCCAATCTCCAACTCAATAATATCAAACCATGGTCATGTCCCATAAAAAAAAAACTTTAATATTATCGCCACATTAAGAATACATTGAAAACCACTTTGTTATCTTGCTTGTGCATTTCTTTTGTAACTTATACGAGGGCTTGCTCCTTGACCAAAAAAAAAATCATCAATGATAGTGCAACAAAGGCGATGACTCTTATAAATATTGTTATATGTTTCATGACTTTGATATCAGATTTATATTTTTACCATGATGAAGACTAAACGTAAGGTTGTACAAGTTGAAGCTTTCCTTTTTATGAATTTGCAATTGTGCAAATATACATAATTTTAATTCTTATAAATTAAAAAAATACAATAGTTAAGTACACCACTCGATTAGAGTTTATCACTTTAAGTATGGCCTCTTACGACAAATAAACACAAGATTTTTAAGACTACTATTTTTTAAGAGAAACTTGAAACTCTAAAGAACAAAAAGGGACACACATGGTTAGTAAAGATAAAAGTACCACAAATAAATAATTTTATAATATTCCTTTATATAATTCAAATGTATTAAATATTTTATATATTTTTTCCTTATTTTTACATGCTAATAAATATTTACTTATAATACGGTTAAATGTTCATGGTCAACTAAACATGACAACACATTAGATTTAATCTTCTATACAAATAGACTAGGACACTAATACTATTGATATTTTGATCTAATATAATAATAATAAAATAGTAATATCTATAGAGAAAACTTAAGCTCTAGTGGAGGAAAAATTGTACGAGCTGTATAAAAACTACCGTACGAGCTCTAGTAAAGATAAAAGTACCACAAATAAACAATTTTATAATATTGCTTTATATAATTCAAATATATTAAATACTTTATATATTTTTTCCTTGTTTTTACATGCTAATAAATACTTGTAAATTTTATAAGCAATTGGACGGTTAAAAGTTCATGGTCAACTAAACATGACAACACATTAAGCTGCGATGATTAGATTTAATCTTCTATACAAATAGACTAGGACACTAATACTATTGATATTTTGATCTAATATAATAATAATAAAATAGTAATATCTATAGAGAAGACTTAAGCTCTAATGGACGAAAAATTGTATAGTGAAAGCTTTTCAGCAAAGAAACGCGACATTCGACTATTGTTTATTCCCTATATAAACATTTGCCTCTATTAAATTATTCATCAGACAAGACGTCGAGCAAACAAAATAATAATAGTAACAATAAATTGATTATTATCGTCGTTCTTAATGTCGAGTAAACATGTAAGCATGAGGTCGGGTCGGTGGATAGGGTCGAAAATATTATATAACTCATATTATCGTCGTTCTTGATGTCCAGTCAACATGTAAGCATGACGTCGGGTCGGTGGATAGGGTCGAAAATATTATATAACTCATCGGTCTTTTTCTAATCGTCAACTATATACAAAGAAACAAAATAAAAAAATATACATTGTATTGTATTTATGACATTTTATGTTTTGAATATACTCTCGACTGAGCCCTCGTACGGTAGTTTTTATATAGAAACATGATAACAAAAGGATTTGTTCCCTATAATTCATTTCTGGTTTTAGTTTTAGCTGTTTAAATTTTACATATGTTATACCAACTAAAAAGAATTCGACAGGAATTAGCCGCTAGACGGGAATTGAATAGATACGACTAATGTAAACTCAAACCTTTTTAGCTTTAAAAAATATTACCATATATAAACTTTTTAAAAAATATTTTATGTCACCCCAAGGTTATATGGAGTCAATCACGTAACGTCCGTATATAAAGTTAATAAAAGTAGTGGGACATCATTTTGAGCTGATACCGTTTGGATCAGGAAGAAGAATATGCGCAGGGCTTCCGTTGGCTGATCGAATGGTTCCTTTGGAATTGGCTTCTCTGATCCATTCGTTCGACTGGACACTTCCGGACGGAATGAGCTGGCAGCATTTGAATATGAGCGACGTAGTTGGACTGGCAGTAAAGAAGGCCGTGGACTTATGCGCAATTCCTACACCGCGTCTGCCCCATCACATATATTAGGGGAAAGGGGCATATATTTTAAAACCTGAGATTGTTGCTTCTATCTAAGTTTATGTGGTGCGTTGTGATTTTTAGTTTCATTGAGCTTTCCTTTGTTGCTTGTATCTAAGTTTATGTGGTGGGTTGTGATTTTTAGTTTCAATGGGTTTTCCTTTGTTGCATGTATCTAAGTTTATGTGGTGCTTGTGATTTTTAGTTTCAATGGTCTTTTCTTTGTTTTTTTTTTTGTTACATAGAAGAGTTAGTCACAATCATACTATTTTTAGTATCTTACAAGCATAGGGATCAAATTACACGGACTGCTTCCACCAAACCTATTCCACTTTGTTATTGTTGACTCGATGTAAAGACCACCGATTGCTCAGGAATCGTGCAGTTATCGTTGGTCTGACGTGTATTGAAAGAATTCAAATCAGACTACTGCCTTTGCAAACAAGTTGCCCCCGATGTTTAAACCTGAGTGTCTTCTTGGTAAGTACCTGGCCAAACAAGCACTTACCAATCCAACTAGCCCCCATGGACCTTTCCTTTGTTGCTTGTATCTAAGTTTATGTGGTGCATTGTGACTTTTAGTTTTAATGGTATTTCCTTCATTATTAAAATGATTTTTAGGTATAAAATTAATATGTTTTTGGATTTAAAAAAATTAAGCTTAAATATTTTATATATGAAATTAATATCCTTAATAGAGTTTGTTGTGGAGGGTGTGTTAGGGTTTTTGATAGTATGTTGTTGTTAGTTGTTTGCTCTTTCATTTGTCACCTTGTCATTAGTGCCTTTATAAGCTCTAAACGTATTTAATGTACCATTATGTGTAATAACTCTACCTCGAGTGGAGGGCTTCTTCCCTTTTGATGGTCACCGCTTAGGTTATCATTTCACTATTTGGTGAAGTTGCAATTGTGGAGAGCCACCAATAAAACAACCTAGGAATTTTATCTTGAAGGTATTTCATTTGTGCCAGACATAGTCCTATCCAGGCAAGATTTTGATAAAGTTTACAACTGGCTTGAGAGTCACACCCTCATTGGGTACTTTATGGGGAGGATTCCTAGTGACTCATCAATCTGTCAATGGATTTAACAAGTTTGGCAACCATATAGCATAAAAATTAACCACATTCATAACCTTACTAAAGGTTTGTTCATTTCTAGTTTTTTGAACTGCAACATGTCATTGTGGCTATGAGCAAAGGCCCTTGGTATATTAGAAACACTCTTTTAATTCTTTAGCCCTAGCACCATAATTTTATAGTTTCTATCGATGTTTTCTTGCATGTTCCCATTTGGGTGGAATTCCTAGGTCTTTCTTTGCCCCTCTGGTCATTCTTGCAACAACTTGTCATGCCCATTTGTAATTTTGTGTGCATGAAGCCACATAAATTCTAAGTTGTGTGGTCATACAAACATATATGTATTGAAATTGATCTCTCAATGGACCTCAAGGATTCCATTTATATTCATGTTTGTTAGACTTGTTTCCAACAACGAGCGATTTATATCAATCTTCCCAAAACCTATTATTGTTGTCAATCTACAACTCACAAGATAAAATATTACCTTCTTATGGAGGGTCAATTCAAAAATTGAGCTCCAATAGAAGTGTCAATGCCTTCGAGCACAATACAATATTATTCTCCTACTAATGGGGGGGAGGAATGAATGTTTGTAACCAAGAAGAATTGTAAAGGAAACCGACCACAACCTTTTATGGGAGCTAGTAAAAAGGAGTCTCAGCTGAGCTCTCAGTTTGGGAGCTCTCATGCAACCACTACAAAAGGAACTTCTATTTCTCCTCTTGTAGGTATCTCTAGTAGTAATACCCAAAATATCTCCTTGACTCTTCAAGGCTCCTAGATAGCTAAGCCATCGATTATGCCAATGTTCATCCCTTGAAACAGACATCCTATCTTTCCACCTAGTCCACCTAGCAAAGTTCCCTCATCAAAATGTTGGAGTATATTACATTATTTGGTCCATGCTAATGTGCTTCTATGGTACCTTCATGGTACATCCTATAAATATTAGATTAGGTTTGAGTCTTAGTATAGAGTGTGAATAATATTTTATGTAATTTTGTAATGTGCAAGAAATACACAAGTTTTATGTAAGTGTGTATGTGCAAAAAATGCACAAGTTTCATGTGATTAAGTGTGCAAGTGTAATGTGAGTTTGTATGCACATATGTCTTATATGTAAGTGTACACAAGTTTCCTTAGATTAGATTGTTCCAAGTGAAGAGGCATATCTAGGTGTGCATACAATATAGAGTTATGTGTATGCAAGTGTCAAGTAGAAAATCCAAGAGTCATGAGATATGACATATGGAAAAGAATAGTCAAGTATCCAAGAAATCATTCTACTATGGCTATATAACACTCCATAGAGAAGCACTAGATACATTCAATCAATAATACAATTATCAAGTGTAGAGAGTCAAGTGTTATATTTATAATAGAAAGAGGAGTAATAAAGAATGCATACATTTTGAGCAATTAATATTGTAAGTTGTGCTACGTGTTGTATACATATATGGTTAAATCTATCACATTCATATTGTTGTTTATTAATGAATATTAGTTGATATATTGTAAGCCTTGATTTACATATTAATTTTATCATATTATCCTACTTACATAATTATCTTGATCTTACTATTTTATGGCTATCTAACATATGATCCTATGAAATTTATGTTGTGAGTTTTATCTTAATATTAAGGCTTAAAAAGTTATTAAGAACCCTCATCGATATCATAGTCCAACTAGGGATTCCTTGCACGTCCCTCTAGAGAGGCAACAACAAATATTTTTTTTGTGAAAATCATAATAGGTTTCTTACAAACATCTTTGAATATTTGGAAGATTTTGAGGACTCTAAGGTCATTGAAGGAAATATGCTCCTCGATCATGTCTCATAAAGTGCATGTCTTGGAATATTAGGGGTATAATAGATTTTGTTTACAAGTACATTGTGTGTTAGGGTATAGATGGCTTCAAGGTTAGATTTGGTAGTATTGATATTTTGTACTTTCATGAAGTCAAAGTCACTAACTTCATTCTATCAAGTATTGTTCCTTTCTTTGACCCTACAACCACACATTTCATACAAAGGAGGGGTAGTCATAGGTATTTTAGAAACATATCATTCCATATTGATCTCTTAGGCATGTCACCCTTCCAATTGTGTCATCTATATTATGATGGAGATTAATGGTCATCATCTCAGTGTGCTCAACATCTATGTACCTAATGATTCCAATGACCTTTGTGCACTTTAACGGTGGGTGGTTCTCTCTCCCCCTGCTATTTGGGTACTTTACAAGGACTTCAATATGATTGAATTCCTATATGATAATATGGGTCTTCTTACCATGAGGTGGGTTGTCAGGGAAATAGAAGCATGGATTGGATAGATATTGAATCAATGATTTCCTAATATAGCTCTAGATTCATACCCAAAAACCTCCACACAAGGGCAAGAGTCTAAACATTTAAATAATATGAATAACTCTCTCAAAGGAAATAAAGTGCTAAATTAAAACATAATCAAATGCATCATAACACTTTGCTAAAGACTAAATACTTTCAAATCACAATATTAGCATTTAGCATTTCCTTTATCTTCTATGTAAAGAATAAACCAATTATAAAAAGGAATTATAACTATAATCCATGAACTAGATTCCATCATTCCTTTCAATCATACATTCTTTCCATTTAACCAAATATTGCAAGATCTTTACATTAAATAATAACAACACTTAATATTCCATTCTTAGAATAATATAACAAGAATACTATATACAAAAATATTCATTCATATTGGGGTCTAAATTGACATCTGTAGATACCTAAATCACATCATATTGAAAAGACTACCTAAATGGACTCCTTTTGGACCATATGACTCACCTTAGGCAACCTCAAAGTTAAAATAGTGTTTTTTACCACTTAAATAGGGACATTTCCCTTTGCAGCCCCCTTGGCCACTCAAGCCCTTTCCTACACTTAGCCCCTGGTCACCATGTGACCACCCCTCCACAAGTTGACCTTAGGTGCATACATGAACCAATATTTAAGCACAATAATAACATTCATTTCCTCTAGATCTTCCAATCTCCTCTCCTCTCCTCTCCTCTTTGTTCTTCTCATTATGCCACTCTTCAAATGAGAGGGGATATTTATAGCCTTTGAGGTAAGGTGAGGGGGGTGATGAGGTATCCCTAGGTTAGACTAAACCAATATTAGGTCATGCATGCACCTAAGTTCAACTTGTGGAGGGGTGGTCACATGGTGACTATGGGCTAAGTTTAGGAAAGCGCATGAGTGGCCAAGGGAGATGTAAAGGTAAATATCCCTATTTGAGTGGTAAATACCACTGTTTTAGGCTTGAGGCTACCTAAGGCAAGAAAAATGGTCCAGAAGGAGTCCATTTAGGTAGTATTTTCAATATGAGGTATTTTAGGTGTCTACAGATGCTCCTTTCTGGGATGCATTGTGTGAAAACACAATGCAAAGCAAAAATAGATGACCTTGAGTCAAATTGAGGGTTGATGATGTTCATTGATCTTATCAATGTTAAATATCCCAATCATGAAAAGAGCATACATTTTCAAACCATTTCTTTTGACAAGTTAAAGAACTTGGTTTTAGTAAACCTTTCAACTAGGATTACGACTTTGAGGTATACTTGACCTTGGCAGAATTTTCAGTCATGGGGAGACACTATGGGTCTATGAGCCTCCATGCTACATGAATGCCAACAATTTGTTTAATCAAAATGTTTGCTTTTGCCCCAGCAAATAGGGAAGTGTATGATAGTATCTGGAAATGATTCTTAGATGAATGCAACTTGCATGATTGAGTGTTTTATTATTGATTTGATTATGAATTGTGTGATGTATGACTACCCCCTCAAGCGACGAGTCAATGAGGAAATGATAAAATGATGAAAGCGATGAGTCGCTTGACCAAGATGACTTGATGTAGATTTTTTGGGACCGTTTACAAAATTTTAGAGGGTGCATGCCCCATTACAACCTTGATTTGACCCATTTATTACTATTTTTGGTGAGTGATCTTATGGTAATTCACTCATCCTACCAAATTACATGGACAACCAATCGCTGCAACTGTCAGGTTAATATATTAAATCACTAGATACAAGATTCACTCAAAAAATTTAGATTTTATGTGACCAAAGGGGTAGGTGCCTTTGGAACCTTTTGATTGTGACCAAAATAATGTGAGTACCTTTGGAGATTTTTGATGTTGATGAAAGGGCTTAAGTGCATTTGGGGTATTTTAAATGAATTTTAACCAAAGGAATGTGGGTACCTTTGGAGCCTTTTTATTGTGACCAAAGGACTTGTGGGTACCTTTGGAGCTTTTTTATTTTGACCAAAGGGCTTAAGTGCATTTGGGACTTTTGATTGGTGTGACAAAATGGCTTAAATGCCTTTGGGAATTTTATATGGTGATTTGACCAAAGGGCTTAAGTACCTTTGGGGATTTTTGTTTTATGTGATGCATGGATGCACTTGATGGATGCAATTGTGGATGATGAATGTATACCTAGACATTGTAATATGCAAAATAACCTAAATGTAAGCACCATAGAATGTATAAAATTCATTAATCAAAATGTTAACCTTTTCAACAAAGTCATACATTTGAAATACAACCATATGTAAGATGATGAAAATGTATATTATGGATGGATGACCAACAACATGATGTAAGAGAAAAACATGGTTTTAATGAGACTCAAACACCCTAGTTAACCAGTCAAAAGATGCATACTAACTATATAGGATTTTTAAAGATAAAATTTTTCTAGGAAGACCAAGATATTTAATATCCCTATGTGTGCATGTGACGTGCATTGATGATGCATAATACTACCCCATTTCTAGGTGGATTTCATTCAACCCATTGTTGTAATAAGGATCACCCTATGGTCATTAGTATCCTGAGTTTGGATGCAGTTGGACTTGACTACTAGGCAATAGATCCATGCTTCTATTTCCTTGACAACCCACCTCATGGTAATAAGATGCTTCTTGTCATATAGGAATTCTCTAACCCAATAGATGCTTCTTATCCTCTTTATTCCCTGTTAATTCTTAGTTCATATGGTCTAACAATCAACAAGATGAGAGTTATGTTTAGAAAATATTTGACAGAGACATGCTCTTATATTATGATATTTTCTCCTTTGAGTGGCCCTCATCCTCTTCTTCCTTTGTCTCTATCTACCTCAAGCTTTTCTTGTTTGACCATTATCCCATTTCCTTTTCCATACTAGTTTCTTTTGCCCTCTTCATCTTTCTCTATCACAATTCTACCTTAATACCACTATTTTACACCATGCCATGTTGACGAGCTATGTCATTAGAATTTAGAATTTTATCCCCAAACCAAAAGGGGACTTAGACTGGATTGATTTGTGGAATTTTGTTATATAGTGCACTATCAGCTTCCTATGCTTGCTTGGGCATCAGATTTCTAAGCTTCATTGTAATTCCAATATTTCTCTCAAGTAGGAGTTGGAGTTGACCTTAAATCAACTTCTATATAATCCTTTAAATGAGGATATTTAGAGGCACTTCATAACAATAAAACACTAGCTTCTAATTATAGAGCACTATGATGTTAGAGGGGCGTAGATCATGGCAAAGCTACATTACCTCAAAAATGGAGATAGGTTGACCAAGGAGTTATTTCAGTGCTTGCATCGTCGCAATCAATTTTTGGGCATTAAATCCCTTAACATTAATGGAGAGCTTTTTTAGAGCTTCCTACTAATCTCTCTACTTTTAAAGAGCATTACCAGACTATTTTCATGACTCAAGCCCACTCCCTTCAATATCATCAGCCTTTTAACTCCTACATTTTTGTTGTCTCATAGCGGCTCTCTAAGTATCAAAGAGCTACTTGTAAAAAAGCCCTCTCCTCAAAGAATCTAGAAATATCTCTTTCACAAATGACCAATGATAAGTATCTTAGTCTTGATGGTTTCCCCTATGAGTTCTACAAGTCCCTTTGGGATATTGTCAAGCCTAATATTCTCAAAGTTTATCAACAAGCCTTTTCTAAGAGGTTCTTTGGGCCCTATTATTAATCAAGATATTATTAAATCTATCTTCAAGGTTGGCGATCTAGAAATCATCACCAATTGAAGGTCTATCACTCTCCTTAATTTTTCCTATGATATCATTTCCAAATCCTTAGCTTTAAGTATCTGTCATCTCCTTCCTATTATCATACACCTAAAGCAAACTGGCTTCATTCAAGGTAGGTTCATCCATGACAATATTATTGTTGTCTAGGAAGGCATGGAGTGGGCTCACAATTCTAGCCAATGATCCCTATTCATAAAAATTGAATTTGAGAAATCTGACCATGCTTAAAGCTCTTAGTTTTAGGCCCTCCTTCATTAGTTTTGTGAATATGTTGTTCATCGATGCTTTGAACATGTTTTCCATTAATAGACACAAGTCCTTGTCCATTGGGACCTTAGAATCCATTAGACAAGGCTTCTTGTTAGCACCATCCTTGTATGTCCTCATTGTTGAGGAATTTGGATATTTACTAGCTCACCATGCCACTCAGGGTTCTATTAAAGGAAATTATCTCCCTAGAGGTGAGTCTCGGTTGATCAATGATCATTTTGCTTATGAATATTTCCTTATTCTTATTTAGGAAGAATGTGTAATTCAACATATTCTTGCTTTCTTGGATACTTTTTATCTAAATTTTGGATCATTCATTCAATGGAGAAAGACTCAATATTACAGGTAATCTCCCAACTCGATATCGCCCTGGCTTGGTCAATATCAATAAAAGATCATAAAAAATGAGAAAATATTTCATTTTTAGGTATTCCTTTTGCCTTTCATAGTTTGTTATTAGAGTTATGGAAGTATACCATTCATAGGGTGGAACAAAAACTTACCTACTAGTCCACTAAGAAGCTCTCCCTTATTGGTAAATTCTAAATTTTCTCAAATGTCCTCGTAACCACCCATGTCTATTATTATTTTGGTTGGGTCCTATCCAAGAACTACTATAAGAAAAATGATAATATTATGTGGGATATTTGATGGTTATCTTCCAATAATGATTTGGGATTACACCATGTTTCCTATGAGTATTGTTGTCTTCCTATAAGCCATGGCAGAATTCACATTATTAATAACTAGCATTAAGGTTGGGCCCTCTATGTTAAGTGGGTCATCAGAGCCCTCATAGGCAATGAGACCTAGAAGATTTTCATTTGGCACCATATCAATGAAGGTTCCCCTTTTTGCCATAATATATGGAGAGGCATGGAATTCCCTTCCCTCTTTGTTGGTCGAGTGTCTATCAAATTATCAGGATCCTTCATCATCAAGAGCATTTGAAAATCCTAGGAGAGTGTTAAGCCTTGGCTGAGATGAAATGGCAAGAGCTTTTGGTAAGGCCTCTACATCAACCAAATCAATATTTGGTGATCATCTATCATCAGTTACCAAGGTTCCCTACTTGTGTAGGTTCCTTGGGTTGATGCGCTTAGATTCTTTGGTAAATGTGTATGATGCATCACCAATTTCTTTTCTTGTCCTACCATGGATTATCACTTTTGGGACAACTTCATAGCTAAATTTATGCTTAGTCACTCTGAAAGGGATACTTTTGAGGTTTTCAAGGCTGCTCTCCCTAACTCCATGTTACATATATTTTTTGTGCTTTCATAGTGACCTTGGTGTAAGGACTATAAGTGCTATGAAATTACAAGACCCGATTGGGGTATGGATGACACTCTCTTTGCCTCCCCATGATGGATACAATCAATCAATGGTGGAATGTCTCCTCCCTTAAGCCTATTTGGATGTGTAGGTTCAATACAACCTGGGCTCCTTTCTTCAAGCCCAAAATTTCCTTTTTTTTTTAGAGTCTTCTCCACCAAGGGCTTTCTATTTGGGAGGTTCTCTGATATTTAGGCATCCCCAATCCTTCTTACCCTTTCTTTGTTTAGTATAAATATTTTTTTCATTTTTCTTAGTTTGTGCTCATGTTCATTCCCTTTGGGAGTGGTTTTTTTCTCTTTTAGACCCTATTCCTATGCCATATTTTAGTAGAAGCATATCATTTTGGGAGACTCCCTGTCCTTGTTGGCTATTATCTTTGAAGTGTGGAACTTGTTTTGTATGGAGGTGATCAACATATAGAAATATAGAAATGATTGTATCTTTAGTAACTGTTCTTTCTCTCTACACATATTTTCTTTGGATAAGTTTAATATTATGTTTTGTGTACTTTTATATTATAGTTCAGTCTAATAATATCACCATGGAGCTCACTCATCTTTATGAGCTTATTGATCATTTGAGAAATACACTATGCATAATTAGTCAGGTTCTTCCTAAGAAGGATACTCCCTAAAGCTAGTCCAGGTCCATACAACATTGTAGCTCACCTCTAAATGACACTCCTATCCTAGCTCAAGGTCCCTCTCCTTACAAAAATTACCTTGACTACTTGACTATTCCTCTCTTTTCCTTGGCTCCTCAGCTCAACACTTGGGACAATTTGGGAACACTTGGGACAAGTTAGGAGCTCTGATTATTACTACCAATGAAGAGCTAGTTGATCATGGTTGGGATGATGTTCTTGGCACTTCTTCTTCTATATTGTGGAATAAATCAACACCAAAGTCTCTTGATGTTAATGATGGGTGGGAATCGGTCTTAATGGTGGCTAAACCCATGTAATGGATCCTTATAATTGTGAGGATTTATTTTTGTTTCTCTTATCATTATGTAATCTTTTCATTCTAATGTCCATTAGTTTTGTAAGATAGTTTTGTTTAACTGTTAGTTGTTTGTTTGGGTTCCTACTATGTTTTGATGATGGTGGTTTTTTGGTTGATGGTGTTAGGCACATGGCGTGTCTATCCACCTCTCTTTTGTGTTTTTAAAAATGTATTCTATTAATTATTTAATATAATACCCTTTTTCATCTATATATATATACTATATTTTATAAATATTATGTATGTGTGCACATAAAAGCTATAAAGAGTATACATTCATATGGAATTCACACTTCTCATAATATAGTGTCACGAAAGCTTATAATAATAATTTATTGGGGATAGGAATTTTTACCCAATGCCATCTAAATATTATAACTAATATTGTTTTAATACATCTACAAGTGCTAGTGCTAGAATTACTTGAAATATTTAATTTAAATTTTAAAAATTTGTTTAATTGTTTGATTCTTTATGTTGTATGATGTACTATCCATGTTAATTAATTTTTTTTTATTTATAATAGAAGGGGTTTTAAAAAGGTTACCAAACCTATTACAAGTAGTATTTTAAAAGGCACTCCTAAACCTTAGATCTAGAAATAAGACATCAATAAAGACTGAGCTGGATTCCATGAATCAAACCCGAAAATCCAATGAAACAACCTCCTAGCAAATAAGTCACAGATTTTTATCAAGCAAATATTGTTAATGTATAGTAGTTATTACATTATTGGTTAGTATATTTTATTGTTAGCATATTTTAATGTTAGCTAGGTATGGTTTCACATCTTGATTAGATCCACTTTACCCGGACTAATCTCGACTATCATTGTATTATTTATTTATCATTCTATCAATGGAATTTTTAATGTTTGCTCTGTTAATATGGTATCAAAGCATAATGATCTTTAGGATTGGGCTCAAGCTCATTTTTTGTCGAATTGTTTTTCCACTTCCATTTGGCTCTCTATTGACAATCTATCAATTTTTGATCAGTAGCACTGCAACATCACTACTGCACAAGTGATTGCTTATTAGGAGAGCCTGAAGAGTCTACATGGGACCCAAGCATTGTGGGCTAGGAGAGCCTTCGATGACCCCAACCCTAGACAACTCAATGGACATTGTTATGGTGGTAGTAACAACTAACGATCGTTGACACATGATATAGTCGATGTGGACCTAACACCTAGGCTGGACATGATGGCTAAAGACTGGATATGTGAGGTGGACCTAATTGGCAAACAACCAATGACTACCTAATATGAACCTAAAACTAGGATATATTTAACCCTAGATCTACCATCTATATGAAGGATACATGGATCTATCTCTGGATCTAACACCTATATGTGAGTGGACCTATACAGGCAGCAAAAAAATTCTCCCAACCTGAAACTAGGATAGATTTAACCCTAGATATACCATCTATACGGAGGATACATGGATCTATTTATGGATCTAACACCTATATGTGAGTGGACCTATACGGGCAGCAACAAAATTCTCCCATCGATAAGTGGCTCGAGAGGACATCTATGGGCGAATGTTGTTTTGGGTAGTATCTACCCAAAGGTAGACATCTTCTAAGGAGCAGGTTTCATTTTTTAAATACTTCTATCTACATTTGCACATCCCATGTGGGATAAGAGGAGACAGTGTTGAAGATTGTTTTCGTGCAGCCTATGATGTTGTAGATCATGCAGCTAGCACTACAAAATCCAAGCAAAAATAGATCCAGATAAACCAGATCATGCATCCAACATTGCAAATTTGCATATTGCCTTCTAAAAATAATTGGTGGATATTTTACCATAGGATACCAAATGATTTACGATATTTTTTTTGTCATCCATGATTGCAAGAAGGAGCATTACCCGTATCAACAAAATTCCTAGCCATCCACATAGCATGTTATTTTTTTTTAGCATTCTGTAATCGCCATATCCAAATGATCGATGTGTATATTTGGATGGTAAAATATATCGTTGTAGATGATCCAGGTCTAGTCTCTAGCAGACAAATATTTGTAGGTAAATTAGACAAATATTTGTAGGTAAATTATCAGTACGATTTACAGCAAAAAATTGGCAAAGAAATCAATAGATGAGATGTGAACAGGTTACGAATCGGGAGCATCCTAAAATTATTCTAAAGCCAGATTCAAAATCTTGTGCCACTATTGTATCCATCGACAAGTGCTCCATATTTGAGATAATTCTTCATCACCTCCAGGAGGTAGAAGCGTCATCGAGAGGTAGCAGTGCTACCGATGGAGGCAGAAATTCTTCATGGAGAAAGCATCACCCATGGACGTAGCTCGTGTGTGACACCCCTTAATATATGGGTTCTTATCTCTTTCATACCAACCAGTGAGCTATCTTGGTTGGTTGTAGGTTGAGTGTTAAGATCCTACCAAAAGGTGGTAGGTTGGGGGTTCAAACCCCATGCAGCCCCACCTCACTATTTTGGTGCGACCGTACAAAACAAGGTATTATTTTTAAATTTTGGTTTTTATTACTTTGCAATTTATTTTTTTAATGTTTAATTTTGTTTTCATTTAAATATTTAAATTTCTTAATTATTTTTGTTATTGTACAATGAATTAAGAATTTTAATATTTTTTTGTTAAAACAAATTTTACATTAAAATTATTTCTTTGCTTTTAAAAACCATATTTAAATACCTTTGCACAACAAATCACATTTCATCCAAGTTCATTTTGCAAACTCAAGGGGGGGATTTTTTAATGTCCATTTATTGCAAAATTATTCAAACATGATGAAAATATGGGAGTAAAGAGTGATTTTTCATTAATGAGAAGCAATTTGACATTGTAATTAGGTGCATTTTTGGTGGAAACTGACACCTAAAATTTCAATTTTTTTTGGGCATTTTTTATTGTTAGTTTCATTTACACTTCATTTGAACTACATCATTAAGTAAATTCAAGCACAATTAAGTCCCCAAAAATTGAACCCATCCATGCAATTCATTTGCACATCAGTGTTCGGTAGGATTATGTGTAAGCGATTAGTCCCAAAATGTATTTATAAAAATTTGGTGAATCAATTTCGAAATCCAATCAATAGTGTCCAAACACATGTAGAAGGTTCACTATTATTAGGGGTAATGTTGGAAATTTAAACTTAAAATGGTCAAATTATTATAAAATTGGGGCGAATCGACCCAAAAACAATTTGCACCCAAAAATATTTGGCTAATGGACCCTGGTCAAGTGTCCAAATATTAGCCAATTCCAAATTTTGAAAATCCCAATTTTAGTCGATTTAGCGATAAATAGTCGCTATGCATAATCTTGGTGTTCGGTATACACGGTACCTCTAGCCCACACTTACAGGTAATGTTGTTGTGCTTTGGGCTACTGTATCTATCACCTAACATAGCTACAACAATGATGTCTGAGCTTGTTCTCTATAAATCATCGAGGAGATATAAGTTTACCATTTTGTTATTTTTTCACTCCATTCACTACCCTAATCATTATTGTTGTTAGGTGTAAATCTTGACGAAGTACTCTCCAAAGTGTTTAGGGTAAGGTATGCTCCACACATGATAAAAGACCTTTTATGGTAGGTTTCATAAAAAAATGATTCCCTTTCAGTACTGCCTATGTACCACTTATCGTTTTGTTCTCATGTACTTATAGTCTCCCTCACATAAGGGCGGGTATATTTAGAGGTTTGGTATAAAGGCCTGGTAGGTATAAATAAAGGAGGACCATTTGGTGTTATAAGGAACCCTCATTATGGTCATTATCCACAAGTACCTAAATGACACTTTGTTACTAAAAGGTTCCAATTACACACCATGGAAAACAAATATGAAGGTTATTCTACAAATAAAATATTTATGGGATATTGTCTCAAGCACAGTAATAATACCTAAATCACTAGCGACAAGTCAACCTACAGTACTAACTATAGACTAGATTGTATTTGACAAGAAAGATAGTAAGGCAAGAGTTCTCATGTTGCTTTTTATTTTAGATTAAATTCAACCTCACATAGTTGACACAAAACATGGTAAATAGGCATGAGATGCCCTTAAGACCATTTATGAGGGTAAGAATGATTCCACCATTCTTCACCTACAATATTCATAGTTTGAGTATGAAGCATAGAGAGATAGTTGAACTATTTCTTTGTAGAGTCTCTAAGTTGAAGTCAAAGTTGAATTCTATGGGAGATACTGTAGAAGATAAGCTCCTCACTTCAATTATTTTGAGAGATTTACCTAATTCATAGAGGATATTGATAACTTCCCTTCAAGTGTCACAAAGACACGTTACCTTTGTTGAGCTAGTCAATTTGCTTCAGGAAGAGGAGGCCCACCAACTACACAAATATGAAGCTTCTAATACAACCCTCTATTCCAAAAAAAAGGTTTCTAAGAAGAAAGGTAATTTTTAGAAGGGAGGAAATTATTCCAAAGATTCCAAGAGAAAATAACCTCAACAACCAAAGAGATATTGCAAAATTTGTGAGAAAGATACCCATGATAGCAATCGATGTTGGAAATTCTTCCAAGGATTTTACCATCCAACTGTACGATCGATCATTTTGATCTGACGATTATAGAATGCTCAAAAAAATAACATGCTACGTGGATGACTGGGAATTTCATCGATACATGTAATGCTCCGTCTTGTAGTCATGGATGAAAAAAAAAAATCTTTTGAATCATCTGATCTCCTATGGGAAAATATCCACAAGTTATTTTTAGATTGGAGGAAATTCTTCCAAGGATTCCAAGAGAAAAAAACCACAACAACCAAAGAGATATTGCAAAATTTGTGAGAAAGATACCTATGACACCAATCAATTTTGGTATAAGAATAAACAACCTAATAACAAGGGCCATAACAAACCACAAAATAAAAACAAGCAAATCAAGGTGAATGTTGCTATTAAAGAATAAAATTTAGATTCTGATTGGGCACACAAGGTACTCATGACTAACACAACCTCCAAATCAAAGGATCCTATGTGGTATATTGATTCTGGTGCCAGTAAGCACATGATTGAAAACAAGTTGTAGTTTGAGACATATGAAGCCAAGGAAGGCAAACCCATCACTATTTTTGATGATAAAACCTACAAGGTTTAGGGTGGGGGTATAGTTTCAATCAACCTTCCACATGGCAACTGCTATATGGATATAGTCCTTTATATGCTAGGATTGGTAAACAATTTGTTATCAATCACTCAAATTCTGGATAAAGATATGGTTGTTGATTTTTGTGTTAAGGATGGTTAGAAGCATTGCTTTATCACCAAGAGGGGTAAACACATTACAACAACTTATTACAAGCATGGCTTGATTGCATTAGATGCTATCTCCAGCCCTCATGTTTCCATGATAGTCTCTACAAAGGAGGCAACTTCACTTTGGCATAAGAGATATAGGCACCTAAGTTCTGGATATTTATTTGATCTAAGTAAATATGAGATGGTAAAGGGCCTTCCTTCCCTTTTCTCAACATTTCCAGTGTGCTCTGATTGCTTAGAAGGGAAGCAAAATAGAGTACCATTTGAAAAGATATTTTCACAAGCAAATAAACCTTTGGAGTTAATTCACACAAATATATGTGGTCCTTTCACACCAAATAGTTATGGGGGGAAGAGGTAATTTTAGTTGTTTGTAGATGACTACTCACGGAAGATGTGGATTTTATTTCTTCATCTAAAAAAAAATATTTTAGTTACTCTATTGAGAAGGATTCAAGGACTTCTATAAGATTCTAACAATAAAATATGCTGACAATACAATATTTTATTCTTATACCAACATCGATTAGTATCATGGGTATCTTTCTCACAAATTTTATAATATCTCTTCAGTCTTTGAGGTTGTTTTCCCTTGGAATCCTTGGAAGAATTTTCTCCCTTCTAAAAATTATGTTTCTTATTATAACCCTTCTTGTTATAATAAAGGGTTTTATTAGAAGCTTCATCTTTGTGTAGTTGGTAGACCTCCTCTTCCGAAAGCAAATTGACCAACTCAACAAAGGTAACTTGTCTTTGTGAAACTTGAAGAGAAGTTATCAACATTCTATGTGGTCCTTTCACACCAAATAATTGTGGGGAGAAGAGTTACTTTCAGTTGTTTGTAGATGACTACTCACAAAAGATGTGGGTTTTCTTTCATCATTTAAAATCAGAAGCTTTCAATTACTTCCAGTGATTCAAAAAATCTGTTGAGGAGTTAAGCACTTCTATAAGGACCCTCCACTCATATTGAGGGGGCAAGTTCACCTCTAAGGAATTTTTTGCATATTTGACTATACATGGGATCAAGATGCAACTCACTATTGCTTATAATCTACAATAAAATGGAGTTGCTAAGCGAAGTAACCGTTCCATCATGGAAATGGTTTATTGTATGCTAATAGGAGCACATCTAGAGCAATAGTTTTGGGCAGAAACTATCACCATAATAGTATATTTGTTGAATAGGTCACCCACAAAAGCCCTAAATGGAATAAATCCACAAGAAACATGGAGTGGTTGGAAACCCTCCATCTCTCATCTATGTATTTTTGGATGTAAGGCTTTTAAGCACATACCAAAAGAAAAAAGGAAAAATCTAGATGAGAAGACCTTGCAATATGTTCTTCTTGGATATGATGAGCATTCTAAGGGTTATCAGTTGATTGATACTTTGACCAAGAAGATTCATATCAGTAGAGATATTATTTTTGATGAAGCTTTCACATCACAAAACACATTCGATGTATACCTAGATTTTGAGGAGTCTAAGGTTGAGAAGTCTCCTTCTTCTTCACCATAGAAAAATATTCCTAAGTGGTATAAAAGTACTATCAGAGACTCAAAAATATCTACACCACCAGATATGACTTTGAATAGACCTCGTACTCACAGTATGACTCAACAAGAGAAAGCTACAGTAGAGACTATTGAGGTTGATGAACTTTGTCAATCCTTTGAGGAACTTTCTGTAGATGCAGAGAGAGAAACATAGGATATGGAAGAGGATGATGATAGGATTTTTATGTCTTCACTTGATGAGCATGAACTTGCCATAGTACAAGATGCTCTTAATGAGCCACAATGGAAGGCTTCTATGGATTCAGAGTACATGTCTTTGAATAAAAATTATACTTGGAAGCTTGTGGATCTATCACATGGAAAGAAGCACATTGGCTGCAAATAGGTATACAAAGTAAAGTACAAGGTAGATGAAATAATTTATAATCATAAGGTCCATATTTTTGCAAAGGGCTATGCACAAAAATAAGGTATCAACTATGAGGAAACTTTTGCATCTACTGCTCATATGACTACCATTCGAGTTCTTTTTGCTATGGCAACATAGTTCGGGTGGAAAGTACATCAAATGGATGTCAAGAGTGTCTTATTTAATGGTGATTTCAAGGAGGAGGTTTATATGTTACAACCTAAAGGATTTAAAGTGAAGAATTCTTGGTTTATCATTTTTTGAGATGATAAATCTCAGACTTCTTCACTATTGTCTTGGCTTGGAAGTAAACCAGAAAAAACATCACATCAAGGTGTCATAGAAAATGTGTGCCAAGAAATTGTTATAAAAATATCGCATGACTGATTTCAAGCCAATGATAACTCTGATGGAATCAGGGCTTTAGTTATTGCGGTATGATTATTCACCTTAGGTAGATGGTACTCTCTATCACCAGCTAATCGGGAGTCTCATATATTTGACAAATACTAGGCTAGATACCATGTTTGTTATCAAACATCTTTTGATGTTAATGCGAGAGCCTAAGGTCACTCATTGGAAAGCATTAAAATGTGTTCTTCACTATGTCTGTGGTACTATTGAGTATGGCCTAGATTACAAGAATAATAATAAATTCTTCTTGCAAGGATACACGAGACTCCAACTATGTCGAATCATATGATGATTGAAAGTCAACTTTAGGATATATTTTTCATCTTGGATCTAGTCATGTCTCTTAGCATAGCAAGAACCAACAGGTGGTTGCTATTTCATATACAGAGGCAGAGTATCACGCTGCACATGAAATAGTGTGTGAGAAGATATGGTTGCATCGCATCTTCACAAGTATGGGTCTTCCATCCAAATCTCCAATTCACTTGTTTTGTGACAACTAGGGTGTTTTAAAACTCGTTAAGAATCCAGTGCATCATGAACAAACCAAACACATTGACACACAATGTCACTTCATTCGAGATGAAGTTCCAAGGCACATAATTTAGCTTCAATACATTCCCACCAATGAATAAGTTGTGGATATTTTCACTAAGGCACTTGCACATTTCAAATTTGAGTTGTTTCGCAACTCCCTTTGTACTTCAAAATAATGTAATAAGGGGGAATGCTAGCGTATAGTAGTTATTACATTATTGGTTAGCATATTTTATTGGTAGTATCTTCTAATGTTAGCTATGTTGGACATTTTGAGTAGATGAAGTTGTCATTGATGTCAAGGATGAATTGTCATTGATGTCAAAAGGTCAAAAGAAGTAATGCAAAAGGATAGTGGAAAAAGAGCTTCATAATGTTTATTTTTAAATATTATGTGAAGCACAAAATAAAAGGTTTTAATTAAAACCATGGTTGGGAAAATCAAAAAGGTTTTCTAAAACCTAAGGAGGCTTTTATTTTAAAAATCCCAAAGGAGATTTAAATATTTAATTTATAATATTTAAATTATTTTGAATTTAAATAATTATAAATAAAAATATTTAGAAGGCAAAATTAGAAGCACCGACGGAACATTATTTCCTCGACGAATTTCCTCTCCGCCTACGTATGTGACAAGGAAGGCATATGGTATAAATACCATAGCCATTCCTAAGGTTTGGCATCCTTTTTTATTTTAATCCACCTTAAGAAAAAAAACTCATGCAATTTTTAAACGTGTGCCTCCCGAATAACGTAGTGTGTTTCCATCGACATTGAAGGAAGAGCCAAGTGCTCTTAAGGGTTTGAAACAAAGCACACATTGTTCTTTGAGTCTCCAAGTGGAGCATGTGGCTCACATGGCATGGAAGCCACAACCAAGATGTTGTGGGAGTATTGTGCCAAGGTTCGAGCCTCGTGGATTGCAAAAATTGGTAACATTAATTTTTGGAAATTATTTTAATTTGCTTTGCTAAGGTTTTAAGGAGGGATAAGGTGGAAGTTAGATTGTGTGTTGAGGAAATATTGTTTTGATATATGAAGGGTTAATTGTTGCTAAAGTAAAATTGTTTTACCTTAGAAAAGTGAGATATTGACTTATTGCATTATTTTATAAAGTGATTTATTTAATTAATGCAATATTAAGTAGGGAGTCATAAGTAGAGTTTGGATTATTTTTTAGATATTTTTTCTGAAAAGGGTTATGATGAAATTGAATTTTTAAGACGTTCTTTTGATGAGTTATAGTTTTGGAATATGTGTTTTGATTAAATATTTGTGGTGTTGGATATTATTTTAAGAAGGATAAATAAGGTGTAATTAATTTTGATGAATTTTTGTAATTGAGAATTATTTTGTGAAGAGGTTAGTGTGATATTTTATCATCTAACTATTGAAATAGGTAAAAGATAAAATTGTGATTGAGATAGGTTTTCTAAGGTCACTTCTACATAAAATAAAAGGTATGGGCATATTCTTCTTTGGTTGAAATGATTGATTGAGGTTTTATGAAAACAAGATTGGAGTGAAAAGGACTTTTCTAATTTTTCCTTGTTGAGTGTGTTTTGAATTAATGCTTCAAGGTTTTCTAGAATAGAGGTTAAGGAAAGTAACCTTGTTTGATAAGCATTGTTGTTGAAGTGATTGGTTGAGTGAAGAACTTGAACTAGGGTTTGAAAGAATCATGAGTATCATTGTTATGTGAATATTTTTTTATAAGCATTGTTGTTGAAGTGATTGGTTGAGTGAAGAACTTGAACTAGGGTTTACAAAGATCATTGTTATGTGATGTTGGTTGATAAGCATTGTTGGAATATTTGAGTGAAGTTCATAAGTTTGGACTAGGGTTTGTGAGAAATGATTAATGCATTGAGTGAGTGATTGAGTAGAGTTGGTTGAGCCTAGTAAAGTGGATGTGTTGATGTGATGGTTAAAGTTTTGTGAAACAAATTGTTCTATATTCTGAATTGATTTAAGAAAGAGGTTGAGTGTTGATGAATGTGAAACATATTGAGCCTGTAAAAATTATCTATGTGTTTCTATGATAAAAGAGAGATTAAAAGCGATTGAGAGTTTATGAGTGTGAAGCATATTGAGTCCCTAACAATTATCTATATGTTTCCATGGTAAAAAGAGAAATTGAAAGTAATTGAGCATTGTGGTGAATGTGAACCATATTGAGTCTCTAACAATTCTCTCTATGTTTCTATGAGATTGGACAATTTCTAGTGAGGACTTTTTGACCAGATTTGAGGTAAGTCTTAGAGAAGACTTGTGGACAGATTTGTGTGAGCTTTTATGGAAGCTTACAATATAGAGTTTGAGGATAAATTTTTTTGAGCAGATTGGACAAGTTCTAGTGAGGACTTGTTGAGTAGATTGGACAAGTTCTTAGAGAATACTTGTGGATAGACTTATGTGAGCTTTTGTGGAAGCTTACAATACAGAGTTTGAGGATAGAAATTGTTAACCAGATTGGAAAAGTTCTAGTGAGGAATTATTGAGCAGATTGGACGAGTTCTAGAGAGAACTTGTGGACAAATTAGTGTGAACTTTTGTGGAAGCTTACAAGGTAGAGTTGAGATAAGTCTTTGAGAAAACTTGAGAACATATCTGATTGATTGATTTGTATAAACCTTGAGTTAAGATTTAGGGGAGATCTAGCAGTGTTGATTTGTGATTGGATCAAGCTTTGTGTTAAGGCTTCAGGATAAATATTGAAGATAGATTTATGCTAGACCAAAGGACTATATTTAGTACATATCAGTGGATAAATATTGAGGATAGATTTTTACTAGACCGAAGTAATGTGTTTAGTATAGATCAAAGAACAAATATTGAGGACATATTTGTTCTAGACCAAAGGATTATATTTAGTACATATTTGAGGATAGATTTTGTTGCATATTTGAGGATAAGTTTATGCTAGATCAAAGACATGGATTGAGTAGATTTGTGCTATACCGAAGGACTATGTTTAGTATAAATTTGAGATAGAGCTGAGAGTAATATTTGGAGGTGATAGAGTATAGAGGATGATAGTCTCCATTGGATAGAGATACCTTAGCCAGAGCAATGAGGATATGTGTCTTCAGTGGATAGATATCCATTAGCCAGAGTAGTGGGGGCAACAATTCTTCTAAAAGATCACTAGCCAAAGCTAAGTGGAAAGGAGTTCTCCTATGGATAGAGATCCATGAACTTGATTACGTGATTGGTGTCTCCTTTGGATAGAGGTCCATAAACATTATAATAGGGAAAGGATTCCCAAGAGATTGATTGAGAAAATTTAGTGAAATATTTTCTTCATGGAGTAGCCCACATTGGGTGAACCACATTAAATTGGTGTCTCTATTGTGTGTGGTGATTTATGCATTTCTTTGATTACTACTATTGATATTGCTATCTTTACATTACATAATATTTATTGGGAAAGAAAAGTAAAAAATGGTCTTATACTGTTCACCCCCATATGTTAGTATAAGCTTGTGTTCTTCAATTGCTATCAGAGCAAGTTACTTAAGAAGAGTTTAATAGCTTGAAGGAAAATATTTTAAGAACACAATGGATTCTAAGAATGGGTCCTAAGATAATTCAACACCAATATTTTATGGAAGTGATTATATAATTTGGAGTATGAGAATGAATATTCACTTGAAGGCACTTGGCAATGAAATTTGGGAAGCAGTTGAAAATGGATACATACCACCAGTTCATCCACCTATATATAAGGAAGGTAAGCTTCTACAACATTACAATTCAAAATCAATGAATGCAATTTTGATAGGTTTGCATAGAACATAGTTCATAAAGGTTATGCATTGTAAATATGCAAAAGGAATTTGGGATAAGTTACAAAGCATATATGAGGGAAATAAAATTGTCAAGAAGGCAAAGATACGAAATCTCAAGGGACAATTTGAATATTTAAAAATTAAGGATGATGAAAACATTAGTACTTATCTACGTCGGGTAGATGAAGTTGTTAATGCCATGCAAGGACTTGGAATTGAAATTGAAGAATATGATATTTGTGATAAGATCTTAAGATCTCTTTCAAAAAGGTTTAGTGAAAATATCTCTGCTATAGAGGAATCAAAATATGGTGATATTTTTATAAGAGATATGTTACTTGCTATTCTTACAACTTTTGAGTTAAGAACAAAAGAGGAACTTAATCTCTAGAAGGAAGCAATATTTAAAGCTACAAAGAAGACAAAGGGTAAGAAGTCAAATTCAAGCAATGAGTCATACAGTGATGAAGAAGAAAATTATGGCAAAAGGAATAAGGATTCAAGAATATTTAAAGATGAAAAATCCGTTAGATTTTTTATTTGTGAAAAGTATGGTCACTATGCAACTAATTGTCAAGAAGCTAAAAATAACAATGATGAAGAAAAATAGGATCACAAGAATAGGGAATTAGAAAAATATAGGTACCAAAATAAAGGTAAGGATGGACAAGGCAAACAAGGGAAGAATTTCTTTCAAATACAAAAGAAGAGCTACTATGCAGACAAGGCAAGTAAGTACTCAAGTGATAGTGATAATGGTTTCTTAGATAATGATAAAGATGAAGTCATATTTTTGATAGAAGAAAAATAATAGGTTAAGAAAAGATTGCCAATAATTCTCAAGTGTTTTAGATGTGGTAATTTTGGACATCTTGAAGATAGTTTTACAAAGAATAGTTTCATTTTTATTGATGATGAATATGAGGATGCACTTGAAGAATCAGAAGAGAATATTCTAATGGCACTAGAAGAATAAGGATGTGATATTATAGAAGATAAGTCAAAAAATATTGAAGATGTTCTCAAAGGTAAAAAAATAGAGGAATAATCAGAAAAAGGAGGAGTTGATCTTGAGGGAGAGATTATTTATTCTCTTAAAACTTTGAATAAGGTAAGAAAGCAAAACTCCCAACTTGAGATTCAGTTTCAAGAATGTTATGAAGAGAGAGGAAAACTTATAGAGGATCTAAACAAGTCAATGGATAAGTATAACAAGAAGTAGCCCTACGAAGGGAAGAAGTAGATAAGTATAAAGACAAGCTACACAAGTTTGGAAGAAGCTCAAAGAATTTGGATAAGATTATCAAGTTACAAAAGCCTACATCAAGCATAACAGGTCTTGGTTTTGAATAGTCTCAAAAGAAACATGAAGAAAAGTCAACCTCAAGTTCTGAAGAAGGAGAAAATTTAGAAGTAGATAGTGTAAGATAAAGTGAGACTTCCAAGAATGAGTTAGACAACAAAAATTTCAATAAGAAAAGAAACAATGTACAAAGGAGAAACAGGTGGAACAGGAACTAGAATAGGGTAAGAGAGACTAAGAGATCAATGAGGTCAAGAAAAGAAAACTTCAATGGATGATGTTTCTCATGTCATAGATTTGGGCACAGGGCTTTAGAATGCAGAACATATGGAAGACATGAACATGGGAATTTTATAATCAGACAGTTTTTCCATGGGTATTGCTACTCATGTAATCATTTTGGTCATAAGGCAATGAATTGCAGGGTCCATGACATAAATAGATATGGCTTCACCAGAAGAAATACCAAGGTATTTGCACCTCCAAGTAATAATAACATTAATTTTTATAAGTGCAATAATGATGGATATACAAAAAAGTGGTGTAGAGCAGACATTCCAAAATCAAGCATGAACGAGAACATGAATATGGATATGAACAGAAATAGGAATACAAACAAGAACATGGATATGAATAGGAATAGTCAAAGGAATTAGAAGGATCATATGATAAGGAAATAGGACAAAGGTAAATACCAATGCTTTCTGGGAGTAGAAATGCTCCCACCCCATAATTAACCACCTCAACAGGATGCGGGGGAGGGACTAAGCTAAGAAACTCATTCTTAGCCCCGAGCCCCAAAGGTGACCCTTTGCCATTGATGTCAAAGGGGGAGAGATTTAATTAAGGGGGAGATATTTTATTTAAGAAGAGAGCATTGAGTCAGGAGGAGCAAAACAAAAACAAGTGAAAAAAAATTGAGAAGATAATTGGGTTAACATCAATGACAAAGGGGAGATTGTTGGACATTTTGAGAAGATGAAGTTGTCATTGATGTCAAGTATGAATTGTCATTGATGTCAAAATTTCAAAAGGATTAATGCAAAAGGATGGTGGAAAAATAGATTCATAATGTTTATTTTTAAATATTATGTGAAGCACAAAATAAAAGGTTTTATTAAAAGTATGGTTGGGAAAAATAAAAGGCTTTTATTAAAACCATGGTTGGGAAAAACAAAAGGTTTTCTAAAAACTAAGTAAGATTTTATTTTAAAAATCCCAAAGGAGATTTAAATATTTAATTTATAATATTTAAATTCTTTTAAATTTAAATAATTATAAATAAATATATTTAGAAGGTAAAATTGGAAGCACCGACGCAACATTGTTTCCTCGATGAATTTCCTCTCTGCTGACGTATGTGACAAGAAAGACATATGATATAAATACCATTGCCATTCCTAACTTTTAGAATTCTTTTCAATTTGAATCCACCTTAAGTGAAAAAGCTCGTACAATTTTTAAATGTGTGCCTCCCGAATAGTGCAATGTGCTTTCGTCTGCATCGAAGGAAGAGCCAAGGGCTCTTAAGGGTTTGAAGGAGTTAAAGCACACATTGTACTTTGAGGCTCCAAGTGGAGAACATGGCTCACACGGTGTGGAATCCATGGCCAAGACGTTGTGGGAGTATTACACCAAGTTTTGAGCCTCATGGATTGTGAAAAGTGGTAACATTAATTTTTGGAAATTATTTTAATTTGCTTTGCTAAGGTTTAAGGAGACATAAGGTGGAAGTTAGATTGTGTGTTGAGGAAATATTGTTTTGATATATGAAGGGTTAATTGTTGCTAAAGTAAAATTGATTTACCTTAGAAAAGTGAGAGATTGACTTATTGCATTATTTTATAAAGTGATTTATTTAATTAATGCAATATTAAGTAGGGATTCATATGTAGAGTTTGGATTATTTTTGAGATATTTTTTTGAAAAGGGTTATGATGAAATTGAATTGTTAATATGTTCTTTTGATGAGTTAGAGTTTTGGAAGAAGTGTTTTGATTAAATATTTGTGGTGTTGGATATTATCTTAAGAAGGAGAAATAAAGTGTAATTAAATTTTGATTAATTTTTGTAATTGAGAATTATTTTGTGAAGAGGTTAGTGTGATATTTTATCACTTAACTATTGAAATTGACAAAAGAGAAAATTGTGATTGAGATAGTTTTTCTAAGGTCACTTCTACATAAAATAAAATGTATGGGCATATTTTTCTTTGGTTGAAATTATTGATTGAGGTTTTCTCAAAAAAATATTGGAGTGAAAAGGACTTTGTTAAGTTTTCCTTGTTGAGTGTGTTTTGAATTAATGCTTCAAGGTTTTCTGGAATAGAGGTTAGGGAAAGTAACCTTGTTTGATAAGAATTTTTGTTGAAGTGATTGGTTGATTGAATAACTTGAACTAGGCTTTGCAAAGATCATGAGTATCATTATTATGTGAATATTGTTTTATAAGCATTGTTGTTGAAGTGATTGGTTGAGTGAAGAACTTGAAATAGGGTTTAAAAGATCATTGTTATGTGAGATTGGTTGATGAGCATTGTTGGAACATTTGAGTGAAGTTAATAAGTTTGGACTAGGGTTTGTGATCAAGGATTAATTCATTGAGTGCGTGATTGAGTAGAGTTGGTTGAGCCTAGTCAAGTGGATGGGTTGATGTGATAGTTCACATTTTGTGAAAAAAAAAAAATTATATTCTAAATTGATTTGAGAAAGAGGTTGAGTGTTGATGAATGTGAAACATATTGAGTTTGTAACAATTCTCTATGTTTTTCTATGATAAAAGAGATATTGAAATTGATTGAGAGTTTATGAGTGTGAAACATATTGAGTCTCTAACTATTCTCTATATGTTTTCATGGTAAAAAGAGATATTGAAAGTAATTGAGCATTGTGGTGAATGTGGAGCATATTGAGTCTCTAACAATTCTCTTTATGTTTCTATGAGATTGGACAAGTTCTAGTGAGGACTTGTTGAGCAGATTTGAGGCAAGTCTTAGAGAAGACTTGTGGACAGATTTGTGTGAGCTTTTGTGGAAGCTTACAATACATAGTTTGAAGATAGAAATTGTTGAGCAGATTGAATAAGTTCTAGTGAGGACTTGTTGAGCATATTGGACAAGTTATTATAGAAGACTTGTGGATATATTTGTGTGATCTTTTGTGGAATATTACAATACAAAGTTTGAGGATAGAAATTGTTGAGCAGATTGGACAAGTTCTAGTGAGGATTTATTGAGTAGATTGGACAAGTTCTATAGAGGACTTGTGGATAGATTAGTGTGAGCTTTTGTGGAATCTTACAAGGCAGAGTTGAGACAAGTATTTGAGAAGACTTGAGAGCAAAGTTGATTAATTAATTTGTTTAAACCTTGAGTTAAGGTTTGGGGTAGATCCAACAATGTTGATTTGTGATTGGATCAAGCTTTGTTTTAAGGCTTGAGGATAGATATTGAGTACAAATTTGTGCTAGATCGAAGGACTGTGTTTAGTACAGATCAAAAGACAGATATTGAGGATAGATTTATGCTAGACTGAAGGACTATGTTTAGTACAAATCAGAGAACAGATATTAAGGATAGATTTGTGCTAGATCGAAGGAATATATTTAGTGCAGATTTGAGGACATATTTTGGTGCAGATTTGAGGACATGTTTATGCTAGACCAGAGACAAATATTGAGTAAATTTGTACTAGACTGAAGGACTATGTTTAGTGTATATTTGAGATAGAGCTGAGAGTAAGTTCTGGATGTGATAGAGTATAGAGAATGATAGTCTCCAGTGGATATAGATCCATTGGCCAGGGAAGTGAGGACAAGTGTCTTTAGTGGATAGAGATCCATTAGCCAGAGTAGTGGGTGCAACAATTTTGCTAGAATATCACCAGCCAAAGCTAAGGGAAAATGAGTTCTTCTATGGATAGAGATCCATAAAATTGATTAGGGGATTGGTGTATCCTTTGGATAGAGGTCCATAAACATTGTAATAGGGAAAGGATTTCCAAGAGATTGGTTGAGAAAATTTAGTAAAATATTTTCTCCATGAAGTAGCCCACATTGGGTGAACCATGTTAAATTGGTGTCTCTATTATGTGTGGTGATTTGTGCATTGCTTTGATTACTATTGTTGATATTGATATCTTTACATTGCATAATATTGATTAGGAAAGAAAAGTAAAAAGTGATATTATACTGTTCACCCCCCCTCTCAGTATAAGCTTGTGTTCTTCAAGCTAGGTATGGTTTCGCATCTTGATTAGATCTGCTTTACCTGGACTAATATGGGTTATCATTGTATTATTTATTTATCATTCTATCAATGGAATTTCTAGTGTTTTCTCTATTAATAAATACAAGATATTATCCCATGGTGAAACCACTGTGTGCTCTGAATCTAAAGCAACCAATTGAAACAACAAAATAATAAAAATGCTATGGTTAAAAATAAATTTACAAATAAAAATTGCCCAAATTGAAGCATTTTTTGCCTAACAAGAAAGGATAACAGAGTAATCCTATCATCACAATCAATAAATTTGTCCAACAAAGAACATTATAGGAGAAACACTCATGATAATAGTCGATTTAAGAAAAAAAACTAGAAATACCAACCAACAAAATCCACAGCATTAAAACCATCCAGGATATCTGCAGAAGAAATTCCATGAAAATCACAAATCCCGCTAGAGCCAAAAAAAAAAGTTTCAAGAACAACCGCTCTCAGGTACAATAAAAAGGATATAGCAACATTTTGCATCACACCTAAGAGGGAGAAGGGTAAGATCCCAAAAAAAATCCTTATAACCCTAGGATCAAACACACCACTACTACTAGAACTAGAGAAAGATATCTCTATAGACTGTTGAATCTAGAAAACCCACCAAAGACATAGAGCCAAAAGCTAAAAGCCACCACAGCATAACAACCCACTTTCATCCCAACTAGTTTTGGTTGGTATTTGGCCCTATCTCTCTGGAACAACCATATATAGCAAGAAATTACCAAACCTAGAAGAAAGCAACACAAATCAGCCACAAACACACTACTAGTAGAGAACCCTAGCAATAGAGCCATCCAAGCACCATCCAACCAAAGTAACAAAACCATCAGAGCTGAAGATAGCTAAGGGAACACTGTTAGATTTTTTCATCCAAACATCATACCAAGTTCACCCCAATGGGTTTGGGTTGGTAGATGGCCCTTTCCTCTCCTTGGAAGGCTAGAATAAACATGAAACTACAAAACCCAGAAGAAATTTTGCACAATCCAAATAAGTCCTAAAAAATAGTAAAAAACCCAAGAAATCTAGCCACCCAACACACCCACAAACCAGAGTGAGATCCAGCCAAGTGATCAACAACAACAACAAAATTCCACTACATTATAACGGTCCAAGATCACCCCTACAGGTCTGGGTCAGCATTAAACCCTCTACCCTAGATAAAAGTGATAATGCCTAACCCATAAGAGAGCAGAACATATAAACAAGACCCTCAATAAGAAAAACACCTTGATCATGAGCCACAACAAAGAAAATAAACATACCTAGTAGCCAGATCCATAATGGGATAAAGGGGACCTCCCGCTCAAAGGGTTTCATAGCGTTGAAGTTGGAGCAGGAGTGAAAACCTTGCACAGGAAGCCCTCATGGAGGAAACCCTCATGGGACATTTCTACCATGGTGAGGCTCAGGTCCTCTTGCCATGGTGAGGCTCAAGCCCTCTCTACCATGGTGAAGCTTAACCATATTAATTAATTTTAAAAATATGAATAATGTCATATTATATATATTAAGTATACAATAATTTTGAACTATCAACAAAATAGTTATAGTGTTGTATAAGTTTGAGAATTATATCAAAACATTTAATAAAACTTAGTTTCAACAATGATAATTATTATATTAACAAATTATATATTTAAAATTTAAAAATAATAAATTAATAAATTATTATTTTTGCTTTTAATTTTTAATAATATACAATAGTAAAATAAATTGACACACTATCCTAAAAATAATAGGTTCAATGCATTGTGTAATTAACTCAAACATATATAACATCACAAAAAGAACTTTATCTTCTCAAACGATTTGATCTTCAGCCGATCACTTGACCTTATTAATAAATATATGTATGTTGACTTTAAAGTTTATAAGGTAATTTTAGAAGAATATTTATGGAGTGGTGGGAGGAAATATGGAACCATTTTATAAATGTTTATTAAAAAATATTAATATATATTAATGTTGTTAATTTTTAATTTAATGTAATTTAAATTTTTTTTTATTAAAAAATAATTTTTAAATTGATTATTATATTTTAATTTTTTAAAACAGGTGTTAAACATGAGTGAGCTTTATTTTTTTTTAAGTAATCGAGTGTTATAAGTACAAGCATGAAATAAGTATGAGCAAGGAATGAGTGTTACCTTCTTTTTTTTTGGTTCTTTAATAATATCCAAAAATTAATGGATTCTTATGAAGAAAATTTATGTAGCATGGTTTGAAATTCTTTTTTGAATGTCCTAACTTGATTTTAGGATGCCCTAATTGAAATTACAAATGCTTTAGTTAGGTAAAAGAGGAAGAGTGAACTTATGGAATACCCTAACTATGTAGTAGATACTATAATAAAATTGATTATCATGGATCATATGATTGAGTATGACATAATGGTTCTAACAATTATAGGGTTAATATGTAATTTCCATGATTATTGGCCAAGTTTTATTAATGTTTCAATGTTTGATCAACTACAAGTAGGGATTGAATTCTGGTTACTCCATTGGTCCTTCCATTATTGATCCGCCTTGGGCGGAGTTACTATGTTTTTTTTTTTAATATGTCACATTTGGTTCCTCTTGGTTCATTGTCTGGTGAAGCCGATGGAGAAAAGGATGGTGGGCAAGCAACCTCGGAAGTTCATTCCCACGATGTTCCACAAGGTAATGTGCCAGAAATTTCTATTCCCCTCGATAGTTTCAATAAAGCTTGTACTTGGCTAGAGCAAAATACTGTCATAGGCTATTTCTTGGGCCGTATCCCCTCTGATGCAATTCTAGGAAACTGGTTTCAAAGCTATTGGAACCCATAAGGTATCTTTGTAGAGTCTGTGCAAAACCTGACCAAAGGTTTCTTTCATATTCGGTTCTCTGATCCAGAGTGTGTCAAAAAAGTTCTTAGCAAGGGTCCTTGTTATGTTCATAGCACTTTGCTTATTTGTCAACCATGGCACAAGAATTTCTAGGTTGCCAATGGTGTCTCTCTTGTTGTCCCTGTGTGGGTTGAATTCCTAGGTTTGCCAATGGCATTGGTCCCATTTATTCATGATGTTGCCATGAAATTTGGGGAATTTGTATGTGAAGAGCCTCAATGCTTCTATAATGCTCGGCCTACCCATCGGCTCTGTGTGAAAATTTATTTGGCCACTTCCCTCAAGGAATTTATTGATATTAAGGTAGGTGATACTAATATCCACCAGAAAGTGGTGTATGTCAATTTGCCAAACACTTGCTACAGGTGCTAGTATGCCACACACAAGATTAAATATTGTCCCTTAATGGCAGATAAGTTTAAATCCAAGGGCCCAACCCCTGTTAATCAAGCTTCTAATGAGAAAAACCAACCAACCAAAGATGGGTCTGACAGTGACTGGAAGGTGGTCTCCAAGAAAGGCAAGCATGTCCTTGGTAAAGGCCCTCATGGAGGCCAGTCCTCTATCCATAATCCTTAGAGGGGCCGGCCTATTGGCTCCTATGCTCAAGCCACAACGATCAAACCACCCTTGCATGTTCGAGTTCCATCCTAGAATACTTCCCCAAGTACTCAAATCCTTTCCAATTCAGCAGTTGTGGCTGAAGATATGTCGATGACTCTTAAAGATGATGGTATCCTCTCTGTCTCCATGGTTGCTCACCAGCTAGAGCAAAAAGAAGGCATGATGCCCGAAGACGAAGGTCTCGTAGTCCAGTGCAGGGTCTGCATGCAGACAAAAATTGACAACTGGGAAGCTTTTCTAGCAACTCATTTCAGTCACTTGCTATTCTGGGTGACTCTGATGAGGTCAGAGGAAGTTTGATCCTCGACAGGTCAGAATGATTTTTCTATCATGGAATGTTAGAGGACTGACGGACCCAGTTCGAAGATACATGGTTCACGATGATATTACTTTCTGTGCAACCAAGTATGGGGGCCTAGATATCATTTTCTTGCAAGAAGTTAAAATCACTGAGTTCCAATTACAGTGTGCTTGTGTGCTCATTTACCCTAATAGTCAACTTTTTTCCACCAAGAACCCTCCCGGTCGTGGTGGTGCTGTTATTCTCCTGTCCAATAAATGGCATGGGAATTTTGTTGATTAGGGGGTTGACCCTTCTAACCAAGCTGTTTGGATTTTGCTTGAAGTTGATGGAATGTCCTTTGGAATTTTAAATGTATATGCCTCCAATAGTGCTCCGGAGCGCTGTTTACTTTGGAAATGGTGTGCCTTTTCTTTACCTCCTGCAGTTTGGATTGTCTGTGGATATTTTAATATGGTTGAGCGTGCTTTTGATAAAATTGGGGGTCGAAACCATATGTGGGCCCTTGGTGAGTGTGAAGCCTAGTTTTCTATGAAAAAAAAATATGTTTGTCTGACCCTAATTCCTATCTTTCTCCTGCTTCTTTTGATGAGCACCTTTGGTTTACCTGGAATAACTTTCAAGTTGGGTGGGCAAGGATTCTCAAACATTTAGATAGAGCTATGTTGTCAGACCATACCCAGTTTTATTTTCATCAGAAGCATGGAGATGCTCTAGTTGTGGAGGTTATTGCTAGTATTGTTGGGTCTGATCATTCCCCAATTATGTTCACTATTTTATCTTCTGTGGTACCTGTTCAGGGTATTAAGTCTCAGTTTTTTCTTAACACATCCTTTCTTCAGCATTCTTCCATGATGTGTCATATTCAGAGAGTCTAGAATTTGGGGGACAGACCTGTTGGTGAAGAAGGATGGATTGAGTGGTGGAATGATGCTATATCCCGAACCACAACCCTTCTTCGCAGTTTGGGCAAGAAAGTTGCTCAGTTTAGAAAATATTCTTTGCTTGCTTTACGCACTGAACTGACAAAAGCCTCTTGTAGGCTTGAAGCCAACCCTCTCTATCCTGTTTTGCAGGGGCATGCTGCTCAGGTTCGTCATGAGCTCAAGGTGGTAGAGCTCTATGAAGCTAAAGGTGCTCAGATCAAGGCCCGCTTACATTGGCTTAAAATTGGGGACAAAGTTTCTAAGGAATTCTTCCAAAAGTTACGGCCTCCTCGCAATGCCACTAAATTCAAAGTTATTGTGGACAATGGTATTCGCCATACCTCTCTACCCAGTATTGCTGACATTTTTGTTAAGCATTACACTCAAGTTTTTGCTACTTAGTCTTCTTCTCCAGAGAGGGATGAAGCTCTCAAGCTTTGCATGGATGTTGTCCCTAACAAAATCTCTATAGCTCAAAGAGAGGAATGTGAAAAGTATTTGTCTATTGATGAAATTGCCTCAGCATTAACTCAAATGGGCAATGAGAAGGCCTCAGGCTTGGATGGATTTCCTTGTGAATTCTACAAGGCATGTTGGGACTTTGTTGGTTCTGATTTACACAAAGTCTACCTTGAAGCCATGCACAGTGGCTCTCTTGGAGCAATTTTGAACCGAGGTAATATCAAGTTCATTCCAAAACAAGGGGATCCTAAATGTATAAAAAATTGGAGGCCAATTACCCTGCTCAATGTCAGCTATAAGATTATTGCCAAAGCCCTGGCTCTGAAACTTTGACCCCTGTTGCCTCTTATTGTTAGGCCAGAGCAAATAGGATTTATTAAAGGCAGATATATCTTGGATAATGTCATTGCAGTTTGGGAAGGTATGGAATGGGCTAGGCGGTCTAGTCAGCAAGCCCTCTTCTTGAAAATTGATTTTGAAAAGGCCTATGATAGAATTGAATGGAACTTCATTCTTTCCATGTTACAGTCTTTAGGGTTTGGGTCTGTGTTTGTTCAATCTATCAATATTCTTTTTCAGGATGCTTCGGCTATTTTATCTTTGAATAATCATCAAACTAGGCCAATCGGTTTGTTCAGATCTATTCGACAAGGTTGTCCCTTGGCTCCTTCTTTGTATATCCTTGCTGCTGAAGCCTTTGGATATTTGCTTGCTAGGCATGCTTCTTTGGGCCAAATTAAGGGTATTTCTCTCCCTGATAACCAAGGCCAGCTCGTTAATGGTCACTTTGCCAATGACTCTTTTCTCACTCTTTTAGAGGAGGAACACTCAGTGAAGGAAGCACTCAGATGTTTGGAAGTTTTTTGTCAGGCCTCTAGTTCTAGTATTCAGTGGAGAAAAACTTATTGTTATTGGCAGTCCCCTACCCCGCTCCCTCCTTGGCTAGAATAGTTTCAATGGCATTGGATTTTTCCAGGAGAAGTGTTCAAATTTCTAGGGATCCCTTTTGCCTTTGATGGTTCCCCTGTTCAGTTATGGAACTATGTTCTACAGAAAGTTGAGAAAAATCTTGAGTATTGGATTACTAAAAAGATGTCTTTGGCAGGAAAATTCCAGATTTGTTCTAAGGTTCTTGCCTCTACTCATGTGTATTACTCTTCTTGTTGGGTCCCTTCATAAGCATGCTACCTTAAGCTTGAAAGACTATTGAGGAATTTTTTGTGGGCAAACTTAGCTGAGAAGAAAGGTTTTCATCGGGTTGCTTGGGATATGTGTTGTTTACCTAAAGCTTTAGGAGGAATGGGCATGGTTGACTATAAAAGACAAGGCATGGCTCTTTGTGCCAAATGGATCATACGAGCCCTTAAAGTATCAAAGGCCTAGAAAATCCTCATCAAATATTGTATTTCTTCAGGGCTGCCTTTGAAAAAACAAGCCTGGAGAGGAATTGACCTCCCTTCCCTAATTGTAATTCTAGTCTTTGTGAAAATCTCTGGTTCTTTTGTGATTAAAAGTATTTGGAAATCATGGCAGCAATTCACTCCTTGGCTTAAGTGGAAAGGGAATAGAGGCCATAAAGGACTATCCATAAATTATTTAAACATCTAGTGGTCTTTGGTGATTAACATTCAGGGAACTCCTCTTGCTCAGGTCCCGTGGATTCATGCCCAAAAGTTTTTTAAAAAAGGTATATCTATAGTTTCTAATTTTTATTCTCAAACCTCGAGGGATTGGATCCCTTGGCCACTTTTTAAACAACAATTTTAGTTGAGCACTGGTGACAAGCTCACTTATGACTCAGTAATTGACATTATCCCCTTTTCCATGTGGCACAAGTGTGGGCAACACTCTCAGAGGCCATGGTGGAAAGATTGGTCCTAGTTTTTAGATATACCATTGTTGAATTACTCAGCTAAATTGGGTTACAAGTGGCTCTCCCCAATGTTGCCAATGGTCCCTAGACTTAATGATAAATGGGGAGATCCAGTGGTGGTTTCTGGTTGGAAGGCTCGATTTCAGATAGTTTGGTCTTCTTTTCTTGAGCCAAAATAATCATTTTTTGCTTGGAGCCTTCTCTTTCAAAGTTTACCCTTAGGAGACAGACTCAGGCACTTGGGAGTTGCAAACCCTAAATGTGCATTCTGTAATGAGGATGAATCTTCTCCTCATATTTTTTGGTTCTGCACAAGAGCAAGGAGTGCCTAGGAATGGGGATGGTATTTTTTTTCCCAATTCCAAGATGAATCCCTTACATGGCAGCAAGCTCTATTAGGGGATAAGATTAAATTTGTTCTTCCCTTGTCCAAAGTGTGGCACATCTTTCGAATTAGTCTTCTTTTTCACATGTGGAAATCTAGAAACAAGATAGTTTTTCAGCATCAAAATCCTTCTGATGAATTTTCTCTAGCTGACAAAATAGAGGTGTTTCAAGATACATGGTTCTAGATTTGCAATCAGTAGGCTAAAATTGACATTGAGAAGGTGCACATGAAGGCACTTTTGGATGACTGGAAAAATGCACCATGCTTAGTTAGCAGGGTTTCTCCAAACAATGCACAGTAGACTTCCTGTTCCCACTCGAGGTCTCATCAACTGCCACATCTGGTGCATGCACAGGGAGGTTGGGGACATGACAATTTTACCTACAATGATGGATGGAATGCACAACCAATTAAATCACCATCATATTCTCCACCTAGAGGTGCCTGGGATGAGCTGGTGGAAGTTAATGGTGGCACACAGGATCGTGCCTAGAATGCAGGGGATATAAGTGCACATAATCACCAGCTTGGTAGATCTCAAGGACAGGGCTGGGGAGATTCAAATGTTCATGAGGATCAGGGACACATAGATGGATTACCGCATACCTTGGCCATTCCATGGGACTCCAACATAGACGTGCAGCCACAAACTTTTTGATTGCATGCAAGTTTCACTGCCTGTTTGATTGATGTTGCCTAGTTTGTAGTGAGCTCTGGTTTGTAGTTTCCCAACCCATGGTTAGGGTTGGTTCGCTTCTTCTAGGGGTGTGATCATTGCCACCCACCACTTTTTTCATGTTAAAATTTATTATTAATATAATTTAGCTTTTCATCAAATATATATATATATATATATATATATATATATATATATATATATATATATATATATATATTTCATCTTCTCTAGTTAAAAAATAATGGATAAACTAATGGTTGGTGGACCATGGATTAGGGGATAGATGCATTATATTTAAGACCATTGATCGAGAAATTTTCTATGGAGATAAACCATTAAAAGGCTTTCAATGTGGAATAGGCTTTTTTGGACTTCCATATAAACTTATCAATAAAGAGGTTTTGATGAATATTGTCAAATCTCTAAGGAATTCATCTAAGAGGGATTAACTAATAAGTAAAGGCATGTTGTATACACCTAGATATATGTTATCATGGAAATTTTAAAATATTTATCATTGTCCATTAGGATTAAATCTAGGTACAAATAATAAAATCACTAAATAAATTATGAAATCCTTGAATTCTAATGTCACAAATGTAAGAGACTAAACACATAGCAAGAGATTAAATTTTTATGAAAGAGAAAATGATGGAAATTTTAAACAAACTTCAATATGAAGCAAGAATATAATACCATAATAGAAGTTGGTCTAGATTAAAAAAATTTCACTTCCAATAAAGTGGAAAAGGAAGCACCTTTTGCAAAATAAAATGATAAAGGCCATTATGATTCACCTAGATAAAACATTAGAAGAAATAAAGGACATAAGGGATGGTAAAATACAATACACAAGTTTAAATTTAGAAGTTAAAGGCATAAAGGAAGATAAGGAGGCAAATATTAAAGCAAAGAAAACAAAAGAGGTCAAGGTTAGACAAGTAAATCATATCTATTTTCCTCAATTAGTATAAAATCCTCTTCTTACAATAAAAATAGTAGAAGTATAGAGAGCATATCTCTTGCTCGTTAAGGTTTAAAGAGTATCATAATAAATACATGAGAAATGGAGGATATCTATGGAAATTTAGGGTTTCTTGGGCAACATAAGAAATTAATTAGTATGGAGGGTCGTTCTTGTACTTTATTGTTTCTAGGGTAACATAAAAAAGTAATTAATATGGAGGATCATTACTAACTTTAAGGATTCTAGGGCAACATATAGAGTTTTAGAGCATATAAAAATAAAATTACTATGGAGAACCATCCTTTTTTTAAGGTATTTTTAGGAAACATAAAAAAAAAGTGTTTGTGATGCCATTCCTTGCATTTTAGACACTCTAGGAAAGCATAATCCTTTAGAAGATAAGTATCATTATGGAAAATTAAAATAAGTTAATGAAGATAAAAGGGTTCATGGGAATGTAAAAGGGATAATAATATCCTCAAATCATGAAGAAATAAAAAAAAAAACTAGAAACAGATATCAATTTGAGAAATAAAAAATAAACATTGTAGATGTTAACAATCTGTACACCTAATCCCATAAATATAAATAAAAAGTGATGATGAAAATGGTATTATAGAATATTAGAGGCATGAATAAGACCCCTAAAAATGAGTTATTATGGAAGTAATATATTGTTATAGCCCTAATTTTATTTTAATATAATAAATAAAATTAAGTAGTGTGGAATATAAGAAAGCATTCAAAAAAATTTAGCAGATGAATAATTGTCTAGCAATTTCTTCTATAGAAGCTTCTACTGTTATTGCAATAATATGATGCAAATACAAATGTGATGGATAATTACTAGAATAAAATATTCTTTAGGTAGCTTCTATATTTTGCAAGAAAGAGGAAAATATCATAATTGATATTAAAAAAATATGTGCTCCAAGTATACTTGCCATGCGAGATGTTGGAAGAACCTCAACATATTTTTTATAAAATACAATGATGATTCCTAAATTTGATCTATGGATTCTCAGGGGTAGTTCAACATAGTTCTATATTATTTAAAAAATAAAAGTGGTACTCCTAGATGGCCTAAACCAATGCAAAAATTTTCTTCTTTTTCCAATTTAAATTACCTATGCAATGGTTTTGCATAAAGCCATTAATGCAAATGGGATAATAGATGCATTGGGAAACTCATCCAAAAAAATGATTAAATAGAATTTTGTTACCCAACGCATGGTTCTAAATAAAGTATAAGATATCTTTGCATATTTCACTACAAGAAGTGTTACATTAGAAACACATCCTCTTTAGATTTTATTTACTCAATAATGATCATTCAAATCCATTTTCCTTTTATCCTGTGTGGCTCATAGACCTTGATTACTTCTAGATGGTTATATTATGGTGAGGAGAAGAAAATTTGAAAGGATTGTATAATTAATTTTTTTTTCAAAAGATGAAATATTGAGAGGTATAAATGAAGATTTGGAATGTCATATCTTTGACTAACATATTTAAATAAAAGTAGGAAATTGATTGCAAGCTCAAAATATTACAAGATATAGTAAAAATGAATGGAATGGTCTAGGATACTTATGTGCAAGAAAATTAATACTTTTTATTAGTGCTTCATATTCAGTCAAATTATTTATGCAGGGAAATTGTAGGCGGTAAGACATGAAATGTGTCTGATTGTGAGGCCCTTTGAGAACATTCCATGTACTAGAGCCCTATTTGGATTTGGCTCCATAAATATGGAGTGTCCAAACATCATTGTTGTGACCAGTTAGGGCTTTAAACAGTGTCACCTTTTGTGCAGTTATTAAATTGTAAACCCCCATATCTACATCAGCAAAATTAATAGTCTCATTATTGACATTGTATTCAGTTATCATGATCTTATACCGAGGCTCTCTCTCAATTCTCAATTGATTGGCTACACCTTTCCAAGGCAACCACATGTGCAAAAAATATATGGCCAAATATCCATTCAAGTATTTTTTCCATTCTCTTCTTAGAAGCATTATGTATCCCACAGGAATGTCTACCACCTAAATTTCAATTTTGTGTTGTGCTCTTGGATCAAATGCCAAATGATTGTGTATACCTTGGAGTTCACCTATCACCTTGACTTCATTTTTATCTAGTTGAATGACCCTCCTATCATATTTCACTGGTGTTAAACCCAACTACTAGTAGATGGCCAATAGCATGAAATTAGCTGAAGTGTTGGAGTCCACCAAACAGTTGTGCAATTGTTTTCCAAATATACGCACTCTCAACAATTTAGGTGGAATTTTAGTTTTTTCTTTATAGATTGCAACATTCGCATTTGCCATTTTCTTCCCCTTTTCTTTAGGTTTATCAAGGGGTTCAAAATAAGTCTTAATCAAGTTATCCCTATTTTTAGTAATGTGAACAAGCTCGTGGAGGGTGATACTATCCTTGATTTTCTTCATATCCTCCACTATGTTGTATCCTTTATTGAGCGGAGTAGAAAATACATCCTATATTTTTGGATCTCCCCCTTTGGGTGGAGGTGGATTATTGTTTGTACAAGGATCAGGTGGGACACTATGAACATTTTTTGGAGGTGTGGATGTAGTTTTGGTTTAGATTATAATTGTCTCTCCTATACATCTAATAAATCTTACACTTCATCCATAGGTATTTCTACATTTTTTTATGACTCATCCGCGAAAGTGAATGAATCAAAAACCATAGCAACACTGGGTTTGGATGAATCAAAACTATCAACATTTTTTTTATTTTTAGGAAAACCGAACTCACCTGACAAATCTTCAAAGGCATTACAAAATTCTAAATAGTCTAGTTCCTCATGCTAGGATGTTCCATGAATCCTGCACAAATTGGGTAGATCCAGGTCATAAATATTCACCTCGGGTCCTTTGCCTATATTATAATCCTTGTTGGCTTCATACGGAGGTTTGGAGAACCTATTCGATTGGTAAGAAAAAATATTTGAACTTTCTCCTATAGACACTTACCTCCTGAAACTTAGAAAATCATTTCTTAATTTTTGGACCATCTTTGAGACTTCCTTAACTGTAGTTTTATATGATTCTTTCTCCACAACCTACACATACCCAATGTTTACCAAAGTCAACAAATTTTCTATAGGTGGAGCTTGACATATTGGCAATAATGCCTGATGTGGAATGGGATTTAAAATAGGCATGTTCTAAGTAATAGAGGATATTAAAGGAGTTTTTAGAGGTTGAGGCCCCAAGTATCTCTCGAGAACTAGAACTTCCTTGTAAGCTTGTGTTAGGTTTCTGATGTTGTTGTCTCTCTTGAGGAAACCAGAGGTCACCGGATTCAAGGCATTCCTATAAATTTCCAAGGCCAAATATACACTTGGCACATAATGACTAGTCATTCTTCCATAGGCCTTATGTAACCTCACATTAAAATATCTGATAGTTTCACCAAATTCTCTTTTGATGCTAGAAAAGTGCTGATACAACACACTGGGATCAATCACTTGGTCAACTTGGTACACAAAAACCTTTTCCAAATCATCCCAACTAGTGAATGAGTTATTTGTAATATTTAAAAACTAGTCATATGATCCCTCTTAGAGAGTGAATGGAAATAACCTATAAGTCACATATTTGTGTTGCACATTTAATAATGTAAGAGTATTTTTAAATGCCACCAAGTGTTCTTCCACTATTCTAATTCCATCATAATTGTAGGTGGGAATCTAGATTTCTAGGTAAATCATGAGCTAAACCAAGGATGTTCAAAGTAGTGGAGCTCAACCAATTGGTCATAACTATCTAATTTGTGGTAGGATTCTGATTTACAAATTGTGGAACCATTAATAGAGATAGGACTATGTTGGATAGGGATCTGGATCTCCTTTGGGGTTTCCAAATCAAGCACAAGAATCTCTCCAATCCTTGGTTGGGACCTGGTTACTCTAAAGGTAGAATTCAACTTTGCACAACCTTCAGTTTAATGTTGATAAGAGTTCTAATTCCTGAAGATAGAACATGGCCCCAAAATTGTATTCTAAAACTTAATCAAGCACATGAACATCCTAAAAATTACATAGGCCCTCCTTCTAGCACCAATTTAAAATTTTGGTTTGTATTTCATACACACCCAGTAAAGAGTGAACATAAAACATGAGTAACACCTTAAGGGGAATAAATCCCTCTCACTTTAGGATCTGACTAGATATCCAAGGTGTGAGTTACAGGGTTGGATCGAATGCTTTCACTCTTTTTCACTTTTGGAATAGTTTTCAAGTGACTACCTATTTTACCTGCAATGGTTTTAAGTGTTGTTTTTTGGTGTTTAATGGTGTTTTATTGATTTATCATATTTTCATTAACTGTTTGATCTAACTCCCAATTGAGCAAGTTAAAAGAATAAATAATTTTAAGAAACATAAAAATGGTTCACTTCAAAAATAAAAATAGAGAGGGAGAGTAAGGCATAAAAGAGGGGTGAAAACTCTACAATTTTAATCACCACTAACTTTTCAATTTTAACATGATTTTATGATAACAAATTAGGACAAATAGAGTAATAAACAACCCAGATTTCTAAGACTGGTTCATTATCTAGCAAGGAGTAAAATAGGGGACCAAAATAGGGTAACTTATTTAAATCATAGTTCTCCTAGATTTAATAGGATGAATCTATGGGTAGCAAAAGCTCACACACACAACAATTAAATTCAAATCCTTAAACCAAATATTTAAATAACTCTTTAAAATAATTTAACATTTCTATAATTTTAGACTTGTTGGGATAATTCTATCAATAGCTCTGCTCACATGGCAAAATCAAGGCCAAAAGAGAAAGAAATAAATTTCAAAAATATAAAATTGTAGTTCAACTCTTAAACAACATCAACAACATATTAAAATCAAATAGATTCATAAGGATTAAATCTATAAAAATTTTAGTGAAAACAAAAACAAGGAAGAGGGCACTATAAAACTTGGAGAGTAGATTAAAAACTTGGTTACGTTGCTTTAGAATCACACCACCAAAATCCTATGTCAATAATAGAAAAGTTTAAAGAAACAGTTTCTTAATAAAACTTCTATTACAAATTCCTGCATCCTTGTAAATGAACCAAAAAATTGCTTTTATAGACAAAGCATTCCTCCGTTCATTCACTTTTACAAGTGGTTTAAAATATCCACATGAGATATTTTTTACAATAAATTTCCCTTCTGCAAATTTGAATATTTCCACGTATTTACTTCTGTTGACTTTCAATTTTGCAAGGATTTAATAAAGCCAGTCAGATCATAAATAGTGGACATTTAAATAATTTAAAACATAAATTGTAGGATACTTGTAGCAAAAAAAATCCAAAACAAACCCTTCTTGTTGAAGATGTATTCAATATTTAGCCAATTGTAGGTGTTTTCCTTTACTTCTTAGCCAGAGCATGGTAGATGTCTTTAATTCTTAGTCAAATGCAAATATTTCACTTTGTAGCTAGGGCTGATGTCTTTACTTTTTAAAATTTTCCAACCAATTGCTTTTAATACAAAAATATCATAAAGCCTGCACTTTTTCACTTTTTGACATTTTAGCATAAAGTGCACTTTTGACTTTTTGACATTTCAGATTTTTTTTTTTAAATCCTATGTGAACGCATCATACTCAAATATTTTTTGAAACTATAGACTATCTATGGGAGCAAGGCACCAGATTTAAACTATAGTCAGGTGCTAGATTTGAAGAGAAGTCAGGTGCCAATTTTCAAAGGGAGTCGGGTACCAGTTTTGAATGAGAGGTAGACACCAGATTTGAATGGGAGGTAGGCACAACATTTGAACTGCAATCAGGCACTAGATTTTAACTGCATATAGGCACTAGTTTTCAATGGGAGTTAGGTACCAGTTTTCAACGAGAGTCGGGTGCCATATTTGAACTGCATACAGGCACCAATTTTCAATGGGAGTATAAATACTTAAAGTATTTGTTAGAAAACCTACCAAAGCATGCAAAAATAAAAAGTTCATGGTCAAAAAAAAACATATTAAATAACGATAAAATAAAACTTAATAATGCATAAAGGAAAGAGGTTTGTTTTTATTTATTTCAAAGTGGACAAGGAAAACTGTACACCATGATTTAAATTTTCAAAATAAAACAAACCAATGCAAGCACAAAAAAAATAAAACTGATTTTAGAATTCAAAAGGGTCCCCTCAAAAAATAAAATTTAATATTTTAAAGATCAAAATTTTATTATCTAGTGGGGTGTGTTGCTTCTCAATAGGTTGATACTTATGAAGAGCATAGAAATAAGTCTTACATAGGTACAAAAGAAAGAAGACGAACCTATTCGAATCCACTCATGACATGCAAAATAATGAGAACAATTGTTCATCAAAAGCATCTAAATCAAGGAATAATGAACTGGAAAATATCAGAATCCATGACATGGAGAACAAAGCAGATGAAGATGAAGAAGCGAAATATAATTTTCAATAGGAAGATCCATATTGAAGACTAAAGTCTTCAATACCCAAATATTGTAATATAGGTGGGTGTTATAAATAGCTTGTATTATGTTATTTGGGTCATGTAAATGTACCTTCCTTGGCACATAGTTAGGACATTATATTACCTTAGGGGGAAGTTATCTAGTTATTTCATGCAATGTAATAAATGCACAAGTGTCAATGTGCAAGTTGTAATGTGCAAGGTGTCCACTTGTACAACTAGGTAGAGTGTTGGCCAAGGAACTTATCTTCCTATATAAAGAGCCATAGATATAGAAGAGATATCATAATAGTGTAGGATTACAGTAGTGTAGGATAGACAATAGTGTAGTGTGTATTAGATACAAGCTCAAAGCTCATTCATTGAGCAGTGGCTTGTATTAAAGAGTGTTCATTTACTCCATAGAAACTATTATACTCATTTTCATCATTTCTATTTATAGTATATTTTCAATCATCTTGTAGATTTACTTTATTTATTATTATTCTGCATATTATGGATGATATCTCCCATTGCAATTTGTATAAAATCCTAACAGAACACTATGCTACACCATTGGGATGGAACATATGTTCTAGACCACATGGTATGGAGCCATGCTCTAGCTCATGATTTGGAATGCCATCCTACTAGATTTAACCATTCTGACCATGATACAAAACCATATTTTGAGTCATGCAATATGGAACATGCATTGAGCCATACGATATGGAACCATGCTCTAGCCCACAATTTGGATGGCAGTAATATCAACTTTGAGTGTGTTAACCACAGGTTAGAACATTATGCTGGACCATGCGGGATAGGAACTCATTGCAAACCACTCTATCTTATTTGTGCTCTGAACCACTATTCAAAATATGCTAAGTGTAACTTTGATATGTTTGGTCGTGGATTGGAACATGTTACATTGCAATGCTGCCATAGTTTGGAGCATTCTTAGGACTTAGAGAAATTTTGCAAAATTTTCTAAGTATGGCCATTTTGGGCCTATAAGACCATACCGAGCTTGCTCAACCATAGAACAATATTTGAATGGATGAATGTCACCCAAAATTGTGATAAGTTGATCCTTAAAATCAAACTTCAAACACTGATGAAAATTTGAAGGTGTGACCTTCATCACATGGAGGAATGAAGAGGATTTGATGGGAGAAAAGGTGGCTCAAATATGACCCTACCTTTCCAAGGGGAAAACTAAGGATCTAAGGAAAATGACCCACCTTAGTGAGTCAATTTTTCATGTCTACATTTTTCCCCCTCTTTTATGCATTTATAGCCAAGTAAAGGCATCAAAGAAATATGTAAACTCCTAAGGGCAAGAAAGCAACAAACATAGAAAAAAGGGTGGCAAATTTTGGATAGAGGGGTGATGCAAAAATAGGTATCACAACAGATACTTTATACCATTGCACACAAAGTGAGACATTACTTCCATTAATTCCTCTAAGGTTGGGATACCCCCTTGAATTTCATAATGAGTGGGAAATTCATTAATAAAATCAAAAAAGGTAAATAAAGGAAAGCAAAACACATAAACAAAAGAAAACAGAGCAAGCAAACAAAAAAGTATGATGATGATAATTAGTTACAAAATGAATCTAACTAATGCAACTAACTAATGCATCAAAAATGTAAGCTACCTAAGATGAAATGCATTAATTAAAGAAGAAGGGGAAAGAAAGAGGAGGGGTAAAAAGATAATAATAAGAAGAAGAAGAAGCAAGGCTCCAAAGAGCTCAAAGAAATAGAAAGCAAGAGAAAATGATCAAAATCCTGTATAGATGGTGTTATGCTCAAAAATATGGTCAAAATTTGAGTGAAAACCTACTATGGGTGTAGTACTTGCTAAAATGAATAGATGGAAAAAATATGGAATGTGACCTAGTATGGGTGTAATGCTTTCTATGATGGATAGATGGAAAAAAGATACCCACTAGGATGTATGCTTGTAAATGGTTGAGATGGAGGCTACCCCTCACATGTGGTCATGAAGCTATCCCATGTGGGGTGTGTTGTGTATGAAGGTGATATATTATAAAGTAATACCTAATAGGGTGTGATGTGTACAAATATTGAATGGACCAAATAATCTGAGCATAACACTATGTGAGCGTATGCATGTGTTTGAAGAAAAGAGAGGAAGAAAAATTAGGAACAAATAATTGTGCAAGTGTACCCCCATATTGAATTTTTAATGGTTAATAAATGTAATATAGTCAATGGAATTATCAATAACATTCATGTGGTATCTAACCTATCTCACGAGGACCGCTTAACTATTGAAAAGTCAAGAAGGAAGAAGTGTGAAAACAAAGAAGAGAGAAGAATGTATATCCCTACCTTGATGGAGATAAAAGAAGAAGAAGAAGAATAAAGAAACAAAGTACAAGGATATACCAAAAGAAGATTGTATTCCTTGACTTTGGAGATATTTAATGGTCATTGTAAAACTTTCAAAGTCAAAGAATACAAGAAGAAAAGAGAAGAAGAAAAGAGTAGAGGAAGAAAAGAAGAGAAGGGATGAAAATGCATGGGCTCTAGGTTGGGGCTTTTCTAGGCATTAAGGCCCTAGTGAGAGCGTAATGTATGCAAACTATGAGCTAAATAGATATCATCACTTGTCATTGTTGCAAAATATTCTCAAAAATATATATTATGAAGCAATCATAAGCAAGAAACAATGCAATGATGACAAGAAAATATGCAAGTGGAACAAAATATCAAGTAATCATGAAAAGTATGACAAGTAGCCATGTAGTATGAGCAAGCAAAATGAATACAATATGATATATGCTAAATGCATACCTATTTTAGTGATTTATTATTTTTTTTTATTAATGAGTGAAATGATAGTCGACACATTATCTAATTGTGCCTCCTATTTAACATAAAGAACGAGAGTGCAAGGGACTAGTCCATCAAAGAAAAATCTAGGAAGACCATCTTGATGATCAAAATAATGAGGCTCCTTTGTAGCCTTTTCTCTAGAATCCATTTCATGAAAGTTTCACAAATTTGAACAAAATCATCTTTCTTAAAAAAAGGAGAGCCAATCCCTAATGTAGTGAGATATCTATAAGATAGCGAAGCAAGGTCCCATTTAGAAGCAGAAGATTTACCATAACAATGCATAGAATTTATCATATTACAAAACAAGATGTTAGAGGTATAATAAGGGTCCTCATCCTCATCATTCCACTCCAAACCTTGATGAGATATATCCAGAAGAGGTTCTAGGAGAAACTAATTATCTTGATCCTGTGATGAAACATTGATTAAAGGTTTCTCATTCACTTTTAAATTTTCAAGCTTCTGAGTTATTTGAGATGAGGGACTTGGAGAAACTCATAATGAAACTAAAGCACAAATATTGAGACCATACTTAGCTTGCTTAACCATAGAATAATATTTGAATGGATGAGGGTCACCCAAAATGATGACAAGTTGGTCCTTAAACTCAAACTTCAAAAACTGATGAAAAGTAGAAGGGATGGCCTTCATCTCATGGATCCAAGGTTGTTCGAGAAGAAGATTAAATGATGTAGGGAAAGACACAACATAAAACAAGGTATCCAATATATTAGGTCCAAACCTATCGGGGAGGGATACAATGACATAATCTTCTTGGGACTCATTGTTGAAGGTTTTGATGATTGCATTAGATTTAGTTAAATCATCCTCTTTTAATCTGAACTATTGGAAAATTTTATATTTGAATAAATTAAGAGAATAACCATTATCAATCAAAATGCTCTTGATAAATTTATCCCCAATAAATGCAAAAATTTAGAGAGAAGAATCCCTACATAATTCTAAGGAAGAAATACTGTCATTTAAGAATGTGATATGATGTATCATAAGAGATCTTACAATATTATCCTTAGCACTAGGGGAAATATTTTGAGGAACATATTATTGTCTTAGAAGTTCCAAAAATGCTTTCCTAAAAGTTTTTAAGTGTTCTAAGATAGATATATTGGTTGTAGTACTAGCTAATTGCTATTGAAGGTCAAAGGATACTTGAGGTTTCAACACTAAAGGTTGGGTTCCTATTTCTATGCTCTTTCTATGATTATTATTCAAAACCAAAATGGGCTACGAAGGTGGACCAAATGAAGAACTCTTTTTATATTGAGAATTTTGAGTCAATTTTGCTTGATCTTATTTCCATGCAGTTGCTCCAATCATGCCAACCATATTATCATAGGGAGGTGGCATATTTTGATAAGACACTTGATTAGCTACCTGTTGTCCATGCTTAGGTAGTGGATGTTGAAATATTCCCATGTCTTTATTGGTCATAGGCACCTATTGAGTAGTATGTTGATTATTTGATGGTCGAGAGTCTTTAATAATAAAACATCCTACATCAATCAAATATTGAATCACATGTTTTAATCTCTTGCAAGAATTTATTTAGTGTCCCTCTACTCTATGATATTCACAATTTTGACCTAGTTTATACCAATTAGCTATAGTATTAGTTTACCTTATGGGAGGCAACTCAATCATATTAGTTTCCAAAAGCTGCTTCAAGACCACTTCCATAGGCATGTTAATTCTTGTGAAATTCCTTCATTGAGGATTTTGAAGTATCATCTTTTATAGGTTGTTAACGATATTTTTAATAGGTCTACTATTCGTTGTACCATCACCTACCACATGTTTGTTATTATATTGTGACTAAGTGGCTTTATTTTCTTTCACTTTAAGTTGTCCTCTTCTGATAAGAGATTTTTCCACTTTCCTTGCTAACTCAATTGCTTGATCAAAATATGTGATAGTTGTTGTTTCTAATGCATAATATAGTTGCTCTTGCAAATTTCCATTAAATATAACAAGCATGTATCAAGGAGGTAAATTATATCTCAATCATCCAAATAGGCTTCTTCAACAAGACAAAAATTCTAAAACACTTTCATCTTTACCTTTTTTTAGATTATAGACATATTTCATGGTTACATTCTTCTCAACATAAGCACCAAACTATTGAACAAATAATTCAGTTGTTTCTTCAAAATTTCTTAGATAATGGTTGGGTAACTCTTAATACCATTCTAATGCCATGCCAACAAAAATTTTATGAACATCTTTAGTAACAACATATCATCATTTATGATATCATGGCAAGTTGTTCTAAACCTTTTTAAATGCTCAATTGGATCTTATGTCCCCTTGTATGTAGGCAGAATCAACATTGAAAAATGCTTAGGATAAGGTCTAGAAGCAACAATAGGATCTACGGGTTGACTGCACATTTCTTTTAGTTGTAGGTGAAACTAGAGGGTTGAATCATATCTACTTTTGAAGCCAATTGTTTCACCACATTAGTTAAACTTTGCACCTTAGGATTATTATCATGCAATGCCCCTAGATTCCCCAAGGGATAGGTAGGCTATTGAATGGGTACTTGGCCTATGTTGGATACATTGATACTATTATGATATGTGGTATCTTGTTGGAGAGGATAACTAACAGTTGGTGGTAAAAAAGTAAAATTTTTGAGATTAGGAGATTGACAAGGAAATTAAAAATAATTTTAAATGACACTACTAGTTGGAGGGACTTGTGGATCCCTTCTAATGTTGGTGGTTAAAATAGTAGAATAATCTAGTTGATGGAAAATATTACCATGATTCAAATATTTAAACAAAGTGTTAGTATGAATGCATATAGGAGACACTGTTGGATGGGGAGGAGTCTCACCTCTTTCAAGTCAAGCTTCCTACCTAATAGATTCAAGCAAATATTCCTTATAAAATTTAATAAAACCCTATATATGATCAAATGACATAAATATGTACCACCCATTAGGCCATTCAAGGGGATCCTATTTTGTTTTAGTTTCTTCATTTTCTTGATCTTTTGTATCAAGTTTAAGGTTATTTCTATCAATCTGATCATCTTCTTGGGGAACATGATCAGATTCTAGCTGCTCTTACTGACTTCTAAGGAATGGAGACATTATAAAAAGAAAAAGTATAGAAGATAAGACTAACAAAATATAATCAAGAAGATTTATAATATATTTATTAACATTCTAATTCTAAGAAAACAAATTAGTGGTCTTATTAAGGTTTTTAAAAGAAAAGCACACAAGGAATACATCTTCCTAATTTGGTCACTAAGACGTATGTTCACATTGGGTTCACCAAATATGTAGAGGGGAAAACCATGCACCACTTATGATTCTCAGGTTTGGATCCACTATGAGACCCAAGGTGACCATAATGGTTGTTATAACTCTAGACTCAATGTAAAAGGAGGAAGGATTCACTAGGAATGGTTGAAGGAATTGGTCCAAATATAGGGTGGAATGTGTTTGAATGTGTCAATTATACATACACATATGTTCGGCCTTTCTATACTAAGATATGGAAATGAAAGAACAATGCAAGATACCAGATGCAAGAATATAAGAGGTCAACCTAGGATGATTCTTCGATTTAATGATATCTAACCCTAGGTTACAAAAAAAATTTAAGCAAGGGTCCAAGGGAATGCACAAAACAAAACCTATATGCACACTATATAATTTTATTTATTCAAATGCCTATGAAACTTAATTAAATATCTATACTTCTCTTATGATCTAGGTTTTCCACAAGAGTTGGTATAAAGTGAACAATAAATAATATAAATATCTATTAAGGCACTTATATTATTTGGTGTTTGATCCAATATTTATCTTGTGTCTTAAATATCCAATAGCTTCAACTGACAAAATACCTTCACAAAACCCTAGAAAATTTAATCAGCATTTGGGGGCCTACTTAGGCTGTTATATAGCTAAGCTTGGAGGCATAGTAGTCAAGTCCCCTTGGTCCTTTTAGCTGACCATTACAAATTAAAATAATATTTAACCTTTGGAACATGCACAAACACACTAAATAGATATGCAATAGTAATATGAAATGCAACTAAAATGGACACAACAAAAAGTTTAAAAAAAGGGTGCAAATTAGGGTTTCAAAGTGCAAAACTTACCCCCAAAACCCTAATTTTACCAAATTCACATATTGTAACTAGAAGGTACAAATATGGTTGAACAAATTCATTTCCTATATGGTTAGGGTATGGATATAGTCCAGATGCCCTTTTCAGGACTTTAAACAATGAAAAATAATGTGCAAAATTGCAAAAAATAAAATTTAGATGTTAATAAAACAAATACAAAATGTAATAAGCTAATTTGGTCACTAAGACGCATGTTCACATTGGGTTCACCAAATATGTAGAGGGGAAAACCATGCACCACTTATGATTCTCAGGGTTGGATCCACTATGAGACCCAAGGTGACCATAATGGTTGTTATAACTCTAGACTCAATGTAAAAGGAGGAAGGATTCACTAGGAATGGTTTAAGGACTTGGTCCAAATATAGGGTGGAATGTGTTTGAATGTGTCAATTCTACATACACATATGTTCGGCCTTTCTATACTAATATATGGAAATGAAAGAACAATGCAAGATACAAGATGCAAGAATATAAGAGCTCAACCTAGGATGATTCTTTGATTTAATGATATCTAACCCTAGGTTACAAAATAAAAAAATTTGAGCAAGGGTCTAAGGGAATGCACAAAAGAAAACCTATATGCACACTATATAATTTTATTTATTCAAATGCCTATGAAACTTAATTAAATATCTATACTTCTCTTATGATCTAGGTTTTCCACAAGATTTGGTATAAAGTGAACAATAAATAATATAAAGATCTATTAAGGAACTTATATTATTTGGTGTTTGATCCAATATTTATCTTGTGTCCTAAATATCCAATAGCTTCAACTGACAAAATACCTTCACAAAACCCTAGAAAATTTAATCAGCATTTGGGGGCCTACTTAGGCTGCTATATAGCTAAGCTTGGAGGCGTAGTAGTCAAGACCCCTTGGTCCTTTTAGCTGACAATTACAAATTAAAATAATATTTAACCTTTGGAACATGCACAAACAAACTAAAATAGATATGCAATAGTAATATGAAATGCAACTAAGATGGACACAACAAAAAGCTTCAAAACAAGGTGCAAATTAGGGTTTCAAAGTGCAAACCTTACCCCCAAAACTCTAATTTTACAAAATTCACATATTGCAACTAGAAGGTACAAATATGGTTGAAAAAATTCATTTCCTATATGGTTATGGTATAGATCTAGTCCAGATGCCCTTTTCAGGACTTTAAACAATGAAAAACGGTGTGCAAAATTACAGAAAATAAAATTTAGATGTTAATAAAACAAATACAAAATGTAATAAGCTAATGGAGCAAGCAATAAGCAAGGAAGTTGTGGAAGAAGAAATCCAAAAAAAATTATCTATACAATCATCAAGACTTCTTCACTCAATCCCCAAAGGTAGCAATCACCAAGTCCTAAAGCATCTAAAACAACAACTTGCAACTGAAATCCACTTGAAAGCATGAGCAAATGAGTGAGTCAAGAATTAAAATGTCAAAGGAATTTTATTTGGAAATTAATTGGAAAATGAAGGGGGTCTAAATCCTTATTTATAATATTTTTGGAGGGCAAAATGGGTGGGAAAGTTAAATTTCACTTTAGGCAAGGTTTACTCCAAGATGGGCTAACAAGGGGAGAGATTTTAGATAGAAAAACCCTTAAAATGCAAAATCCGTGCCTTGTACAGGGTGACTATGAATTTGGTAATGGATTTTAATCAAATTCATTACCCCTAAAATATAGGGCATGAATCTAGCAAGTTAAACTTACCAAATTTGTGCCCCATATGGGGCAACTACGAATTTGGTTCAACTAGATCCATGTGCAATGTTTTGGCACTTTGGGGGATCAAATGGTGTCCTATTGAGACACAAATCATACTGTTAGAAATATATTTCTATGTATGATCCAATGGTATAGATTTTTGGAGGAATGGAGATTATTTGTGGGGCAAAATGTGGCTCAAATATGACCCTACATTTCCACGGGGAAAAATAAGGATATAAGGAAAATGACTCACCTTAGTGAGTCAATTTTCCATGTCTATAGATGGTCATGCTTCTAGAAATTTTAGTATATTTACATGTAATCACATGTATATTTTTACATGGATGGCCAATAATATCCTAGTAAAAGGATTTTTTTAGTAATGGTGCTTCAATTAAATTCACCACAACAAGCTCCATCATGGACGTCTTGATGATTCATTGAGCCTCATCCACATTTAGGCACCTAAGAATGATGTTGTGAAAATATCACCTATACAATATGTCTCTTATTATTATGAACCTACAAGAACATTGATTTAGGTTATTTCATTCATTTTGATTTAGGCCTTTTGGTAAAGTGTTTCTCTTGAGGAAGGTGTAGATATATTTGTACCAAGGGCCATGGATATGAGATTGTTCTATGGCAATTATTGCTAGAGGATCATTGCTAGACTAAAAGGTTGCATGTTGCATTATTTAAGTAATAAAAATTATTCTTATTTATATTCCAAATCTAGAGGCATGAGAAAAGTAGTTGTAGCAATTGCATCTTCTTGAAAATTGCTATATTATGGTATGGTATCAATGGTGATATTTTTGAAAGTGATGATAAACTTATCCGTAATGTCCTTATACTATTTGAGTTTATTATGTTTGGTCTAATAAAATCCATTGACTTTATTTATGATAAACTATGAATATCCAAAGATAAAAAGGGTTGCTACCTTTAAGGGTAGGTCAACTCAAATCCCTAGAATAAATGCTTTATATTTGGTTGTGTTGGTGCAAACAAATTGATGCTTCAAGGCTAGTAGGATGAAATTTTTGAGGTGATACTAGAATTATTCTTGCCTCTATTCCTCCTACATATATCATTCCATCAAAGTAAAGGGTCTAGGAATATTTTTATGCTACTTCAAGGCTACCTATAATTTAATTTCAATACTCTATTACTATAGGGTGACTAGCTAGTAGAGGGGCTATTGCTAAGTGGTTAGTGATAACTAGTCCTTTTATGGATTTTTTTTCAATAAATTTAAGATCAAACTCATTAAGGTACATTACCCATTTAGCTTTCCAAGATAATAGATAGGGTTTGAACATAAGGCATCATAAGGGATCAACCTTAGCTATGACATATGTTTTATAATTTAATATGTAATATCTTAGCTTTTGATAAGAAAATACTACTGTCAAGCATAGTTTTTTAATGCCATATATCTAGTCTCATAGATGACAAGGGTTCTACTATTATAGTAGAATATCCATTTATTAATGTTGATAATTATACTATACCAACATGGCACCTAATGCATGAATGATTGGTACTATGTATAGCAATAAATTCTTAAGGGGCATAGGTGGGACAAGCATTACTATAGATAGGAAATAATTTTTAAAGGTGTCAAAATAATTTTTATGTTATTCATACTAGTTGAATTTAGTCCCTTTAAAATAACATGTTTTCCAATTATAATATCGAACAGTTTAAAGTAATGCCTCGTAATACATATGCAACTAATCGTTCATCAAAATACCATAGTCGTATGGATTTTGAATTTTATTTGGAAGGTCCAAATTCAAACTAAGGTGAAACATATATTTAAAAAAAATGTTTGATTACAAAATAAAGTTAAAATAAATATTCAAAGATAGATTAAATTTATACTATAGTGCAGGTAATGTCATGTATAGACAAGGTAGATCATGAAGTGATTGGATTCTTGTAAAAGAGTGCTATATAAAAAATTTAAAATAATAATCTATAATATTATAAGTATATGTATGTATATTTACAATATCATAAAAAAATTAAGTTGTGTTTCAACATAGTATGAGTCGCACGATGTATGGGCATGGGTATATGAGTGGAAAGCCTTTGATACTAGGTGTGGGTGTGATATAGAGTTATCATTGTGGGACTTAAATGGATCATTATTGTACTTGGTTATGTGGGAGCACATCAATTAAGAATTAGCTTAGAAGATCATTAATAGGTCCCATGTTAAAATCTTAAGGTGTGATTTCCTTTCAAGCAACGAGCACTTCTTCACTATTGTGCTCGTTGGAACACCAAATTTAATTTGTTATCTTCAAGTTTCTCCTACCAATATTTACAAGTTATGAGGGGAATCCATATGCTTGGAAGATCAAGGTGAGTTAGGTGATACCGAAATCTGGAATTGGGTCTACAATATTTGAATGGTTATCCTTAACTCTCTACTTCCTATATTTACTATCCATGAGGGGCATCCATGTGCCTAGAAGTTAGAGGTTAGTTAGGTGAGGTTGGAAACGAGAATCGAGTCCTAGAATACAGCTATTTGATATTTAATAAAATAAATAAATTGCATGCACAAAGGAAGAACAATAAATGTTTGTTACATTACCTTGTTTGTGCAAATACAAATTTATATTCTTGAGTTCCATTTAATGGCTACATGTTCTAGAAGGTATGCATGGATATATTTTAAACACTCCTTATGTTGGTGTCCATAAAATTCCAAAAGTATAGAATTATTTATTTTTTAGCACCCCCATAAATTAATATTGTCTGATTTCTCTAAAACACCACAAGGGAATATGGGTTCTTCTTGCCTCTTTAAGAATTATAGCTGATTATATAGCCATTCTCTCAACCACATAACCTAAGATACACATGAGACTTAATTTATGGCTTTTGAAGCCTTATACTTAATACAAAACTCACAGGATTGAGTATAATAAAGTTGCAATATAATAAAACAAATATAATAACTCAGAATATAATATCAAATATAATAACACAAATATAACTTAGAATACTCATTGAATAACATGTTCACAATATAACACATAGAATATTTAAAATACTATAGAATAAAGGTTTACTAATGCATGCAATAAGCTATGCGCTTTCGATACATATTACAATGCTTTGTCATAAATATACAATTGAATGTGACTCTTTATATGTTGCACTCTTGACCTTCACTTTTCTTTGTAAATATCCATTCCTATTCTAAGGATACATTTGGACTCTTAAATAATGGACACTTGTGCACATTTACACTCACAACACTTGCACACATAATTACATGACACTTGTGTATTTCCTGTACATTATTATATTACATAAAATATTAACTCACACTCTAATCTAAGACTCACACCTAATCTAATAATGTACTAAGGTAGTACATTGGCATGTACCAGATAATGTAATATTCTTCAACATTAACAGCCATCAAAAATAACTTACAATGCAATATTGCTTTTATATATTATCCTACTCTTTTGAGAACAAGACATCCTCCAATAGAATTGTCTAATTTCTCTAAAATACCACAACGGAATATAGGTTTTGACTACCTGTTTAAGCATTGTGATGATTAGGTACCCATTTACAACAAGACTATTTTAAAATAAATAAATTGTAACCATCACTATGGTCTCTCTCAACCACCTAGCCTATGATACACATGAGACTTTATAGCCATCAACAATCACTTACAATGCAATAACAATTTTATATCTTAACCTACTCTTTTGAGAACAAGACATATTCCTATATAATTCACTCAACATTTCTTTCACTTTACCCTATTCTATCACATCCATCCATCCACAATCAACATGTCTTTTGTTAGTCATTTTATATTTACGCCAACAATATTTATTAGAGTGATCATTTCCACCACAAATTTTACATGCATGTGGATATCAACATTGATATATCACATGTCTTGATCAATCACATGATTGCAATAAATTATTCTCAAATTTTTATCCTCTACATATATTTCCCTTTTCACAAACTTGGTTTCTCCACTTCTTATTTGACCAACATAACCAAGGCCTTCATTCTTAATACTTACATAGATCTATAAGCTTTCTTATAATTTGTGCATTCCTTCCAAAATTGTTGCCATTATATATCATTTTTTTATTACTTTAGTTCCTATAACTATAGTGTGTTTTTCTAAGAATATTGTAACAACCTACAAAAAACAAATCAAGAGAGAGATTTTTTATCACAAGTAAGGTTGTCAAAAGTTCCAATATATTTATTTTTAGAATTCTTAAGGTTTCACCACAATTGAGTTCAATGTCACTGTAGACAACACTAAGTCGATAGGAGTGGCCAATATCCCATATTTTTTGGGTTTTACATTACTAAAGCTCACCATTTAGAAGGATGCTAAAGTGGTCACCCCACATTTCCTATACCATCACTGGTATAGGACAATGTGGATACAATAAAGATACTATTATTTAAGTCCCATAAAACTTAAATAGGAACACCTATTCCCTAACCTTACCATAAGTCCATCTAGGTAGGTTAATTAGTAATAAAGCCTTGGTTCTTAGTTACAACAACTTTGTGGGATAATGTCATTACCACTCACCTAGCAATGAAAATGATCACCCTAACATCAACGTTCAAGGTACCACCATTGTTGTCTTTTCAATTATTCCTATAACTTCCCATTTATGGAACACTCATCAATTCACAAAAATTTGTCTATTGCATCATTGCAATGGCTTCCAGATTAGTGAGTACCTAGCTATTTCATCCTCACAACTCTTTGTAGGACTCGCTTATACCTGGTTATTGCATCACCATAATTCCTCCTAGGATTGGGTTCATTTCTTTGACTCGGGTTCTGAAATAAGTTCTAGATGCATCCCAAGAACTCATCCCTAACCCAAGGTAACATTAAAACAAAAAATAACAACTCTCTAGAAATAAATTCTTCAATTTAATTTACATGCTTAAGATATAACATCATATCAAACTTGAAAAATAGATTGATACATTACATATCAATTTAAATATAAGCTTCAACATAGAGCTACCACTAAGAAGCATCTCACCAATTTAAAAACCATAGTTAAATTGATCCAAATGTTATTAATAAGCTATGTAAAAGAAGTAATTATTTATAAAACAAAATTGAATAATCTAAATACTATAAACTCCACTTAAATATCACATAGAACATCCCATCAAAGTAGATCACAAGATTTATTTTTTGAAACAATAGGAACACTTGACAAGATAAATATTATATTCCAAAACATCCTTTGATTTTGTTCAATAATCAAGATCTCTCCATATTACAAGACTACCATTCTTAATAAAATTTTTGGAAGTTTCATCTAGGGAATACAAAGCAAGCTCTCATTTACATAGCAACTTTTGAATTTCAATAAAAACTAGAGCAAGTATGACCAAATGGTCTTTGCACCATTGTATCATCACAATCCTCTTTATGTAGGAATCTCCATGAATTTTAAGAAAATTTAGGAATCAAAATATCTTTTAATGCAATACCACTAATATGTTCTATGTATATATACAAGCAACCATTCAAAATATATTTCATAAGGATAAAATACCATACTTATCTCTATAATAATTTCCATACCTACTCAAGTCTCAGGAAACCATTATAATTACTTAGCGGTCCAAAGCATTTCCTTACAAAACATACTACTTTCTCAAGCAACCAACCAAATAGGAGATATTTATCTTTACTACAATTCTTCCTTTCCAACATCACATTTAACTTATTCACTAAAGGGGTATTCCTTTCCATAACCCAATATGCATTCATAACATTATATTTGAGTGCTTAAAAAGAATATTCTTATTTTATTTCTCCTAACTAAACAACAAGCAACATGCTACATACCCCATAAAAAGACTCTTATTTATTTTCATCTAAACAACAAGCAACATGATATATATATTCTATAAAGTGACTCTCTTATTCTCTTTTATCTAAGAAACAAGAAACATGCTATATATATTCCATTAAAAGGAATATCTTATTCTCTTTCATGTAAACAACAAGCAACATGCTATATATATCATTGAAAGTACAAGCATTAATTAACCATCCACATACAAAAGAAAACATTCATCAAAGTTTCAAAGGAGACTGCACCACTACTACCCATGACATACCATATAACATCAATAAGGATGGCAACAAGGATATTGGTATTCACCAAGAAGCAAACCAAAATCCAACTAATCCGCATAGGAAGGACAACAAGGATCTACTAAAATAACCTACTTCACACCAAGTGATAAACCACTAAAACCAAGAAAGATAGAAAATTTTTGGATTTAAATCCTACACAAATAGTATACAATATGTCACATTGTTATAGTGATCCAAAAGCACCCTTGGAACTAAACCAAAAAGCCTCTTCCCTAACAACAAGTACCAAGAAAGCTATAAAGGAGTGAAAGCCATCAAGCGACATGCATCACCAAAAAAATGGAGGTAAGGCGAGCCTATAGTTTACTGGACTAATCTTATCAATGATCTCAAAAGGACCAACATAGCGAGGATCAAGATTAGCTACTTGATGGGACTTTTCATGGGTCTTACCCTTAAGAAAATTATGTCCCCCATGAAGAATTCTCTAGGTGATATTTTTAGGTCAACATAGCTCTTCTGGAAATCAATCACTTCCTTGAGACTAAGCCAGATTACTATGAGTTATTTCTTTAACTCTCTAATAGTTTTCTAGTCTAATCACCATCCAATCCTTTGGATTATCCCATGATAGAGGTTTTATACATCTTCTATACAAGGATTCAAATGGGTCCATTCCCATTAATGCATGGTACCCATTATTATATATAAATTCAACAAGATGCAAAAAGTATTTCCACTTAGACTTGTGGTCCATGTAGTACGTGCAAAACATGTCCTCTATAACTTGGTTTACCCTCTTTATTTGGCCATCTATTTTTGGATGGTATGTATAATTGATAATGTTTTGTAAACTATTTTTTTTTTGGAAAACTTATTTTTCACCATCGATGCATCATCCTAGATGTTCCCCAATATGAAATGTGCAACCTTGGTCAACTTATTAACTACTACCAGGATTTCATCATGTTGGTACCTAGTCTTATGTAAACCCATAGTAAAATCTAGAAATATTACTTACCAATTCCATGTAGGTATATCATGTGGGTATAATTTCCCTATTGAGCATCAATGTTTTGCCTTAACCTTCTAGAATTCTAAACATATTCTAATAAAACTAGTGACATCCTGCTTCATTCCTGTCCAATAGGTCTTTCTCATTTTTTTACCTCATTTTTTATCCCCTTGATGAGTACAAAAGGGAGAACTATGCCCCTATATCCTAATAAATATCCTTTATTCACTACTTTTGGGTATAACCACCCTATTCTTGAAGTATAAAAGTTCATATTTATGTTGAAGTCCTTATTATTTTCATGATTTATCTCAATTTAACCCGAATTTCCATGCAATACTGATCCTATAGTTGCATTTCTTTGACTTTGTCCATCAAGTATATATGACTCTAGGTCAATGTTGTTATGTGCCTTCTCCTACTCAAGGCATCTACAACCTTATTTTATTTCCATTTGATATGCTCAATATGAAATTCATATTCTTATAAGAACTCTATCCATCTTCTCTATATTGAATTAAGCATAGTTTGAATTAAATATACCTTAGACTTTGATGGTTTGTCCTTAGCTCAAATGGTTTTTCCAGCAACTAATATCTCTATACCTTCAATGCATACACAACTACTTCTAGTTCTAGGTTATGTGTAGCATAATTTAATTCATGCTTCTTGAGTTTTCTAGACTCATATTCTACTATAGCCTATTATTTGGATAATACCCCACAAAATACTTCTAAGGAAGCATATGTACACACTGTAAAACTCCCAAGATAATATGGTATCTTGAGAATTGGTGCCATAGTTAGCTTATTCTTTAGAGTCTCAAAGGCATCCTCACATTTATCTATCCATTTGAACCCCTTCGATTTTCTTTGAAGGTTGGTGATTGAATAAGCAATTTTTAAATAATCTTGCACAAAATACCTATAATAGCTAGTGATTCCCATTAAAATTCTGAATTCTAACACACTTATTGGTGTAGGCCAATTCAATATGGCCTCAACTTTCTTATTATCTATAGTAATTCCTTCTATCAAGATGATATGTACTAGATAAGTTACTTGTGAGGTATAAAACTCACATTTGGAAAACTTTCTATGTAGTTGGTTTTTCCTGAAAAACTCTTATACTAACCTTAAATTATGGTCATGTTCCTCTTTGGTGTGAGAATATATCAATATATCATCTAAGAATACCAAAAAAAATTCATATAGATATTTCTTGAGCACACTAATCATAAAATTCAAAAATATTATCAATGCATTCATCAGTTTAAATAGAAACACTATGAACTCATATTGTCCATATCTAGTCTTAAATGCCATTGTATGAATATCATATTCTTGGATCCGTAACTTATGATATCCCAATGTCAAATATATTTTTAAATATAGTAGCATCCTTTAAATAATAAAAAATATCATCTATCCTTGGCAAGAGGATACCTATCTTGGTGGTTACCTTATTCGACATCATATAATCCATGCATAACCTCAAGGAACCATCCTTATTTTTATAACAATATTGTAATTACCCAAGGTGACACACTAGGTTTGAATAGACCCTTTTCTAACAAATCTTGAAGTTACACCTTCAATTCTTACAACTCGATTGGGGTCATTATTTAAGGTTTCCTTACAATAGTTTTAGCCCTTGGCATTAAATCAATAGTGAATTTACCATTGATATGGTAGACCTAGGATATATTCTTGAAATACATCCCTAAATTCATGTAGAATCATAAGTTTCTTAAACATTTCATCATATTATTTTTCACCATTCTTGCTATTAACAAATGGGGTTGAAAATACCCTTGCCTACTTTAAACTCTTACTCTCTTCTTATACTTTTCGGTGTAATCCATCCACCTTTCTTTGAAGTTGATTCAAGCTCCATGAGCCTTCAACCAATCCATACCAAGAATAATGTCAAAGGCATGAAGTGGTGCTACATATAAGTGCAATATTGTGAAACCATTGGGTAAGGTTATCTTAGTTGTATGTAAAAAATGATCCACTCAGTAGGTTTATCCATAACCATACTCGAATTTCCACCATTTTTCCAAAAATCTAGGTCTTTCTAGCTTATCCCTGATAATACTAGTGGAAATAAAATAATTTGTAGCTCTATTATCTATTAAAAATTTAATTTCCTTGTAAAACAACTTACCATTTAGTAATATTGGTGTTGCTTGACCATCTAAGATTTGATTCTCTATAGCAACATATACTTAGTGTGATTGGTCGTCTTCTCAATTACTGAAATCTAACCTTTGGGGATACTTCTTGGCATGAGGACCCCCACATATGTAGAAACCTATATGGATCACCTAAGATATATCCTACTCTTCAACTCCTATTTCCTCTTTTTATGCTAACTGATTCTACTACGAATGATGAGGGTTGGAAATTTCTTCTTAGTTTTCCCTTGGTTACCATTGTTTTTGTTACTAAACTTTGGGTTCCCTTTGCTCTTCTTGTTTTATTTCTTATCCCATTTCATAAACCCTGTACTATTTATTTTCTTGATTTCCTACCTCTCTATATCTATAAACCCTAAATAGTTAAAGGACTTCTTAATTTGGATATTAGTCTCTTCTTATCTAGACAAATCATACGCCTTTTATAAAGTTTTAGTTTTGAGTATATTAATTACTGTCCTAATATTAGGATCTACCCCTAAGATAAACATATGCACCTCTAGTTTAACATAATTATCATACTTTAAACATACTCCAAAGTTTCACATATCTTTGAAAGTGCACCTCTATCGATAGTGAACACTACTAAAGTGTAGATAACTCCTCAAACTTCTCTACATAAAACAAATCAAAAAGAAATATTTTCTTAAAAGCCCTAGAAAAAATATATCATTGAAGATCTATTTGCCTGTCCTAAATATGTTCCACCATTCTAGGGTTGTGTCTTGAAGATGAAGGGTAGCCCACACAGTTTGGGTTATAGAAGAGTAACTTTTTATGGAGAAGAAGATTTCCAACTTGTTCATCCATGACTCTACTACATATCCTCCTTTATTCCCATTAAATATGGCTACTTTAACATTCTTAAGGTCTATAGCCAATGTAGCCTCTATCCAAGATTTATCCTCATATCATTTTCTAGCAGGATTCTCTTCTTATCTACCCTATAAATCACATGTACTAGTTTCGTTATTGATCAAGGTTTTTAATATTTTTTGTTGTTGTTCCATTTGTTCTTGAAACAACTTTACTATGGAAGAGATATCTTCCACTCTCTCATTATAACATGTAGTTCCTCTAGTTTTCTTGTTGAGGTTTTTTGTCCTCTTAAACATCCTACTAGGGTCCACTTTTCTCTCAATTTTCTTTTTGGATTCCATGTTTTGTCCAAAATTCTTTTGGATATGCACTATAGTTTCCTCTTGCACAACCAAACCTGCTTTCTAGGAGGATCCTCATAAAACAAGTGCCATCTCTTATCCACACAAAGGGGTTGGGTAAGTGATAATTTCCCTCAATTATATTTACAATCGATTAGTTTTATTTTCATCCATGAACTAATTCAGACAATTATCTCTTATTTGATAATGATCATGATCACACTTGCCTCACTGCAAGGTGTCTTTTCCCTAATAAGAAAATTTACTCTCTAGGACTTTTAATCCTTGGTTTACCTAGTCCCATTGGTGTGAAATACCTAATTTATCCCAATCACGTTAAAACCTAATAGAGTAATTCTTCCCAAAGTAGCACATATAATCAAGGCTCATCCTAGGTGCACTCCATGGAAGCTACTAGCCCTACAACCTAGAGCCCAGATACAAACTATAATAATCCACAAAAAATAACCTGAGAGAGATTTATTTTTTAATCACAAGTAAGGTTCTCAAGAGTCCCAATATATTTATTTTTAGCATTCTCAAGGCTTCACCACATTTGATTTGAATTTCATTGTAGATAACACTTAGTGGACAGGAGTGGCCAATGCCTCATTTTTTTGAGGGTTTCCCTTACTAAACCTCAATGTTTATAAGGATGCCAAAGTGGTCCCCCACCTTTATTATACTCTCACCACTATAGGATAATGTAACCACATCATAGAGATTATCCTTTAGGACCCATAACACTTAACAGGAATTCCTACTCCCTAACCTTACGATAAGTCCATCTAGGTAGGTTAATCAGGTGTAAACTATTGTTAGCTACCACACCTACATGGACTAACTAAGATCATTACCACTCACCTAGCAATGAGCATGATCACTAAAAACTCCATGTTCAAGGTGCCACCATCATCATCTTATGAATGATTCCTATAAATTTCTAGTTATGGAACACCCAATCCTCATCATTCAAAGTGTATCAATTCATAAGAATCTATCTATTGCATCATCACAACTCCTTCTATATTAGTGAGTACCTAGATATTGCATCCTTGAAACTCCTTCTAGGACTCACTTCTACTTGGTTATTGCATCACCACAACTCCTCCTAGGATTGGGTTAATTTATTTGAATCAGGTCCTAAAAGAAGTTCTAGATCCATCCCAAGAACTCTTCCCTAACCCAAGGTAGAATTAAAACAATAAATAACAACTCTCTAGAAATAAATTCTTCAATTGAAATTAACATGCTTAAGCTATAACATCATATCAAACTTGAAAAATAGATTGATACATTACATCTCAATTTAAACATAAGCTTCAACATAGAGCTACCACTAAGAAGCATCTCACCAATTTAAAAACCATAGTTAAATTGATCCAAGTGCTATTAATAAGCTATGTAAAAGAAGCATTTCTTTAGAAAACAAAATCGAATAATCTCAATGCTATCAACTCCACTTAAATATCACATAGAACATCCCATCAAAGTAGATCACAAGATTTATTTTCTAAAATAATATGAACACTTGAGTATAAAATATCAAATTCCAAAACATCCTTTGATTTTGTTCAATAATCAAGCTCTCTCCATCTTAAAAAACTACCACGCTTTTAAATTTTTTGGAAGTTTCATCTAGGTAATACAAAGAAAGCTCTCATTTACATAAATTTTATTTTCCAAATACACTAGAGCAAGTATGCCCAAGTGGCCTTTGCACCATTGTCTCATCACGATCCTCTTCATGAAGGAATCTCCATGAACTTTAAGAAAACTTAGGGATCAGGATAACTCTTAATGCAATGCAACTAACATGCTCTATGTATATATGTAAGCAACCATGCAAAATGTATTTCATAGGAAGAGAATCCCATATTTCTCTCTATAATGATTTCTATTCCAAATCAAGTCTCAAGAAACCATTATAAGTACTTGGTGGTCCAAAGCCTTTCCTTAAAAAACTTACTACTTTCTCAAGAAGTAACCAAATAGGATATATTTATCTTTACTACAATTCTTCCTTTCAAACATTACATTTAACTTATTCACTAAAGGGGGTATTCCTTTCCATAATCCAATATGCATTCATAACATTATATTTGAGTACTTAAAAAGAAGATTCTTAGTTTCTTTCTCCTAACTAAAAAACAAGCAATATGCTATATATATTCCATTAAAAGGACACTTTTATTTTATTTTATATAAACAACAAACAACATGTTATATATTCCATTAAAAATAATATCTTATTCTCTTTCATATAAACAACAAGCAACATGCTATATATACCATTGAAAGTACAAGCATTCATTAATCGTCCACATACAAAAAGAAACATTCATCAAAGCTTCAAAGGAGACTGCACCACTATTACCCATGGTATGCCACATAACATTAATTAAGATGGTACCAATGATATAGGTTTTCACCAAGTAGTAAACCAAAAGTTAACTAATCTGCATAGGAAGGACAACAAGGATCTACTAAAAGAACCTACTTCACAACAAGTGGTAAACCACTCAAACCAAGTAAGATAGGAAGATTTTGGATTGACATCCTACACAAGAACTCTATAATATGTCACATGGTTATAGTAATCCAGAAGTACCCTACTACACCAAAATACATCTTCTCTAATAATAAACCCCAAGTAAGCTATAAAAGAGTGAAAGCCATCAAATGACATGCATCACTAAAAAAAGGGAGGTAAGGCAATCCTATAGTCTATTGTACTAATCTTATCAATGATATTAAAAGGCCCATTATAGCAAGAATTAAACTTAATTAACTAGTTGGAACTTTTCATGGGTCTTAACCTTAATAAAACTATGTCCCCCATGAAGAATTCTTTGGGTGATCTTTTTAGATCAACATAGCTCTTCTGGAAATCAGTTGCTTCCTTGAGATTAAGCCAAATTACTTGAGTTGTTTCTTTATCTCTCTCATAGTGTCTAGTATAATCATCACCCAATCCTTTGTATTATCTCATGATAGAGGTGGTATGCATATTCTTCTGTACAAGGCTTCAAATGGGGCCATTCCCAATGATCCATGGTACCCTTTATTATATACAAATTCAACAAGATGTAAAAAGTATTTCCACTTAGACTTGTGGTCCATGTAGTACATGCAAAGAATGTCCTCTAAAACTTGGTTTATCCTCTTTGTTTGACCATCTATTTTTGGATGATATGCATAAGTGATGTTTAGCTTAGTTCCTCGTACATGGTGAAGAGCCTACCAAAAATATTATGTGAACCTAAAATCATTGTCTGGTATTATCACCTTAGAAAACCCAAGTAACCTAAACATTTCTTTGGTAAACTTATTTGTCACCATCGGTGCATCATCCTTGTTGTTAACCAATATGAAATGTGCAACCTTAGTCAACTTATAAACCACTACCAGTATTCCACCATGCTGGTACGTAGTCTTAGGTAAACCCACAGTTAAATCTAGATATATTAACCACCAATTTTGTGTAGGTATATCATGTGGGTATAATTTTCCTATTGGGTGTTGATGTTCTACCTTAAGCTTCTGGAATTCTAAACATATTCTAATAAAACTAGTGATATCCCGCTTCAATCCTGCCCAATAGACCTTTATCATGTTTTCCCTCATTTTTTATCCCTTGTATGAGTATAATAGGGAGAACTATGCACCTCTTTCATATTCAATATCCTTTATTCACTACTTTTTGGTATAACCAATAAAAGTCCATATTTATGTTGAAATCCTTATTCTCTTCATGATTTATTTGAATTTTAAATTGAATTTCCATGCAATAATAATCCTATAGTTGCATTTATTTGATTTTTTCCATAAATTCTCTATGACTCTAGGTCAATGTTGTTATGTCCCTTCTCCTACTCAAGGCATTTGCAACCATATTTTCTTTCCTTTTGATATTCTCAATATCAAAGTCATATTATGCTAAGAAATATATCCATGATCTCTATATTGCATTAGCATAGGTTGGATTAAATATACCTTATACTTTGATGATTTATCCTTATCTCAAATGGTTTTCCCAACAACTAATGTCTCTAGACCTTTAATGCATGCATAACTACTTCAAATTCTAGGTTGTGTGTGTCATAATTTAACTCATGCTTATTGATTTTTCTAGGTTCATATGCTACTATAGACTCTTCTTAGGATAATAACCCACCCAAAAATTCTAAGGAAGCATCTGTACACATTGTAAAACTCCCAAGAGGATCTGGTATCTTGATAATTAGTGTCATAGCTTATTATTCAAAGTGTAAAAGGCAACCTCACATTTATCTGTCCATTTGAAATTCTTCGATTTTCTCGAAGGTTGGTGATTGAATAGAAAATATTTGAATAATATTACACAAAATACCTATAATAGCCAGTGATTCTCATGAAACTTTTGAATTGTAACACATTTGTTTGTGTAGGCCAACTCAATATGGCCTCAATTATTTTATGATCTATAGTAATTTATTCTATTGAGATGATATGTCCTAGATACTTTACCTATGAGGTATAGAACTCACACTTGGAAAACTCTCATAATAACCTTAAATGATGACCATGTTCCTCTTTGGTGTAATAATATATCAATATATCATCTAATAATACCAAAATAAATTGATCTAGATAATTCCTAAACACACTACTCATCAAATTCATAAAATTTGTCAATGCATTCAACATTGTGAACTCATACGGTTCATATCTAGTCTTAAAGGCCATTGTATGAATATCCTCTTCTTGGATCCATAACTAATTATATCTCAATCTCAAATCTATTTTTTAAAATATAGTAGAATCCTTTAATTGATCAAAAAGGTCATCAATCCTTTGCAGAGGATACCTATTCTTGGTGTTACCTTATTCAAAATTCTATAATCTATGCATTACCTCAATGAGCCATCCTTCCCCAAGTTGACACACTAGGTTTGAATAGACCCTTTTCTAACAAATATTGAGGTTGCACCTTCAATTATTACAACTTTATTGGGGTCATTATGTAATGTGTCCTTGCCCCTTGCATTATATCAATAGTGAAGTCAAATTTCCATTGAGGTGGTAGGCCTAGGATATCTTCTAGAAATACATTCCTAAATTCATGTAGAATCAAATGTTTCTTAAATATTTTCTCATCCTCTTTTTCATAATTCTTGCCATTAATCTTAAATACATACAACATACCACCTCTTTTAATGGATTTATTTAGCTACATAGTTGATAAAAAATGGATTTCAAAGGACCCTTGCCTACTTTAAACTCTTACTCTCTTCTTATCCTTGTTAGTGTAATCCATCCACCTTTCTTGGAAGTTGATTCAGACTTCCTGAGGCTTAAACCAATCCATACCAAGAATAATATAGAATGCATCAAGTGGTGATACATATAAGTGTTATATTATGGACCCATTGGGTAAGGTTCTCTTAGGTGTAGGTAAACATTGAACCACTCAATAGGTCTATTCATAACCATACTCGAATTTCCACCCTTGTGGAAAAAATATAGGTCTTTCTGGCATATCCCTAATAATACTAATGGAATAAAAAAATTATAGCTCCACTATCCATTAAAACTTTAATGTCCTTGTCAAACAACTTACCATTTAGTAACATTGATGTTGCTTCATCGTCCATGTTCTAATTCTCGATAGTGGTATATATTCAGTGTGATTGATGCTCTGCTCTATTACTTGAATCTAACCTTTGGGGACACTTATTGTTATGAGGATCCCCACATATGTAGCAACCCATATAGGGTACCTAATATCTCTCCTACCCTTTCTCCCATATTTCCTCTTTTTGTGATGACTCATTCTATTGTGAAGGATGAGGGCTGGAGCTATCTTTTTTCTAAAATTTCTTCTTATTTTTCCCTTGGTTCCCATTATTCTTGTTACCAAAAATTTGATTTCCTTTTCTCTTTTTGTTTTGTTCTTTATCATATTTTATAAACCTTTTACTCTTTCTTATCTTGATTTATTACCTCTCTATCTCTTTTATCCCCAAATAGTTGAAGAAGGACTTCTTAGTTTGGAGATTAGTCTCTTCTTGTCTGGAAAAATCAGAAGCCTTTTATAGAGTTTTAGGCTTGATAAAATTAATTACTATCCTAATATTAGGATCTACCCCTGAGATGAACTTATGCATATTTAGTTTCTCATCATTCTCATACTTCAAAATATACTTCAAAATTTTTACATATCTTTGAAAGTACACCTCTATGAATAGTGAACACTACTAAAGTGTAGAGAACTCCTCAAACTTATCTACATAAAACTAATCAATAAGAATTATTTTCCTAGAATCCCTTGTAAACCTATCCCATTTAAGATCTATTTTCTTGTGCTAAATGTGTTCCACCATTCTAGGGTTGCATCATGAAGATGAAGGGTAGCCCACATAGTCTAGGTTTTAGAAGAGTAATTTTTAATGGAAAATAAGGTTTCCAACTCATTCAGCCATGATTCTACTACATATCCTCCTTGATTTCCATTAAAATTGGATACTTTAACATTATTAATGTCTTTAGCCATCTTATCCTCTATCCAATATTTGCCCTCATGTCTTCTTCTAGTAGGATTATCTTCTTTTCTACCCTCTAAATCCTTGGTACTAGTTTCCTTAATGATCAAGGTTTTTAATATTTTTTGTTGTTGTTCCATTTTTCCTTGAAGCAAATTTCCTATGGAAGATATATCTTCCACTCTCTCATTGGAACCTATATTTCCTCTATTTTTCTTGTTGGGGTTTGTTGTCCTCTTAAAATTCCTACTAGGATCCATTGTTCTCTTAGTTCTCTTATTGGATTCCATGGTTTGTCCAAAAATATTTTAGATACACACTATAGTTTCCTCTTGCACAACCAAACCTACTTTCTTGGATTATCCTCCTCATAAAACAAGTTTCATATCTTATACACACAAAGGGTTTGGGTAAGTGACAATTTCCCTCAATTGTACTTATAATCGATTAGTTTAATTTTCATTCATGAACTAACTCAAACCATTATATCTTACTTGATAAATATCATGGTCACACTTGCCTCACCACAAGGTGCCTTTTACCTAATAAAATACTTTACATTAAATAAGGTTTAGTTGGTGTGTAATATCTAATTTATCCTAGTCACATTAAATTACCTAATAGAGTAAGTTTCCCTAAAGTAGCACTTCAAGTCAAGGCTCATCCTAGGTGTACTCCATTGAAGGTACTAGTCTTACAACCTAGAGCTTTGATACCAACTATAACAACCCACAAAAATAACCCAAGATAGAGATTATTTATTAAACATAAGTAAGTTTCTCAAGAGTCCCAATATATTTCTTTTCAACATTCTCAAGGCTTCACCATATTTGATTTCAATGTCATTACAAATGATACTCAGTAGGAGTGTCCAATGTCTCATTTTTGGGTGTGTCACCTTACTAAACCTCATTTTTTAGAAGGATGCCTGAGTGGTCCTCCACATTTCCTATAACCCCACTAGTATAGGACAATATGACCACATCGTAGAGATTATCCTTTAAATCCAATAACACTTATAGGGGAATTTCTATTCCATAACCTTACCATAAGTCCATGTAGGTAGGTTTATCAAGTTTAAACTAAGGTTAGCTACCATACCTCTGTGAGCTAACTAAGGTCATTACCAATAACCTAGCAATGAACATTATCACCTAAACCTCCATGTTCAAGGTGCCACCACCATTGTATTATGAATGATTCCTATAACTTCCCAGTTATGGAACATCCAATCCTCATCATTCAAGGTATATCAATTCACAAGAATCTAGTTATTGCATCATCACAAATCCTTCTAGATTAGTGAATACCTAGATTTTGCATCCTTGAAAATCCTTCTAGGACTCATTTCTACCTAGTTATAACATCACCACAACTCCTAGGATTGGGTTAATTTCTTTGACTCGGGTCCTAAAAGAAGTTCTAGATCCATCCCAAGAACTCTTCATTAAACCAAGGTAGCATTAAAACAATAAATAACAACTCTCTAGAATTAAATTATTCAATTGAAATTAACATGCTTAAGCTATAAAATCATATCAAACTTGAAAATTAAATTCATACATTACATCTCAATTTATACAAAAGCTTCAACATAGAGCTACCATTATGAAACATCTCATAAATTTAAAAAACCATAGTTAAATTGATCCAAGTACTATTAATAAGATATGTAAAAAGAATATTTCCTTAGCAAATAAAATTTATTAATCTCAATACTATCAAATCCACTTAAAGATCACATAAAACATCCCATCAAAGTAGATCACAAGATTTATTTTCTAAAACAATAGGAACACTTGAAAAGATAAATATCATATTCCAAAACATCCTTTGATTGTTTTCAATAATCAAGCTCTCTCCATATTACAAAACTACCATGATTTAATAAAATTTGGAAATTCCATCTAGGTAATACAAAGCAAGCCCTCATTTACATAACAAATTTTATTTCCCATAAACATTAGAGCAAGTATACCCAAATGGCCTTTGCACCATTGTCTCATCACGATCCTCTTCATGAAGGAATCTCCAGAAACTTCAAGAAAACTTAAGGACCAAGATAACTCTCTAGAATTAAATTCTTCAATTGAAATTAACATGCTTAAGCTATAACATTATATCGAACTTGAAAATTAGATTCATACATTACATATCAATTTATACAAAAGCTTCAGCATAGAGCTACCATCAAGAATCATCTCATCAATTTAAAAACCATAGTTAAATTAATCCAAGTTCTATTAATAAGCTATGTAAAACAAATATTTCATTAGAAAATAAAATTGAATAATCTCAATACTATCAACTCCACTTAAAGATCACATAGAAAATCCCATCAAAGTAGATCACAAGATTTATTTTCTAAAACAATAGGAACACTTGACAAGATAAATATCATATTCCAAAACATCCTTTGTTTTTGTTCAATAATCAAGCTCTCTCCATCTTACAAAACTACCATGCTTTAAATAAATTTGTAAATTTCATCTAGGTAATACAAATCAATCTCTCATTTACATAACAAATTTTATTTCCCATAAATATTAGAAAAATTATGCCCAACTGGCCTTTGCACCATTGTCTCATCACGATCATCTTCATGAAGGAATCTCCACAAACTTTAAGAAAACATAAGGACCAAGATAACTCTTAATGCAATGCAACTAACATGCTCTATGTATATATACAAGCAACCATGCAAAATACATTTAATAAGGAGATAATCCCATACTTCTCTCTATAATGATTTCCATACCTACTCAAGTCTCAGAAAACCATTATAATTACTTAGCATTCCAAGGCATTTCCTTAAAAAACTTACTAGTTTCTCAAGCAAGCAACCAAGGAGGATATATTTTTTCTTTACTATAATGCTTATTTTCCAACATCACATTTAACTTATTCACTAAAGGGGGTATTCCTTTCCATAACCCAATATGCATTCATAACATTATATTTGAGTGCTTAAAAAGAAGATTCTTATTTTCTTTCTCCTAACTAAACAACAAGCAACTTGCTATATATATTCCATTAAATGGAATATTTTATTCTCTTCCATCTAAAAAATAAGCAACATGGTATATATAAAATTGAAAGGACTCTTATTTCCTTTCATTTAAATAATAAATATTAATTAACCATCCACATACAAAAGAAAACATTCATCAAAACGTCAAAGGAGACTATGCCACTACTTCCCATGACAAACCATATAACATCAATGAGGATGGAAACAAGGATATGAATTTTAACCAATAAGTAAACCAAAATATGATAAATACACACATGAAGGACAAAGATCTACTAAAATATCCTACTTCATACCAAGCAGTAAACCACTAAAACCAAGTAAGATAGAAAGGTTCTAGATTGACGTCCCACATAGGAACTCTCCAATATGTCACATGTTACAGTGATCTGATAGCACCCCTAGCACTACATAAAAAAACCTCTACTCTAATTGCAAGGCTTAAGCAAGCTATAAATGAGTGAAAGCCATCAGGTGACACACATCACCAAAACAAAGGAGGTAAATAGCAAGAACAAAAACTCCAAGCATGCAAAAAAATAACTCATAGTGGTGTAAAACCAAACTAAGGTTTGCGTAATAAAAATGACCAACATATATAACATAACAAAGGATAACATCCACTCAAGCAACAATACAAGTTGAATAAGAAAACAATAATATTCTAGTAGGGTTACATCCACTGCAATACCTTCGAAGCTCCAACATTCTACCTCTGTTCCTATGGCCTCATAAATATTTGTCATCTCTAGTCCACAACCCCAAAAACCAATGTTGTCTTCCAAAAAAACCCTTCAAATAGCCTAGGGTGGCTTCATGAGCAATCAAAATATCCTCCATGATATATTTCATTGCATTGGCCACTATACAAAGCTTCATAATATTTTTAGTGAACGTTTACAAAATTCAAACACTCACAAAAGACCATACTTGGTTTAATTAAAGCTTGACTAAGCAAAGAAATATTAATCTCTTTAATATTCCAAACTATGCAATATTACATTCTTAATGTTTCAACATTAGGAATTCAAAACAATTATATTATTTTCTTAATGTACCAACATTAGGAAAACAAAGCAATTATTAGGAAAGAAACCATTTAAAGCAACTATAAGAATTAATTACTTATCAATTAGTATTAATTGTTAATATTAATTATTAATATTGATACTAATACTCTCATGTATTAATATGACCTTTATATTAATACTTTATTGGTTTAATCCATCAATCTATGCTTCCAAAAACCTTAAAAAAAATAAAGACTTAATCAAATTCATGATACATTACATTATTTTATCCTTGAGGAAGTGGCTTTTTAAGATAACTAGCATGTTATCCCCAATCCTACTAAGGATGACTTCTTTGTCATAGCAATATCATGGCCCAACCATGTTGTGACCCAAATTCCCTTAAAACATAGAAATTTAAATCAATCCCTTATTTTTTTAAAATATATTTGTTACATCGTAGAAGTTGATAAAGTTCTCATTCTAATGAACGGTAGACCTAGTCTCTAGAGTTCCTTTATAGAGTATCATAACCCTCAACTAATAGTTACAAATCAAACCTAAAGTCAAACCATCCCTACTCCACCATACTACTATTTGGGTGAAGCATTAGTGCATCTCTCTTTCACTCCAACTACATTTAATTCCTAACATTGTAGTTGGTTCTCCTTTTTCTCCATTGAAAGGAAAGGCCTTAGTCCTTACCCTTGTACAAGTCCCTTAGTTCAAAGGTTCCAGGACACTAGTCATTCTCTATATGCAAATCATTTAGCATAAGATATCTATAGACATAGCTCACTACTCTTAATCACAAGCCTTTTAATAAAAAAGTTCTATGAATATGCTAATCTCTATCCACTACTCAATTCCTTTAGAGTAGGAGTACTAAGCATCATTCATATTAATTGATAAACATCTCTCCCTATGAGAATTCCTTACTTGGTATCTATTATAAAATCGAGCACCCTCTAGTTTCCATTACCCAAGCTACCTCCAAGGTGATATCAATTACACAAGTATGAGTTGAGAGAATCTCTCTTTTAATTTCCTTTTAAAATAATAGCCAGTTTAATTACATTCCATTACTAATCATTGAGTAATGAGTAACCATCTACTATAGATGTCACCCGAAGGCTCTAATTACGCAAATATCTAAACTCACATATAGGGTAAAATTTATAATATCTACTTTGCTCAAGACACATTGATATTCCTGGAGATACACCAAAAATATGGCTTCAATGGAACATAATATAAAGGATTAATAAATTTTAGCTTAGATTTAGATGATTCTGGTTAAATTCCATAAAACACCAAAATAACATGAACATATATTTACACGAGATCAAAATTAATTCAGTTGCATGGTCTTGATATTCATTAGATATTTGCCTTGCGTCTAACCGAACTATAAACAAAAATTCTGAATTGCACTTATGGGAGTACATCCCTAGACAACCCCTAGAGATTTTTATACAAGCAAATCAAAACATGAGAAGTCCATCTCTTCACAAGAAACACATTAAAGCAATCGAAGTTCCACTGTCATTCGTCACTTATCTAAAATTAATTCCATATTCTAGTTGGTGATCATTGAGCACCAACTACTCCTTGAGAAGCTTTACTTCCTCCACAACTAGAACTGTCCTGCACTCATATCCAAAAGTAGATCTTCATTGGTGCAAATCCAATTGTACCTACAATAGCATTCCCACTAGTGTCCGAAGAATACTTCAGTAATAGTGTAGAAATACTAACCGAGAAAAGTTTACCTTAATTCGAGTATCATAGATGACTCATTGGCTCTTTTAGGAATGCTCACAAGCATTAATACTAAGCCCCAAATTTCCACCACTCACTTTGATTATTCTCAATATTCATTCAAAGTAATAACATATATCTCTAAATCAAAAGCAATGATAATACAATGCATTCATTTGCACATTTATTTCAATGAAATAGAATTCCAAATAACAATTACAATAAGAAGCATTCATTCTTCCTCTAATAAATCTATCAATTATAATTATTTTCAGGAATTCACATCAATATAGTCTTGAGGTTTAATTCATTCTATCTTCTCATTAAACAAATAAATAAAGCATTTTCAGAATAATCATTCATTCTCAGGGATGGGTATCAATTCACTAGTCGTCATCTTTGCTATCAACAACAATGAGAATGATTAAAGTATTAAAAAATACACATTCTCTATAGCCATAGCAAATTAAGTATAATCTAAATACAATTGTAGGACATCGTTCTCATTCCCAATGACTACACATTCACCAAGTATCTTATATTAACTACTAAGTTTTACCCAATCAATTTTGACATGGTAGAAGAGTAATAAAAGATACACATAAATGGTCTCCATTGTTTTAAAGAAACACCTGCTACACATTACTCAATAATCCTCACATAAATTTATCCTTCCATCAACCATACTGAGGATGTTGGAAATTTGAGCATGTTTTTTTGTCATTGATGTCAAGATTTTTGATATCCTAAGTTGATGGAATTAATGCGAAAATGTTTGATTAATATTAAAAGTTTTAATGTCCTAAGTTGATGGAAATATTTGTGAGAATATTCCTCATGGTGGCACATGAGGCATAAGGTAGCAAGAAGAAAGAAATTCCTCTCCATGATGTTTGAGAAAGAATTTATAAGTCTATTTACCTTGGTGGTAATTTTGCAAAGGTTAAAATATTCATTAATGGTGGCAAGGTTATCCTTAAAGAAAAGGCCCAAAAAGAATTTTAATATTTAAAATAGAATATTTAAATCCTTTGGATTTTAATTATTATATGTAAATATAATGATTAAATTCAAAGCACCAAATTCAAATTTCAAGTGAGTTGACATCAAATGTATAAGAGGTTTAGCCTAAGCCAAAGAGTATTCGATTTGATTGCCCTCTGAATTTAATTGCCTTTCTCATTCAACGCGGCAGAGGAAACAAACAACAAGTTTTCATATTTTTTAGAGTAGTAAGTTTGGTCAAATTTTGGAAGGGATTTTTCCCCACTCAAAGTGAGGTGGAAGTTGAGCTAGCAAGCTTGGCTTGCACAACCCATAGATGGAAGGAGGTGCAGTGTTTGATTTACATAGGCATTTTCATTTGAATGATCAGTTTTGTTTTTAGCACCAACGGTAAAGTATATCAAGGCTATCATGCTCCTTTGGTTTCGTGTGGGTTGGATAACTCACGTAGTGGCCTAGCCATGGCTAAGATGAGAGGCCAGCAGGAAGCATGGGTTTGATTCCTGATGGCAAGCGATAGGTGGTAGGTGGCAGCAAAAGGATTAATTTTTGATAAAAATAATTTATGCCTAAGGTTTAAAGTTGATAAGGTATGTGCTAGGTAGAGAGATATAAGGAGTTTTATGTTGAATTTATTTTTGTAGTAAAACGGGTTATGAAATGATTTATTTTTCTTGAGCAAAAATTAAGGTGGTTTTTTTGCTAGTGCATTGGGGTAAAAACTAAAGTGGTGATTTATTTATCTTTTGAAAATGTATTAATGACAAGTAGGATATGCAAAGTGTAAATTAAATGTTTTTCTTATGTAATTGGTGATTTTTGTTGATGATATTTTGCTTGCAAAGTTATGAGTAATAAGGTGTAAAAGTGGTTTGGCATTCTATTGAATATTTGTATGGTGAAATATTTGTGAGGTGGAATATTCATGTGGAGTTTTTGAAATAGACTGTTACTATCTAACCATTGAAGTGGCACAAGAAGGATTGGTTATTTGTGAGATAGGTTTTTGAAGATATATCTCCAAAAGAGTAATTAAGAGGTATGGGCACATCATCCTTTGTTTGAAGTGTTTGTTGGAATTAATGTTGTGAAACATAAGGTGTAGTGAAAAGGATTGTTTGATAAGCATTGCTGGAAATATTTGAGTGAGTTTTCTGTGCTTCATTGTTAAATGTTTTGGAAACATTTGGGATTTATTATGAGAATAATCTATGATGTTTTTGCTGAAAGAGTTTGAGAATTTTTGAGATAGAGTGTGAACTACTTATTCTAGGGTTGAAAACAAGTTAAGCATATTTGTGAAATATTTTGAACATTGATTTAAGAGATATTGATAGCATTTGAGAAAATTTGATTGAGAACAATTTTGTTAAGGGAATTTATGCATTAGTGTGGTTGATCTTCGCAAGAAAGATAGGTCAGTTTTGTGAAACAAGTCATACATTATTTTGATTTGATTTGAAAGGGATTTGGAAAGAGAGAGATTGGTTTATTGAGTACAATATTCGTGAGTGTGAAACATATTGAGGTTTTCTATATGTTCCAGAGGTTAAAAAAATTCTTAGTAGAATTTATTTCTATGAAAAGAGTTTTTTGAAAGTGTTTTAATTTGTGTTTTGTATGCAATTTTTGGAGTTATTTGAGCAAGTCTTTGTGAAGGCTTGAGGATAGATTTGAGAAAGTCTTTTGAGAATACTTGAAGGTATATTTGAGCAAGTATTTGACAAGGCTTAAGAGTAGATTTGAGTAAGTATTTGAGAGGGCTTGAAGGCAGATTTGAACAAGTCTTTTGAGAAGACTTGAAAGTAAACCATAAATTTGAACAACATTGAGAGTAATTTTTATTGTTGATTTGTTCAAGCTTTGTGTTAAGTCTTGGGGTAGATTTGAGACAGAGTTTGGTGCAGATCTATAAGCATATTTATGAGTATATTTAGAGAAAATTTGTGCTAGGATTGGGACAGATTTTGGTGTAAATTTCAGATAGATTTAAGAACAGGATTTGGAGGTGACAAAGCAAAGAGGAAAATAGTCTTTAGTGGATAGATATCCATTAGCTAGTGAAGTAGGGAAAAAGGTCTCTTGTGGAGAGAGATTCATAAACTAAAGTAGTGGGGGGTAGAACTCTTCTAGAAGATCACAAACTAGATTAGAGAGGATAGATTTCTCTTGTGGATAGATTTCCACAAACCAGGGCAAAGGGGATAGATTTATATTGTGGATAGAGTTCCATAAAACATAGTAGATGGGATAGAGTTCTCTTGTGGAGAGAGATCCAAAAATAAAAGTAGTGTAGATAGAGGTATCCTATGTAGTGAGATCCACAAACCAGTTAGGAAGATATAGTTCTTATATGGAGAGAAAACCATGAACCAGTTGAGGAGATAGAGTTCTCCTGGATCAAGTTCCACAAACCAGAGAAAAGGGGAAAGAGTTCTCCTGTGGAGAGAGATCCACAAATCAGAGCATAGGGTATTGGTGTCTCCTTTGGATAGAGGTTCATAAATATTGTAATAGGGAATTAATTTCCAAGAAGATTTGTTGAGAAATTTAGTAGGAAAATTTTCTTCGTGGAGTAGCCCACATTGGGTTAACCATGTTAAATTGGTGTCTCTCATGTGTGTGATTATTTATGCATTGCTTTGATTACTGCTATTGATAATTACCATTGATAATACTAGATAATATTGTTTAGGAAAATAAAAGTAAAATTTGATCTTATACTCTTCACCCCCCTCTTAATATAAGCATGTGTTCTTCAATTGGTATCAGAGTGGGTTCCTTCCCAAGAGTCTAACAGCTTCAAGGAAGAGTGTACAAGAACACAGATGGCATCTCAGAGTGGATATTCAATAAATAAGGCACCATTTTTCGATGGGAACAATTATGCTTTTTGTAGCATAGGAATGCAAAATTACTTGATGGCACAAGGATATGAGACATGGCAAGCATTTTTGGATGGGTTCATACCTACAACTAGTCCTCCCATAGATAAATATGGTAAGATCCTACATGTGAATAATGCAAAGGCAATGAATGTAATCTTGAGTGGATTATGTGAAGTAGAATTTGTAAAATTTATGCATGAAAATTAGAAAATAAGATATGGAAAACGTTGAAGCAAACATATGAGGGTGATAAAAAGGTGAAGATGGTAAAATTAAAAAATCACAAGAAAACATTTGAAGACTTGAAAATGAAAGAAGAAGAAGACATTGTTGCATACATACTTCATGTGGATGAGGTTTTCAACACCATGCAAGTACTTGGATTCAATATTAAAGACTCCGATGTTTCTCAAAAGGTTTTAAGGTCACTCCCTATGAGGTATGATGGAAAGGTTTCAGCCATAGAAGAAACAAGAGATATTAAAAATTTGACTATGAATGAGTTACATGGAACTATCACAACTTATGAGATGAGAATATTAAAGTATCCTATTTCTAAGAAAGAGGCAGCCTTCAAAGTAGTAAAGAATAAAAAATACAAGAGACTAGAATCAAGTGATGAGTCATCTAGTTAAGAAGAAGCTAACTATGGTAGAAGAAACAAGAAGGACTCAAGAAAGCACATAGGTATGAACACAATAAAGTGTTTCAATTTTGGTAATTATGGTCACCATGCATATAACTATCCAAAATATGGAAGTAGTAGCAGTGAAGAGAAACAATATCATAAGAAAAAAGAAGCATAAAAATCCAGGTATGAAAAGAAAAATAGGTATGGACAAAGCAAACATGAAAAGAAGTTTTCTCAAAGGCATAAGAAGAGTTTCTATATGGAAAAGACAAACAAGGTTTCAAGTGATAGTGATGAAAGATCCTCATATAGTTAAGAAGAAGAAAATATCCTTTTGGCAATAGAAGAGGAAGGAAGTGCTTCTATTGAAGGTAAATATAAAAATTATGAAGATGCTCTTGAAGACCAAGAAGTAGAGAAAGAATCAGAAAATGAAGAGGAAGGCATAGTAGATCTAGAAGTAGAACTTATTTCTACTCTTAAAGAATTGAAAAATGTTAGAAAGTAGAATTCAAGATTCAAGGCTCAATTTCAAGAATGTGATGAAGAAAAAGGAAAGCTTATACAAGATCTGACAAACTCAATAGCTAAGACAAGGATATTTAAAGAAAATTTAGAGGCAAAAGTATTAGAATGTGAAATATTAGAGCATGAGGTAGTTTCACTAAGGAAGGAAGTGAAAGAGTCTAAAGATAAGCTACACAGGTTTGGGAAAAGTTCAAAGACCCTGGATAAGATTATCAATGCACAAATATCTTCATCAAACAAAACATGACTTGGTTTTGAAGAAGGACAAGGGAAACAAGATGAGGAGTCAAGCTTAATCTCCAAAGAGGAAGAAGCCTCAAAAGAAGAGTGTGAAGGATATATTTAGACTTATGAGGATAAGTTAAAAAATAGAAACTTCACCAAGGAAACAATGCACAAAAAAGGAATAGGGAACATCACAGGGAAGAAAGGACTAAGAGACCAGTGGGTTCAAGACAATATTTCTTCAAAGGACGTTGCTTCTCATGTAATAGGTTTGGTCACAAGGCTATGTAGTGCAGGACTCATGGAAAGAAGGAATATGGTTTTACTAAGAGAAACTTCAAATATGGACATCTCTTTCAAGGGTATTGCTACTCTTGTAATCATTTTGGTCATAAAGCAATTCATTGCAGGGTTCATGATAGAAATGGGTATGGCTTCACCAGGAGGAACTTCAAGATATTTGCACCTTATAGGAACCACAAAATTAAGTGTTATAAGTGCAATAATATTGGGCATAAGGCCAAGTGGTGTAGAACATAATTTCTAGAGACAAGCAAGAACATGGACACTCAAAATAATCAAAAGGGTATGTTGAGAAAGAAGGTGGACAAAGAAAAAGAGCATTGTATGTTGGGAGTAGAGATACTCCCACCCCAAAATTAACCACCTCAAGGAGAGGATGTGGGGAGGGGGCTGAGCTAAGAGTCTTATATTTAGCCCCAAAGGAGTCCCTTTTCCATTGATGTCAAAGGGGGAGATATTTGAGTTAGGGGGAGAGAATTCAGTCAGGGGAGTAGTTTATCAGGGGGAGTAGAATTGGAAAAAGGAAAAAGGAATTTTTAAGGAAAAAGGGTTACCATCAATGACAAAGGGGGAGATTGTTGGAAATTTGAGCATGTTTTGTTGTCATTGATGTCAAGAGGTTTGATGTCCTAAGTTGATGGAATTAATGTCAAAAGGTTTGATTAATGTCAAAAGGTTTAATGTCCTAAGTTGATGGAAATATTTGTGAGAATATTCCTCATGGTGGCACATGAGGCATAAGGTATCAAGAAGAAAGAAATTCCTCTCCATGATGTTTGAGAAATAATTTATTAGTCTATTTACCTTGATGGTAATGCAAAGGTTTAAATATTCATTAATGGTGGCAAGGTTATCCTTAAAGAAAATGCCCAAAAGGATTTTAATATTTAAATTATAATATTTAAATCCCTTGGATTTAAATTATTATAATTAAATATAATGATTAAATTTGAAGCACCAAATTCGAATTGCAAGTGAGCCGACATCAAATGTATAAGAGGGCATGTGTATTTATAGGCTAAGGTTTAGCCTAAGCCAAAGAGTATTCGATTTGATTGCCCTCCAAATTAATTGCCTTGCTCGTTCAACGTGATGAAGGAAACAGATAAGAAGTTTTTGCATTTTTGGAGTAGTGAGTTTGGTCAAAGGTTGGAAGGGGTTTGTCCCCACTCGAAGTGAGGTGGCAACCGAGCTGGCAAGCTTGGCTTGCGCAATGCATAGAGGGTAGAAGGTGCAATGTTCGATTCACACGGAGGTATTTTCATTTGCATGATCAATTTTGTTTTTAGCACCGATGGTAAAGGATAACAAGGAGATCGTGCTCCTTTGGTTTCATGTGGGTTGGATAGCCCATGTGGTGGCCTAGCCATGGCTAGGGCACGGGGGTAGTAGGAAGTGAGGGTTTTATTCTCGATGACATGCAATAGTAAGGGGATTAATATTTTATAAAAATCAATTTATGCCTAAGGTTTAAAGTTGCTAAGGTATGTGCTAGCTAGGGAGATATAAGGAGTTTTAAATTAAATTTATTTTTGCAATAAAAGGGGTTATGAAATGATTTCTTTTTCTTGAGCAAAAATTAAGGTGGTTTGTTTGCTAGTGCATTGGGGTAAAAATTGAAGTGGTGATTTATTTATCTTTTGGAAATGCATTAATGACAAGTAGGAGATATAAGGTGTAAATGAAATATTTTTCTTATGTAATTGGTGATTTTTGTTGATGAGATTTTGTTTGCAAAGTTAGGAGTAATAAGGTGTAAAAGTGGTTTGGCATTTTATTGAATCTTTGTATGGTGAAATATTTGTGAGGTGGAATATTCATGTGGAGGTTTTGAAATAGACTATTGCTATCTAACCCTTGAAGTGGCACAAGAAGGATTGGTTATTTGTGAGATAGGTTTTTGAAGACATATCTCCAAAAGAGCAATTAAGAGGTATGGGCACATCATCCTTTGTTTGAAGTGTTTGTTGGAATGAATGTTGTGAAAAATAAGGTGGAGTGAAAATGATTGTTTGATAAGCATTGTTGGAAATATTTGAGCGAGTTTTGTGTGCTTCATTTTTGAATGTTTTGGAAACATTTGGGATAGATTTTGAGAACAATCTATGTTGTTATTTCTGAAATATTTTGAGAAGTTTTGAGATAAAGAGTGTGAACTACTTGTGCTAGGGTTGAAAATAAGTTAAGCATATTTGTGAAATATTTTGAACATTGATTTGAGAGATATTGATAGCATTTGAGAAGGTGATTGAGAACAATTTTGTTAAGGGAAATTATGCATTAGTGTGGTTGATCTTTGCAAGAAAGATAGGCCAGTTTTATGAAACAAGTCATACATTATTTTGATTTGATTTGAAAGGGATCTGGCAAGAGAAATATATTGGTTGATTGAGTACAAGATTATGAGTGTGAAACATATTGAGGTTTTCTATATGTTCCAAAGGTTAAATGAATTCTAAGTAGAATTTGTTTGTGTGAAAAGAGTTTTTTGAAAGAGTTTTAAGTTGTGTTTTGTATGCAAGTTTTGGAGTTATTTGAGCAAGTCTTTGTGAAGGCTTGAGGACAGATTTGAGCAAGTCTTTTGAGAAGACTTAAAGGTAAATTTGAGAAAGTCTTTGAGAAGGCTTGAGAGCATAATTGAGCAAGTGTTTGAAAAGGATTGAAAGCAGATTTGAGCAAGTCTTTTGAGAAGACTTTAAGGTAGATTTGAAAAGCATTGAGAGCAGGTTTTATTGTTTATTTGTTCAAAATTTGTGTTAAGTATTAGGGAAAATTTGAGATAGAGTTTGGTGCAGATATGTGAGTAGATTTGTGAACAGAGTTAGAGCTGATTTGTGCTAGACTTGGGATAGAGTTTAGTGTATATTTGAGATAGAGTTGAGAACAGGCTTTGGAGGTGATAGAGAAAAGAGGACATTAGTATCCAATGGATAGAGATCCATTAGCCAATGTAGTGGGGATAGAGGTCTCCTATGGAGAGAGATCCACAATCCAGAGAAGTGGGGGTAGAAGTCTTCTAGAAGATCACCAACTAGAGTAGAGGGGATAGAGTTATCTTGTGGATAGAGCTCCACAAACCAGAGTAGAGGGGATAGAGTTCTATGGTGGATAGAGTTCCACAAACTAGAGTAGAGGGGATAAATTTCTCCTATGGAGAGATATCCACAAACCCAAGCAGTGGGGATAGAGGTCTCCTGTGGAGTGAGATCCGTGAACTAGCTGGGAAGATAGAGTTATTCTATGGAGAGAGATCCATAAACCAGTTGAGGAGATAGATTTCTCTTGGATCAAGTTCCATGAACCAGAGAAAAGGGGAAAGAGTTCTCCTGTGGAGAGAGATCCACAAATCAGAGCATAGGGGATTGGTGTCTCCTTTGGACAGAGGTCCATAAATATTGTAATAGGGAATTGATTCCCAAGAATATTTGTTGAGAAAATTTAGTAGAAATATTTTCTCCATGGAGTAGCCCACATTGGGTGAACCACGTTAAATTGGTGTCTCTCTTGTGTGTGATGATTTGTGCATTGCTTTGATTATTGCTATTGATATTGCCATTGATAATATTGGATAATATTGTTTGGAAAAAGAAAAGTAAAATTTGGTCTTATACTATTCACCCCCCCTCTCAGTATAAGCATGTGTTCTTCAGAGGAAATATAAAATCCAAGGTAAAACCATACATTACTGGTGACTAAATCAGATGAACCTACTATTGGAAATCTTGTATATGTATGTAGCAATGCTAAAGTTTAGAACACAACCATCCTCTTATGAAATAAAATCCATTATGGAATATTTCTCTATCAACATACCAAATATAAAGCATAAGCAATTATTTCATGTGATGGACTATCAAAAAAACATCCTAGACATAGTTGCACTCACACAGACCTATTTTCAATCACAAGTTTTTGACATTTTAACACAACAAGAAGCATCGATTTTTCTTTACTTACTAAACCCAGTTGCTCACTATCTGCACATCTCGACTACATCTAAAAAAAATTATGATATCCCCTTCCTTCATCCTATTTTCCTTTTTTCTCCTTTCGTCCAGTGTTCACTTTCCCCAGACTCTAGTGAATTAAATTTCCTTGTTCCCTTAGAAACCCACTTCATTACACTCCCCCAACAAGGAATACAAGGAACATAACATAACCAAAACCACGTTCCTAACATAAATTCTATGGGTTCTAAATCAATCAGAACTAAAACACTCACAAAAGAATTAAAAGAGATGATCATAAAAATAAAACTATTCTTTTCTCTAAGTTGATATTTCCCTAATATTTTCACTGTGGTAATTATCAATCAACCATTGTTCTTTCATTTTATCATATTATAATATAAGAAATACTTAAATACACAAATGCAATAGTAAATTCATGATATGCATCTTCATGAAAAGGGACATTCTTCCGTGTTACCTCCCATAATTTTTGATAATTTACCCATCACATCATTTCTCCAAGGTATTATTTTCTTAGTGGTTGCTCTTTCTACTACTATAAAGAAACTTGTTCTTGTAAAAATGTACTTTTCATTAGTAGCATCATGTTCTCACATCAAATGTATGTTTCTCATATCCAAAAATGGAATTATCCTACATCCCACAACATATCCACATCACATTTTCCTCATAGAAATAAGAAATTTTGCAAATAAAATTTATTTAAACAATCATTCCATCTATAATCAATATAACAAACATAAATCCATTAAAAATAGAAGGTATTCCAAAAGTAGGGTCACGTCATCCTTCCCTCCGTAGGCTTAACACAATCCTCTGTGTGTTATCATAACAAAAATATTAACAAATATTTATCAAGCATCCTCAGACAAAAAAATAAAATGTTCTTGCATGTTTGCTACTTTCTTCCAAGTAGCATTTCTTTTAGAATAAATATCCCATTGGACCTTGCATTGCTTCAAGGTTTCTTTCCTCATTGATTTAGATCAGTATTCAAGGATCCTTACTAGTTGAACCTCTATAGCCTCGAGGTTCACCATATGCAAATTGGACAAATTCCACACATGTTCAAGGTTAGCAACATACTTTCTAAGCAAAGAAACATGAAAGGTGTTGTGAATATTAGACATATTTTGTGGTAAGGCAAGTCTGTATGCCACATGACTGATATTTTCTAAGATTTCAAAGGGTCCTAAAAAATGAGTATCAAGCTTTGTAGACTGATAGCACTCTTCTTAGATCTCACCCTCAAGAATACCCTATCACCAATAGCAAACTCTCTAGGTGATCTCTTGAGATCAACATACATTTTTTGTTGACCTGCAACTTTATTTAACTTTTCTCTAATTGTTATTAACTGTTTCTCCATTTCTTTAACCATTTTTGGCCCAATCATAATTTGATCTTCTAGATTGTACCAATACAATGGTGTCCTGCATTTTTGCCATACAAATTTTCAAATGGCACCATGCCTATTGTCAAATGATAACCATTATTGTATGCAAATTCCACTAGATGCAAGTACTCTTCCCAATGGGTTTTCTAATCCATATAGTACATGTGAAGCATGTCCTCTAACACTTGATTCACCCTTTCAATTTTTCCATTAGTTTTAGGGTGATAAGCTAAATTGATGTTCAACCTAGTGTTAATGGCTTGATGCAAGGCTTGCCAAAACTCGTATGTGAATCTCGAATTCCTATCTAAAATCATTACCCCTGTAAAACCATGAAGCTAAAATATCTCCTTAGCAAATATATTTTACACAACCATGGTGTCATCCTTGGTGCTTTCAAGAATAAAGTGTGCAACCTTGGTCAGTCTATCGACCACTACTAGGATTACATCATGATGTAACTTGGTCTTAAGTAGCCCTACTATGAAATCCATTGAGATTACTTACCATTTTTGTATCGGTACATCATGTGGGTATAAAAAACTAGCAGGATGTCGACACTTTGCTTTAACCTTTTGGCACTCAAGGCATTGAGCAATAAATTCAATTATGTCTCTCTTCATTCCTAGCCAAAAGAATTTCTTTTTCATATTTTACCTCATCTTTGCTCCTCCTAGATGAGTAGAATAGGGGTATCTATGAGACTCATTCACAATCATCTTCCTCAGATATCCATTTCTAGTAAATTACTACTCTATATTTAAAACAAAGAAAACCATCCTTGATGCTAATTTCTTTATTTTCATCTAGTTTCCTTTCCATATTTCTTAGATTCGATTATAGTAATCATCCTAACTTTGCATTACCTTGACTTGTTCTATCAAATCAACATGAATACGAGATAATACTACCATGTGTCTCCTTCTACTGAGTGCATCTATAACATTATTTTTTTTCCTTTAATGTATTCAATGCCAAAATCATATTTTGTGATAAATTCCATCCATATTCTCTACCTAGCATTGAGAAAGGGTTGGGTGAACATGTATGTAAGGCTCTGATGATCTATCTTTAGCTCAAAGGGTCTTCCAACTAGATAATGTCACCAAATATTGAGAGGAAATACTACAACTTCTAACTCTAAATCATGAGTTGCATAATTAACTTCATGTTTTCTTAGCTTCCTTGATCCATAGGCTACCACTACTTCTTCTTGTGAGAGCACTCCTCATAGTCCATCTAGCAATGCATCTGTACAAATAGAAAAAATTACTTGTGGATCAAGTATTCTTAGTATAGGAGGCGTAGTAAGATTCTCCTTAAGTAAATAAAATGTGGATTTAAATCTATCTGTCCACTTGAATTCCTTCCCTTTTCTTTGAATATTAGTTATCAGTGAGGTGATCTTGGCGTAGTCTTTCACAAATCACCTATAGTACCCAGTTAAGTCCATGAAACTCCGGACCTCTGTTACATTTGTTGGTGGTGGATAATTTAATATGGTTTCTACTTTATTAGGGTCTAAAACAATTCCCTCAACTAAAATAATGTGCCCTAGATATTGCACCTCTGACACATAAAACTCACGCTTAGATAAATTCCCATAAAACTGATTTTCCCTTAGCAATTCCAACACTAGTCTAAGGTGTTTATCATGCTCCTTATTTTGAGAATATATCAAAATATCATCTAAAAACACCACAAAAAATCTATCTAGGTATGTTTTGAAGATACTATTCATCAGATTTATATATACCACTAGAGCATTCGTCATACCAAAAGGCAATACAATAAACTCATAGTGTCCATATTGAGTTTCAAAAGTTATCTTATGATATTCCAATTATTGATATCCTGATTTTAGATCAATATTTGAAAAGTTTGAGGCATCCTTAAGTTTATCGAAGAGATATTCTATTCTAGGTAAAGGATATCTATTTTTAATAGTTTTCTTATTTAACATTTGATAGTCTATACATAATCTTAAATATCCATCCTTTTTCTTTACAAACAACACTAGTGCACCCCATGGTGACACACTTGGTCTAATTAGTCCTTTTTCCAACAATCCTTGTAGTTGTACTTTTAATTCCTACATATCTATGGAGTTCATTCTATAAGGAGCCCTATGAATAGGCTCTATTCTAGGTTCAACATTGATAGAGAAGTTAAACTCTCTTTTAGGTGGTAATCCAGGAAAATATTTTGAAAATATATCCCTAAATTATTGGAGATTAAGGAGTTTTTCAAACACTTATTCTTTCTTCCCGTCCTTTATCTCATTCAACTTCACAATATATATCATTCCTCTTTTCCTTATGGCTTTATTAAGTTGCATATCCAAAAGTATTTGGGGTTGAAAAATTCCTTACAGGCTATTCACTCTACAAACAAGCCCATCCTCTTTTGAATATTCAACCAATCGATCCTAAAAATTAATCACTGCTTTATGTTCTTGTAGCCAATCCATTCCCAATACTACGTCAAAAGCATGCAATGGTGCAACATATAAATATCCTAAGGTCATTCCACTAGGTAAGGTAATTTTAGCCATAGAATAACACTAGTTCATAGAGTAGGTTTGTCCTGAACCATACTCAACCTTCCACCCGTGTTCCAAGATTCCTAGCCTTTCTGTTACATCTCTAACTAAGCTAGTGGAAATAAAGCTATTTGTAGCTCCACTATCAAATAATATTTTAACACTTTTACCAAAGATCTTACCTCTTATCACTAGTGGTGTCACTTGACCATCCAGATTCGGGTTTCCTATTACAACATAAATTCAATGTGCCAATTCCTTAGGTGTTGTTTCCCTGTACATTGGTTCCTTCCCTTTAGAACCCATACCTACTCTTTGAGGACAATTATTGGCATAATGTGATCCCTTACATATGTAACATCCCTCTTTTGGTCTTGGATGTTCTTTCCGTATTATCTCCCCTGCTTCTCCTTTTGGCAAGTTATTCTATCTTTGGAGTGATCTATTGCCATTGTTGCCCTAATTATAGTGTTTATGGTTCTTTCCTCATAAATTTCTTCTAAATTTTCCTTTTTTCTTATCTTATTTCTCTTCTTGACCTGTAATGCTTCTAATTGATTGTGCATGCTCCTACTTCATGGAACTTCAACTTTTCCTCTTTCTTAGTGCCTCTTTGCCTTGATCATCTAATACCTCATAATCAAAGTAAGATTTGAGATATGTTTTAGCTTTTCTTGCTAACTCATAAGCATTTTGAAATATCTCAAATTCTCTCATGTCTATTTCTTATCCTATTCTAGGATATAATCCAAGTATGAACTTGTGGATCTTCATTTTCTCAGTGTAAGTGGGCACATACTTCACCAACTTAATAAAATTTTAATAGTATTTCTTCACTGTTCTAATTCCCTGACGAAGTTTAGTGAATTTGTCAAATTTTAAGAGTAAAAATATTTCATGAGAAATATTTCTTTGAAATATTCTTATAATTTTTTCCCATTTTAAGTCAACTACAGCCACTAACTTTCACTCTTCACTAAGGGTTTCCCACCAAGCTAAACCATATCCTTACAAATGTAAAGGAGCATACGATGTTCAAGTTATTGAGGAGAAGTTTTTTATATTATAATATATATCTATCTCCTTCAACCAAGCCTCGACCTTATCCCCATATTCCTCTCCATTAAACTTAGAAGATTTTAGATATTTCATATCCTTTCCCAGCTCAAATTCCAGTTGAACTCTTGCCCATTGTGCCAATGTAAGAGGTTAATTTTCATGTTCCCTTATTGGGTTACCATATTGTGTTTCTTGACTTAGCACAACATCTAACAACTATTTTTGGGATTTTAACTACTCCTAAAGTAGAGCCATGGTCTCAATAATATTCTCTTCCTCATTAGGATTTTATGATTCCTCAACAAGTGTTCTATTTTTTGCATTGGTTCCTTGTGTCTTCCTTGTTGTTAGGGAAACACCTCATCTTCTTCTTTTTGATGGCATTGTCCCTAGCCACTCACAAAAGAGATAGTAGGAATTCATTATCATTTGACCCTTCAAATTGCTCTTCCTACTAATAATTATTTACCCACTACATCCTAGTCATTTTTGGGTAATTTTTTTTTTTGATTGGTTGAAAGGGTGTTGAAAGGTCCCTGAACCTTGTACAAGTATTTTTTACATGTTTTCCAAACCGACCAAAGAGGCCCATGAGCTAAAGATAAAATAAAAAGCAAAACACCACAAGAAGAAAGGTGTCGCGATATCGTGACATGTTGCATTTTTGCAGTCCAAAGCATAGGGAAAAAGCAAGGAGGAAAAGGTGTTGCGATATCGCACCATGTTGCACCATCACGGCCAAAGGAGGAAAAGGTGTCACGATATCGTGACAAGATGTAACATCACAGCCGAAGGAGAGACAATGTCGCGATATCACGACATGTTGCAATGTCACTGCCAAAAGAGAAGTGTCGTGATATCGTGACAAGTTGCGTCATCATGACCAGAGGAGGAAAGGTATCACGATATCATGACATGTTGCATCATCGAGGCCAAAGAAGAAAAGATGTCACGATATCGTGACATGTTGCATTGTCACGGCCAAAGGAGAAAAAGTTTCGCGATATCGAGACATGTTGCACCGTCGTGGCCACAAGAGAAAAAGTGTCACGATATCGTGACATGTTGCCTTGTTGTGGCCAAAGGAGGAAAAGTGTCATGACATCGTGACATGTTGCAACATCGTGGCCAGAAGAGAAAAAGTGTCACAATATCGTGACATGTTGTATCATCGCGACCTAAGGAGAAAAAATGTCACGATGTATTTTTGGGTAATTTTTCTTCTATTAAATTTTTTTAATTATTAATATTTAATATTTTTTCTATCTCATTCTAAAAACAAATTCTTGTGTTGTGATCCAATTCCACTATAAGCCATGCTCTGATACCAACTGTCATGACCCAAATTCCCTTAAAATATAGAACTTTAAATTAATCCCTTATTTTTTTAAATATATTTGTTACATCGTGGAGGTTGATAAAGTTCTCATTCTAATGAAATATAGACCTAGTATCTAGATTTCCTTCCTAGAGTATCATAACCCTCAACTAAGATTTATAAACCAAGCCTAAAGTGGAACAATCCCTACTCCACCACACTACTATTTGGGTGAAACATTAGTGCATGTCTCTTTCACTCCAACCACATTTAATTCCTAACATTGTAGTTGGTTCTCCTTTTGCTCCATTGAAAGGAAATGCCCTAGTCCTTACCCTTGTACAAGTTCTTTGGTTCAAAGGTTCTAGGACACTAGTCATTATCTATACACAAATACTTTAGCGTAAGAGATCTATAGACATAGTTTACTACTCTTAATCACAAGCCTTTTAGTGAAAGAGTTCTATGAATATGCTAATATCTACCCACTACTCAATTTATTTATATTAGGAGTACTAAGAATCATCCATATTGACTGACCAACATCTCTCTCTAAGAGAATTCCTTACCTAGTATCTAATATAAAATCGAGCACCCTCTAGTTTCCATTACCTAAGCTTCCTCAAAGGTGATATAAATTACACAAGTATGAGTTGGAAGAATCTATATTTTAATTTTATTTTAAAATAATAGCCATTTTACTTATGTTTTGTAGAGACAAAAATGAAACACCAGATATAAATAACTTAAAATGAATAAACCAAATAACACAAGAAATTGCACAATGGAATAGATCTGATATTATTAATGCTGGTGGATTTGAGTACAATCAAATGTAACCTCAAATAGAGGTTTTACACAGTTTATTCTAATACAATAAATATAATAATTCTAGGGTTCTCTGAAACCCTTGCTAACAATGCTTATGGTGTTTATAAAAGCTTGTTCTTGCTCCCAAAAGAGTTGAGTGGGCTTCAGATATCCATTGATTTTGGCCACTCTAGCTTAAAGAGTTGTCCAATGTTGATGAATCTCCAAATCTACACACAAAATATGAAAGAAGAGAGTTAGTAATAACTGAGAGGGCTCCACTATGTGAGACCCTCAGAAATTAATAAAACCCTAAATATCATGTAACACTACTACAAGCAAATAAGGAAATATTGAAATTAACAAAACAAAGAATGATTTACCTTGTGAACTCATTGTCTTCTATCTATGCTATAGGTGTTGTAGGAAACTGGTGAGTGGATACCCTATTCATAAAAACTAAGGTCTGAGATGCCCACAGATGCTTGACAGTAGTAGAAAATTCCCATGGGCACTCAAGAGTAGTAGATGGGAATTCGAGAGTAGTGGTGAGGCATTCAGGGATTGAGGCAAGGTCTATAGAAGCATATCTACTTCGGGTGAAGGATACAACGATGGATTTGGAGGTGAAGGTAAGAAAAAGTGATGGTGAGGATGCGAGGGAACTTGGAAAACATAGCCAAACTTAGGGGTTGAGTCATCAAAATGACTTTTATTTATAATCTCCTCTTAAGTATGTTAGGGTTTCAACAACACTAATCATGCGATCAAGATTAAAACCTAATGAAGGGTGTGTTGGCAATTTTGGGTACTTTGGGTACATTGCCTTTGCTCAAGTGTATAAGTTGTCATTGATGTCAAGAAGCTCTTGAAGGAATTTGATTTGATGTCAAATAATTTGTTTTGATGAAGGTTACGGCATGACAGTTTCAAAGGTCTTTTGCAAACCCCAAGTTGGCGGGTTTAGAGATTACAGGTGGATGCATTGGTTTAATGCATTTGGGTCCAGGAGGAAGTATTTATTTAAATAATTAAAAACCTTGTTAAGGTTCCATTTAATTATTTTTAAATAAATAAATTATTATTTGCAATGGGTTCTCCTAATCCATGGCGCAAATGTTTTAAGTTGTGGGCGCTAGCAAAGACCTCCGCCGACGTGTTAAACTCCTCGCCGACGTCAAAGAGCTTATGGTAAATTGCATATAAATCTCCCTCGACGAAAACAAAGATTTATCCCATCCAAATTTTGAAAGGAGTTGCTCGTTGTAAATTCGTCTGTGTCTTCGCCATTTTTCGTGGATCCGTTGTTCGTTTGTCTGCACTCGTCGTTTGTCGAATCCATCGTAAATTTTATTGTCGTCGTGTCACGGCAGAGGAAAGGAAGGGACTGTGGTTTCATTTTATCCCTGGTGCAGAAGGATCAAGGTTAACAGCGTGAGGTTTAAACCTCATCGGGTGCCTTTGGCGCACCGGTAGCGGCTAGGTTGTTGGCGCGCTACCCGAACGGGAGGTTCCGCGTTCGAATATCGCGAAAGGGTTTTTCGTCGTGAAGTGGACGTAGCGGGTGGTGTTAGAATTCATGCGCAAATTTCTCCATAGCGATTTTTGATGTTGGCTAAGGTATTTTCGAAATTAATTTTTGCTAAGTGTTTTTGCGGATGGAGGAAGTTTGTTAGAGGGAAAAACAGCTTAGGAGTTATAAGGAGTTTAAAGCTTGTTTGTATTTTGATAAAAGATTCTTTTTGAAGATGTTGTTGAAATTTCTTATTGCATTCTTATGAGAGATAAATTTTATTTGTGATAAGACTATAAGGGAGAAATAAGGTGTATAAGGGTTAAATATTTCTTGTAATGTTGAGAGTGCTTTTGGTTGTTTATGGAAATGAAAGCATGATGTTTTAAGGTCAATTGCTTCTTGTGTGAAGTTGTGAAACCTTAAGTGGGCAGCTTTGAGATTGATATTTGCTTTCATTAAATTGGTAATAATCAAGCTATTCTTTACTTGGTTAAAGTGTTGGGCTTACTCCTTTATTGATGATTTGAAAAGTTGTGTGTGCTATTGTGAGTTGAGTTGGTGGATGCTTTTGTTCAAACAATATTGGAGAGAAAAGGAGTTCTACTTGTTTCCTTTTCTGATGTTGATTGTGAAATGCTTCAAGGTTGTGTTTTGAGTTGAATGGTGTTGATTGAACCTTGTTTGATGAGCATTGTTGTTGAAGCCCTAATTGATGGTGAAAAGAACATGAGTATCATTGTTATGTGATTCTTTGCATAGTTGGCAATTGTTGGAGTTTCATGTTCTTGAAAGAAAGCATTCTATCCTATCCATTTCAGATATTGAGTTGAGTTTTCAGATTTGAGATTGAGTTTGAGTTGAGTTTTTCAGATTTGAGATTGAGTTTGAGTTGAGTTTTCAGATTTGAGATTGAGTTTGAGTTGAGTTTTTCAGATTTGAGATTGAGTTTGAGTTGAGTTTTCAGATTTGAGATTGAGTTTGAGTTGAGTTGATTTGAGTTGAGTTTTGAGATTGGGAGTTGAGTATAGAACATATTGAGTCTCTAACAATTCTCTTTATGCTTCTATGAGTTTGACAAATCACATTGGGTCTCTAACAATTCACCTTGTGATTTCCTACTAAGAAAGTTTTTCTTGGTGAGCTTGTTGAGGTTTTGGACAGGTTTCGGTGGGGACTTGTGAGCGGTTTTGGATAGGTTCCGATGGGGACTTGTGAGCAGGTTTTGGACAGGTTCGGTGGGGACTTGTGAGCAGGTTTTGGATAGGTTTCGATGGGGACTTGTGAGCAGTTTTGGATAGGTTCTGATGGGGACTTGTGAGTAGTTTTGGACAGGTTTCGGTGGGGACTTGTGAGCAGATTTGGACAGGTCCTAGCAGAGGACTTGTGAGCTGAGTTTTGATAGTTCTATCAGAGAACTTGAGGATAGAGGAGCACTGGTTCTTTGAGAAGAACCTGAGGACAGATTTGGCAAGTCTTTGAGAAGGCTTGTGTGTAGAGGATTGATTTGTTCAAGTGTTGGACAGATCTGACAGACAGAGGAAGACTTGTACTAGACCGACTGACTGTGTTTGGTACAGGTTGTTGAGTTGCTATGGACGTGATCATAGAAGGTAGAGGTCTCTTAGGCTAAGCATTGAGGATAGGAGGTCTTCGAGGGAAAGGAGTTCCACATGCTGGCAAGAGGTAGAGGCGATTGATCTTCTGAGGGATCATTTCCAGAGCAGAGGGGAAGGTATCTCCTTTGAGTAGAGGCTCATAAATTTAGATTGAGGGGAAGGTATCTCCTTTGAGCAGAGGGGAAGGTATCTCCTTTGAGCAGAGGCTCATAAATTTAGATTGAGGGGAAGGTATCTCCTTTGAGGAGAGGCTCATAAATTCTGATTGGGGGAAGGTATCTCCTTTGGGCCGAGGCTCATAAACATTGTAATTGGGAAGGATTCCCAAAGAACTTTGAGATAACTTTTAGAGAAAAGTTTTGTGGATGTAGCCTGACCATTCGGGTGAACCACGTTAAAATTGGTGTCACTTTGTGGATGATATTGTGCATTGCTTTGATATTGCTTTGGGTATATTGCTTTACTATTTTGAAGTATAAAGGAAAAAGTAAAAAGAGGTCTTATACTGTTCACCCCCCCTCTCGAGTATAAGCTTGTGTTCTTCAATTGGTATCGAGCAAGTGCCTTCGAAAAGTTTAACAGCTTGAAGGAAAAGCTAGTAAAGAACACAATGGATCATTCAAGTAGTAATGTAGCACCTATTCTTGATGGGTCAGATTTTGGTCTTTGGAGTGCAAGGATGAAGGTTCATCTAATGGCACTTGGTAATGAGGTATGGGAAGTGATTGAAGATGAGTACACTATTCCTCTACATGGTCCTAATACTAAAGAAGAAAGGCTCCTACATCACAACAATTCAAAAGCAATGAATGCAATCCTGAAAGGCTTACAGAAAGGAGATCTCACCAAAGTGATTCACCTGCAAGACAGACTAGTGAAATGTGGAAACAAGTTGAAGGTGGTTCATATAGGTGTTACAAATGTCGAAAAAGCCAAGTTAAGACACTTCAAAGGTATGTTTGAACAACTCAAGATGAATGATGATGAAAATATTAGTGACTACATGCTTCGTATGGATGAGGTTGTTAACTCCATGAAAGACTTAGGTCTTGAGCTTGCTGAAAATGATGTTTGTGATAAGATTTTAAGATCTCTTCCTAATAGATTTAGTGAAAATATTTCTGCTATTGAGGAAGCTAAAGATTTGGATAAGTTGAAAAAGGATGAGCTCCATAGTATACTTGCAGCATTTGAGTTGAGAACTCAAGTGAAGGTTGATGTCAAGAAAGAGGCAACTTTCAAGGCTACCAAGGAATCCAAGGGTAAACAGCTTCAAGATAGTGATGAGTCTTCTAGTGATGAAGAGGCATATTACAACAAGAAAGGCAAGTTCTCTAGAAAACACAAAAGTATGAAAAATATAAGATGTTTCAATTGTGGAAAGTTTGGTCATTATGCTACTAACTGTACTATTCCCAAGAATGAAAGTGATGAAGATAAACAGGATTCTAAGAGCAAGGATTCTGAAAAGCACAAGCATCACGGGAAGATCAAAGATGAGCACAGTAATCAAGGAAAGAGGTATTCTCACAAGCACAAGAAGAGTTTCTACCTAGACAAAGCAAGTAAGTGTTCTAGTAGTGATAGTGAAAGTTCTTCAAGTGATAATGAAAATGAGATGTTGTTCATATGAGAAAAAGAGGAAGAACCGAAACATAGATTCATTATCATGAAATGTCTTAGATGTGGAAATTTTGGTCACCTTGAGGATGATTGCACAAATAATGATTTGGTTTCTAGTATGTATGAGGATGCTTCAGAAAACTATAAGGAAGATGCATGTATGGTTTTTGAAAAGGGTAGCACCTCTAGTGATAAGAAATCTGAAAAAGGCTTTGATGATTCAAAAAGCAATCAAATAGAGGAAGGTGAAGTAGATCTTGAAAGTGAACTTATTAGTGCTCTTAGTGCTTTGAAAAAGGAAAGAAAGAAGAATGCTAGACTCAAGGATAAGTTAGATGAATGTTGTATGGAGAGAGATGATCTTATAGAAAGTCTTGACTTCTCTATAGCTAAGACACAAGAACTCAAGGATGAGTTAGAGTCTAAGGTTCTTGAGTATAGTGAGTTAGAACAGAAAATGGCTTCTTTGAAAGAGGAAACTAAAGAGTACAAGGATAAGCTTTAGAGGTTTCAAGATAGCTCCAAAAAGGTTAAGTCACTCATCAAAGGTCAAAGAAAGACAACAGATAAAATAGGCCTTGGTTTTGTTAAGCCACACAAGGAACAAGTTGGAGAGTCTAGTAAGAGACTCCAAAAGGAAGAGAGTTCTGATGAGGAAAGTACTTCAGAAAAGGAGTCCTTGAATGATAGATGCACAGAAATAGAAAATAGAATTCAGAATGAGAAGAAGAAGTTTTCAGGACCCAAGAGGTCAAATAAAGGAAAGTTTCAAGGCGGATGTTTTGCTTGTCACAGGTTTGGTCACATGGCTTCACATTGCATGGCTCAAGTGAAGAAGGTAAATGACAATTTCAGAAGTGCTAGTTTCTTTCAAGGGTATTGCTACTCTTGTAAACAGTTTGGGCACAAGGCAGTCTATTGCAAGGTAAATAACAAGAACAGGTTTGATCCAAAATAGGTTTGGTCAGAACAGGTTTGGTCAGAACAGGTTTGGTCAGAACAGGTTTGGTCAGAACAGGTGGATTCAAAGATCAGGTTTACCTCAGAGAAACAACATCGTCAAGTGTTTCAAGTGCAACAATGAAGGTCACATAATCAGACGATGTAGAGCTGAAATTCTAGAATACAAAAATAGGAACAAGTGGCATGATCAGGTCCAAGGATCAAGGCATGGACAAGAACGGGGATGAGAACAAGAACAAGAACAGTGACAAGAATAGGAATATGGACAAAGAGTTCAAGAGAAGGCCCGACAAGGAAGTTATAGATGCTGATGATGATCAGTGCCTAATGGGAGTTTTACTCCCACCCCAGAATTAATCACCTCATCAGGAGGTGGGGGAGGGACTAAGCTAAGAGGCTCATTCTTAGTCCCGAGCCCCAAAGGTGGCCCTTTGCCATTGATGACAAAGGGGGAGAGATATGAGTAAGGGGGAGAGCTTCAAAGTGAAGAGGAAAGCTTCAAGTCAGGGGGAGCAAAACTTCAAAGGAAGATTCTCAGTTGTGGGCACAATTTCTCAGTTGTTAGCACAGTTGGTTTCAATTTTGGCTCTTGAGAAGTGTTTTCAGGTAAAGGTTTGCCATCAATGACAAAGGGGGAGATTGTTGGCAATTTTGGGTACTTTGGGTACATTGCCTTTGCTCAAGTGTATAAGTTGTCATTGATGTCAAGAAGCTCTTGAAGGAATTTGATTTGATGTCAAATAATTTGTTTTGATGAAGGTTACGACATGACAGTTTCAAAGGTCTTTTGCAAACCCCAAGTTGGCAGGTTTAGAGATTACAGGTGGATGCATTGGTTTAATGCATTTGGGTCCAGGAGGAAGTATTTATTTAAATAATTAAAAACCTTGTTAAGGTTCCATTTAATTATTTTTAAATAAATAAATTATTATTTGCAATGGGTTCTCCTAATCCATGGCGCAAATGTTTTAAGTTGTGGGCGCTAGCAAAGACCTCCGCCGACGTGTTAAACTCCTCGCCGACGTCAAAGAGCTTATGGTAAATTGCATATAAATCTCCCTCGATGAAAACAAAGATTTATCCCATCCAAATTTTGAAAGGAGTTGCTCGCTGTAAATTCGTCTGTGTCTTCGCTGATTTTCGTGGATCTGTTGTTCGTTTGTCTGCACTCGCCGTTTGTCGAATCCGTCGTAAAGTTTATTGTCGTCGTGTCACGATAGAGGAAAGGAAGGGACTGTGGTTTCATTTTATCCCTGGTGCAGAAGGATCAAGGTTAACAGCGTGAGGTTTAAACCTCATCGGGTGCCTTTGGCGCACCGGTAGCGGCTAGGCTGTTGGCGCGCTACCCGAACGGGAGGTTCCACGTTCGAATATCGTGAAAGGGTTTTTCGTCGTGAAGTGGATGCAGCGGGTGGTGTTAGAATTCATGCGCAAATTTCTCCATAGCGATTTTTGATGTGGCTAAGGTATTTTCGAAATTAATTTTTGCTAAGTGTTTTTGCGGATGGAGGAAGTTTGTTAGAGGGAAAAACAGCTTAGGAGTTATAAGGAGTTTAAAGCTTGTTTGTATTTTGATAAAAGATTCTTTTTGAAGATGTTGTTGAAATTTCTTATTGCATTCTTATGAGAGATAAATTTTATTTGTGATAAGACTATAAGGGAGAAATAAGGTGTATAAGGGTTAAATATTTCTTGTAATGTTGAGAGTGCTTTTGGTTGTTTATGGAAATGAAAGCATGATGTTTTAAGGTCAATTGCTTCTTGTGTGAAGTTGTGAAACCTTAAGTGGGCAGCTTTGAGATTGATATTTGCTTTCATTAAATTGGTAATAATCAAGCTATTCTTTACTTGGTTAAAGTGTTGAGCTTACTCCTTTATTGATGATTTGAAAAGTTGTGTGTGCTATTGTGAGTTGAGTTGGTGGATGCTTTTGTTCAAACAATATTGGAGAGAAAAGGAGTTCTACTTGTTTCCTTTTCTGATGTTGATTGTGAAATGCTTCAAGGTTGTGTTTTGAGCTGAATGGTGTTGATTGAACCTTGTTTGATGAGCATTGTTGTTGAAGCCCTAATTGATGGTGAAAAGAACATGAGTATCATTGTTATGTGATTCTTTGCATAGTTGGCAATTGTTGGAGTTTCATGTTCTTGAAAGAAAGCATTCTATCCTATCCATTTCAGATATTGAGTTGAGTTTTCAGATTTGAGATTGAGTTTGAGTTGAGTTTTCAGATTTGAGATTGAGTTTGAGTTGAGTTTTCAGATTTGAGATTGAGTTTGAGTTGAGTTTTCAGATTTGAGATTGAGTTTGAGTTAGTTTATTTAGATTGAGTTTGATGAGTTGATTTGAGTTGAGTTTTGAGATTGGGAGTTGAGTATAGAACATATTGAGTCTCTAACAATTCTCTTTATGCTTCTATGAGTTTGACAAATCACATTGGGTCTCTAACAATTCACCTTGTGATTTCCTACTAAGAAAGTTTTTCTTGGTGAGCTTGTTGAGGTTTTGGACAGGTTTCGGTGGGGACTTGTGAGCAGGTTTTGGACAGGTTCGATGGGGACTTGTGAGCAAGTTTTGGACAGGTTTCGGTGGGGACTTGTGAGAAGGTTTTGGATAGGTTCTGGTGGGGACTTGTGAGCAGTTTTGGACAGGTTTCGGTGGGGACTTGTGAGCATATTTGGACAGGTTTTGGTGGGGACTTGTGAGATTTGGACAGGTCCTAGCAGAGGACTTGTGAGCTGAGTTTTGATAGTTCTATCAGAGAACTTGAGGACAGAGGAGCATTGGTTCTTTGAGAAGAACATGAGGATAGATTTGGCAAGTCTTTGAGAAGGCTTGTGTGTAGAGGATTGATTTGTTCAAGTGTTGGACAGATCTGACAGACAGAGGAAGACTTGTACTAGACCGACTGACTGTGTTTGGTATAGGTTGCTGAGCTGCTTGTGGACGTGATCATAGAAGGTAGAGGTCTCTTAGGCTAAGCATTGAGGACAGGAGGTCTTCGATGGAAAGGAGTTCCACATGTTGGCAAGAGGTAGAGGCAGTTGATCTTCTGAGGGATCATTTCCAGAGCAGAGGGGAAGGTATCTCCTTTGAGTAGAGGCTCATAAATTTAGATTGAGGGGAAGGTATCTCCTTTGAGCAGAGGCTCATAAATTCATAGTAGAGGGGAAGGTATCTCCTTTGAGCAGAGGCTCATAAATTTAGATTGAGGGGAAGGTATCTCCTTTGAGCAGAGGCTCATAAATTCTGATTGGGGGAAGGTATCTCCTTTGGGCCGAGGCTCATAAACATTGTAATTGGGAAGGATTCCCAAAGAACTTTGAGATAACTTTTAGAGAAAAGTTTTGTGGACGTAGCCCAACCATTCTGGGTGAACCACGTTAAAATTGGTGTCACTTTGTGGATGATATTGTGCATTGCTTTGATATTGCTTTGGGTATATTGCTTTACTATTTTGAAGTATAAAGGAAAAAGTAAAAAGAGGTCTTATACTGTTCACCCCCCCTCTCAGTATAAGCTTGTGTTCTTCGAGGTGGAGATTAAGTCTGGGCAAGGGGAATGGATCAAGGTGGATGGATGGCTAGGATTAGAACAAGATGGATGGTTGGGATTTATTTACACATATATATACATATTTATTAAATATATATATAAATATAATATAAAATATTAATATTTAAATATACATAAATAAATAAATATAAATATATGTAAATTAAGGGTAATTATGATGGGAAACTATGGGTGGAGAACAAGTGGCTAGATTTTGGTGTCTACAGATTCCCCTTTTTGCACCATGTTGCATAAAACACAATATGGTGTAAAATTACGAGACACCTGGTTTGGCATGAGATAGTAGTAGCTTTCTTTCCTTGAGAGACAGAGACAAGCTTTTGAAGATGCAAAGAATTAAAGAATTTTTATTGTGTAGCTTACCCCCTCAATTGGTGAGTGAGTTTACGAATGAACCTCATGATCCAATTGAAAAATATATGCAAATGAATGATGGATGATATGAATGATGTAAATGCAATATCATTTTTTTCCCCAATGGTGGGAAGGGGATTGGTGGATAATGTGAAATTATTGCATATGTTTTTTACTAAACATATGAAGACTATTGTGAAAATATGATGAAAAATGTGTCTATTTTTACCCCAACATATGAAGGGAGTTTTGCCAAGTGTAGATGTCATGATCATGTAATATGTATCCCATTATGGGAAAGTCAAAATCAAATGTGGTTGCCCCCAAATTTGGGTGATTCGATGTTGTTGAAGAAATGTTGTATGGTGTAATTGAAATACAAGTATGCAAATGCAAAAAGAAAAGAAAATAGTCTATCCTCAAAGCCACTCATTATTTAGCAATTCCTACACGTAATCCCTAAATTGTTGCTCAATAACTTTACCTGGTCTGCATCCTCAGAGACTGGTGTAAAAGGAGATGATGAAAAGTTATGATTTTATCTGTGTTTCAAGCCCCATGAACAAGGCCATTAATGACAACTTTTAAGAAAATTGGTCTTGGCATAGTCTCACTCTAAATATGAGGTACCAAAATTAATTTTTGTTTTCAAACAATGAAATATGTGATGATGTAAATGGCCCTTATGGTGGTTTACCCCTCTTACTAAATTTCATGTACAACTAATTGTTGCACTCGCCAAGGAGATAGAATAGACCACTAGATACGAGGTTCACTTGAAATTGTATGTGTACTTGGCAAATGTGGAATATAAATATAATTGTTGATGGATTTTATGGTGACATGAATATGTGATGATGAGAAATATATTTATGGATGCAATATGAAGTGATTTTGTGGAGGTAAGCTATTTTTGGATTTAGGGATTCAAGTGACTGAGTCTGTTTGTGCCCCAATAGATGAAAGGATTTTTTGACATGGGAAATTACAATTTAATGATTGTGTCTATTCTTTTCCCCAATAGATAAAGGATTTTTGATGATGTAAGTTTCCTTATGGTGATTTACCCATCCTACCATATTGCATCGATAACAAGTCACTGCAACTGCTAGGTTAAATAGGATAAACCACTAATACAAGGTTTACTTGTACTTGTGTCTGTTCTTTGCTCCAACAGATGAAGGATTTTTGAAATGAGTAAAAATATGATGGATGTGTTTGTTCTTTGACCTAATAGATTAAGGGGTTTTTGAAAAGAGAAAAATACAATTAATGTGTTTGTTCTTTGCCCTAATAGATGAAGGTATTTTTGAAATGGGAAATATGATGAAATGATTATGTTTATTATTTGCCCCAATAGATGAAGGGTTTATGAAAATGCAAGCATCCTTATGGTTATCTACCCATATTACCATATTACATGGATAACCAGTTGTTGCAACTGCCAGGTGACTAGAATAAACCACTTAATGCATGGTTCACTTGTAATTGTGTCTGTTATTTGCCCTAACAGATGAAGGTTTTTTGACATGGAAAAATGAAATGCAATGATTGTGTCTATTCTTTGCCCCAATAGATGAAGGGAATTTTGATAATGAAAAATTAAATGATTGTGTCTGTTCTTTTCCCCAAAATATGAAGGAATTTTTATAATGAAAAATGAAACGATTGCATCTATTCTTTGCCCCAATAGCTGAAGGGTTTTTGATAATGAAAAATTAAATGATTGCATCTGTTCTTTGCCCCAACAGATGAAGGATTTTTTGAAAAGGAAAATGAAATGATTGTGTTTGTTATTTACCCCAAAATATGAAGGATTTTTGATAATTTAAGTGTCATTATGGTGATCTATCCATCCTACTAGATTTCATGGATAATCAGTCACTGCAACCGCCAAGTGACTAGGATAAACTACAAAATACAAGGTTCACTTGTACTTGTGTCTATTCTTTGCCCTAACAGATGAAGAGGTTTATGAAATGAGGAAAAGGTAAAGAATGTGTCTATTCTTTGCCCTAAAATATGAAGGGTTTTTGATAATGTAAGTTTCCTTATGGTGATCTATCCATCCTATCGGATTGTATGGATAACCAGTCACTGCAACTACCAGGTTAATAGGATAAACCACTAAATACAAGGTTCACTTGTACTTGTGTCTGTTATTTGCCCCCACAGATGAAGGATTTTTGAAATGGGTACAATGCAATGAATGTGTCTATTCTTTGCCCTAACAGACAAAAGGGGTTTTTAAAATAAGAAAAATGCGATGAAATGATTGTGTCTGTTCTTTGCCCTAACAGATGAAGGGATCTATGAAATGAAAAAAAAATATGATGAAATTATTGTGTATGTTCTTTTCCCTAATAGATGAAGGGATTTTTGAAATGGGAAAAATACGATGAATGTGTCTGTTCTTTTCCCTAATAAATGAGGGATTTTTGACAATGAATGAATGCAAGGCAAAGGGCACAACCTTTTACAAAAGAACGTAAAATTTTGAACCTAGTGATGGATGTAGATGATGTGAATGCAAGGTAAAGGGTGCAACCTTTGACAAAAGAATGCAATATTTTGAACCTAGCAATTGATGTGTTGATGATGTAATGTGTATGCATGATTGAATTGTTTGTTGAATTGGTGGGGAAATATGTGAGACCTTGAGCACCCCTAAGTTGTGTTCTTGTTTTCTTGATTTGGAGGAAGGTTTGATACCTTGAACACCTCCAAGTTGTATGCTTGTTTACTTGAATTAGGGGAAGGTGTGATACCTTGAATACCCCAAGTTGTATGCTTGTTTTATTGATTAGGGGGAAGGTGTCATACATTGAACACCCCCAAGTTTTGATGTTGTTTGAACTTTCTAGAAATCTTTGCATATGTAAGTTATACATACATACATACATACATACATACATACTATATATATATATATATATATATATATATATATATATATATAGATACATAGCTTTTACTTTTGTGTTATGCTTATGTGTGAATGCTTTTGTGGAATGCAAGTGTATATGGATGATTAATGCAAGTGATAATGGGATGCAAATGTTCTAATGATAATTCATAGTTTAAAATTTACTTGGACAACTTTTTAGAATTGTTGTTTAATCAAGGGTACCAAACTAGGTGGTATGTGGGGTGCAAGACTAATGAAATGACATGGATGTTGACATGGAAGAAGATATGGATGTTGATATGGAGAACTATATGGATGTTGATATGGAAATTGACTATTTTGTAGAGATTCAAATATACTAGTGGCATCAAACAAACTCACTAAAAACTGCCTATTCCCTCTCGAACCAAATGTGTGTGCAGTGAATTCATTTACCTTATCATGAGCATGGTAATAACTCAAGGTAATAAAGAACCCATGTGTGTGCACGTGAGTTCATTAACTCATATTGAGTAAATTGGGTAAACTTTTTATGGATAAATCCAAGAAGCTAGCTTATCCTTATGTACCGTTAGAGGTCTCTTTAAAAGAGACGTGTCGACACGCATGAGTGTACTCCATTGTCAATCAAGCGTTTATAGCTCCGGTGGAGGCTAAATCCATATTCCATGATTTATTTTTTTGATATCTTAATTTTTAGGGATGACTACCTAACCGTATGACTGGAAATGTAGTAAGATCTTTACAACCCAATGATCAGTGGTGTGTGATGTAAAATATTTAGAGGTTTTGTTAGGGATTTTTCCTTACTCTTTCTTTTATTTTTGGAATTTTGATAGTGGTGAGAACCACTATTTTTGTGGACTATGTTGCATGATGGGATAGGTGAGGATTACCATTTTCACTTTGAGGTTCATACCAAGTATGGTGTTATCTCTCTTTGACACAAGATGTTTTTAAGGTGTGGAATTGTGTTTGGTTCAAGAATGTTTTGGAGTCAATTCCCAAAACTCAAGATTTTCTTAATTTATATATGTGATGGTCCTAAAAGGATCTCGAAATGTATTTTGGAGGTTGCTTAAAACACTAGGAGTGGTTGAGTGACTGAAAACACCTAGGCATTATGAATATATGGAGGCTTTGCTAAGGATAATTTGGCTTTGTGGAATGGTGCAATGAAATGGGTGATGGTTTGAAGGTGCCCCTAATTAAGGCAACATGACTTTATTGGACCAATTAATATCTAAACTAAATAAATGATCCTTAATATGAAATGTGAAATGTGGATGTGAATGTAATGTATGAAATGTAATTTGTGAAATGGAATGTGTGTAATGCAAATGTGTGAAAATGACGTGTGCAATGCAAGGTTGTTTTTGTGTATTAGCCATGTATATATAAATATATGTAAATCTGATTAAGCATAGACTACTCTCGAGGGGGGTGGTGTTCAAAGGTTTTGAATTCTTTTACTCCCCTAGCCTAGCAAGCTTGTAAGGCAAACAACCAACATGTGAAAATGCAAGATGATAAAATAATGGGAATGCAATTGTTGAGTGTTAATTTGTCATATTACAAATAATAACACGCAACTTAGAGTCTCGAACAAAAGACTCTTTCTTGCAAAGAAATAATTTATTTTATTTTCCTTCCTTTTATTATTTCTCCAAGCTTCTTTGTGAAACAACTTTTACGTATATAAAAATGAATTTTAATTTTAATACATACAACTGATATATCCCGTAATAACTCAAAATCCTGCAGATAGTTGTTAACAAGGGGCCTTTGTTGATTCTCAATGAACTTTATAATCTTGACTTGTTTGATTAATCAAAAATAAACAAAACTCCTTTTGATGTTCTAATATTCACAATTTATTCTAAGGTTAACCTCGTTCGTTTTATCTCTATTCAATAGTTCTGTTATTTCAGTGTTAGTCTCTGACATGAAATTAAGCATATCAAGGAATAAAACAGAAACTGTTATTTTGAATCAACTGGAAAATAATGAAGGATATTAAAATGGTTCACGATCTCCTCCCTGCAAAATCCCAAGTTAAGAGATGAAGTCCCCAAAACAACCCAACCGATCAGATCTGTACTAACACACAATCTAATCAGATCAGATGCAAGACTCTAAGGAAACGAATATAACTGCATCATTCTACCATTCACCTATCGTAACCCATCCCATGGCGTAAACGAAATAGATACAAGACAAAATGATGCAACGGAAAGATTGACAGTAAAACAATAGTTTTGGCTTCGATCTCCTTTTGATTTTACACACAAAAGTCGTGTTACCAAAGAAAAATCCTTTATTTCAATAAGTAATGCTTTTTTGTTACAGTCTCCAGCCCCTGTATCCATCTACATTTTTGCTATTTAACCTTTCTGTCGCGCGTTCTCGGCTGCTCCATGACGCTTCGTTTCGACTCCCAGGACCCTTCGCTTCAATTCCTGCCCTTTGGTATTCTAACCTTTGCGTGCAATCGTAACGCTCGATCTGGCGACCGAGAATTGTTGTTATGAAACGTTACTCTGGTTCTGTCATTTCTGCCATGTGTCCTACGTCTCCTGCACCTTTCGTAACGCTTTCCCATGGAAATCCCGACAGAATTTGCATTTGGCCTCTTCCGTTTCCTAGCCGCGATAACGCGACATGTCACGAAATCGTGACATGTCGCGATATCGCGACATGTTCTTGGTCCGTACGCCCGCAGTAGCTCGTTGTAGCGATATCGCTACCGACTTTGCTTTGCCTTCTTTTCAAAAAGTGGTAGCGATATCGCTACCACTTTGGTTCCGAGCCTTCCTTTCAAAAAGTGGTAGCGATATCGCTACCACTTTGGTTCCGAGCCTTCCTTCGATGAAGTGGTAGCGATATCGCTACCACTTTGGTTCCGAGCCTTCCTTCGATGAAGTGGTAGCGATATCGCTACCACTTTGGTCTCGAGCCTTTGCTTCACGAAGTGGTAGCGATTCGCTACCACTTTTCCTTCGAGCCTCCGCTTCACGAAGTGGTAGCGATTCGCTACCACTTTTCTTTCGAGCCTCCGGCCCTTCCGCCTCCGCTTCACGAAGTGGTAGCGATTCGCTACCACTTTTCTTTCGAGCCTCCGCTTCACGAAGTGGTAGCGATTCGCTACCACTTTCAACCTTGTGCTTCCTCTCGACAACTCGTAGCGATGGAGAGACAGGTCGCGATTTCGTGACCCTTTCAACACTTAGGCATTTTTCTTCTTTTCTTCATTTTTAGCATCCGGGTCTTTGAGATCTTCCCTAAAACCTGCAAAAACAAAGGTGGGTCCCCACTTCTGGGGTGTGTTGTGGATGAACCACAACAAATGGCGACTCTGCTGTCAAATGCTCTTGAGCATTTTAGTAAGAACCCAACCTAACACAAATCACAAATTTGAAAACATGGGTTAGCCCATAATCAATATAACTAATGCCCAAAATCAGAAGTACATGAATTATCGGAATCATCAAGTACTAGCTCGGTGTGTGCAATGAATTCCTTTCCTTATCATTTGAATTTGATCCACATTCCATCATCGGTTTTGCATGAATGCATATGCGAAATTGTGAATGATTTGCGTATCCTATTGAATATGCCATGAGAAAATGTATAGTCACTCTTGTAGTATTATGTGCAAACATTCAAGACTCGCCAAACCCTCTTAGGATCCACTAGTGAACGGTTCATTATATCCCAAAGTTGGTTATGAGTCCCTACTATCTTGAACCCATGTGCAAGTGGATGTGAAATCAGAACTTTGGGGAATCAGACTCCCAACCAACCGAGATGAGAGTTTAACCCTATCCTTACTATTCTGATTTAGAATTCTTTACCTCACTTTGAGCAAAATAACTAAACCAATTATGGAAGAAATGGTCATGCTAGTCTAACCCTCTAGACAATCTGTGGTCTTATTTTTTAGGCAAGACATGATGCCATGCATGGGCCTATCTAACCCCATAATCCAAAACTTATCTTCATTTCTTTGGACCTTGGGGATGACTACCCATCCCTTGCAGAGGACAAGTAGTACGATCCTTACAATCCAATATAAGGATGAGATGGGAAAAATTTATTTATTTTACTTCTTGGACCTTGGGGATGACTACCCATCCTGGTTAGGGACAAATAGTACGATCCTTACAACCCAAGATTTTAAATGTAAATGGAAAATATTAATCTTGTTACTTAGACCTTGGGGATGACTACCCATCCTTTGCAGAGGACAAATAGTACGATCCTTACAATCTAAGACTTAATACGAAATGAAACATAAGAGCTTTGGGGAATCAGATTCTCAACCAACCGAGATGAGAATTTATGCCCTATCCTTACTACTCCATGTGGGTCCAATCAAAGCTTTGGGGAATTAGATTCTCAACCAACCGAGATGAGAATTTAACCCTATCCTTACTACTCCGATTTTAGGCTTTAAGCTCTATGGAAGTGGTCAAAACCACTGTTTTTAGGATCATGTTGCATAATAGGATAGACATGAAAACCATTTTCGCCCAACCTTTTCCTCCAAGTTAGGTTTTGATCATTTTGCTCAAGATCCCTTTTAATGTATGAAACGTGCTTGGTCCTAGATACTTCAAGACTCAGCTTCCAACCTTAGGATTTACTTAGATTTATGTTATAACATAACCCTAAGAGGATTCAACATACTCAAATGAATTGCACCTAAGATGCATATGCCACTACGGTGAAATGTATGAAAAGTGAGATGGAACATGAATGCATTATTTCTTGAATTGCAAATGAGATGATTTGTCATGCAAAACTGACTTTTTCATGCATCACAAGCTTCAAATGATCTAAATTAACTGTTTGTATTACATGTGGAGCTTATACAACATGATTCCAATGTTTCATATTCTCCCAATCTTAGGCATGCGTTCAACATCAAGCTTTTATTCCCCCTTTTTTTTTTTTTTTTTAAAGGCAATGAAAAGGAAATCAAAGGAACACCACCGCCTAAATGTCCAACCTGCACACAAACGCAAAAAAAACCCAACATTAATACAAGAAAAACCTGAAATAAAAAATGAATACATACTAACATATCAAATCTGCACATCAAGAAACTAAATTACAGCATTGACACAAAACTAGATATCTCCTGAAATACACACTTAAGTATCAAATCTGCTGCCAGATAAAATGTCTGGATGTTACACCTGCAAGCACAATAGGTGGAAACAAAACTACCCACGTTAATTGTTAGAACAAATCAAAATTGCAAAGCAATACAGAAGGCCCTCCTTCTAGCGCCAAAATGTTGAGTGTTAATTTGTCATATTACAAATAATAACACGCAACTTAGAGTCTCGAACAAAAGACTCTTTCTTGCAAAGAAATAATTTATTTTATTTTCCTTCCTTTTATTATTTCTCCAAGCTTCTTTGTGAAACAGACTTTTACGTATATAAAAATGAATTTTAATTTTAATACATACAACCGATATATCCCATAATAACTCAAAATCCTGCAGATAGCTGTTAACAAGGGGCCTTTGTTGATTCTCAATGAACTTTATAATCTTGACTTGTTTGATTAATCAAAAATAAACAAAACTCCTTTTGATGTTCTAATATTCACAATTTATTCTAAGGTTAACCTGTTCGTTTTATCTCTATTCAATAGTTCTGTTATTTCAGTGTTAGTCTCTAACATGAAATTAAGCATATCAAGGAATAAAACAGAAATTGTTATTTTGAATCAGCTGGAAAATAATGAAGGATATTAAAATGGTTCACGATCTCCTCCCTGCAAAATCCCAAGTTAAGAGATGAAGTCCCCAAAACAACCCAACCGATCAGATCTGTACTAACACACAATCTAATCAGATCAGATGCAAGACTCTAAGGAAACGAATATAATTGCATCATTCTACCATTCACCTATCGTAACCCATCCCATGGCGTAAACGAAATAGATACAAGACAAAATGATGCAACGAAAATATTGACAGTAAAACAATAGTTTTGGCTTCGATCTCCTTTTGATTTTACACACAAAAGTCGTGTTACCAAAGAAAAATCCTTTATTTCAATAAGTAATGCTTTTTTGTTACAGTCTCCAGCCCCTGTATCCATCTACATTTCTGCTATTTAACCTTTCTATCGCGCGTTCTCGGCTGCTCCATGACGCTTCGTTTCGACTCCCGGGACCCTTCGCTTCAATTCCCGCCTTTTGGTATTCTAACCCTTGCATGCAATCGTAACGCTCGATCTCGCGGCCAGTAACTGTTGTTATGAAACGTTACTCTGGTTCTGTCATTTCCGCCACGTGTCCTACGTCTCCTGCACCTTTCGTAACGCCTTCCCATGGAAATCCTGGCAGAATTTGCATTTGGCCTCTTCCGTTTCCTAGCCGCGATAACGCGACATGTCGCGAAATCATGACATGTCACGATATCGCGACATGTTCTTGGTCCGTACGCCCGTAGTAGCTCGTTGTAGCGATATCGCTACCGACTTTGCTTTGCCTTCTTTTCAAAAAAGTGGTAGCGATATCGCTACCACTTTGGTTCCGAGCCTTCCTTTCAAAAAGTGGTAGCGATATCGCTACCACTTTGGTTCCGAGCCTTCCTTCGATGAAGTGGTAGCGATATCGCTACCACTTTGGTTCCGAGCCTTCCTTTGATGAAGTGGTAGCGATATCGCTACCACTTTGGTCTCGAGCCTTTGCTTCACGAAGTGGTAGCGATTCGCTACCACTTTTCCTTCGAGCCTCCGCTTCACGAAGTGGTAGCGATTCGCTACCACTTTTCTTTCGAGCCTCCCTTCAAAAGTGGTAGCGATTCGCTACCACTTTTCCTTCGCCTCCTCACGGTGGGCGATTCGCACATTTCTTTCGAGCCTCCGCTTCACGAAGTGGTAGCGATTCGCTACCACTTTCAACCTTGTGCTTCCTCTCGACAACTCGTAGCGATGGAGAGACAGGTCGCGATTTCATGACATGTCGCGATATCACGACATGTCGCGATTTCGCGACCCTTTCAACACTTAGGCATTTTTCTTCTTTTCTTCATTTTTAGCATCCGGGTCTTTGAGATCTTCCCTAAAACCTGCAAAAACAAAGGTGGGTCCCCACTTCTGGGGTGTGTTGTGGATGAACCACAACAGCAATGCAAGTATTTTTAGAGTAATCCAAGGATTGATTCCATTTTTGCCCTAACAAAGAAGGGGTTTTTGATTTGGAGAATGAAATGATTATGGATGAAAGTGAATGTGATTGTGATGAACTGATTGTGGAAATGTAATGGTGGATGTGAAGATGTCATGGTAATGAATGATGGAGTAATTATGAAAATGCAAATGATGAGTTCTATTTTTACCTCAACAAAAAGAGGGAATGGTATGGAACCATGTTAATGATGGAATGGTTGTTGTGGAGCCATGTGAATGATGGAATGGTTTTTGTGCAACCATGTTAATGATGTATTGGTTGTTTTGGAACCATGTTAATGATGGAATGGTTGTTGTGGAGCCATGTTAATGTGGAATGGCTATTGTGGAGCCATATTAATAATGGAATAGTTATTTTGAATCCATGTTAATGATGGAATAGTTGTTGTGGAGCCATGTTAATGATGGAATGGTTGTTGTGGAGCCATGTTAATGTGGAATGGCTATTGTGCAGCCATGTTAATGATGGAATGGTTGTTGTGGAGCCATGTTAATGATGGAATGACTATTATGGAGCTATGTTAATTATGGAATGGTTGGTGTGGAGCCATGTTAATATGGAATGGTTGTTGTGTAGTTGAGTTAATGATGGAATGGCTATTGTGCATCCATGTTAATGTGGAATGGCTATTTTGTAGCTATGTTAATGATGGAATGGCTGTTGTGGAGACATGTTAATGTAGAATGGTTTTTGTGTAGCCATGTTAATCTGGAATGGCTATTGTGCAGCTATGTTAATATGGAAGGGTTGTTGTGCAGCCATGTTAATGTGGAATAGCTATTGTGTGGCCATTTTAATGTGGAATTTTACAATAATATATAAACTATAAATGATCATTAGTACATCCATACATTCCACATTGCATCAAAAATCCATACATTATGCCTTGCATTAATCATCCATACATTCCACCTTACATTAATCATCCATACATTATACCTTGCATTCATCTTGCATTAATCATCCATAACATATGATATGCATTCATCATCCATATACACATGCATTACACAAAATCATTCCACAAAAAGCATTAACACAAACACTTATAACACAAAAGGTAAAATCCATGTATATATATGTATAAATATTGCATGTACAATGAATTCCAAAAGGCTATATACAATGGAGCACCAAGGCTCATATACAAAAGTGCATCTAAGCACTAGTTATGTCCTCCAAGAGGACCCCTGTGACCTAGGAGGATCCCTAGACCTAGAGCTATGCCTAGATTCGCTACGCCTAACACCCTCAAATATAAATGAGGTTGGAGGATTTAAAAGTGGAATATGATGTTCCATCAATCTATCCTCTAATGCCTCAATATATCTATGTTGAGATTGAAGGTATGCTATGTTAACATTATGATGATGCTCCCTCTTTGCTAGCTCTACATGGAGCCTCATGATCCTCATATCCCGCTCTACCACCTATTGCTCTAGCCTCACCCAATCCTCCTCACTCCGATATAGAGGTCCATCTGGAACCTCCTTCGCATCCTCCACATCTCCATAATATATACCAATATCGAGAGCCTACCTCACCACACCCTTAGCCCTCCTCCTTCAACTATATGATCGAAGGCACTACTACCACTTGGGGGCTTCCTAGGTCTCATCACTGTTAGCCTCACCATCACCATCCCCATCAGTTGCTCCTCAAGTTAGTGCCCATGGTGTATGAGATAAAAACCATGCATCATACTTTGTGATCATCCTTACATCACCTAAATCTAGAAGGTCCATATCCTCATCATCCTCATAGGCTACCCTCCATAGCTCTATGCATGGCAAACCTACCTCTTCCTGATATCTCCTATGGTGCACTAGATCATTTGGAACATACTACCTCATCCTAAACTATCAAAGTACCCAAGAGAACTGAAAGTACTCAACCTCACTTTGATGTTGAACAACTACCCATCGAGCCTACCGCACTCAACAAAATTTCTATCCATCACCATTTCACCTATAAGCTTGCCATGGTCTCCATATCACTTGGGTAGATGTCAATCCAACCCACAAATCTCACTAGTCAACTCGACTGTACCTCCTCGGCCATCGTCCATCTTATAGCTTATGGTTGCTCCCTATCCAAGTATACCATAGGTAAGCCCTATGGTTAAGCAATGCTAAAATTATCCCATATCCAACACTACAACAACAAGCTATAACCCAATCCCTTCCTCCCCTGCCTCATCACCTCATACAACTCTTAGTATACCTATTCCAACAAAGTGAAATCCCATGTGTACACCTATCACATAGTGAGCATATCATTCACTAACCCTATTAGGATCTAATAGAACCTGCACCCAGTGTTGTTTGAGGTCACAATGTTAGCCAACATAAACATAACCAAGGCACAAAGGGCATACAACTCCTTATCCATGTACATGGACAAGTATGGTATACCTCACTCTCCACCCTCACACCCTACCATGCATCCCCGAACATCCTCATCATATCCATATTTTGGTTGAGCCCAACCTTAATATGGATCCCCTCCATTGGCACCTTGAGGATGTGATATATATCCTCCAAGGTCATGGTCACCTCTCTCATGGGGAGTTGAAACATTTCCCTATCTACATCCCACCTCTCTACTAAGGCAGAGATGTAACCCTCATTATCCCTCACAACATCCACCCAAGCTACCTCTGCTAGCCCCACATCCTCCAACAACTCCTACTCCTCATATGAAACCACCTTCCTCATCCTAGGAATGTACAATGAGAACTAGTGTCGAGCCTCCAAAATCCTAAGCTATAGCACAACACAAAACATTTGTCAATAATTTTGTAAAAAAATCACAAAAACACAAAAATTTTGCACAATAACAAAAAGGGGAGTTACCTCTATAGGTTGCACTCCAGCATCATTCCTAACCTCCACACCTGCTCCCTTCACTACCATAGCTTTTGTGCTCAAATAACTTCACCTCACCTCACTCCACTCTCCCAGACGCAACTTCTCAAACTCTCAAACACACAAATGATCTTGGTTTCTTATCCTAGAAGCTATTTATAGCTACTTCAGGTGCCTTGAGATACCCATGGGTGTTTCCTAATGCATTGAAGTTCCCAAACATCGATAGGCATTTATGCAGGCCAAAAGCACCAATAGGTATTTGGCATTAAAATCGTACAAAAGATAAAATTTTCATAAAATAGTGGATTATACCCACTAAATCACCCCATATTGTATCTAGGCATCTATTCCATAATTCTATCAGGTTTTGTGAATATTCCAACCGATTTGGATGCACAATTTTCATTTGCGACCACAAATTGTAAATTTGCTTAACAGATTACAAAATCCCTCCAAGATGGTCCAAATCTTCACAAAATGACCATCAATAATTAATATCATTTTTACATCATTCCATATCATTCTATTTGCATATTTTCCAAGTTCAAACAACATTCCAGTGAACCTTGTATCTAGTGGGTTGTTCTATATACTTGGCAATTGCAGCGATTTGCATCCATGCAATTCGGTAATATGAAGAGCCTACCATAGGGACATTTGGTCATTTTCATAATTCCATATCTCATTTTTTGAAAGCATAATCATATTTAGTACTTCACATTTGGATTGAAACCTTGCCAATAATAATTTGCACAAAAGTTGTTATTGATGGCCTAGTTCGTGGGGCTTAAAACATGGACAATATCACATTTCATCATCACACATTTCCCTGACAGTCATCATGGTAACTTGATTTAGCTAGGGTGATTGGTTTTGATCATAGGAATTATCTGAAATTCATTAGTTAGCCCTCTAAAGTAGACTACTTTTATCTTTGTATTTTCATCTTTGCATATAAATGATGCTAGAAGGCACATTCTTCAACAACATCGAATCACCCCAAATTTGGGGTAACCACATTTGGTTTTGACTTTCCCACAATGGGATACATATTACATGATCATGACATCTACAGTTGGCAAAAATACCTTCATCTATTGGGGAAAAAATAGACACATTCTCCATCACATTTGCACAAAATCCTTCATCTATTGGGGTAAAAATAGATGCATCATATCACATTTTCCACCAATATCCTTCCCATCGTTGGGGTAAAAATGGTATCACATTTGCATCATTCATTTTCATAGATTTTTCAATTGGCTCGTAATATTCATCTGCAAAATCATTTGCCAATTGAGGGGGTAAGCTATGAAAAATCCAAATTATTTTATTTTTTTTATCTTGAAGCTCGTGTTCCACATCCCAAGAGAAGATACTTTTGTACCTAGCCAAAATAGGTGTCTAATATTTTTGTACTGCATTGTGTTTCACAAAACACAATACAAAGATGGCATCTATAGACACCAAAACCTAGCCATTTGTCCTCCACCCATGCTTTCCCACCATTTTCTACCCACTATTTACATATATTTATATATATTTAATATTAATATTTTATATATTATATTATATATTATATTATAAATGATTCCGAATTTGATGGAGCAGCAAGGAGGAGGAGCGAGAGGTCTAGGGGCATCAAACCCTAGGTGTGGGACTTCAGAGGGCAGATCAGCAGACGCGGCAGGTGGGGGCTCTGGCGAGATAGCAGGCCCCCAGGCGGAGGATGTGGACAAGGAAGTTCTATTGGAACCGGTCCAAGGGCGTTGGGCGGATGCGGTTGAAGATTTCTCTGAGGGGGACCAGGACTCTATGCGTCAGGATCAAAGGAAGACCCAAGAAGGAGACAAAGAGAAACCTGGCAACCGGAGACCTTCATATCTTAATGCTCTTCGCGGTAAGAAAAAAATATCTGACTCTTGTTTTAATCTAAAATCTGCCAATGGTAGGTTGCACGTCCCGCATTCCTTAGCTCAAGCATGTGGCTATGGAGGGCGTAACATCTTTGGTGGCTAAATTTATGGGGGTGAGGCCGGACATGGAAGTCATAAGGAGATGGGCCATCCAAAAATGGCAGCCAAGGGCCGGTATGATGATTAAGGCTTTACCCAAGAGTTTTCTTTTGGTGACATTTCAATGTGAACAGAACATGGAAAGGACTCTCCAAGGAGGTCCTTGGTTTTTTGGGAAAAGGGGCTTGTATCTCGAAGCGTTGGTCCCCCGATTTCAACCCCCGCACTGTGTGCCGGATTTGGCTCCTATTTGGGTTAAGATGCCAGGATTACCTCTCGCTTTTCTGGAACGAACAAATATTGGCTGGGATAGCTACGTAGATTGGAGAACTAATAGCTATTGATCCCGCAACCTTGAGCAAAACAAGACTCCCGTCTGCTCGCATGTGTGTGTTGGCGGACCCGAGTAAAGAGCTCCCTAAATCCATTATTTTGTCGTCTATGTTTGGCCTTCATACTCGTGTATTTGAATATGAAAATATGTCTTTTAAGTGTAGTGTTTGTGGGAAGGTAGGGCACCAGTGGTATCCACCGCATTTCCAAGAACCAGCCCCCACTCCAAAATACCGATCCTCAAACCCGTAATAATATCCCTCCCCGCGTATCTCCATTCCTACCCAACCCGGGCCTCAAGGACGTGGAGCTCGAAATCCGAATATCGTAGACCCCGTTCGCCCTATTGTAAGCAAGAGGCAACGTTTTAACCCTCCTCCCAAAAATTCCTATGCCCCAAAACCCTCTCACAGGGGAGCCGGTCCCTTTGATGGGAACCCTCAAGCTCAACCTCGCTCCTAAGATGATACAAGCAAGCCTCGTGAGCCAAATCACAAAGGAAAGAACCCCATAGATCAACGCCCCGGGGCAAGTAAGTTTGATTGGGTGATACGGGAGGCCTATGGAGGCTCTGTGGAAGTGGTCCCATGTACCGCAAAGGAATTTATGGGAAGAAATTCCAAGGAGATCAACATCCCAATGGAGAACAGCTTTGATGCATTAAATCATTTGAAGGGAGATCGGATGGACAGCCAAGAAGTGGAATCCGAGGTAGAGGAGACTCAAGAGAAGGATTTAGAGGAGAAAAATCAGAGGAAGGAGCAGGAAACTAATAATACAGCAAGGATACTCAGGAGGAAGAGGTGAACCACCAAGATCGGTGTAACCCCAAAGCAGGGAAAAAAGAATCTACTAATCAAGAAGCTAAGAGCACGGAATCATCTCCACCGTCAAAAAGACCAGCTTAACCCGGGAAAGCCGATTGTTACCCCAAATACCAAGACCGACCTACCCAAGATGGTTACTAGAAGCCAAGTGAATCCCAAGGAACTTCAACCTAGAGCGGATGTATGGGGATATGGTTCGGTAGGGAAGAGGGAAACCTAGCAATGCCGCCTTAAGGCGTAAAGAAGCGGAGCGAGGAGTGGCCGATGGCACTCAAGCAAGATTGCTCTTTGGGGCGAAGGCTCGAGGATCCAAAGCCCATAAATGAAGATCCTTTCATGGAATATTCGTGGGAGTAATCCCGCAAAAATAAGAGCTTTGTATGCTCTTAGACAAGAACACAAACCGGATATGATTTTACCGTAAGAAACTAAAATGGAGGAGAGTAGAGTTATTCCTTTTAAGAATAGGACTTGGCGAGAAGTTGAAGTAGTAGGCCAAGAGGCCACCGGAACAAGCAGGAGGGTTACCGGTTATGTGGAACAAAAATGTGATTGATAGTAGAGTGATTCTCGATGTCTAGTTGGTTTATTTGTCTCTTATGTGTGGATAAAACCACACAGAAGAGTGGATCTTAACGAATGTATATGCTCCAGCTTAGACAGTGGACCGAGAAGGGTTCTTTGGAGTCGCCTAGCCGAATTGAGGGAGACGGTCCCCAACTACCCTTGGATTGTGGCGGGGGATTTCAATTGCTACCTTAATCCCGTAGATAAATTGGGGGGCTCTCAAAGAATAACTCGCCGATATCTACGAGTTTAGAGATTTTGTTGAGCAACATGAGCCGATGGATGTGGACCTCGCGTAGATTCTCCTATACATGGTCTAACAAAAGATTGAAGGAAAACCAAATTCAGATAAGATTAGATAGGTTTCTTCTTTCTCAAGAATGCCCGGAGAGGTTTGGGGACTCTTCATTAACGGCACTCCCAAGAATCGGGTCCGATCACAACCCAATTCCGTGGGAAACAGGGAGGACTCTAAGAAAAGATACATCGGACCCTTTCGATTCGAACTTATGTGGTTCCAACATCAGGATCTCAAGGATCTCGGTTGCCCAATGGTGGGACAAAAAGTATAATGGTTCGAAACTCGCCCAAGTGGCATGTAAACTAAGGAATGTGAAGGCTAACATTAGAGAGTGGAACAAAACTTCCTTTGGCAATATTTTTGTTAAAAAGGCAGAACTAAAAGACAAGATCAATGAACTACAGGAGAAGTTGAAGTCGAGCAACTTACAGAGGATCCGAGAAACCAGGAGAGGGAGTCGTTAGCCGAATACCACACGATGCTAGGATTTGAAGAAACCTTTTGGAGGCAGAAATCCGGATCGCGTTGGTTAAAGGAGGGTGACAAATACAAAGTTCTTCCATGTCTCTACTCTTCGCCACAGAACTACTAACAAAATTAAGGAGATCAAGATGGCCGATGGGTCTAACACCAAAGATATGGAAGACATAAGGAGGGAAGCGGTTGAGTACTTTAAATCGTTGCTAGAAGATGTAAATCCGACTATTGAAGAAGAGGACTCTCTCGTTGGCAGCCATTCCACCCCTCAGAATCGATAATCTTAATGGATTCTTACTTAGTCCTTTCACAAAGGAGGAAATCAAGAAGGTCATTTTTGACATGGATGGTAACAGCCTCCCCAGACCGGATGGCTTCCCTGCAGCCTTTCTTCCGTAAGTTTTGGGATATCCTAGGCAATGATGTAGTGGAAGCTATAATTGAGGCTCAAAAGGACATGGAAATCCCGTAAGGAGTTAATGCTACTTTTTTAGTTCTCATCCCTAAACTAGTGGGAGCAATGGAATTTTCCAGCTTTCGCTCTATCGCTTTATGTAACACTCGATGAAGATTCTCACAAAAACAATCGCCAATAGGTCAAGGTTATCCTTCCTTTCATCATTGATATGAACCAAGGTGGCTTTGTGAAAGGGCGACAAATATTGGATGGTATCATCACAATTCATGAGGTTATTCATTCAATGGTGACTAGTAAGGAAGCAGTTATGTTACTAAAGCTTGATATGAATAAAGCCTACGACCGGGTCTCATGGCGGTTCCTCACCAAGATTTTGGGTAAGTTTGGTTTCTCGTCCTCATGGATTAAGTTGATTTTTAGTTGTATCTCTACTACAAGATTTTCTCTCATGGTGAATGGGTCACCCTCCGGTTACTTTAAGAGTGAAAGGGGGTTGCGACAAGGAGATCCTTTGTCTCCATACTTGTTTATTATTTTAGCGGAAGCATTGGGTAGGAACATTTCAAGCAATGGTGGCGTATGGTCAATTGGAAGGTTTTAAACCAGCCTCAACAAGCAGGGCCGTGTCTCACCAACAGCTTTGTGGATGATACAATCATTGTGTCCAAAGCCTCGTTGCCTCAAGCTAGGAAGTTGAAGAGAATTCTAACCAAGTATGAGACGAAGGAGACAAGACATAAACTATAAGAAGAGTAGCATCTATTTCTTTAACACGCCCGGTGGGAGGGAGGAAAGAATAGCTAACCTCTTCGGTTGTGGAAAGGAGCTTCTACCAAAGAACTTATCTAGGCATGCCTATGTTCGAAGGAAGAATGAAGGCTACTTTGTGGAACTCACCATTGACAGGATCTCCAAAAAGTTAGCAGTGGTGGAAGGGCAGCCTTCCTCAGCTCCGCAGGAAAAGCCTTATTAGTTCAAACTACTTTACAGAGCATTCCAATTTACTGCATGTCTCTATTTAGAATGCCCGCAAAGGTCCAAGCTACATTGGAGCTAATTCAACGCAACTTCTTGTGGTCAGGTTCAGAGGAGAGAAAGAGAATTTCGTTGGTAGCATGGAATCGTGTGTGCAAGCAAGGACCGTGGGGGCCTCGGGGTTAAAGAGAATGAAAGAATTGAATCAAGCTCCGATTGGCAAACAGTATGGAGATTTATCAATAATGATCAATTGGGATGGGTAAAACTTCTTAAGGCAAAATATATCGTAAATAATCAGGACTTCCCGAAAGCCGATAATCTTCCTAGAGGATCCTATTTTTGGAATTGTTTGCTCGAATGTCGGGAGGTAGTCGGAAAGGCATCGATGGAGAATTGGTAATGGAAGACAAGTGGACTTTTGGAAAGACCCGTGGTTGGAAGAGGCCCCTCCGAAAGATAACTTAGACCTTCGTGTCCTCCAACATAAACTTTCGAAGGAAATGGGAGGAAAAGTAGGGGATTTTATTGTCAGTAGCACAGAAACTTCTTCTTGGAAGAAAATCACAGCTCATAATCTGTCAGAGCAAGAGAAGGTGGCCCTAACCAAACTCAATGATGCTTTAAGGGTGTTCCCGATCATTCCTGGGGGAGGAAGAGACAAGGCGATTTGGGGCAAAACTACAAGTGGGATCTATTCAATAAAAACTGCCTATAAGTTAATCCACTCAGGATTCAATGGCCGGACTCCGACTTCGTTATTTGGTTAAATAATTTAACCCCAAAAATAGCTTTCTTCTTTTGGTTGGCAGCTCAAAATAAGATCCCGACAACGTATAATCCGCAAAGGAGAGGTTTCCAATTCATCAATCGATGTATCTTGTGTGAGAAAGCAATAGAATCTGTAAGTCATATATTTCTAACTTGTGATTTTTCTTGTACGCTCTTCCAAATGATCCCGTCCAAATTTCATATAGATTGGGTCCGTCCAAATAGCATGTCCGACTTCGCATACAAGGGCTTCCCCTTCCGGGCAAAGCTTTTGACTTGGCTCGGAAGCTCAGCCTTACCCCATTTTTTATGGGGGATATGGAATGAGAGAAATAAGAGAGTATTTAAAGGACGTAAGAAAGATCCCGGGTTATGTGGTAATAAAATAATCATAGCTTTGAAAGAAAACTGGAAAACTTTCTTCTTCAAAAATGAGACCATGTCTCTAAGGGAAAGGAGGATTTTGCGGAACTGGGGAGAGGAACTTCCAGACCTAGACATTACAACCAACCCACGGGATGGTGTCAAGTGGATACCCCCCACACAAAAGTGGGTTAAGTTTAATTTTGACGGGGCAGCTAAAGGAAATCCGGGGGCTGCAGGAGCAGGAGGAGTTTTGAGAAATGAGGAAGGAAAAGTGGTCCTTGCCTTTGCAGAGCCTTTGGGAACTCAAACAAATCATTTTGCATAAGCCCGAGCCCGCATGCAGCAATGAGAATTGCCGGACTTGAGGGTTATAAGGAAGTTATCTTTGAAGGGGATTCGCTTAATATAATCAAGGCAATTAAGGAGGATAAAGACCCCACTGGACCTTATTGGAGCTTATCCTAGAAGCAAAGATTCATAAATCTCATTTGGTTAATGCCCGAATCCAACACACCTTCGTAGAAGGGAACCAAAGCGGCGGATCTAATGGCAAATATTGCAGCTTCGTTGGGGAGATGCAAATTTGGAAGGATAACTTCCCTCAAGAACTATTGGTGTTGGCCGATAGAGAAGAGCTAAGATCAAACCCGTTAGAGCATCGGGAGATCGTAGGGGCCGATGATGAGTAATCCGACGGATGGAATTAGGCAGTAAAAGGCATCCCATTTGCTCGGGCCCGGGAGGTGACAAGTGTACAAGACAAGCAACCTAGTGTTAGTAAGTGCTAGGTGTTGTTTGGTTTTTGTTTTATCCCGAATAGTCAAGCGACAAGTATAGGACTCGTGGACTCTAAGTATGGCTTAATGTGAGTCTTAGAAAGATCCATTTTGTATTTTGATTATACGGGCTTGATGCTAGAACCAGCCCATTTTGACTTTGTAAAAGGTTTGTGGACCTTATAACCACCTCTACCTTATACCAAAAAAATATATTATATTATAAATATATATTTAATAAATATATATTTATATAAGTGAATTAATACCAACCATTCAATTTCATTTAATATTATCCATCCATTCACATCAATCCATGCCACACCCTAAATTTAATATCCTCCCTCCAATGTGCTTTTATCTTAACCACATGATTAGTGTCATTGAAACCCTAGCATGCCTTAGGTTGGATTATAAATAAATGCCATTTTGATTGCTCAACCCCCTGAGTTTTTGGAGACCTTAAGTATTTTGGCCTAAGTTCTCAAATTCCCTGAGTTTCATCTTGAATCCCTAGGAGTATCCAAGTACTTTTACCTGCATCTTCGCTCATCGTAATCCTCGTAACCATTGCCATTTATCCACCCTCATCGAATCTACTTCTGTAGAGTCTTCCCTTAGTCACCAAATACCTCCAGACACTTTCTATCATTGTTGAGCACCTCTGGGTGCTTCTCCCTCGCCATAAAGCACCCATGGGCATTTTCTACAGTCTTCGAGCGCTCACGGGCATTTTACATAAGTATTATAAGGACCCCCTAGCCTCCAAGAGATGCTAGGGCATCACTGTGCCAATTCACTACAACAAACATCGATTAGAAGATAGAAAGTATGTAAGGTAAATCCATTGTTTGTTATTTTGTTTATGCACTTTTATTTTTGTTCACTTCATTTGCAGCAAATAGTTAGGGTTTTACTATTGCTTATAGAGGGCCTCACATTGTGGAGCCCTCAAAAGTATTAATTATCTATTTTTTGTGTTATTGTGTGTAGATTTGGTGTTACATCAATATTGGATATTTTTTTAAGGTGGAGTGGCCTAGTATAGGATAACAAGAAGCCCAGTCAATTCTATTGGGAGCAAAGACATGCCTGAAGACACCACCAGCCTTATTTGTTAGGGTTTCGAAAAACCCTAACCATTGTAAATATTTATAAAAAAGTATTCAAAGATCCGCATTGTATCAATGGAAGTTTTAGGCTCCCCCCATTAATATAAGATCATCTATTGTGTAATTTTGTGTTCTTTGAGTTTAAATTATTTAGCATTATTTTGGTATTACAGTTTTGTCTCTTCAAATATTGTATCAATGGAGTTTTTAGGCTCCCCCCATTAATATAAGATCATATATTGTACAATTCTATGTTCTTTGAGTTCAATTTATTTAGCATTATTTTGGTGTTGCATTTTTGTCTCTTCAAATGGTGATCATGGTGGGACCCCCAAAGGGTTCTTATATTTGATTTACCTTATTTTATTTGGTTTTTTGATATAGTATTTTCATTTATGCTTTGTAGGTTTCTTGAGAGGTTGCAGGGGCACTTAGTGGAGCTCCTGGGTTACACATTTACAATTGTTAGATTGTTCAAGAATTCCAGGTATTTTCTGAATAAATATGGCAGTTGTATATTTATTTTATTTCAATTTGCATTAGGCATTTTACATTCTTGCATCTTAGATTCACATTTTACACATTAAACATTAGGCATTTACATTTTGTATTTTTATCTTCTTTTGCATTGTTTGTTTAATGCATAATTGTGTGTTGTATGCATTTAAATAATAAAAATCATAGTATTTGCATACTAGGTTAGGAAGTGTATCTGCAACCTTATATTGTATCCTTACCTTGTACTTCACTAGAGTGTATTTTGGTTGTTAGTGTTTAAGTTTCCCCTCCTATTGTTGGAACCACATTGGATGGTTCAGAGTAGAAGAGATAGGTGAACCCTCCACCATTGGAGCCACTTGATGGTTCAGGGTGGGTTTTAAGTGGTGTACCCTACATCTCTTTTGAGGATATAAACTTAGCATTAGCATGCCTATGCACTTCTTGGTTGAATTATTTTCAAGGGACTCAATTTTTTTGTTTATGCATTTCCAATTATTTGTACACAATAGAAAAATGCATTATTCTAAAAGGAATCACACACTTTGCATGTACCATCACAACATTAACAGTTGGACTTCATCACCAACTATTGATTTGGGTTTAGTGATGGTGGTAGTCATTTCCATCCACTAACTCGTACAAGTAGATAAAACATAGTAACCCATGGGAAGAGTCTAGATTTCATCACCAGAAGTTCTCCCATTTGTCCTCCACATTAGGCATATCATGTAGGCATTAGGCATAGGAATATTTCAACACAAAAACCCCGCACAAACCCCACACATAAAAACAAATCTAAGAAGATAACCACAAAATTGCTATTGCAAAACTTAGTGTGCTTTTGTTCAAAAATTTAAATGAGATAATCACAAAAATTTTGTGTGCTTTTTTCTTGGAAAAATTTAAAAGAGATAATCACAAAAATTTTGTTGCAACATTCCACATTAACATGGTTACACAACAACCATTCCATCATTAACATGGATCCACAACAGCCATTCCATAATTAACATGGCTGCACAACAACCATTCCACATTAACATGGCTCCACAAAAACCATTCCACATTAACATTGCTCCACAACAATAATTCCATCATTTCCATCATTAACTTGGTTGCACAACAACCATTCCATATTAATATGGTTGCACAACAACCATTCCATATTAATATGGCTGCACAACAACTATTCCCTCATTAACATAGCTGCACAACAACCATTTCCACATTAAAATGGCTCCACAACAACCATTCCATAATTAACATGGCTCCATAATAGCCATTCCATAATTAACATGGCTCCACAATAGCCATTCCACATTAACATGGTTGCACAACAGCCATTCCACATTAACATGGATACACAAAAGCCATTCCACAATAACATGGCTACACAACAACCATTCTACATTAACATAGCTCCAAAATAGCCATTGCATCATTAACATGGCTCTACAATAGCTATTCCATCATTAATATGGCTACACAACAACTATTCCACATTAAAATGGCTCCATAATAGCCATTCCATCATTAACATAGCTCCACAATAGCTATTCTATAATTAACATGGCTCCACAACAACCATTTCCACATTAACATGGCTCCACAATAGCCTTTTTCACATTAACATGGCTCCAAAATAGCTATTCCACATTAGAAAGGCTCCACAATAGCCATTCCTCATTAACATGGCTCCACAACAACCGTTCCATCATTAATATGGATCCACAACATCTATTCAATCATTAACATGGCTACACAATAACTATTCCATAATTCACATGGCTCCACAATAGCCATTCCATCATTAACATGGTTCCATACCATTCCCTCTTTCTGTTGAGGCAAAAATAGAACTCATCATTTGCATTTTCATAATTACTCCATCATTCATTACCATGACATCTTCACATCCACCATTACATTTCCACAATCAGTTCATCACAATCACATTCACTTTCATCCATAATAATTTCATTCTCCAAATCAAAAACCCCTTCTTTGTTAGGGCAAAAATAGAACCAATCCTTGGATTACTCTAAAAATCCTTGTGTTGCATTCCCATTATTTTATCATCTTGCATTTTCACATGTTGGTTGTTTGCCTTACAAGCTTACTAGGCTGGGGGAGTAAAAGAATTCAAAACCTTTGAACATCAACCCCCTTGATAGTAGACTATGCTTAATGTGATTTACATATATTTATATACATGGCTAGTACACAAAAACAACCTTCCATTGCACACATGTCATTTCATAACATTGCATTTCACACATGTCATTTTCACACATTTGCATTACACACATTCCATTTCACAAATTGCATTTCATACATTGCATTCACATCCACATTTCACATTTCATATTAAGGATAATTTATTTAGTTTAGATATTAAATGATCCAATACAGTCATGTTGCCTTAATTAGGGGCACCTTCAAACCATCACCCATTTCATTGTACTATTCCTAAAAGCCAAATTATCCTTAGAAAAGCCTCCATATATTCATAATGCCTAGGTTTTTTCGATCACTCAGCCACTCCTAGTGTTTTAAGAAACCTCCAAAATAGATCTTGAGTTCATTTTATGACCATCACACATATACATTAAGAAAATCTTGAGTTTTGGGAATTGAATATAAAATATTCTTGAACCAAACACAATTCCACACCTTAAAAACATCTTGTGTCAAAGAGGGATAACACCATACTTGGTATGAACCTCAAAATAAAAATGGTAATCATCACCTATCCCATCATGCAACATAGTCCACAAATTTAGTGGTTCTCACCACTATCACAATTCCAAAAATAAAAGAAAGAGTAGGGAAAATCCCTAGCAAAAACTCTAAATATTTTACATCACACACCACTAATCAATTGGGTTGTAAGGATCATACTACATTTCTAATTAGATGGTTAGGTAGTCATCCCCAATATTTAAGAGATCAAAATCCTTGGACTATGGATTCAGCCTCCATCGGAGCTATAGACGCCTGACTGGCAGTGGAGTACGCTCATGTGTGGTGACACGTCTCTTTTAAAGAGACCTCTGACTACACATAAGGATAATCTAGCTTCTTGGTTTCATCCATAACAGGTCATACCCAATTTACTCAATATGGGTTAATGAACTCACTTGCACACACATTGGTTCTTTATTTTCTCTAGTCATTACCATGCTCATGATTCAGTAAATGAATTCACTGCACACACATTTGGTCCTAGATGAATTAGGTAGTTTTAGTGAGTTTTTTTGATGCCACTAGTATGTTTGAGTCTCTGCAAAACAATTATTTCTCCATATCAACATCCATATCTTCTTCTATATCAACATCCATATCTTATTCCATGTCAACATCCATGTTAGTTCATGAATCTTTCACCCCATATTCCACCAAGTTTGGTGCCCCTGATTAAACAACAATGCTAAACATGGTCAAGAGAAATCTAAACTATAAATTATCATTAGAGCATTAGTTCATTTGCATCCATAACACATTATCACATGCATTAATCATCCATATACACATGCATCCACACAAAATCATTCCAAAAAAGCATAACAAAAAAAGTATAAGCCATGTATATATATACATATATACATATAATTCGCATATGCAAATATTTCTAGAAAGTTAAAACAACATCACAACTTGGGGGTGTTCAAGGTATCACACCTTCCCCCCAATTAAGCAAACAAGCACACAAATTGGGTGTGTTCAAGGTATCACACCTTCCCCCTAATAAAGCAAGCAAGCACACAAATTTGGGGTGTTCAAGGTATCACACCTTCTCCCTAATCAAGAAAGCAAGCACACAACTTGGGGGTGCTCAAGGTATCACACCTTCCCCCCCAAATCAATCACACAATCACATTACATCATCAACAAGTCAATTGCTAGGTTCAAAAGGTTGCATCCTTTTGTCAAATATTTTTCCCTTTGTCCTGCATTCACATCATCAACAAATCAATTGCTAGATTCAAAAGGTTGTGTATTTTTTTCAAATTTTGCACCCTTTGCCTTTCATTCACCCCATTTCATAAAACCCCTTCATCTGTTAAGGCAAAGAATAAAGACAATCATTTCATTGTATTTTTTCCCATTTCAAAAATCCCTTCATCTATTAGGGCAAAGAATATACACATTTATCATTTATTTCCCATTTCATAAAACCCTTCATATGTTAGGGCAAAGAATAGACACAATCATTTCATCACATTTTTCCCATTTCAAAAACCCCTTCATATGTTAGGGCAAAAACAGACACATTCATTGCATTTTTCCCATTTCAAAAATCCCTTCATCTATTAGGGAAAATAATAGACACAACAATTCCATTGTAATTTTTTTCATTTTATAAATCCCTTCATCTATTAGGGCAAAGAACAGACACAATCATTTCATCATATTTTCCTCATTTCAAAAACCTCTCATCTGTTGTGGCAAAGAACTGTCACAAGTACAAGTGAATCTTGTATTTAGTGGTTTATCCTATTAACCTGGTGGTTGCAATGACTGGTTATCCATGCAATCCAATAGGATGGATAGATCACCATAAGAACACTTACATTATCAAAAACCCTTCATCTGTTAGTGTAATGAATAGACACATTCATTGCATTTTTCTCATTTCATAAACCCCTTCATCTATTAGGGCAAATAATAGATACATTCATTGTATTTTCCTCATTTCATAAACCCCTTCATTTGTTATGGAAAAAAAAAGACACAAGTACAAGTGAACCTTGTATTTAATGGTTTATCGTAGTCACCTGGTGGTTGTAGCAACTAGTTATCCATGCAATCCAGTAGGATGGATAGATCACCATAAGGACACTTACATTATCAAAAACCCTTCACCTATTGGTACAAATAATAGACGTAATTATTTCATTTTCCTTTTAAAAAAATCCCTCATCTGTTGGGGCAAAGAACATATGCAATCATTTAATTTTTAATTATAAAAAATCCTTCATCTATTGGAGCAAAGAATAGATGCAATAATTTTATTTTTCATTATTAAAAACCTTTCATATGTTGGGATAAAGAACAAACACAATAATTTAATTTTTCATTATAAAAAATCCCTTCATCTATTGGGGCAAAGAACATGAACAATCTCGTATTTTTCCATGTCAAAAAACCTTCATCTGTTAGGGCAAAGAACAAACACAAGTACAAGTGAACCTTGTATTTAGTGGTTTACCCTAGTTACCTGGTGGTTGCAACAATTGGTTATCCATACAATATGGTAGGATGGATAGATCACCATAAGGACACTTGCATTTTCATAAATCCCTTCATCTGTTAGGGCAAATAATAGACACGTTCATCGCATTTTTTCCATTTCAAAAACCCCTTCATCTATTAGGGCAAAGAACAAACACATTCATCAATTTTTTTATCATTTCAAAAACCCTTCATCTTTTGGAGCAAAGAACAGAAACAAGTACAAGTAAACCTTGTATTTAGTGGTTTATCCTATTTAACCTAGCGGTTGCAGTGATTGGTTATCCTTACAATATGGTACGATGGGTAAATCACCATGAGGAAACTTACATCCTCAAAAAACCTTCATCTATTAGGGCAAATAATAGACACAATCATTACATTTTTCACAGTTATTGTAATTTCCCATGTCAAAAACCCCTTTCATCTATTGGAGAAAAAACACACTCAGTCACTTGAATCCATATGTTCAAAATGTAGCTTACCTCCACAAAATCACTCCACATTGCATCCATCAATACATTTCTCATCATAAAATATTAATGTCACCATAAAATCTATCAACAATTGCATTTATATTCAATATTTGCCAAGTTCACATACATATTCAAGTGAACCTCGTATCTAGTGGTCTATTCTATCTCCTTGCCAATTGCAACGATTGGTTGTCCATGTAATTCAATAAGAGGAGTAAACCACCATAAGGACACTTGGCCATTTTTATCATCACATATTTCATTGTTCAAAAACAAAAATCAATTTTGGTACCTCATATTTAGAGTGAGACTATGCCAAGACCAATTTTCTCAATTATAGCCTTGTTCATGGGGCTTGAAACATAGAAAAAATCATAACTTTTCATCATATCCTTTTACACTAGTCTCCAAGGATGCAGGTCGGGTAAAGTGATTGAGCAACCATTTAGGGATTCCATTTAGGAATAGCTGCAATAATTAGTGGCCTCGAGGATAGAATAATTTTCTTATATTTTTGCATTAGCATACTTGCATATTGATAATGCAGGAAGGCACATTCTTTAGCAGCATCGAATCACCCAAAATTTGGAGTAACCACATTTTATTTTGACTTTCCTACAATGGGATACATATTACATGATCATGGAATATAAACTTGACAAACAACCCCCTTTCATCATTTGGGAAAACATGGTATCACATTTTACATCATTCATATTGTCCACAATCACAACAATCATTTGGACTCACTTATCAATTGGCTTGTGAGATTCATCCACAAAATTATTTGCCAATTGAAGAGGTAAGATACACAATCAAAATTCTTTAATTATTTGCATCTTCAAAACCTTATCTTTGTCTCTTAAGGAAAGAAAGTTGCTATTATCTCAAGCCAAGCTAGGTGTCTTGTTATTTTGCACCATATTGTGTTTTATGCAACATTGTGCAAAAAGGGGTATCTGAGACACCAAAATCTAGCCACTTGTCCTCCACCCATAGTTTTCCATCATAATTACCCTTAATTTACACACACACACACACACACACACACACACACACATATATATATATATATATATATATATATATATATTTATTTATTTATTTATTTATTTATGTATATATATATATTATATTTACATGGTGGAATCGGTAGTCGCCACGAATCCGGGTAGGTTGTCTAGCTTTTATGGCCACCACAGTATTCTGCATTGTCCACCCCGAAAGTCGCCACATAGATCTTCGTGTAGTATGCCCCTATAATCACCATGCCACAATCATTTTAAACCTTTTATGCCACTGAAAGCACCATGAAAGGGACAAGCGTTCAATCCAGTGAGGCCCAAGATTTGAACCTTGAACCTCTACCCCTTATGGGGTTTGGATGAACCAATTGGTCTACACCTCAAACCTTATTTATGTATATATAAATATAAATATTTTATATTATATTTATATATATTTAATAAATATGTATATATGTGTGTAAATAAATCCTAACCATCCATCTTGTTATAATCCTAGCCATCCATCCACCTTGATCCATTCCACTTGCCTAGCCTTAATATCCACCCTTCGTTATATTTTAATATTGACCGCATGATTAGTGTCATTGAAACCCTAACACAATTGAGTGGAGATTATAAATAAAATTCATTTTGATGACTCAACCCTAAATTTTGGCTAAGTTTTCCAAGTCCCCTCACATCCTCACCGTCGCTTTTGCTCACCTTCGCCTCCACATCCACCGTTGTAGCCCTCGATCAAAGCATATCTACTTCTGTAGACCTTACCTCAATCCCCAAACACCTTGTCGCTACTCTAAAATTCCTTTCTACTACTCTCAAGTTCCCATGGGTATTTTGTACTATCGCCAAGCACCCGTGGGTGTCTCATACCTTAGCTATGTAGACTAGGGCATCCACACACCAGTTTCTTGCAACACCTATAGCACAAATAGAATACAACGAGTTCACAAGGTAAATTATTCTTTATTTTGTTAATTTTAATATTTCCTTATTTGCTTGCAGTAGTGTTACATGATATTTAGGGTTTTATTAAATTTTTAGGGTCTCACGCAGTGGAGCTCTCTCAGTTATTACTAACTCTCTTCTTTCATATTCTGTGTGTAGATTTGGAGATTCATTAGCATTTAACAAATTTTAGATGGAGTGGCCTCACTCAATGGATATCTAGAGCCCACTCAAATCTATTGGGATCAAGAATGAGCTTTTATAGAAATCGTAAGCATTGTTAGCTGGGGTTTCAAAGAACCCTAGAATTATTGTATTTATTGTATCAGAATAAACTATGTAAAAACCCTATTTGGAGTCATATTTGATTGTACTCAGATCCACCAGCATTAATAATATCATATCTATTCCATTTTTCAATAGAAATAACACCATATATAAATAACTTAAAATAAATAAACCAAATAAATTACAATTTCTTATGTTATTTGGTTTATTCATTTTAAGTTATTTATATATGGTGTTATTTCTATTGCACAATGGAATATATATAATATTATTAATGCTAGTGGATCTGAGTACAATCAAATGTGACCCCAAATAGGGATTTTACAGAGTTTATTTTGATACAATAAATACAATAATGCTAAGGTTCTCCATAACCCTAGCTAACAATGCTTGTGTTGTTTGTAAAAGTGTATTCTTGCTCCCAACAGAGTTGACTAGGCTTCAAATATCCATTGAGTTGGGCTACTCCAGCTTAAAAAGATGTATAATGTTGATGAATCTCCAAATCTGCACACAAAAGATGAAATAAGAGAGTTAGTAATAACTAAGAGGGCTCCACTGTGTGAGACCCTCAAAAATTAATAAAACCCTAAATATCATGTAACACTACTGCAAGCAAATAAGAAATATTGAAATTAACAAAAAATAATGATTTACCTTGTGAACTCGTTGTCTTCTATTTTTGCTATAGTTTTTGCGGAAAACTAGTGTGTGGATACCCTAGTCTGCAGAACTAAGGTCTGAGACACCCACGGGTGCTCAACGGTAGCAAAAAATACTTATGGGTTATTAGTAGTAGCAGATGGGCATTTAGGATTTAGCGACGAGGCATTCAAGAATTGAGGCAAGTTCTATAGAAGCAGATCTGCTTTGGGTGAGGGCTACGGTAGTGGATGTGGAGGAAAAGGTGAGCAAAAGTGATAGTGAGGATGTGATGGGACTTGGAAAACTTAGCCAAACTTAGGGGTTGAGTCATCAAAATGAATTTTATTTATAATATCCACTCAAGTATGTTAGGGTTTCAACAATACTAATCGTGTGGTCAAGATTAAAATATAACAAAGGGTGGAGATTAAGGTTGGGTAAGTGGAATGGATCAAGGCGGATGGATGGCTAGGATTATAACAAGATAAATGGTTGGGATTTATTTACACATATATATACATATTTATTAAATATAATATAAAATATTAATATTTAAATATACATAAATAAATATATATAAATATATGTCAAAGGACAAGTGGCTAGATTTTGGTGTCTACATTTTTCATTACTAATTGTTGAGTAATGAGTAACCATCTACTATAGACGTCACCCAAAGGCTCTAATTACCCAAATGCATATACTCACATACAGGGTAAAATTCATAATATCTACTTTACTCAAGACATAAATATTCCTAGAGATGCACCAAAAAATCGGCTTCACTAGAACATAATCTAACACCTTAATCAATTTTATCTTAGATTCAGATGATTCTGGTTAAATTCCATAAAAAACCAAAATAAAATCAACATATCTTTACATGAGACCAAAATTAATTCAATTGCATGGTCTTGATATTCATTAGAGATTTTCCCTACATAACCAAACTATAAATAAAAAATCCAAATTGCACTTCTGGTAGTACATCACTAGACAACCCCTAGAGATGTTATACAAGCAAATCAAAACATGAGAAGTCCATGTCTTCACAAGAAATGTATTAAGGCAGTCAGAGTTCCATTGTCATTCATCACTTGTCTAAAGCAAATTCCATATTCCAGCTAGTGATCACTGAGCACCAACTACTCATTGAGAATATTTACTTCCTTCACAATATGAAATGTCCCACACTCACGTTCAAAAGGAGATCTTCATTGGTGCAACTCCAATTGTACATGCAATAGAATTCCCACCAACATCTAGAGAATACTTCAGCAACAATGTAGCAATACTAACTAAGAAAATTTTACCTTAATTCGAGGATTAGAGATGGCTCAATGGGTCTTTTAGGAATGCTCACAAAAATTCATACTAAGCCCCAAATTTCCACCACTCACTTTGAGGATTCTCAACATTCATACAAAGCAATAACATATATCTCTAAATCCAAAGCAATAATAATACAATGCATTCATTTGCACATTTATTTCCATGAAATAGAATTCCAAATAACAATTATAGTAAGAAGCATCCATTCTTCCTCTAATACGTCTATCAATTATCATTATTTTTAGGAATTCACATCAACATAGTCTTCAGGTTTAATTCATTCTATCTTCTCATTAAACAAACAAACCAAGTATTTTCATAATAATTGTTCATTCCCAGGGATAGGTATCAATTCACTAGTCGTCATATTTGCTATCAACAACAAAACAAATGATTAAAGCATTCAAAAATACACATTATCTATAGCCATAAAAAATTAAGTATAATGTAAATACAATTGTAGGACATTGTTCTCATTCCCAATGACTACACATTCACCAAGTATCTTGTCTTAACTACTAAGTTTTACCCAATCAATTTTGGCACGATAGAAGAGTAATAAAAGATACATGTAAATGATCTCCACTATTATAAAGAAACACATGCTACACATTACTCAACAATCCTCACATCCATTTCTCCTCCTAGCAACCATACCGAGGAAAAATAACACCCAAGACAAAACCATCCATTACTGGTGACTAAACCAGATGACCCTACTACTAGAAATCTTGGAGTACTAAGCATCATCCATATTACTTGACCAACATCTCTTCCTAAGATAATTCCTTACCCGGTATCTAATATAAAATTGGGCACCCTCTAGTTTCCATTACCCAGGCTTGAAGAACACAATCTTATACTGAGAGGGGGGTGAAAAGTATAAGATAAATTTTTGCTTTTCTTTCCAAAATAATATTATCCAATGTTATAAATTGCAATATATTTCCAAAGAAATTTTAATCAATATCATCAATAGCAGTAGCAAAGCAATGCACATATCATCACACACAAGAGAGACACAAACTTAATATGGATCACCCAATGTGGGTTACATCCATGGAGTAAATATTTATTCTAAATTTTCTCAACAAATATCTTGGGAACCATTTCCCTATTAAAATGTTTATGCACCTATGTCCAAAGGAGACTTCAATACCCTATGCTCAAGTTCGTGGATATCTATCCATAGGAGAACTCTATCCCCTCAAATCTGGTTCATGAACTTGCTGTGATGTCCTTCACAACGACCTCAAAATTTGGGGATCCACTTGAAATTTGAAAGTTGATGCCAAAATATTGCCTGTAATTGAAATTTTGAAGTTGATGCTAATGCATTGCCTACATTTATAGTTCATATTGTCACCATTGGAATGTCAAGAATATTCATCTTTATATGTTATGTCTTATAGCAAGTGCATTGTCAAATTTCACATTAAGATATAAAAGATTTTGAGTTATGTTTGCAGGGTCGTGTTGTAATTTAGTTATTAAAGACTTAGTTTATCATTGTTACCATTTGAAATATCACAAAATTGGTGTTCCTTAGAAAGGTCGTATAGCAGGGTTTAATTTACCAAAAGGTGTGAGAGTTTGTATATATGCTTTAATTCTAGAACATTGTGGTTCCATCAATTTGTCATGAAGTTAATGTGTTTTGTAGATTTAATTCTTTTTATATTATTTTTTTAGTGTGTGGTGTTATGTATATGTTTTTTGTTATGTTTAGTTATGTTATGTTTTAAATTAATTAAATTATAAAGTTTTATAACTTTATAATTTATTTATATTTAATAAGGTTATTTTGTAAATGCTTTATATTTTAATTAATATTTCTCTTGTTGGCAGGATTATTAAAGTATGTTTAAAATGCATTGGTGACATTAGGGTTTCATGGACATGTCTTAATTTTAATTTTTGAATGCCAATGAGGAGAAATAATAAATCCTTTGAAAAGGCTTTATTGATATTAGGGTTTTAAGAATTCATTTTTTAAAAACTGATGGAACAGAGTAAACTAATCAAGAGGAATAAATTTCTCAAGTTATAAATGGAGAATTAGAAACCAAAGAGGAGGTCGGACATTTTGTGCAGAGAAGGAGAGGAAAGGAATTGGAAGGATCCAAAGCCATCTTTTGAAGAAGCTACAGAGAGCTGGAAATTACAAAGAAACAAATTCTATTGTAAGATTTTTTATTTTATCAAAATATTTTAGGGATTCAAATAATCATCATTTTGGTATTTGAATTATAATTAAAATGTTTGGTATAGTTTTCAATAATTAAAAATTCCACGGAAGATTGCATCATATCATTGTTCTATTGTGTGAATACTGGTGGGCAATGATTTGGTTTAAGTATTTGTGATTATTTATGTTTGTAGCATTTGTCCAAGATAGAATAATATTTCTTCTTTATAGAATTTTTGATTATTTATTTGATATTCAATTATGTTTGCATAGCCTAGTTAAATTTTCATGAAAATTAAAATTTCATATTAGGTTATTATTAATTTATTATTTAAATATTAAATTGTTTTAATATTTAAATAAATAAATATATAAAAGATAAATGATTACTCTGGTTCAATTTTGATCTAATAAAGTTGAGAATTAGGGTTGATATCTTTTATTGAAATTTGTTTGGATTTCATGCTTCAAATACCATTTTATTTATTTAGTGATCAAACCCTACATTGAGAGGATTATATTTGTTATTAAATATTTTATTCCATAAATATTTAATAGGCAAATAATATGAGAAAAACATATTTATGAACTTGATTTTCAAAGTATATAACTCACAGTTCATAGATCAGTTTTATATTAAAACCCTATGGATTATAATTATAAGATTTGAAAATCTTACAATTTTAGGGTTAAACATTATTACTTTATTTCATTTTTAAATATTTTAATGTTGATTTTATATTTGGGATGAATAAAATAGTTTATAAATAAGTATTCTGGTTCTAACTTTGATTTAATAAGGTTGAGAATTAGAAGTGATTTATTCTATTAAAGTTTGTTTGAATTTCATGTTTTACGTATAATTTATTTATGCACAAATCCAAACATTACATTGGAATATTATGTTGGTTATTAAATATTTGATTTCATAAATATTTAATAAACAAATATAATAAGGAAGTATATTTATGAACTTGACTTTAAATCATAGAACTCACATTTCATAAATAATATCTATAGCAAACCCTATGAATTTATGATTAATAAGGTTTTTAAAACCTTATGATTTTGGGGTTAAACATTTTTATTTTTTATTCATTATCTCAAATTGTTCAATGTTAATTTTATATTGGAGATGAATAAAATCTATTCATTGATTAAACCATAGGTTTTAAAGGTGAATATTTATAATCATGGTTTATATCATCATTTTGAAATTTCACATACTTTAATTTTTATTAAGGTAATTGAAATTTCACATTAATTAAAATGCTAAGGCAAATTGTTATTTCAAATTAGTTTTGAAAGCATTTTAATCAATGGTATTGTTAAGTTTGCATCAATAGATCTTAATCATAATGCAGATTTACTTTATCATTTGGATGATAAAATTTGATGAAAAGCATATTTTACATGATGAAATTGAAATCATTTACATAATTTCTCAGGCCCCTTGTTAACAAAAACTTGAAAACCCAAGATTTTATTCAAGCACTTATAAACAACTATGCATGAAACATAAATATTAAAGTAAGAACCTTGGAGAAAAGAATTTCTTTGCAAGAGAGAATTTAAAATTCTGAATTGTCGAGTGGTTTTGTAAACTGACAAAATCACACCTCAACAAATTGGCGCTAGAAGGAGGGCATGAAAGGTAAATATTCGATTTTCATTCATAGTCATTCAAATCGTAGTTTAAAAAAAATTGCAAATTGAAGGACGTTATTTAATGCCAAGGTTTAATTGATGCATATATTTTGATTAATTATTAGTCATTTTATGCTTATTTGCAAAATATATTTCTTTGACTAATAATATTGGCATTAAAATTGTGTTCTTTAAATTTCACTAATGGCATCACCTACTTCGATAAAGGAAATGATGGCTTCTTGGATAGGTGATTATTATAGCAGTTTAAACATGCATATTCATCAAATTCTTGAAGGTGTAGAAGTTTGTTTACCTGCATTTAGGCATGATGTGGATCAAGCCAAGGACCATATTCAGAGATACAAGAGTGCGTTAAGTAATTTGCAGCTCATGTAGGGAGATGTTCCTTGCAAATTATTTTCATACCCATTGGATGAGGTTGCACTTAAGTGGTACATACAATTACTTGTAAGGTATGCTACTTCCTGGGTTAAACTAGAAAAAGCATTTCTTAAACATTTTAGAAAATTGGATGACCTAGTTATGATGTTAAATCAATTTGTCTCCATTCGTAAAAAAATTAACGAACCCATGAGATCATTTAATGATAAATTCCATAGGTTGTATACCGAAGTGGGAACACATTTTATCATTTTAGAAGACAAATCTACTCAAATATACATGGGGATCTTAGATCATATTACTGCTATGTTTTTGGAAGGTCTTAAAATTACATCATTGCTTAGAGCTTACAATGAGGCAGAAACATTTGAAAAATAATTGATATCTCAAGGTGTTAATATGGAACAAATATACAAACTTAGACCTAAAACTTTATAATCAAATATCACAAATGAGTCAGGTAGATATTTATAGTTTAGATGTCACAACGATCTTAGATATTGAGAACGCAGTGCAGGTTTTAGAGTCAATACCCATAAATGAACATTGTGATGATCAAGTTAATCAAAATATAGAAATTGACCTAGAGCTATTATTCACAAAAGAGGATTGGGATGATCTTATAAAACAAAATATAGAAATTGATTCCATTGAATAAAATTTTATCTTACCAAAAGATGAATCTGAGGAAGATGAATTCTTTGAAATTGAAGAGAATGAATCTGAGAAAGATGAATTTTTTAAAATTAAAGAAGGAGAATCTAAAAATGAATCCAAATATGGTATGAAATAAAATATGGAATGTCACCAAGTGCTTCAGAAAGATAATGATTTTGTTATTTCAGATAATGAAGAAGAATTATTCACTTTATTCATAATTTCCAAAGAAGTTCTTATCTTAGATGATGTGCAAGAAATTGAAAGCCTTGTGTCACTTAATAATTCTACAATTCTCATACAGAAAGAAATTAGTAGGTCTTCATATTAGGTGATTGATAAAGGTGAATTTGAAAAGGAAATTATAGACCTATCCGAAGTTTGCACAAAAGATATGGTGGAACCTCACCCTTTAACTATAGAAGATAATTTTTATAATGGTTGGGGAAGGTATGATGAATGTTTTTCTTTTATGCCTATTGATAAAAAAATTTCTTCATCTAATATGCAGGATGCTAAAATTGATATCTTACATGAAGAGTCTACAACTCCTGTACAATCAAAGAATCACATGTTTTCTAAAGCCATGATAAAATATCATCCCTTAGCTTTAGAAGATAATTATTATAATGGATGGGGTATGTATGGTGAATCATTGTTTTGTCATACTTCTACTGATAAAATTTATGTTTCACTTGATATGCAAGATGTTGAAACTTCTATTTCAAAAGAATATTTCACAATTCCTACACAATAAAAAAATGACATGCCAATTGTAGAAATAGAGAAGGATCTAAAATTGAATCACTATGAAGAAGAATTTATTGAACACATTTCTGAAATTGAAAATGAATAAATGGTAAATGTTTCTTATGACTCATTTGTTATTAATGAGGATGAGATAAAGTCATCTCTTTTACCCGTGACTAATAAAAATTTGAGTACAAATTCACATGAATGGTTTGGATTTAATGTTGGTGATGACCTAAAGGAAAATACTGATCTATCTGAAGTAACTCAGGTGGTTGATCAAGAAAAGTTGTTATTTAACACATCTTATCATCAGTCAGATTTTTGGTTTGAAAAGGATAGGCATACATTTAATTGGGTGCCTAATTTTGGTGTCTTTAATAAACAGGTATTTGATGAAGATGAAGAACTACAAGGTGATCATGATGAAGACCATGAATAAAAGGAAAAAATAACAAATGCTCATCAAATATTGGTAAATGCTAATAATGATGTGTTGAGTATAGGTGACGACGTAAAATCTTCACCTTTCTCATTGGCTACAAAATTTTCAGGTAATGGGTTGCATGATAAGTTTTTGGATGCTAATGCTATTAATGATGAAATGTCAAATGTTGTTAACAAGAAGTTAGAGACAGCTTCTAAAAAATTTTCCATAAATGAAATGAAGGAAAACATGCTTGAAATGCTTAATCAAATTCATGATAAATCAACTAGTGAATCTAGGGCACAAATTTTTAATGATATTCTAATACTAAATGTCCTATATGCTTGTCAATTCTTGAATGATTTTGATTGCTTTAAAAAAATTGAAAGTGACTTGAATTTAAAAATTTTAGAAATAGGTTCTTATTTGCAAAATCTCCTATTTGAAAAGGGGAGCCTAGTTCTAAATTATGAAACAAATTGTGAAATTTACATCTTTTTGAAAAAGTAAAGGATAATTGAAAATCATGTTTTTGCTTTTAAGTTTAATAAATCAAATATTAAACATGGAGTTGCTTATAATTTTGAATCAAATTAGTGGGATGAAATAGGCACAATGAGAATTTCTATTTTTGGCCTAATCTTATTTTTATTGGATTCTTATAAAACTTGTCAAGCATGTAATCATATATGTTTTCTAAAGTATGCTAATCGTATTTGGGATCCAGGGAAATGATGGCAAAAAAATTTTAGTGTTTGAAGAACACAGGCTTATACTGAGAGGGGGGTGAATAGTATAGCACTCACTTTTTAATTTCTTTCCAAACCAATATCAATTTGTTTCCTTAATTGCAATAACTAAATATAGGAGTGTGCATTAATGACATAGATAGCAATAGTAAACAAGTGCACAAATAACCACACATAATTGAGACACAAGATTTAACGTGGTTACCCCAATGTGGGGCACTCCACAAGATAATCTCCTTATAATATTTCACACAAAAATAAGGATCCTTATCCCAATAAAAATTATTACTTTGATCTACTCAAATCTAGGCAATACACTGATCTACTCAGGTATGCAATCCACTGATTTGCTCAGCTAGGCAATCCTAATCTACTCAGGTAGACAATCAACTGATCTGCTTAGCAAGGCAATCCTGATTTGCTCAGGTAGGCAATCCACTAATCTACTCAGCTAGGCAATCCTGATATGTTCAAGTAGGATATACTTAGATCTACTTCAGCAAGCTCACCAAGAACTTGCCCAAAATCTTCTCTAGCAAGCTCACTAAGAACTTGCCCAAAACTGCTTTAGGAAGCTCATGAAGAACTTGAACAAAATATGCTCTAGCAATATCACTAAGAACTTGCCAAAAACTACTTTAGAAATCTCACCAAGAACTTGCCCAAAATCTACTCAACAAGCTCATTAAGAACTTGCTCAAAATATTCTCAACAATCTCACCAAGAACTTGCTCAAAATCTGCTCAACAAGCTCACTAAGAACTTTCTCAAAATCTACTTAACAAGCTCACTAAGAACTTGCTCAAAAATCTGCTCAACAAGCTCACCAAGAACTTGCTAAAATGTTGTCCCAAAACTGTCCACAAATCTATCCCAAAAGCCTTCTCAAAGGCTCAATCAATCATACAAAAAAAATGCCACAAATCTGTCCCAAAAGCCTTCTCAAAGGCTCAACCAATCATGCTCAAGTAGCACTCAAATATCATCCACAAATATATGAAGACAAGGCTCAATGATGAATTCAACAATGAATGGCAATGCACTCTACAATGGATGACAACAATGATCCACAATTATCTCAACTCAAATCAATATCAACTCAACTCAAGTCAATCTTAACTCAACTCAAATCTTATAGAAGCATAAAGAGAATTGTTAGAGACTCAATATGTTCTAATATCAAAGCTCAATCTCAACCCAAATTAGAATTATATAATTATTTGTTTCATGGGACTTGAACAATCACCTCACACAATCACTTGACTAGGCTCAATCAACTCAACTCTACCAATCACCACAAGGGACAACTCTTTCTCATAAAATCCTAGTCCAAGCATGTATAAACCAAATAAAATGTTTCCAAAAATTCTCAACCATAAATCTCACATAACAATGATACTCATGTTCTTTTATAACTCAAGTTCTTTGCATAACCAATGGGCTTCAACAACTATGCTTATAAAACATGGTTTAAACACAAATCTCAAACTGGAAAACCTTGAAGCATTCAACCAACCACTTTCTAAAAGGAAACCACAATCAATCCTTTTCTCTCCAATGATATTTCAAAAATCAACCACCATAACAAAGTCAATGGAGAATATTGCTCATACCTTTTGATGCCTTATTGGATGTCCACTAAATATGCCACACTCAACAAACTTATTTTTCAACTTTCAACAAGGGTTAGATATCATGATTAATATCACAACAATAATATCCAAATAACACCTTATCACTCCTACTCAATAAGATACAACATGTCCCCTCATGAAATAATTAATCACCTTTGAAAAAGAACAAAACAACCTTCACTTTTGAAACCCTTTACAAAAATAGAAATATCTCTTTACATACATCTTATTTCTCCCTATAAGCAAGTTAATCAAATAGCCCTCGAAATAATATTTCCAACGATATATAATATGATATACTTTCAAAAGGAGAAACACTAGAAATCTCTCTTTTTCTAAACATGCATCACAACCCTTATTCCTCCTAAGGCAACTTTAGAAAAATAAAATATATTAAAAAATTATTAACTTGGCTCTATCCCTGACGAGATTCGATCTCGTGGCATCTCCTTTATCTATAATTTAACCATAGCCAGCATGTATTTGGGCCACACACCCTCATGTGTCCAAATGGACACGAACAAAAACTTATATCATAAACTTATGCATCCTTCGAAAAACTTAACAGCATTTCGAGCGCTTCAACAAAGCAAATAACCATGGCAGGACTCGATCGCAGGACCTCCTTCGTAACACACAACACATGAACCACAAGGCCAAAGATGCCTATGCATCTTATTAAACTCTGCGAATGATTTTTCCATAGACCAAAGTCACACCTCTCTCTTTTCGCAATTCGTTCCCTAATCGAAGGCATTCGAAAAATAAGCACTGGGATCATGAAGTCTAAGATTTTGTTGGCATATATATATGCCTTTCATATTTCTTTAGACATTGGAACTATAAATTAATATAGCCTTTCCTCATTTCTTTAGTCGGTGCTATAATTAATATATTTAATTTTAAAATTTAAATTTAAATTTTAAATAATTTAAAATTTAAACTAAATATTTAAAATTAAATATATCCATAACCGGGGCACCTTTTTCGATGAAACGAAAAGCCAACCTGGTTTTTAAGAAAAACCCATTTCAAATATACCATCCATGGTTTTAAATAAAACCTTTTATTTTGCCTGCCTTGGTTTTCACAAAAACCCTATATATATCCATGCTCTCCAAAATATCATAAATTCTTATTTATGAATTGCTTTGGCCACCAAAACTCAATGTGATCCATGTGACATCAATGACAACATAAAATAACTCATATTTCCAATAATATCCCACTTTGTCATTGATGGCAACACCTCTAATGCAAAAACCACAATCACTACAAAAACCATCTCTAAGAATCAAAGCTGCTCCCCCTGACTCAATACTCTCTATGCAAGTTGCTCCCCCAAACTTAATACTCTCTTTGTAGGCTGATCCCCCTAACTCAATGCTCTCTCCCTTACTCAAATCTCTTCCCCTTTGACATCAATGGCAAAATGGATACCTATGGGGCTAAAAGATATGACTCTTAAGCTTAGCCCCATCACCACCTTCTCTCTTGAGGTGATTAATTTTGGGGTGGGAGTACTTTTACTCCCATATTACAACTTCCTTCCATATTTTTTTGATATCCTTCTCTTTATGAATTACTTGATCTTCTTGTATTGAACCTGTTTGAACTTCTTGCCTTGAACCTATTTGGAATTGAGTCCTACACCATTTTGCAATATGTCCAAAGTTATTGCAATTAAAACACTTGATATTGTAGCATTTGTATGGTGCCCATATCCTGAATTCTTTATTGAAATAATTTCCATATCCATTCCTTTCCTGAACCCTGTATTGTGAAGTTTTGTTTTCATAATCATTATGACCATGACTTCTGAATTGTGTAGCTCTAAAACCAAAACCATGTTGCTTATTATCTTTGCACTGAGAAGCTCTATGAAAAATCCTATTGGATAAGAAGCAATGTCCTTGAAAACCATACCTTCTTTATTTGAATTTTCTTCTAGAAAAATTAAACTTCTTTGATCCATGGATCCTGCAGTGTATAGCCCTGTGTCCAAATTCATTACAAGAAAAACAATGTCCTTAAAAAGCCTTATGTTCATACATTGGTTCCTCATACCATTCTTGACAATTATCCTTGTGATAATTTTGTGCATTGTATCCTTGAACCTTCTTTGTAGTATCTAAATCCTCTTCCTTAGTTTCTTCTTTGCTTTCCTCTTCAAGAATTTCTTTTCCTTTTGAAATTGATTCACCTATCTCAAAACAAGATCCAAAATGAATGTTTGAAGCCATAGGAACTTTGGAAATTTCTTCATAAAACTTAGGTGCTTTCTTGCTTTCATATTTTAGAACTTCCTTTCCTTTTAAGTGTGACTTTTATTGGAAATAGGATACAACTTTAAAATAATTTTCCACTCCTTTTTGAACATTTTCATATAAAGTGTCATGTCTTGTCGTTATTACCCTTATTTCTTAATTCATACTTTCCTCTATCCTTTTTGCATTTTGAAGCTCATCTCTTAGATCACTGATTGTATTAAGTTTTTCAGCTTTAATTTTTACATATGTTCGAATCTTGTTTTCAAGATTCCTGATTTCTTCTTTTAGCCTTTTGACTTATATTTTTTGTTTTATTGGCTCATCCCCTTATTTTTCTATTACCAAAAGTAAGACTTCTTCATATTCACTGTCACTAAGATCATTATTATCTTCTATAGCAAACAAACTCTCATGATTTATTTGACCATGCCTATTTCCTTGATGTGTCATATCATCTTCACTATCACTGAAACCATTGCAATATCCTGATCTATGATCTCTTTGACCACACACAAAACACTATTCTCTTTCACCTTCTATTCCAAGGAATAGATGTTCTTCATTTTCATAATCTAACTTGTCTCTATCACTATGATTTGAACTATCACTTGTTTTTTCAATGTAGTAAGTTTTCTTTGTCTTATGAAAACTTTTCTTCTTATCATACCTATTTTGCTTGAATCTTTCATCTTTGTCATCCTTATGCTTTCCATCTTATTTTATTTTGTGACCCTATTTTTCATCATCACTAATTTCTTCATGTGGACACTTGTGTGCATAGTGACTAAAATCACCACACTTGTAGCATTTGACTTTCTTCATATCCATGTAATTTCTTAAGTCCTCTTTCATTTTGATGAAGTTAGCTTCCTCATAATTATCTGAATCTCTATCTTTCTCTGGAAATTTCCCTTTATTTTTCTCTAAAGACTTGAATTCAATCTCTTTTATTGGAACCTGATGCTTACTCACCCTCATATCATAAGCTGTGAGAGTTCCTTGTAGTTCTTCTATTGTTAGCTTGTTGATATCCATTGTTTCTTCTATTGTTGAAACCTTTGCATCATACTTCATGGGAAGTGATCTCAAAACATTTTGAGTCACTTTTGATTCATTCATCTCCAATCCTAGGCCTCTCATGGTGTTAGTAATCTCATCAAATCGAAGTAAAAACTTTACAATATCCTTATAATCTTCCATTTTCAATTCATCAAAAAAATTTCTATGAGTTTGTAGTTTTGCCAACTTTACCTTGGAATCTCCTTCATAAGTATTTCACAACTTGGTCCACATTTCATTAGCTCAATTACATACCATGACCTTTGCAAAAAAAATTTCACATAGCCCACTCAAAATATAATTCATTGCCCTTGCATTGATCTCAACCAATTTCTTGATAGTCTTATCTGCCTCGGGATCACCTTCAACCTTATACTCTTTTTCAACCATCTGCCATACCTCATATCCTTGTGATATTAAGTAGTTATTCATTCTTATGCTCCAGAAAGCATAATTTTTATCGTAAAATAGTGGAGTCTTATTTGTAGATGATCCATTCTGTGAAGTCATCTGTGTTCTTGTAGAATTCACCCTCAAGTTGTTAGCCTTTCTGAAGTAACTCGCTTTGATACCAATTGAAGAACACAAGCTTATACTGAGAGGGAAGGTGAACAATATAGCACCCACTTTTTATTTTATTTCCAAACCAATGTTAATTAGTGTCCTTAATTGCAATAACCAAATATAACAATGTGCATTAATGAAATAGATAGAAATAGTAAACAAGTGCACAAATCATCACACACAATTGAGACATAAGATTTAACGTGGTTCCCCTAATGTGGGGTACTCCACAAGATAATATCCTTATAATATTTCACACAAAAATAAGGATCCTTATCCCAATACAAATGATTACTTTGATCTATTCAAAGCTAGGCAATACACTGATCTGCTTAGGTAGGAAATCCATTGATCTGCTCAGCTAGGCAATCCTGATATGCTCAAGTAGGCAATCCATTGATCTGCTTAGCAAGGCAATATTGATTTGCTCAGGTAGGCAATCCACTGATCTACTTAGCTAGGAAATCTTGATCTTCTCAGGTAGGCTATCCTCTAATCTGCTTTAGCAAGCTCACCAAGAACTTTCCCAAAATATGCTCTAGCAAGCTCACTAATAACTTGCCCAAAACTATTTCAGCAAGCTCACCAAGAACTTGCCCAAAATCTTCTCTAGCAAGCTCACTAAGAACTTGCCCAAAATTTCTTTAGCAAGCTCACCAAGAACTTGCCCAAAATCTTCTCAAAAAGCTCACTAAGAACTTTCTCAAAATCTACTCAACAAGCTCACCAAGAACTTGCTCAAAATATACTCAACAAACTCACTAAGAACTTGCTCAAAATCTACTTAACAAGCTCACTAAGAACTTGCTCAAAAATCTGCTCAACAAGCTCACCAAGAACTTGCTCAAATACTATCCCAAATTTGTCAACAAATATATCCCAAAAGCCTTCTCAAAGGCTCAATCAATCATACACAAAAACTACCACAAATCTGTCCATAAATATGTCCCAAAAGCCTTCTAAAAGGCTCAACAAATCATGCTCAAGTAGCACTCAAATCTCATCCACAAATATATGAAGGCAATTCTCAATGATGAATTCAACAATGAATGGTAATTCAATCTAAAATGGATGACAACAATGATCCACAATGATCTCAACTCAAATCAATCTCAACTCAACTCAAGTCAATCTTAACTCAAATCAAATCTTATAGAAGCATAAAGAGAATTGTTAGAGACTCAATATGTTCTAATATCAAATCTCAATATCAACCCAAATCAGAATTATAGAATTGTTTGTTTCATGGGACTTGAACAATCACCTCACACAATCACTTGACTAGGCTCAATCAACTCAACTCAACCAATCACCACAAGGGATAACTCTTTCTCATAAAACCCTATTCCAAGCATGTATGAACCAAATCAAATGTTTTTAACAATGCTCAACCACAAATCTCACATAACAATGATACTCATGTTCTTTTCTAACTCAAGTTCTTTGAATAACCAATGGGCTTCAACAACTATGCTTATAAAACATGGTTTAAACACAACTATGAATCCATAAAACCTTGAAGCATTCAACCAACCACTTTCTAAAAGTAAACCACAATCAATCCTTTTCTCTCCAATGATATTTTAGAAATCAACCACCATAATAAAGTCAATGGAGAATATTGCTCATACCTTTTGATGCCTTATTGGATGTCCACTAAATCTACCACACTCAACAAATTTCTTTTTTAGCTTTTAACCAGGGTTAGAGATAATGATTAATATCACAACAATAATATCCAAATAACACCTTATCACTCCTACTCAATAAGATACAACATGTCCCCTCATGAAAGAATTAATCACCTTTGAAAAAGAACAAAACAACCTTCACTTTTGAAACCCTTTACAAAAATAGAAATAACTCTTTACATACACCTTATTTCTCCATTTAAGCAAGTTATTCAAATATCCCTCGAAATAATATTTCCAACGATATATAATATGATATACTTTCAAAAGGAGAAACACCAGAAATCTCTCTTTTTCTAAACATGCATCACAACCCTTATTCTTCCTAGGGCAACTTTAGAAAAATAAAATATATTAAAAAATTATTAACTTGCCTCTGTACCTGACGAGATTCGATATCGTGATGTATCCTTGCTCAATGCTTTAACCACAACTAGCCTTTCATTAGGCCACACGTCCTCATGTGTCCAAAGGGACACGAACAAAAACTTTATCATAAACTTCTACACCCTTCAAAAAACTTAACAGCGCTTTGAGCTCTTCAACAAAGCAAATAACCACGGTGGGACTCGATTGCAGGACCTCCTGCATAACACACAACGCATGAACCACTAGTCCAAAGATGCCTATGCGTCTCATTAAACTCCATGAATGATTTTTCAATAGACCAAAGTCACACTTCTCTCTCTTTTTGCAATTTGTTCCCCAATAGTGTTGAGCAAGGTGCAGCAACAGTATTGTCATTGTTGTCAACACAGTTAGACAGATCGATTGATGCAATGAACAGGAGTTAAGAGGTTCTTCAAAGTATGTACAGTGATTCTCCAAAATATAGAAGTGGCCCATATGCTAAAAATCAAAAGAAAATCACAAGGAAGAAAACTGTCGCGATATCGCGACATGTTGAGCAAGAAAGAAAAACTGTTGTGATATCGTGACATGTTGAGAAGAAAGAAAAACTGTCACAATATCGTGACATGTTGAGCAAGAAATAAAAACTGTCGTGATATCGTGACATGTTGAGAAGAAATAAAAATTGTCGCGATATCGCGACATGTTGAGAAGAAAGAAAAACTGTCGTGATTTCGTGACATGTTCGAAGAGAAAGCGCAAGCAAGCAAAACTATCGTGATTTCATGACATGTTCGAAGAGAAAGCGCAAGCAAGCAAAACTATCATGATTTTTCAACATGTTCGGAGAGAAAGCCCAAGCAACCAAAACTGTCATGATTTCATGACATGTTCGGAGAGAAAGCACAAGCAAGCAAAACTATCACGATTTCGTGACATGTTCGGAGAGAAAGCGCAAGCAAGCAAAACTATCACGATTTCATGACATGTTGGAAGAGAGAAAGGCAAGTAGAAAAAGTGTCATGATTTTGCGACATATTGCAGGAGAGAGAGTCCGAAAGAAAAAGTGTCACGATTTCGCGACATATTGCAAGAGATATTGTACGAAAGAAAAAGTGTCGCAATTTCGTGACATATTACAGGAGATAGAGTCCGTAAGAAAAAGTGTCATGATTTCACGACATATTGCAAGAGAGATTGTACAGAAGAAAAAGTGTCATGATTTTTCAACATATTGTAGGAGAGAGAGTCTGAAAGAAAAAGTTTTGCGATATCGCAACATGTCGGGTTTTCACGACCTGAAGGTAAAAGAAAGAGCAAAGGAGAAAAAGTGTCAAGATATCGCGACATGTCGGGTTTTCATGACCCAAAGGCAAGAGAAAGAGCAAAGGAGAAAAAGTGTCACGATATCGCGACATGTCGGGTTTTCGCGACCCGAAGGCAAGAGAAAGAACAAAGGAGAAAAAGTGTCGTGATATTGTGACATGTCAAGTTTTCGCGACCCGAAGGCAAGAGAAAGAGCAAAGGAGGAAAAGTGTCGTGATATCGCGACATGTCGGGTTTTCACGACCTGAAGGCAAGAGAAAGAGCAAAGGAGGAAAAGTATCGTGATATCACAACATGTCGCGTTTTCACGACCCGAAGGCAAGAGAAAGAGCAAAGGAGAAAAAGTGTCGCGATATCACGACATGTCGCATTTTCGCGACTAAAGGAGGAGAGAGAAAGTAAGAAGGCAAAAGTGTCATGATATCGCGACAAAAGTAAAGAGGAAGAGTACGAAGGTGAAAGTGTCGCAATATCGTGACATGTGTTTTTGTAGGTACAAGCCAAGAAAAGAAGCAAGGAGGTGAAAGTGTCGCAATATCGTGACATGTTGTGTTTTCGTGAGCTAAGAAGAGAACCCAGCCAAAATAAGATATGTGACAGTTAACTGAAGTTATACGGCAGTTACAGGTACAATTATAAAAGAAAATCATGCAGCTAAAATAATAAGAGTTAACTGAAGTCGGTACGACAGTTATAGGTGCACTTATAGAAGAAAATCACGCAGCTAAAATAAGAAGAGTTAACTGAAGTCGATACGATAGTTACAGGTGCAGTTACAGAAGAAAGTCATGCAACTAAAATAAGAAGAGTTAACTGAAGTCGGTATGACAGTTACAGGTGTAGTTATAGAGAAAATTCAAAACTTTGTTATAAAAGGAGGTCTGCATGGAGAATTATAAAGCAAAAAAAATAGAGAAAAAGTGTTGCGAAAAGAGGGTTGGAAGAGTGTCGTAAGAGAGCGTTAAGCAGAGCTGAGAGAGTCGTAAGAGTGTAGTAAGAAGCGCAACAAGAAGGCTGTAAGAGGGCCATAAAAGTGCAACAAGCAAAGTCGTAAGTGTGTGTGGTGTTTTAGTGAATAGTGAGATAGGTTGGGTTAGCAATAGACCAGTCAGGGTCTTGTATAAGCGAAGGCATTTTTTTTGTCAATCTTATAGTTTCAAAATTGTAGTCCAAGTTGGTGCTTGGAATTAAGGGTTGGTGCTCCTTTCTGTTGGTGCAGATAAATCAGGGGTTGGTGCTCCTTTCTGTTGGTGCAGATAAATCAGGGGTTGGTGCTCCTTCCAGTGGGTGCTAGTAAATTTATTGTAAAATTGGTATTTTGCAAAGACTGGATTTGGACGGGAGTCCAAACAGTCAATCTTTGAGGAGTAGCCAAAACTGGTGAACCTCTGTACATCTTGTGTTGTGTGATGCTCTCTTGTTATATTTTCTTTATGTGGTTTTAAGTTTTCATTGTTTTGGCTTTAAGAGTTGAAGTCTTAAGATTTAAAGAGCTACACTGATTCACCCCCCCTCTCAGTGTCATTGTGAGACTAACAAATCAAAGGCATTCGAAAAATAAGTGTTGGGATCATGAAGTCTAAGCATTTGTTGGTATATATATATATATGTCTTTCCTATTTCTTTAGACATCGATGCTATAAACTTATATATCATTTCCTCCTTTCTTTAGTCGACACAATAATTAATATATTTAATTTTAAATAATTTAAAATTTAAACTAGATATTTAAAATTAAATATCTCCATCACCGGGGCACCTTTTTCGACGAAACAAAAAGCCAACCTGGGTTTTAATAAAAAACCATTTCAAATATGCCATCCATAGTTTTAAATAAAATCTTTTATTTTGCCTGCCTTGGTTTTCACAAAAACCTTGTATATATCCATGCTCTCCAAAATATCATAAATGGTTATTTATATAATGCTTTGGCCACTAAAACTCAATGTGATTCATGTGACATCAATGATCCATGTGACATCAATGACAACATAAAATAACTCAGATTTCGAACAGTGTCTTGTACATAATATATATTTTTGTAAATAGTCTTTTGGATTTTGTTTTCTTGTTTTGTGTTTTGTATAGTTTGTTGTTTTGTGAGTTAGTTAGTTAGTTATTTTGTTGATGTGTTAATGTATGATGTTGTTGATGTTTTTTTGTTTTGTTGTTAAGTGTTGTCACATTTTGTTGTGTTTAGTTGAGTACAACAACAAATTGACTTTGCCAGATTTTGTGGGAGTTTCATGACTTGGATGTGATCCAAATTAGCACAAATTTTAGTTGAGTATTTCAAAAGTAAGGTATTTGTGATTGAGATATTGTTCAGTTGTCAGCTGTGTCTGATTGTTTTTTATCCTGGACCAAGTAGGATGAAGTTACCTATTTTAAAAACCCATGAAACTTGGAGAAAAAGGAAAATGAGATTGGTTTATGTCCTCATGAATGTGAAATAATATAGGGAAAATATAAAAAATCAGAATTGTATTATAGAAGCTCCACAAGTACCACAAAACACATTAAAGTATATTGTTTGAAATTGAGATGCATGAAGTTGTTGGTTTTGCAAATTAGGGAAAAATATCTTATATACTATTTTCAGCCTTACCTCATCTCTTACCCAGGTGGCAGGTGGATTTGTTGTGAAGTACCATTCTACTAGATGTAAAAAAGAGTGAGATAAAAGAAAGAGAGATATAAAAAAAAGTGAGAATGATAAAAAAATAAAGAAAAATAGAGTCAAATCTATTACTAAAAAAAGAGAGAGAGAGTTGGAAATAGATTCAAATCTATTACTAAAAAAATAATATAGTCTTCACCGGAGCTATAGACGCTCGGTTGGCAGTGAAGCAAGGTCTAGAAGAAAGGTCATGACAAAAACTAAGCAATCTTCATTGGAGCTATAGACGCTCGATTTGCAGTGAAGCAATGTTTAGAATAAAAAAAATGTAAAATCCACCTAATATTTGGGTATTTTAGATAATCTCTATCAGAGCTATAGATGCTCGGCTGACAGTAGAACAAGATATGAAGAGAATTAGGTGTAGGTTTTACCTTCAAAGAGGAATTATTCATATCCTAAAATGTGAAACTAATGATGGAATATTGAATGATTTTAGGTGATAAGGAATGAATCACTTTGCACACACTAAGCCGATGTTGAATGGTTCTGGTGGTTCATATCGAATTGGTCTATTCTCATTCCTTGGACACTTACTGATGCTCATAATTCTAATATTTGGATTTTGTGTGTTTTCAAATTTTGGTTTTTGAGTCCAAAATGTCCAGGGACATTTACCAACATAGTCGCCATTGTTGTGATGTCCTTCACAATGACCCCAAAATTTGGGGACCCACTTGAAATTTGAAAGTTGATGCCAAAATATTGCCTGCAATGGAAATTTGGAAGTTGATGCCAATGCATTGCCTGCGTTTATAGTTCATATTGTCACCATTGGAATGTCAAGAATATTCACCTTTATGTGTTGTCTTATAGCAAGTACATTGTCAAATTTCACGTTGAGATCTAAAATATTTTGAGTTATGTTTGCAGGGTCGTGTTGTAATTTAGTGATTAAAGCCTTAGTTTATCATTGTTACCATTTGAAATATCAAAAAATTGGTGTTCCTTGGGAAGGTCGTATAGCAGGGTTTAATTCACTAAAAGGTGTGAGAGTTTGGATCTATGCTTTAATTCTAGCAAATTGTGATTCCATCAATTTGGCATGACGTTAATGCATTTTGTAGATTTAATTCTTTGTAGATTATTTTGTTAGTGTGTGGTGTTATGTATATGTTTGTTCGTATGTTATGTTTAGTTATGTTATGTTTTAAATTAATTAAATTATAAAGTTTTATAACTTTATAATTTAAGGTTTATTGTTTTAAATTAATTAAATTATAAAGTTTTATAACTTTATAATTTAATTATATTTAATAAGGTTATTTTATAAATGTTTTATATTCTAATTAATATTTGTCTTGTTGGTAGGATTATTAAAGTATGTTGAAAAGATGTTGGTGATATTAGGGTTTCATTGACATGTCTTAATGTTAATTTTTGAATGCCAATGAGGAGAAATAATAAATTATTTGAAAAGGATTTATTGATATTAGTGTTTCAAGAATTCGTTTTTTAAAAACTGACAAAACGGAGTAAACTAATTAAGAGGAACGAATTTCTCAAGTTATAAATGGAGAATTAGAAACCAAAGAGGAGGTTGGATATTTTGTGCAGAGAAAGAGAGGAAAGGAATTGGAAAGAGCCAAAGCCATCTTTTGAAGAAGCTATAGAGAGATGAAAATTACAAAGAAATGGATTCTATTGTAAGATTTTTTATTATATCAAAATATTTTAGGGATTCAAATAAGCATAATTTTGGCATTTGAATTATAATTAAAATATTTGGTATAGTTTTCAATAATTAAAAACTCCACGAAAGATTGCATCATATCATTGTTCTATTGTGTGAATACTGGTGGGCAATGATTTGTTTTATGTCTCTGTGATTATTTCTATCTGTAGCATTTGTCCAAGATAGAATAATATTTCTTCTTTATAGAACTTTTGATTATTTATTTGATATTCAATTATGTTTGCATAGCCTAGTTCAATGTTCATGAAAATTGAAATTTCATACTAGGTTATTATTAATTTATTATTTATATATTAAATTGATTTAATATTTAAATAAATATATAAAAGATAAATGATTACTCTCATTTCAAATTTGATTTAATAAATTTGAGAATTAGGGTTGATATCTTTTATTGAAAATTTGTTTGGATTTCATGCTTCAAATACCATTTTATTTATTTACTGATCCAAACCCTACATTGAGAGGATTATATTTGTTATTAAATATTTTATTCCATAAATATTTAATAGGCAAATAATATGATAAAAACATATTTATGAACTTGATTTTCAAAGTATAAAATTCACATTTCATAGATCAATTTTATATTAAAACCCTATGGATTATAATTATAAGATTTGAAAATCTTACAATTTTACGGTTACACATTATTATTTTATTTCATTTCCAAATATTTTAATGTTGATTTTATATTTGGGATGAATAAAATATTTTATAAATAAGTATTCTGGTTCTAAGTTTGATTTAATAAGGTTGATAATTAGAAATGATTTATTTTATTAAATTTTGTTTGGATTTCATGTTTTAAGTATAATTTATATATGCACAAATCCAAACATTACATTGGAATATTATGTTGGTTATTAAATATTTGATTTCATAAATATTTAATAAACAAATATAATAAGTGTATTTATGAACTTGATTTTAAATCATAGAACTCACAGTTCATAAATAATATTTATAGCAAACCCTATGAATTTATGATTAATAGGGTTTTTTAAAACCTTGTGATTTTGGGGTTAAACATTTTTATTTTTAATTCATTATCTCAAATAGTTCAATGTTAATTTTATGTTGGAGATGAATAAAATATATTCATTGATTAAACCATAGGTTTTAAAGGTGAATATTTATAATCATGGTTTATATCATCATTTTGAAATTTCACATACTTTAATTTTTATTAAAGTAATTGAAATTTCACATTAATTAAAATGCTAGGGCAAATTGTTATTTCAAATTAGTTTTGAAAGTATTTTAATCAATGGTATTGTTAAGTTTGCATCAATAGATCTTAATCATAAGGTAGATTTACTTTATCATTTGGATGATAGAATTTGATGAAAAGCATGTTTTACATGATGAACTTGAAATCATTTACATAATTTCCTAGGCCTCTTGTTAACAGAAACTTACAAACCCAAGAGTTTATTTAGGCACTTATAAACAACTATGCATGACACAAAAATATTAAAGTAAGAACCTTGGAGAAAAGAATTTCTTTGCAAGAGAGAATTTAAAATTTTGAATTATCGAGTGGTTTTGTAAACTGACAAAATCACACCTCAACAGACCTCTATCCACATGATAATGCTATCCCATCAACTCTAATATATTCCAAATCCAACTCAATAATTTGCTCAAACAATACTCCAAGACTTCACACAAGGCTTGCTCAAATCTGCAACAAAATCTTCTCAACTCACTGCTCCAATCTGCACCAAGCCTTCTCACAAAGCTTTCTCAAATCTGCTCTCAACTCTTACCCAAAGTTACTTCAAGTCTTCTCGCAAGACTTGCTCAATTCTACCTCAAAACTGCTTCAAGTCTTCTCACAATACTTTCTCAAATCTACCCAAAACTGCTCTAACACATACTCAAAACTTGCTCATAACACATGCTCAAAACTTGATTATAACACATGCTTTAATCAAAGTACTTCAGACATATTCTACCCATAATTCTTGTTCAAGAACAAATAGAAAATGATATGCAATACAATATCAGAATATGTTATTTCCAAATACCACTCAAGGCTAATGCACTAATTACTTCACAAATATGCTTTTTTTTTATTAGTAAATGTATATTTAAATGGGTTTTTATCGAGGGACCCAAAATCTAATTATAAAAATAGCGGAGATCACTGAAAAACCTTAAGGATACAATAAAAATCCTTCCTTGAAGGATGCAAAATACATAAATCCTAACAACTTCCCACACAACAAGTGGGACTAGCATAGACAAGAAAAATAAGAAAGGGCCAACCTACCCAAAACCATCTATGCAAAGTACAACATAAGAGAAAAAATTTCAAACTGAAACAGGGCCATCCTGCCTAGGGTATCCTTATGACATGAAGAATGGATAAGAGTATCAGTGCCATACTACCCAGGGTATCCTTATGACATGAAGGATGGAGAAGATGATCAAGGCCATCCCACCCAAACAAAACATGCAAATAAAATTAAACCAGGGTTGACCCACACAAAATTATTTTAAAAATAAAATACGAGATACAAAAGCACTTAAAATGGGGAAAAAAAAAACCAATCCCACCTAAATTATGGAACTATTAAAACAAGACCATCCCACCCTCCACTAAAATTTAAAATTTAAATTCAAATATAATTGTTCCCACCGAGGACATCCTGGGATGCAGCAGAAGGATGCAGACCAGGAAGAAACTGCAAGGATGTAGTAGCATAGTTCAAAAACCAGCAAAATCCTAGAGAAGTCATAGCACCAGGCTAGAAAATCCCTATTCAGCAAGGATAACTACCCATAAGCTAAAGGATACAGAGAGAAAATTAGTGTAGAACCACGCACCACAGAAAATAGTTGGGGAGGTCCACGAAAACCTCAATATAAGGAGCCATAAAGCACAAGCTGCCAAAAAAAATGTAGGGCCTCCCTCAAGACCAAAAAAGCAACAATAACTCTAAATCAACATCCACCACCACCGACGAGTAGCTTCAAGGATCTAGAAGAGGATGACCAACAGGAAAATAGCAACAATCAGCACAGAGGCCCATCCCCAAGCCATAAAAAATGTTGAGAACCCACCACCAAGCCTACATCTAGAAACCCAAAGAGTAGCACCACAAGAATAAGCATGAGGTCCCATCCCAAGCCAAAAATAAACTATGAAGAGTTGCTCATGAAGCCAAACTCCCAAGCCATGATGCACTACACCAAAATAACCTTCGATCCTCAACTCCAAATAGGACCCTACAAGAAAATGGGATAGAGCAGCAAGCTCCAAGGAAAAGGAATCCTGAAGTAACTTAGGACTCCCAATGGAAGACCCAGGAAAAACCTGGGGATGTCCTGGAAAACCCTAGGGACGTCCTAGTTCACATGCACCATAAGAAAACCCTACCAAAAGGTATGAAAAGGGACAAACAAATGGGTAAGTGACCTCCCACCCCAAGGAGATCATCTGTAGCTACAACCATCCAAGGAGAAAGGGCAAAATGAATTCTAGGGAACTATGATAGAATCCAGGGATGTCCCAGAAAACCCCAAGGACGTCCCAAATATGATTTTTTATCTTTACAAATTTATCCAAATATCAATAAAAATTATGCATAAAATATACTCTCAACCCTAGCACATGTATTTCAATCTCATTCAACAATGAAGCACAACTTGTTCTCAAACCCAAGCACATATATTTCCACAACCATTCAACAATAATGCATACTTTGTTCTCAAACTCTATCTCTTATATTTCCAATAATTCACTTATATCTCCACCTTAATATTTCAAAATATTTTTCTCAAAACACAACCACCTTGGAAATAAGTTAAATCAACATACCTCAACAATACCTTGAAGATGATGTGCCTCTTAAGAACCTGTCTCAAATAATATTCTTTTCATGCACTTCAAAATATTAGCAAGACCCTTTTCACATGAACCTCTTCTCAAAATATGTGCACAATAATTCCTGAAAATAATCCTCTATAACTCTCCTTTGGTTTCTCAAGATAATGCCTTCAATTATAAACCAAACCCTCAAAAATATCAAGTGAAAATTACAAACAATAAAAAACTCAATACACCTTGTAACTCCCTCTTTCAAAATTTTCAACCTAAACCCTTCTACACTTAGACAATAATACAAATATAAAATAACTTTATACACCATAAAACTCCTTTCAATAGCAAACCCTTCTCACAATAATATGCAAATTATAACCAAAACCAATATATTACACAACTCCCACTTCTCATAAACCTTATAAAATATTTTTCAAATTAATCCAATGCATGCACCAAATGTATCCCACTAGGCTCTTTAATAAAATTAAATCAAGCACCTTTCTTCACTATCACGAATGCATACAGGTTTAATAAAATAAAAAATTTTGGACCTTAATATTGTTGCAATTCGAACCCGTGACCTCCAAGAGCTAGTGCTCACACAAGCACCTTCAACCAGTTGTGCTACCATAGCAGGTAGCACCAAATATAGGGGATGTCAAATATATCTATGATCTACGTTACCCAACCTTCAATGCTAATGAACAAAATGGTGTGAGAGGGTTTCAAACCCAAACGTCTACTGTAATAGTGCTCACACTAGCTAGTCGACCATTGGGCCACCCCATGTGGTTGGAAAAGTCTTAGGCACATAGAGTATATCAATGTTTAGTACTTGCACCCTTCTCAAAATGTTTTCCTTCTACCGTTCGTTGTCCTTCAACCTTAACACAAGATAATAATCGATTTTTGCATCAAAATATTAAAGCATAAACATTAGCACACACAAGAGTTTGGAGAAATACAACCATTTTTCTTTCATATATATGCACTTCAATGTTATTAGTTGAGTCGGCTCACATGCTTGAATTGGAGTTTAGACCTTGCTTTCAAATTGACATTGGCACCAAAAACCTTATGATAATATTATAATATTTAAAAAATATATTATAATAAGATTTTTAAAACTTTGTCCCACAAAGAAATATTAAACCTTGGTATTCTTTTTTTTGTTAAAGAAACTTTAACCCTGCATTTTCTTTAAACCTTTTGCTCTTAAAGAAATAATAAATGAACCTTGCTTTTTCTTAAAGCCAAAACCTCTTCTATAATATTTAAAAATAAATATTATAGACCATTTCTTTTTACCTTGCTTTTTCTTTGAGCCAAACAACTTTAAACCTCTTGGACCTTCTTTATAATATTTAAAAATAAATATTATAAACCATTTCTTTTCACCAATTTTATTTTGCTGTGAGATAAACCTTGCCATGCATAATTGTCTGACCAAGCTTTATTTTGACATCAAACCTTTGACATCAATTACAACTCAATATGATTGATATTTCCAACAATCTCCCCCTTTGTCATTGATGGCAACCCTTATAAAATATATTTTTCCCACCACTAGATTCCAAATATGCTCCCCTTACTTATTTCTCTTTCCCTTACTGAAAATCTCCCCCTTTGACATCAATGTCAAAGGGATCCTTTGGGGCTAAAAATAAGACTCTTAGCTCTGCCCCCTCACCACCTCCTCTCCTTGAGGTGATCAAGTTTGGGATGGGAGTAAGACTACTCCCAAATTTCCTCTAAGATACTGAAAAGTTTCCTTTGGATGTGGCTTAGTAAATATGTTCGCAATTTATTCCTTTGTAGTAATATATTCTAATTTGAATTGTTGATCCATCACCTACTCTCTCAAAAAATGATATTTTATTGGAATGTGCTTGGTCCTTGAATGCATCACTAGATTATTTGAAATTTTTATGGCACTTGTATTATCACAAAGTATGGATATGGGATGATCATGCTCTACTTTGAAGTCTTTTAAAGTTTACTTCATCCATAAAACATGTGTACAACAAGCAAATTTTGAAATATACTCTACTTCTACTATAGATAAGGATATTGATGCTTATTTTTTGCTTAGCCAAGAGACTAAACAATTTCCAAGAAAGAATGCTCCTCCACTCATACTTTTTCTATCATCAATACTACCTGCCCAATCTGCATTTGTGTATGCTATGAGAGTGAAATTATTATCCCTGGGATACCATAGTCCAAATTCCATAGTTCCTTTTAGATACCTAAGGATTCTCTTTACTACCTGTACATGTGTTTCCTTTGGTGTTGCTTGAAATCATGCCACTAATCCCACTGCCTACATTATATCTGGTCTTGTAGCTATGATATATAGTAAACTTCCAATCATGGATCTATACAATGTCTAATTTTCCTCATGAGATTCATCATATTTAATCAACTTGCATCTTGTAACCATGGGGGTACTCACTGGTTTGCAATCCTCCAGTCTAAATTTTTCAACATTTCTTTTATATACTTGGTTTGTGAGAGAAATATATCTTTTTCTAATTGTGAAATCTACAATCCAAGGAAGAAGGACAACTCACCAAGCATTGACATTTCAAATTTATTTTGCATACACTTTGCAAATTTTTGATACATCTTATCATTATTGCCTCCAAAAATGATATCATCCACATAGACCACCATAATCAACAAGCCATTTCCTTCATTTCTGATGTATAAATCATTGTCAACTATTCATTTTCTAAAACCCTATTCTTGAAGTTACTTATCCAATCTTGAATACCAAGTTCTGGGGGCTTTCTTTAGTCCATAAAGAGCCTTCTTTAATTTACATAATCTAGCTTATTCGTCAGGCTAAAACCCTCAAGTTGCTCAATGTAGACCTCTTCTTCTAAGAAACCATTGAGAAAATCTGATTTTACATCCATTTGATATACTTTAAAGTTTTTCAAACTTGAGAATGCCAAAAATATTCTTATGGCCTCAAGACGTGCGATAAGAGCGAATGTTTCTTCAAAATTAATCCCTTCAACCTATGCATAGCCTTTGCATACCGATCTTGCTTTGTTTCTAACTACTTGACCATATTCATTTAACTTATTTTTGTAAACTCATTTAGTGCAAATTACATTCTTGTCTTTTGGTCGTGGGACAAGTTCCCAAGTCTCACTCTTTTATATTTGATCCAACTCTTCATCCATTTCCTTGAACCAATATTTGTCTTCTCTTGCCTCATTGAAATCATTAGGTTCAAAATTTAGATAACAAAGAAAGATTTGCATGTTCACTAGTTCCTATTATTTTCCTCCTTGTTTGTCTTTCATATGGATTCCTAATAATAAAAAATTTTGGATGATTATTTTGCATATACCTGGATGGTGTCTTAGGTGGTGTTCTTTGTGTTTCATATTATTTTGATTCTTCACCTAATTCTTCTTGGCAAATTTCTCCTTCTTGATATACAATCTCTTGATCTGGTTCACTTGGTCCTATTTCTTCATCAACTCTTACATTTGTACTTTCCATGATTGTATGTGATATTTTATTATAGAATTTATAGGCTTTGCTCTTTGTGTAATATCCAAGGAAAATACCCTCATCGCACCTTGAATCAAACTTAACCAATTTTTCTCTTCTCTTCTAATGTAGCATTTGCTCCCAAAAACTCAAAAATACTTCATAGTAGTTGGTATTTCCTTCCAAAGCTTGTATGTGTTATAGTGCATAGTTTATTTCATTTATTGGCAGAGTAAAATAAGCACTTTAGCAATCTTTAGTTAATGAGTTGGTTTATCAACCAACTTAGGTGGTTCAACCAACTGAACCACCCAATGAGATGTATATAACCTTCATCTTTATCAATGATCAAATTGCTTTGCAGAATTGAATATGGTATTAGAGCTTAGGGGCAAATTATTGGTGACCACCAGTGGATAAGGCAGTTATTAATCATTCCTTGATGCTAGGTGATAGGCTAATGATTCTTGTCAAGAAACCAGATATAGAACCTGACCAGAATAACATAGCACAATAGGCAGACTAGACCAACTCTGACAGTCCTGACATAGACTAACTCTGATAGCCCCGTAGACTGACTCTGACAGCCCTAATGCAGACATAATCTGATAGCCTCGATGTACAACGACTCTAATAGCCCCAACATAGACCAACTATGATGAAGCAATGCTGACAGAGCAAACCCGAAACATGTGGTAAGGTTATAGATCGCACTCGGGACATGTGGCAAGGTTAGAGGTCATGTTTGGGACACATGGTAAGTTTAGGATACATGGCACAGTTTGGAGAAAAATATTGTGAAGGAGGTGACTGCCCGAAGGTAGTCATCTTACTGCCATTGTCTCCTCCATTTTCAACAAGGAAGAACGTATCATAGGATGCATGTGGGATAAAATCTACGAATTTTTTTTTTTTAAACAACTGATCGTTGCACCCGTTTTTAAATATTGGTGGATGCTCTTTCCTATCTAGCCTAGTGTGTAGCGTTCTTGATCAAATGTGCTCGGTGGTAAGGCAGAGGTGCTAATTTTGAATCTCATGGAGGGATTTCCCACATGCAACATGTTTTTACACAATGTTTTGTTAGAAACATTTAATTGTCAAGCAATTTTTGTCAGCAAGTTTTTTGTTGACAATTTTTGACAGTTTTTTGTTCTATCAAAATTTACAAAGGAAGGGCCTAGTTATTATTATTATTTTTTTGCCAACGGAGGGCAATTTTTGTTCCACAGAGGGCATCACCATCTTCAAGAGGTATTTTTTACCACCAACATCCTTTGTTCATTCCTTTCAAGATAGCTTGGAGAGATAAGTTTTTTTTAATTCTTAAAAGGAATAGCACATTTTTTCCTTCTTGCATAAAAAATGGTGGATTTATAGGATTCTTTCTCTTGCACAATAAAAAAAGGAGAAACAAAAAGAAAAATTGATGATTTGAAAACTAGTAATGTAATCAGTGTATTTTTGGTGGTAACCAAAACCAAAGGATTTAAATTTTTGTGGCCACTTGTGATTGTATCTTGCATCTAAATTTTCTTTTTTCATGCATTTTCAATAATAAAGTAATAAAACAAAACAAGTAAAGCAAAGACCCCAAATTTTTACACTTATTTGTGCAATTTATTGCACAACAACGTTCGGTATTTGTGATACCTTTGGCCCACACTTACAGGTAATGTTGTTGTTCTTTGGGCCACTGTATTCGCCGCCTAACATAGCTGCAACAATGAAATTTGAGCTTGTTCTCTATTAATCATTGGGTAGAAATTATGTAAACCAGTTCAATTGTTCACTTCATTTCATACCCACATTGTGATTGTTGTTAGGCATAAATCCTGACGAAATTTTTTCCAAAGTGTTTAGAGGAAGTTACGCCCCACACATGACGAATAAAATTTCTATGGTAGGTGTCATTAACAACACAATGCCCTTTTAGTATTGCCTAAGTTTAATGTATCATGATTCTCATATGTACTTATAGTCTCCCTCATGTAAGGGCGGGTACATATTGAGTGGTGTGTTATTCATATATACCTATAGTCTCCCTCATGTAAGGGCGGGTATATTTTGAATGGTTATGATATATTTATTTGGTAGGTATAAAGAAAGGGAGACCAATTGGTGATATAAGGAACCTTCACAATGGCCACTGTTCACAAGTATCTCTTAGATTCACAGTTGTTGAAAGGTCCTAACTTTGTTCCATGGAAGACAAATATGAGAGCCATTATTCAGGTGGAAGATTTATGGGATGTAGTGACTGGCACTACAACACGCCCTCCAATAATAGGAACAGATCAAGAATCTTGGTATAAGAAGGAAAAAAGAGGTCTCATTTTTCTCCTACTTTCTACTACAGATGAGGTCCAGCATCATATCTGTGATGCCAAAACCAATAAGGAAGCTTGGGATGTTTTGATTACTGTGTATGAAGGAAAAAATCAGTCCACTATTCTACACCTTCAAACTCAACTACATACCCTCAGTATGAATTCTAGGGAGACAGTTGATCTATTCCTTTGTAGAGTGGCGGACTTGAAAGCAAAATTGAATGCTATGGGAAAACCAGTGGATGATGATATCTTGAACTCTGTCATCTTGAGAGCATTGCCAGATTCCTACAAGATGTTGCTCATTTCTCTCAACATTTTTGGTAGACAAGTATCTTTTGTGGAACTGGTAAATTTGCTTCAAACTAAGGAGGCAAATCAGGTTTAGAAATATGAGGTGCCAGATAATTCCCTTTCCACCCAAAAAATGAGTAAGAAACAAGGTCAGTTTCAAAAAGGGGCTCCTCTTCCAATGGAAAAGGGAAACAAAATCAGTAGAAGGATAAACAATATTACAAGATTTGTGATATGAATAACCATGACACCAATAGGTGTTGGTTCAAAAACAAGCAAAAAAATGACCAACCTCATAGGAATAAAGGCAAAGAGAAAAATAAATATAAAAAGAAACATAAGCAACCTAAGGGCCATGTTGCTTATGCTGACTCCAACTCAGACTCAAATTCCCCTGATTCTGATTAATATTATGACTCTAAAAGAGCAAACAAGGTGCTCATGACCCATACTACATCCTCCCAAATAGACGGTGTCTGGTATATGGATCCAAGTGCTAGTAAGCACATGGTAAGGGATAAATCATGGTTTGAAAAAATTGAGGAGAAAGAAGGTAAGCTCATCACCATTGTTGACAATCAAGTCTACCAAGTAAAAGGTGAATGGGATGTTTCTGTCACTCTTTCATATGGTAATTTTAGATAGAGAAGGTGCTCTATGTCTCTGGATTAGCCAATAATATATTATTTGTTCCTCAGATGTTGTATAGAAACATGGATGTTGTGTTTCAAGTTGTGAAAGGTAAAAAAAGATGTTTTATCACCCAAAAAGGTAAACATGTTGCCACTGGCTCCTACAAGCATGGCTTGTTCATTCTAGATGCTCTTTCAACTCTTCATGTTGCTCTATATGCAACTACAAAGGAGACTACTTCTCTCTGGCATAAAATATATGGGTATCTAATTTTAGGATATTTGCTCGAATTACGCAAATATGAGATGGTGAGAGGTCTTCCCCACCTTTCATCCATCTTACCAGTTTGCTCGGATTTATTAGAAGGGAAGCAACATTGGGTATCTTTTGAATTTATCTCTTCTAGAGCTAATAAACCTTTGGAGTTGGTATACATCGATTTGTGTGGTCCTATGCCAACCAGTTATGGTGGAAAGAAGTACTTTCAATTGTTCGTTGATGATTACTCTTGAAAGATGTGGGTTTTCTTCCTTCAATTGAAATCAGAGGTATTTTCATACTTTCGACACTTCAAAAAACTTTTTGAAAAAGAGTTTGGATGTTTCATCAAAACCCTCCACTCAGATCGAGGGGGAATATACTTCCACAAATTTTTCATCATTTTTGAAAGAACATGGGATTAAGAGACAACTGAAAATAGCCTATACACCTCAATAAAATGGAGTTGCTGAGAGAAGAAATCATTCCATTATAGAAATGGTTCAATATATGCTAAAAGGATCATATCTTGAGGATCAGTATTGGGCAGAAGTAGTAAATATAGCATCATACCTCCTGAATAGAGCACCCATAAGGGCTCTACAGGGTAAAACTCCACAAGAATCACAAAGTGGTAAGAAACCCTCCATTTCTAATTTAAGAGTTTTTGGATGTAAGACATTCATGCACATCCCAAAATAGAAAAGGAAGAAGTTAGATGAGAAGACTCTGAAATGTATCTTCCTTGGTTATTATGAGAATTAAAAGGGATATCACTTGATAGATCCTATAACCAAGAAGACACATATAAGTAGATATGTAGTATTTGATGAAGCTTCCACATAATATATCACATCTACAGATGTATATCTTGAAGAATAAGAGGAACCTAAGAAATAATGCTCATCCCCAAAGAAGAAGGTTCCAAAATGGTATACTAGTACACTAAGAGATTCTAAACTAAATACACTTCTATATCTAACTCAAGACAGACCTTGCACTCGGAGTATGACACAACAGAGATAAAAGAAGAGGCTTCATCTACAAAGGTTGATGAAATTTACCAATAGTTTGATGATCTATATGTATATGCAAAAGAATACAGAGACATAGATATGTAAAATGAATGGGTTTATATGATAGAATTGGATGCAAATGAACTTGCAATAGTTCAAGATGCACTTAGTGAGCCTAAATGGAAGGCTTCTATGGAGGCAGAACACACATCTCTCATGAATAATAATACATGGAAGCTAGTCAATCTACCTATAGGAAATAAGCCCATTGGCTGCAAATGGGTGTTCAAAGTAAAGTATAAGGTAGATGGTACTATTGATAAGCATAAGTTCCATCTTGTTACAAAGGGCTATGCTAAAAAAGAAGGCATAGACTATGAAGAAAATTTTGTCCCTACTGCAAAGATGACTACCATTCGAGTACTCTATGCCATGGCCACTCAGTTTAGGTGGAAGTTGCATCAAATGGATGTTAAAAGTGCCTTCTTGAATGGTTACTTAGATGAAGTATACATGACTCAACTAGAAGGATTTGTGGTTGAAGGGAAAGAACAAAAAGTTTGTAGATTGATCAAATCCTTGTATGGGATCAAACAAGCTCCTCGAGATTGGTACATCAAGATAGACAGTCACCTAGTGCAACATGGATTCAAAAGAAGTCCTTCAAATGCAAATATCTATGTTAAGAATAATGGTTCTGATATAGTGATTCTGGTATTATATGTAGATGATCTGATCATAACAGGAAATTTATAAAAAATGATTGATGTATTAGAATATGATTTGAAACAATACTTTGAAATAACAGATCTAGGACTTCTTCACTATTGTCTTGGTTTGGAAGTGACTCAGAAAAAGCATCATATCAGAGTAACACAAAAGAAGTATGCCAAGATATTAGTCGACAAATATCAGATGACTAACTGTAAGTCTAAAGCAACTCCAATGGAGCAAGAATTTAAGTTATCACAATATGATGAATCACCTAAGGTAGATGGCACTCTCTATCACCAAATGATTGGGAGTCTCATATATCTAACCAATCCCAAGTCGGATCTCAGTTTTGTTGTGGGTTATCTTTCACGGTTCATACAGGAACCCAAGGGAAGTCATTGGAAAGAAGCAAAAATAGTTCTACATTATGTCCATGGTACAACAAATTTTGTCTTGGAATACAAAAATAATAAGTTCTATCTACAAGGATACATGGACTCCGAATATGTTGGATCCATTAATGATCGAAAGTCAACTTCTGGAAACATCTTTCATCTTGGGTATGGTCCTATCTCTTGGCATAGCAAGAAGCAACAGGTGGTTGTTATATCTTCTACAAAGGCAAAATATCACATTGCTAGTTTAGCATTCTGCGAGATAATATGGTTACATTGCATTCTTACAAACATGGGCCTTCCAAAGAATCTTCCACTGCATTTATTTTACGATAATCAAGGTGTTTTGAATCTTGTCAAGAATCCAATTTTTCATGATCGCACCAAACACATTGACACTCATTGTCATTTTATTCATGATGAAGTTCCAAAGCACAACATACAACTCCAATACATTCCCACTGATGCACAAGTTGTAGATATCTTCACCAAGGCACTTGCCCGTGTCAAATTTGAATTATTTCGCAATACTCTTGGTATTTGCCAATAATGTAATAAGGGGGATGTTAGCATATCATATAGTGCATAGTTTATTTCATTTATTGGCAGAGTAAAATAAGTGCTTTAGCACTCTCCAATTAATGAGTTGGTTTGCCAACCAACTCAGGTGGTTCAACCAACCGAACCACCCAATGAGATGTATATAACCTTCATCTTTATCAATGATCAAATTGCTTTGCATAATTGAATAGTATGGGGTTTTGTGATGATTTACTCTTACTTGAGCTCTATTGATGATATAAAAAGTTGTATGAACTACCTCTCTCCAAAAACCATATGAAATATTAGACTCATTTAACATAGCTCTGGCCATATTCTCAACAGTTCTATTTTTTCTTTCAACTACTCTATTTTGTTGTGAAGTCCTTGCTACTGAGTACTCTCTTTTGATTCCATTTTGTCCACAAAATTCTATGAATTCACTTGAAGTGAATTCTCCTCCTCTATCTAATCTTAGACACTTGATATTTTTACCTGTTTCATTTTCTACTAGAACCTTGAATGTTTTGAACTTCTAACTTTTCTCTTAAGAAGGTTACCCAAGTCATTCTAGAGAAATCATCTATAAATAGTATGAAGTAACTTTAACATTGTAAACTCTTTGTCCTTGTAGGACCACATAAATTAGTGTGAACTAGTTCCAATGGTTGGGATGAAGAAAACTCTTTTGAATTGAAACTTGTTCTTGTTTGCTTACCATGCTGACATTGTGCACAAATTGTACTTGGGGGTCTTTTTATCCTAGGTAAATATTTGACTGCTTGTTTGTTGCTTATTCTTACTATGTTTTCAAATTTTAAATGATCTATTATTCTATGCAATAACCAGCTCTCATTTTATTGTGATAAAATACATTTTTCTCCTTTAATCTCACTTAACATGTAGAGATTTTTTGTAGTTCTACTGGCATCTGCAACAAGCTTTCCTATCTTGGATCTCCTGATCTCATATCCATTTGGATGAAAAGTTATTGTGTCCCCTTGATCACAAAGCTAACTTACACTTAGTAAATTGTGCTTCAATACCTTAACATACAACACATTTTTTTATTTTTGGTTTTCCATTGTCTAAACTTAAAGTACCTTTTCTAACAATTTTAGTTGAAGCATTGTCACCAAACTTTACTGATACTCCATTGATTTCTTGAAGAGAAAGCAATTTACTTTTGCCACCAGTCATATGGCTTGAACAACCACTATCAACATACCACTGATTTCTCTTATCTTGTAAATGAAGAGTTGTTTGTACCAACTTTGACTTCTATTTTTCTTATTCCACTTTCTTTTTCCAAACTTTTGAGGTTGTATCCTTTTGAACCTTTTGATCTTCCCTCTTTTTTCTTGATTTAGAAAACATTGTTTTACACCATGTCTTTATGCCCGAAATTATTACATTTGTAACGTATGATGTTGCTATTCATGAGAAGTGTAAATGAATTAAAATTTCTAACATCATTTTTTATACTGATCATGAAATGTATAGCTTTATGACCATATTCATTACATGAGAAACAATAACTATGGAAGAAGTATTGAAACCTGTTTGATTTCCTTAGATGATATAGTCTATTTTTGTAATTGACTTTTGTCCATGATGATTCTTTGATCTCTTCCTCCTTGGTGTTTTTACTCCTTTTTAGTTCATCAGCATAGGTCATGGATCCATCATCAATTATTTTCTTTGATATCCCTATTGAGCTTGATTCTTCCTTTTGTAATATTATTTCTTGTTGTGACTTCCTCTTAGAATTTTCAACTTTCTTTCTCAAAGAGACAACCTCATTTTCTAGATTTTCACATTCCAACTATTTTTCCTTTAATTTCTTAATCATTACTTCTTAAATTCTTCTTGCCTCTTCAACTTTAACCTTTAGGTCATTGAGATATTGTAGAAACCTTGTCTTTGTTTCTTCATCCTTTTGTACTTGAACCTACAATTCAACTAGAGTAGCAGTAAATTCCTTCTCTAAGTCATCCAATTCTAAGTATCTTTTGTTGATTTCAACCAAAGGAGCAACCTCTATCATTTGAGTGGCCATTGTGTGTTCTTGTAAGATCTTTCTTTAAGCTATTAGAATTTTTGAAGGATCCTTATCTTATACCAATTGAATAACACAAGATTATACTGAGAGGAGGGTGAACAATATAAGATAAACTTTTTCTTTTCTTTAAAAAACAATATTAACCAATGTTATCAATTGCAATATCTTTCCAAAGAAGTGTTAATCAATATCATCAATAGCAGTAGCAAATAATTACACATATCATCACACACAAGAGAGTGTTGGAAAATTGAGAAAGTTTTGTTGGCATTGATGTCAAGAGGTTGATATCCAAGTTTCATCGTCATTAATGTCATCAGGTTGTTTTTCCAAAAGGCAAGGAAGTGAATAAAAGAAATAGGATATAATATTTATTTTAAATATTATATGCCTAAAATATTGAAGACCCAAGGAAGGAGGAGCAAGTTTAAAAACAAATAATAATATTATAATATTTAATATTATAATATTTCGGGCAACAGGATGAGATGAAAAAAACAAGGTCTAAGGAATCATTAAAATAATATTTCCTTAACAAACCCCATTGAGCAATTTTTAAATGATTTAATTTAATTTATTTAAATTAAAATATTTTAACCTATGGTTAAAATTTTAATTTAAATAAACCAAAGGCACCAAAGGTTTCAAAGGTTTTAAAATTTAAATTTAATTTTGAATTGAAATTCAAATTTGGGCCGATGAGTCAAGTGCAAAGGAAAACATGTATAAAAATCGAAAAACAATTTTTCATTGTATCCCCTCATCTATGCTATCGAATGCCATGCTATGCTAATGCTATATATGATTTTTTGTGTGCTGCTTTGCTAAGTGAGAAGAGAGGTTTTGTGGCTTTAAAACTTTAAGAGGTATTCCTTGGTTGAAGTGTAAGTGACACAATTAAAATATTCCATAGCGTTCGGTAGCGCAGTCAGTGGCCAAAAACTTTATAAGGTGCTCGCACAACAAAGTTTGTGGTTTCAAATCCCTGTGCAACTCGTTTTGTGAAGGAGGAAGTCATTTTTTTTGTTCCTTGAATCCTGCGAAGGCATAAGGGGGTGTGTGTGAACTAAGGTTTATGTGTGGGCATGTATACCAATGGTAGCCTAGCCTTGGGATAAGGAACTCAATGGAACTTGGTTGTAATTTCGAGTTTGGGCACAACATGCACAATATTTTTGAGACATGGACCAAAGACTAAGGTAAGCATTTTTTTATTATTATTTAATTTCATCGAAGTTTGGGAGGCAAAAGTTTTATAAAGGCCATATGATATTTTTGCATAGTGGAATGCATAGGGATTTCTCAGGTTAATTAAAAATTATTTATATTTTTGTTACTTAGAAAAATAAATAAAGGTTTGGATGTTATTTTGAAATTTTAGAGTTATAAGGGTCAATAAAAGAATTTGATTTTATTTTTTGGATTTTATTTTGAAAGGTTGGAGTTTATAAGGTGTTAGTAAAGGAACTTGATTTTTGAATATTATTTTGAGAGTTTGGAGTTTATAAGGTGTTAGTAAAGAAACTTGATTTTTGAATATTATTTTGAGAGTTTGGAGATTATAAGGTGTACTTGAGATTTGATACTTTTGTATGGTGAAATAATTATTGGGGAGAATATTTATATGGATAATTTGAGATAGGTTGTTGTTATCTAACCTCAAAATTAAAAAAGATAATTTTATTGTGATTAAGACAGGTTTTGAAGATATATCTCTATCAAAACAAAAGTTATGGTAACATCATCCTTATGAGTGAAATATTATTGGATTGAATGTTGTGAAATGCAAAGGTGGAGTGAAAAGGATTGTTTGATAAGCATTGTTGGAAATGTTTGAGTGAGTTTTCATGTGCATTATTTGTGGATGTTGAAATAACATGAGTATCATTGTTATGTGATATTGAGAACAATATTGAACTAGGATTTGTGAAAGAACAAAAGTATCATTGTTATGTGAGATTGAGAACTATCTTGAACTAGGGTTTGTGAAAGAACATGAGTATAATTGTTATGTAACATTGGAATCATCTTGATTCAAGGTCTGAGTTCCATAGTGTGAGTTGTTGGAAGTATAGTGAAACACATGTTTAGGGTTTGTAAACAAGTTGTGTTTCATTGAGTGGATGTTTGAGTGAATTTGGTTGAGCATTATCAATTGAAAGTATTGGAGTGATAGTTCAAGTTTTGTGAAACAAATTATATTTTATTTTTGAATTGATTTGATTTTAAAAGTGATAGAGAATTTTGTTGAGTAAAAAATATTATGAGTGTGAAATATATTGAGTCTTTGATAATTCTCTATATGTTTTTGTGGTTAAACAAGATTATGAGTGAAACTTGTTTGTGTGATTGAAGAGGTTTTTTGAAAGAGATTAAGTTGAGTTTTGTAAGCAAGTATTGCAGTTGTTTGAGTAAGATTTTGTGAAAGCTTGTGAGCATATTTGAGTAAGTCCTAGAGGGGACTTAAGGGCAGATTTGAGGTAAGTCTTGGTAAAGAATTTTTTAGCATATTTGAGTTAAGTCTTAGTGAAGACTTGTTGAGCATATTTGAGTTAAGTCTTGGCGAAAACTTGTTAAGAAAATTTGAGGTAAGTCTTGGTGAATACTTCTTGAGTAGATTAAAGGTAAGTCTTGGTGAAGATTTGTTGAGAAAATTTAAGGTAAGTATTAGTGAAGAATTGTTGATCAGATTGGACAAGTTCTAGGGAAGACTTGTTGAGTAGATTGGACATATTCTAGGGAGTACTTGTTGGGTAGATTTGAGGTAAGTCTTGGTGAAGACTCATTGAACATATTTGAGTTAAGTCTTAGTGAAGACTAGTTGATCAAATTGGAAAAATTCTAGGGAGGACTTTTTGGATAGATTTGAGGCAAGCCTTGGTGAAGACTTTTTGAGAATATTTGAGGTAAGTCTTGGTGAAGACTTATTGTGCATATTTGAGGTAAGTCTTTATGAAGAATTGTTGAGTAGATTGGACAAGTTCTAGGGAGGACTTGTTGAACATATTTGAGACAAGTCTTAGTGAAGACTTAAGAGAAGATTGAGAAATTTCTTGAGAGGAATTGAGGGCATATTTGAGGTAATTCTTTGACAAGAGTTGAGAGTAGAGTTGATTGATTGATTTGTTTAAACTTTGAGTTAAGGCTTGAGGCAGATCTAAGCAGATTTGATTTGTGATTGGACCAAGCTTTGTGTTAAGGCTTGAGGACATATTTGAAGACAGATTTTGGTGTATATTTAAGGTAATATTTATGCTAGACCAGATAAATACTTGTGAGTAGATTTGTGCTATAGAAGATAGTTTTTAGTACAGATTTGAGACAGAGATTGAGTAGAGTTGAGAGAAACCTTTGGAGGTGACATATCAGAGGATATTAATCTCTAGTGGATAGAGATCCATTAGTTAAGGTAGTGAGGACAAAGGTATATTTTTGAGAGATATCCACAATCTAGTGCAGTGATGGTAGTAGTCTTCTAGAATATCACCAGCCAAAGCAAAGGAGAAGGAGTTCTCCTGTGGATAGATATCCATGAACCAATAGAGGGGAAAGAGTTCTCCTATGGATAGAGGTCCATAAAATTGATTATGGGATTGGTATATCCTTTGGACAGAGGTCCATAAATATTGTAATAGGTAAGAATTCCCAAGAGATTTATTGAGAAAATTTTAGTGAAAGAGTTTCTCTGTGGAGTAGCCCACATTGGGTGAACCACGTTAAATTGGTGTCTCTATTGTGTGTGATGATTTGTGCATTCCTTAGGTCACTCCCTAAGAGGTATAGTTAAAATATTTCAACCATAGAAGAAACAAAAGATATTGAAACTTTGACAAGGGATATGTTACATGGAACTCTCTCAGATTTTGAGATGAGAATAGGAAAGGATCCTATCCCCCAGAAAGAAGTAGCTTTTAAATTTACAAAGAAGACAAAGGATAAGAAGTCAAACTCAAGTAATGAGTTATTCAGTGATTAAGAATCAAACTATGGCAGAAGGAACAAGGACATAAGAAAGTATAAAGGTAAGATAATTGTGGTAAATATGGTCACTATGCATCTGATTGTACAAAAGCTAGAAGTAGCAATAATAAAGAAAAACATGATCATAATATCAGGGAAATAAAAAATACAAGTATCAAAAGGAAATCAAGGATGGACATGGAAAGAAAGGAAATAAGTTTTTCCAAAGGCATAAGAAGAGTTTTTATGTAGATAAGATAGGCAAGAGTTCAAGTGATAGTGATGAAAGGTCCTAAGATAATGAAGAAGAAGAAATTCTATTTTTGACAATAGAAAAAGAAGATGTTAAGAAAAAGGTAAAAAGGGAACCAATAATTCTCAAGTGTTTTAGGTGTGGTAACTTTGGTCATCTTGAATATAATTGTACAAGGAATGGGTTCATTTTCAGTGAGTATGAATATGAAGATGCTCTTGAATGTCCAAAAGAAGAAATTCTATGCTATGCAGTACATGACACATGAAAGATAGGGGCATGGTTTCACCAATAGAAATTTTAGAAATGGGTATCTCTTTCAAGGGTATTGTCACTCTTGTAATCATTTTGGTCATAAGGTAGTTAACTATAGGGTTCATGACAAGAATGGATATGGCCTCACCAGGAGGAACTACAAAACATTTTCACCTTCAAGGAATCACAAAATTAAGTGTTATGAGTGCAATAATGTTGGGCATATGGCTACGTAGTGTAAAATATAATTTCTAGAGACAAGTAGGAACATGAATATTCAGAGAAATCAAAGGGATCAGTTGAGGAAGAAGGTGGACAAAGAAAAAGTGCAATGTATGTTGGGAGTAGAGATACTCCCACCCCAAAATAAACCACCTCAAGGAGAGGAGGTGGAGAGGGAGTGAGTATGAGTCTTATATTTAGCCCCAAAGGATGCCCTTTGTCATTGATGTCAAAAGGGGATATATTTAAGTTCCTGGGAGAGCATTTAGTTAGGGGGAGCAGAACTGAAAAAGGTAAAAGAAATGGTTAAAGGAAAAAGAGTTGCCATCAATGACAAAGGGGAAGATTGTTGGAAATTTTTGCAAATTTTTTTTTCAATGATGTCAAGAGGTTGATATCCAAGTTTCATCATCATTAATGTCATCAGACTGTTTTTCCAAAAGGCAAGGAAGTGATTAAAAGAAATAGGATATACTATTTATTTTTAAAATTATATGCCTAAAAGAGGTCTAAAATATTGAAGATCCAAGGAAGGAGTAGGTTTAAAAAGAAATAATGATATTATTATATTTAATATTATAATATTTCGGGCAAAAGGATGAAGTGAAGAAAACGAGATCCAACGAATCATTAAAATAATATTTCCTTGAAAAAACCCATTGAGCAATTTTTAATAGATTTAATTTAATTTATTTAAATTAAAATATTTTAATCTATGGTTTAAATTTTAATTTAAATAAACCAAAGGCACCAAAGGTTTCAAAGGTTTTATAATTTAAATTTAAATTTGAAATTTGAAATTCAAATTTGGGTCGATGGGTCAAGTGTAAAGGAAAACTTGTATAAAAATAAGAAAATTATTTTTCATTTTATCCCCTCACCTATGCTATCGAATGCCATGCTATGATAATGTTATATGTGAATTTTCGTGCGTTGCTTTGCTAAGTGAGGAGATTTCTTGGCTTTAAATTTTTAAGAGGCAGTCATTGGTTGAAGTGCAAGTGACACGATTAAAAGGTTTCATAGCACTGGGTAGCGTAGTTGGTGGCCAAAGACTTGCTAATGCGCTTGCACAACAGAAGAGGAATTACCTCCCAGACCACCTTCACACCGACTTAAGGAGGAGGACTTTCTATCTTCTGAGGCTTACAAAGCTTTGGCTGAGAAGGTCAAGGCAATTGAGAGGCAAGACACGACTGTCTAAAAGCCGACACTGAGGAAAATTCACTTTGAACCTTTAGATCCCTCGATACCTACACCCCCATACCTGAAGCATTTTGAGATACCCAGGTTGGACAAATTTAAGGGTGATGAAGATGCGCAAGAACATGTCACGAGATTTTTGGATGCTTGCTTCTAGATAGAGAACAATGATGCATTATTGTTTCATACATTTGTCATGACACTCTCTGGGTTGGATCGAGAGTGGTTTAATCAGCTAAATAAGCATAACATACCAAATTTTGAGCAATTATATGATGCCTTTCTTGAACGCTATTCCTTCGACATCAAGAAATAGGCCAACCTTTTCGATTTGGCTGGGCTAGCTCAGCCCTACGACGAGCCAATATAATAGTATGGGAAAATGTGGAGGAGATTAATGGTAAAGTTTCCATTCCTAATCCCTGCCATAGAATTAACCCGAATGTTTACAAATATTTGTGCCAAGCACATCTCGCTACTATTGCAGCTGCAGTAGTATGCCACATCCAAAGAAGCTTGGGCGCAAGCCAAGGTAATTGAGGATATCAAGTTGCAGGAAGGAAACTTGAAGCTAAAAACTAGGAAAAAGGGATATAAGAAGAGTACCTCAAAACAACAGGGCAAGTAGGCCCATGTGAATCAGGTGGTACCGAATCTCCAAAATGAAGATAAGGGGCAAAAGAAATAGAATTATCAAGTTCATCCCCCTCCTGTGCAATACGACCAGTGCAAAAATAACTACAAGGGCATGAACAAAGAGCAACGCCCACCTCGCATATTTACGCCATTGACAGAATCAATGACATCGATATTTCGTCAGCTCTGTGAGGCCAAGGCAATAAGATTGCCCAAAGTCAAAATGCTTGATCTAAATCAGCCCAAGCCCAAAGACTATCAGGAAGAGTTGTTTTGCATATTTCATAGAGTGAAAGGCCATGACATCGAGGTGTGTTGGTCCTTCAAACACATTGTGCAAAATATGATAAACAAGGAAGAGCTTGTAGTACTAGGAAATCCCCAAGTGCTAGACAACCAAAACATAGGGATTTTTAAAAATCCATTACCTAACCATGAGGCACCCCGTAACCACATTGGCCACGTCAATCAAGTATGATTTGAACCACCTACCCAAAGGTTCATCATCATGGTCAATGTTGTTACCATAAACGGGAGGTACGAACGACCGAATCAACCTCGTGCTCCCATTCAAATACAAGCCATGCCCCAACAACGACAAGTACAAAATATTCTAGGCCCACCAACAAGATCGATGGTGACCTTTAAGAGTAGGTTGGTTCAAAACCTATAGATGACTCCTATGAAATTGTCGATATATGAGCTTATACAGTAGTCCCCTAGGCACAGGGAGACTCTTATGGGCATTATGAGGTCCATTGAGGTACAATCCTAGGATGCACAGGCATTCACGAACTTTGTGGAGCACGTACAACACTGCCAGGAACCAATGATCCAATTCTATGATCATGAAGTAAAAATAGTTCCTGCAAGTGTGGATGATCCGCCACTACATATCATTGCATGTATTAACTATGTGTCATTAAAAAGGGTCTTTATTGACACTAGTTCGTAAATCAATATAATCACAACTAAGGCACTGCACCATTTGAAATTGCCTAAAGCACTCATTGTACGAACCACCTTTACATTGAGAGCGTTTAATGACACACTATGCTCTACGGTTGGCATGATTGTCCTACCTATTCAGGTGGGACTAAAGACCATTCTCGTAATGTGTCACATGATAGAGGGTGCCTTGTAGTATAACATCCTACTGGGGAGGCCTTGGATTCATGAAATGCATTGTGTTCCCTCGATATTACATCAGTGTGACAAATATATACATGAGGGACAAGTTCACATGGTTTCATCAGATGAAGAACCATTCAAGTTCATGAACTTAGTAGATTTGCCACGGGGTTTCATGATCCCATCAACGCACTTGGACATACGACCCATGTCGTCGGTGAGGGTTCCAAGAGGTAAATAGGTGGTGCATGTTCAACCATTGGTATCTGTAGCAAACAAATATGAACTAAGATAATTATAATCTTCTATAGCAAACAAACTCTCAAGATTTTTTTGACCATGCCTGTTTCCTTGATGTGTCATCTCATATTTACTATCACTGAAACCATTGCAATATCCTGATCTGTGATCTCTTTGACCACACACAAAGCAATGTTCTCTTTCACCTTCTATTCCTAGGAATAGATGTTCTTCCTTTTCATCATTTGATTTGTCTCTATCACTATGATATGAGCTATCACTTGCTTCTACAATGTAGTAATATTTATTTGCCTTACGAAAAAATTTCTTCTTCTCATACCTGTTTTTCTTGAATTTGTCATCTTTTTCATTCTTATGGTTTCCATCTTCTTTGAACCTATTTTTTATCATCACTATTTTCTTCATGTGGAAACTTGTTTGCATAGTGACCAATATCACCACACTTGTAGCTTTTGAATTTCCTTATATCTCTAAAATTCCTCGAGTCCTTATTCCTTTTGATGAAGTTAGCTTCCTCATTATTTTATAAAAATCTATCTATTTATGAAACTTTTCCTTTCTCTTTTTTTGAAGCCTTGAATGCAATCTCTTTTATTGGATCTTGATGCTTACTTACCCTCATCTCATAAGTTGTGAGAGTACCTTGCAATTCTTTCATTGTTAGCTTGTTGATATCCATTGTTTCTTCTATTGCTAAAACCTTAGAATCATATTTCATGGGAAGTGATCTCAAAACCTTTTTAGTAACTTTTGATTCTTTCATCTCAAAACCTAGGCCTCTCATGGTGTTAGTAATATCATCAACATGAAGTAAAAACTTTACAATATCTTTAGAATCTTCCATTTTCAATTCCTAAATTTTTTTTCTATGAGTTTGTAGTTTTGCCAACTTTACCTTGGAATCTCCTTCATAATTATTCCTCAACTTGGTCCACATATCATTAGTTGAAGTACATACCATGACCTTTGCAAAATCCATATCACGTAGCCCACTCAAAATATAATTCATTGCTCTTGCATTTATCTCAACCAATTTCTTAGTAGTCTTATATTCCTCGGGATCACCTTCAACCCTATACTCTTTTTCAACCATTTGCCATACCTCATATCCTTATGATACCAAGTAGTTCTTCATCCTCATGCTCCAGAAAACATAATTGTTACCATCAAACAATGGAGCCTTATTTGAAAATAATTGATTCTGTGAAGCCATCTGTGTTCTTGTAGAATATGCCCTCAATTTGTTAGCCTTTTCAAAGGAACCCGCTCTGATACCAATTGAAGAACATAAGCTTATACTGAGAGGGGAGGTGAACAGTATAAGACCACTTTTTAATTTCTTTCCAAACTAATATCAATTAATGTCCTTAATTGCAATAACTAAATATAGCAGTGTGTACTAATAACCCATATAATAGTAGTAAGCAAGAGCACAAGTCACCACACAATTGAGACAAAAAAATTTACGTGGTTCACCCAATGTGGGCTACTCCACGGAGAAAATATTTTACTTAAACTTTCTCAATAAATATCTTTGGGAATCACTCTCAATTACAATTTTTATGGATCTTTTTCCAAAGGAGAAATCTTTCCCTTCTGCTCTGGCTATGTGATCTTCTAGAAGACTTTGTCTCTCTGTTTCACTTACTGGTGGACCTCTCTCCACTTGAAGACTCCTCACTCATATCTGTCTTCAACTGTCTTGGCTATTGGATCTCTATCCACTGAGACTCTGTCCTCTGTTGGCAATTTTGGGTACCTTGGGTACATTACCTTTGCTCAAGTGTATAAGTTGTCATTGATGTCAAGAATATTTTGAAGGAATTTGATTTGATGTAAAATAATTTGTTTTGATGAAGGTTTGGCTTGACAGGTTCGAAAGAAAGTAAGTTGGAAAAATGTCACGATATCACGACATGTCACATTTTCACGACTTAAGCAGGAGAGAAAAAGCTTTTTATAAAAGTGTCGCGATATCGTGACATGTCGTAGTTTCACGACTCAAAGAGGAGAGAGAATGTTCGGAGTCAAAAATGTTGCGATTTCGTGACATATTGCAAGGAAGGTTGTTCGGACAAAAAAGTGTCACGATTTCGCGACATGTTGCAGGAGAGAGAGTCCAAAAGAAAAAGTGTCACGATTTCATGACATAATGCAGAAAAGAGAGTCCGTAGTGTGAATTGTCGCAATTTCGTGACAAGTTCAAAGAGAGAGAAAGTAACATGAAAAGTGTCATGATTTTGTGACATGCAGCAAAGGGAAGAGTCTGAAATGAGAAGCGTTGCAATTGCGCGACAGGTTGCAAAGAAAGCATACAAAAAGTTGATAGCATCATGATTTCATGATAGGTTGAAGAGAAAGCGTATGGATACAAAAAGTGTCATGATTTTGCTATAGATTGAGATGGCAGCATTCGGTTGGAGAAAGTGTCATGATTTCACGACAGAAACAGAAAGCAGGTCTTCAACAGGAAAAGAGTCACGATTTCATGACAGAAGCAAATCGAAAGAGTATGGAAGAAGAAGCATCACGATTTCACGACAAATTCAAGAAGGAAGAGCTCAAAGGCTAAAGCATCATGATTTCACATGTTTCGTTTTCGCAGGCATAAGGCAGAGAAAAGCACAAGGTAGCGAAAGTGTCACGATTTCATGACATGTCATGTTTTTGCTAGTGCAAGCCGAGAAGAGTGCAAGGAAGCAAAAGTGTCACGATTTCATGATAGAAACTGAAATCAGACCTTCTATAGGAGAAGTGTCACGATTTTGCGACAAAAGCAGAAAGGAGGTCGACGAAGGGAGAAGTGTCGTGATTTCGTGACAAAAGCAGAAAGGAGGTCGACGAAGGGAGAAGTGTTGCGATATCATGACAAAATCAAAGTTGATGATAACTAAGTTAGAAGTGTCACGATATCGTGACAAGAGATTAGTTGAAGTCGACAAAGGCTGAAGTGTCACGATATCGTGACAAAAGCCAAAAGAAAGTATAAAGTTGCAAAGGTGTCACGATATTGCGACATGTTGTAGTTTCATGACAGAAGCTACAGAAGTGTTCCAGAGGCAGTGAAGTTGACAAAGTTAAATTTTAGCCGACAAAAATTAGGGCTTGCAGTCGATGTAGATTAGGGTTTGTTTTTGGTATAACAGTCGACTAAGATTAAAGTTTTCATCTTGAAAATTTTGATATAAAAGGAGGGTTGTTGGGGCGATTGGATGGGTAGTTGATGTGCGATGTTCGAAGATAGTGCACAGTGCAAGAATTTTGATCGCTGTGAAGCAGAGTGCGAATTCAATTGTAGTGTGTCGAGTGCATTTCGTCGAATCATTCTGAGTGTGAAAGATCGCAAAGGAAGAAGAGTGTGCGTAGACAGTGCAAGGGTTGAATTTTGACCAAGTGCGAGTGTGTTTGCATAAAGAGAGAAGAGGGCATAGAAAGCAAATAGGCAAAGACGAATGAGGACATTTGTGCTAGACCGAAGGACTATGTTTAGTGCAAATTCAAGGACCAGCTTTGGAGGTGATAGAGTTGAGGACAGAGGTCTCCAGCCAGAGCAGGGAGGACAGGTGTCTTATGTGGATAGAGTTCCATTTGCTAAGGGCAACAGAGGCAGAGGTCTTCTAGAGGATCACTAGCCAGAGCAGAGCTAGGGGATTGGTGTCTCCTATGGTTTAGTGCCCATGAACTCGAGATTAGGGGATTGGTGTCTCCTTTGGGTTGGTGCCCATAAACATTGTAATCGAGAAAGGTATTCCCAAAATTTGGATTGATAAAATTTAGTGAAATATTTTATCCGTGGATTTAGCTCACATTGAACGAACCACGTAAATTGGTGTCTCATGTGTGTGTGAAGATTTGTACATTGCTTTGGTTTCTGCTATTGATATTGCCATTGATATATTGTATAAATATTGATTGGGATAAGAAAAGTAAAAAGTGGTATTATACTGTTCACCCCCCCCTTTCAGTATAAGCTTGTGTTCTTCATCCTCTGTACTCTATCACCTGCAAAGCTCTGTCAATAGGCTCAATCAATCATGCTCAAGCAGTACTCAAAATGAACTCAAAAATGAATGGCAATATCAACTCAAATCAACTTCATAGAAGCATAAATAGAATTTTTAGAGACTCAATATGTTTTAATATCACTCTCAACCCAAATCAATCTCAACTCAACTCATAGAAGCATAAAGAGAATTGTTAGAGACTCAATATGTTCTAAACTCATTCTCAACTCAAATCAACCTCATAGAAGCATAAAGATAATTGTTAGAGACTCAATATGTTCTAACCTCAATCTCAACTCACATAGAATGATGGAATAATTTGTTTCATAGAACTTGACTAGGCTCAATCAACTGAACTCAACCAATCATCACAAGGGACAACTCTCTCTCACACAACCCTATTCCAAGTATTATCAACCAACTCAAATATTTCCAACAATGCTCAACAACAAATCTCACATAACAATGATACTCGTGTTCTTTTTAACCAATGGGCTTCAACCACTATGCTTATAAAACAAGGTTTAAACACAATTCTCAATTTACAAAACCTTGAAGCATTCAACCAACCACATTTGAAAAGGAAACCACAAACAATCCTTTTCCCTCCAATGATATTTTAGAAATCAACCACCATAAACAATCAATAGGATAATGTGCCCATACCTTTTATGAATATGAAGAAACCCCTTTGGAAATCTGCCACACTCAACACACTTTGAAAAGAACAAAACAACCTTCACTTGAACCTTTTTACAAAATTAGAAATATTTGCTTATGTACACCTTATTTCTCCTTCTAAATAGAATAATCAAATAGCCCTCGAAATAATCTTTCCAAGGATATATAATATGATATACTTCTAAAAGACAAATCACCAGAAATATTTCCTTTTCACAACATGCATTTCAAACCTTATCTCTCCTAGGCAACCTTAGAAAAAATAAAATATTATTAAAAATTAAAACTTGCCTTTTAACCTCAACGGGATTCGATCCCCTATCGCTGCCCCTGCACAACTCAAATGATGATGCCAACAATCACGTGAGACACTGCTCACACATAACCAAGAGTGCAAGACTTCCTTCTTTCCTCCTACGAACTTACCCTCAAAAATCACATGTGCAAAAAGGTTCTCCCTTTTCCTTGCAAAAACCAATGCTGGTGGGTTTTGAACTCAGATCTGCTGGTGCTTCAAAAACCTACGCACTTTCCTTTTGCCACTAGGCCACAAGTGCCTATGGTGAATGGTAAGGGACTTCCCTTACCCTTCTTCCTCCTCTCTTCAATGGACTCAAATGAATTCTTCTCTTTCCCTGCCTTAGCGAATCGAAAGCTTTGCACTATCCACACCATGTTGTACCTTGGCAAATCGATTGCAAATTAATTGTCGAGTCCTTAGACTTTTGAAAAACATTTGATGGCATATTAATATATGCCTCCCTTCAAAATTTTTGATGTCGTCTATATATATTATGTGCCTCCTCCTTTTGACGTTAGAAATAAATAAAATATTAATTTTTAATTTTAATTTTAAATTTAAATTTTAATTAATTAAAATTTAAACTTAAATCTTTAAAATTAAATATCTCCATCACCGGGACACCTTTTTCAATGAAACGAAAGCCCAAACCAGGTTTTAATAAAAACCCATTTCAAATCTACCATCCATAGTTTTAAATAAAACCTTTTATTTTTCCTACCTTGGTTTTCACAAAAACCTTATAAATTTCCATGCTTTCCAAAATATCATAAATGCTTATTTATGAAATACTTTGGCCACCAAAACCAAATGTGATCCATGTGATATCAATGATCCATGTGACATCAATGAAAACATAAAATACCTCAAATTTCCAACACATTGCTACATACTTACTTCGTGTGGATGAGGTTGTTAACTCCATGCAAGGACTTGGGTTTAAAGTTGAAGAAACAGATATTTGTCAAAATATTGTAATGTCAATCCCTAAGAGCTATAGTGAAAAGGTTTCAACCATAGAAAAAATAAAATATATTGAAACTTTGACAAGGGATAAGTTACATGCAACTCTCACAACTTTTAAGATGAGAATAGGAAAGGGTCATATCCCCTAGAAAGAAGCAGCTTTCAAAGTTACAAAGAAGACAAAGGATAAGAAATCAGACTCATGTAATGAGTTATCCAGTGATGAAGAAGCAAACTATGGCAGAACGAACAAGGATACAAGAAAGTATAAAGGTACAAAAATTGTTAAGTGTTTCAATTGTGATAAATATGGTCACTATGCATCCAATTGTCCAGAAGTTGGAAGTAGCAATAATGAAGAAAAATAGGATCATAAGAACAGGAAAACAGGAAAATACAGGTATCAAAAGAAAAGAAGGGATGGACAATGCAAGAAAGGAAAGAAGTTTTTCCAAAGGCATAAGAAGAGTTTTTATGCAGATAAGACAGGCAAGATTTCAAGTGACAGTGATGAAAGGCCCTCAGATAATGAAGAAGAAGAAATTTTATTTCTGATTGTAGAAAAGAAGATGTTAAGAAAAAGGTAAAAAGGGAATAAATAATTCTCATGTTTTTTAGGTGTGGTAACTTGAGTCATCTTGAATATCATTGTACAAGGAATGGGTTTAGTTTCAGTGAATATGAATATGAATATGCTTTTGAAGGTCCAAAAGAAGAAAGTCTACTTATGGCAATAGAAGAAGTGCTCCTAGTGAAGATAAATAAAAAAGGAATGAATATGATCTAAAAGAGAAAGAATAAGAAAATTAAGAGGAAGGAGAAGTTGATCTTGAGGATGAGCTTATTTCTGCTCTTAAGGAATTAAGAAAGGTAAGAAAGCAAAACTGAAAACTCAAGCTTCAATTTCAAGAATGTGATGAAGATAAAGGAAAGCTTATAGAAGATCTAACCAACTCAATAACTAAGACAAGGAAATTTAAAGAAAATTTAGAGGTAAAGGTATTAGAATGTGAAATATTAGAGCATGAGATAGCTTCACTAAGAAAATAAGTAAAAGAGTCTAAAGACAAGCTACGCAGGTTTGGTAGAAACTCAAAGACCTTGGATAATATTTGATGATGCCTGGAAATTCCTCAATCATAACATGTTTTGAACACTAAAATTGCCTATAAAATCTTATGTTTTATCTGATATGTTAGTTAAGTTGATTCAATATGCTGTCTATTAACCATTTTGCATGATCAATGTATTTGGAATATTATATGCTGATTTTTATAGCTTTTTGCATAGTTTTGTGTTCTTTTTGCTATGACTTGCTAAAATGGGATATGCTTAGAATAATAGCAGCATTTCACTAATCATGTTTTGATTTGTCTCAAGCATTTATTTCACCTAAATTTGGCAACAGTGCAAGCAAACTGTTGTTGTGCAACAAAAACTGGTCTTTCCCATGTAAATTCCAACCAGGTGTCCATAAATAGCAAGGCATGGAATTCACATGTGGAAAGAGATGAAGACCATTGAAATTTGATCTTAAGAGATAACCCACCTGAGAGATGTAGAAGAAATCATTGGAAAAGCACACATTTGTTCATTCTAAAGTATCTTCGAAATGAACAAATATCTTTGGAATGAGCGGATCTTTGGAATGAAGAGTGCAGTATCTTCAAAATGAGCGATCTTCGAAATGAAGAATGCAGATCTTCAGAATGAGTGATCTTCGAAATGAGAATTGCATTGTCTTCAGAATGAAGCCACTTATCTTCGAAATGAAAATAGAATGTGCTTTTTGACTTGTTGACCGATTTCTGAAGCCGAAAAAAGGGAAATAAAGGTTGGAAAAGGTAAAGGAAAAGATATTCCATTTGTCTTTGTCGTCATTGCCGACCAAATCCATCATTAAGGGAAAGATCAAGTTTTAATCTTCTTCTAGGATAAAACCAGAATTTGTTGCAGCATTATAGGATTAGATCTTTTGAGATATTCATAGTTTGTAATTAGATCATAGGACATCTATAAATATTGCTCCCATTTAGGTTGAGCCGGGTAGTAGTAGTGGAGGTAGTGATATATGTAGAGAGAGTAAGGAAGCTAGCAGAAAGCAAAAAATAGGTAGAATTTGACTGTTACAGTCCTGTAACAGGTTTTTAGCAGAATTATTGTAATCATGTTCTTTAATCAATAAAGTGCACCAGCTCTATTTCATATTGCTTGTAAATGAGTGTGATTAAGATCTAGAGAGAGAGAGATACTCATACCTTCTTCTGGACAAGGAGGCTGGCCACTTCCAGACCTAGGAGGAGGACTAATAAGTAGGTTTTTATTCTAATTTTGTTGCAGCAAAATGAGTTGTAGAACTTGTTATTTCAATTGTTTGTAAACAGCTGACAATATCTGCAGTCTTAGTTTATTTATTCTTAGATTAATCTTGTGCTTAATGTTTTAGCTGTAATATTTACTTTCAGCAAAGCTTCTATTTTATTTTAGACTATTATTTCTAGAATTTGTTGTTTTTAGCAATTTCTTGCATTTTGTGTTTTGCTGTCAACCCCTGCACAGAAGATTGACAACCTTCTGTTACAGAGTCTTGACAGGGTTTTGTTTTCCATGCTATAATTAGATTTCCTGATGAGGGCATCAAATTTTTAATGTAAACTAAGGTTAATTCCTTAGTTAGACTAAGTCTTAGTTAGGGCTTGGTCTTATTGTTTTTGGTGAGACTTTGTGCTCATGTAATAAATTGCTAGCCACTCTAGATTAGGCTAGCTGGATGGATTAGTCAACCTCCTTTGGAAGTGTGCCGACATTTCCCATTTGGGAATTTGTTGCTCCTTCGTAGGGGTTTCGTTATGTTTTTGGGCCTATATTAGCCCTTTCTCTTATTAATTTAATCAAATTCCATATCATTGGTATTAGAGCAGGGAATTTTTGGAGATTTTGGGTCATTTTCGATCTCCAAAGAGTAGGTTGGATAGTTTGTCCACCTTCATTCCTATTTGAAGCTCAGGAGGAATTGTGCAATTTGGCTACCAAATTTTGCAGCAATTGTAATCAATTTCATTTATTATCGCAAAAAAAAAAGTACAATCTTATTTCTTTTGCAATTGGTTCAGCGCTTCCTTGACACTGTCTGCGAGGAATTTTTATGCTGACCAATGCCATCGGATGACAACATCAATTAAGACCTATGTTTCTTGACACCGTTGGCCAATCGCGGTCCTCTATGACCTGTGCATTCTGTGCTTTATGTAGATCATCTGGACGCCAATATTGCAACGCGGCTGCCACTGTCAGGGTCCCTACGTCCTCTGACAACTGTTAGAGTTTCCGGGAAGAGCTAGCAACGACGTCGGTATGGGCAGATTTTCATCGTGAAATAGCCATCGAAGCCGTTGTCAAAACCCTGTAAAGTCTGGCATCTGCCAGATTTTTCGTCGCCACCGGACGTCCAAACTTTTGACCTACGTTTTTTGACACAACTGGAAGACAAATCCTGCATGGAAAATTGACGTTTCCCGCAGCTTCCAAATGATCGTCCAATTTTTGTTTTGGTAACGCGAAGGTGACAGTGTCGTGAGAGGACAAGCAGATCTATTTTCATGCATGCGCTCATAGGAATTTAATGATAGTTTTCAGTTAAACGTAGATAGACCCCAACATTCGGCTGTCTGTCTCCTTGATTGCTAGACGTTGCCGACCTTTATCCTCTGCTGTGACTGGGCCCGTGTGCCCAAAACACTTTTTTTTTTTGGACACTAGGAACGTCGACGCTGAGCGTGCAGCGGGCAGATGGCGAAATCCTTTGGAAACCAACGACCAGCAATCAAAAAAAAAAAAAATCATCTAGATCTGTGAGGATACCGGCGCTCTGACCGCCTTGGACGAGTTTTGTCCAGTAATGCCAATCCTATTCGTGCTCCTCCTCCTTCTCCTTATGTTGCTTCAGATTTTCTTCCTCCTCCTGCTATCGTGCCACAGGTTCCTGATTTGCAGCAGCTTTTGCAGCCATCGCCATAGGAGATTCGTCCTCAACCTCATCCACAGGCTTTCACTCGAGTTGGACCTCCAGTCCTGACCAGGAGAGGCCCTCCAGCTTCGGCCTCCCTTGGACTTCTCGACCTTATCAGTGCCCCTCCTCATCCGGCAACTGATTTTCTGCTTTCGCTTACTCTGACTCGATTTTATCACCCTTTACCCACTACTATTGTACAAGCATTGGAGTCCAATGCTTCCTTTGTGGGGAGGTATGATGAGGGCATCAAATTTTTAATGTAAACTAAGGTTAATTCCTTAGTTAGACTAAGTCTTAGTTAGGGCTTGGTATTATTGTTTTTGGTGAGACTTTGTGCTCACGTAATAAATTGCTAGCCACTCTAGATTAGGCTAGCTAGATGGATTAGTCAACCTCCTTTGGAAGCGTGTCGACATTTCCCATTTGGGAATTTGTTGCTCCTTCGTAGGGGTTTCATTATGTTTTTGGGCCTATATTATCCCTTTCTCTTATTAATTTAATCAAATTCCATATCATTTCCATTGCTGCAAAAGTAAATAAATTTCCTTTCTGCAATTAGAATCAGACTTTCAATTCTACAACTGTTATTTATACAACATAATTAGGTCTCATTCTGCAATTGTAATTAGGACTTCATTTCTGCAGTTAATGATTAGTTTCCAATTCTACAACTTAGATTAAGGTTTAATTCATGCAATTTAGATATAGGAATGTCCTAAAAACCCCCCACACAATCGATTCCACCAATAAGACCTGTTGCTCTAGATTGACCTAAGTTATAGTTGTTTCACTTCTTCTTCTACAGATAGCCTTGTACACAACCCTGGATTGACAAATTCATTGAGAATTAATGATGGTATAATGACTATGCATCATTTTGGCACCGTTGTCGGGGAATAGTGTTGCCAAAAAAATAAATAGTCCAATAGCTATAATCAGACTAAGCTGTGAAAATTTAGGTTAAAATCTAAATACAACAACTGAGGAAGGTAACAACTATTGACTTAATTTATGTCATTCAAGAGTAAACATGAATGAATAAGTCTAGGGATGAAAAAGGTAGAACTACCCCAAATGATACCTAGCTTGTTCCATTAAGGAGATCTTCACGCCTAAGGGGTGAATCACCTATGTTTGAACTACCAGAAAGATTGATAGAAAAATCACCAGTCTCACCATCATTAGAACATTTTGAGAAAGGAAAATCACCAATTTTGTCATCATCAGAATATCCTAAGGAAGAAAATTCATCAGACTCATCATCAACAGAGAGGCTTGGACCTCTTGAGAGAACAATTTGGAAAGCTTTAACTTCTCCCAAAAAATAGGAAACTATGGTAGAAGGAGGCAATATAGATGGCCAACATGGCTATGTCCATAATGAAGGAGATGATCAAGATATGCTCCAACCTTCTAGAACATTTGAATATCCTATTTGTCTAAATCCAACACAAAACTCTCCCATGAAAACCATTTCACCTTCAGTACTTCCAACCTTTCGAGGTGTTGTATCTGAAGATCCTGATCGACTTTTGTTTGAATTCAAGGTAGTGTGTTAGACCTATGATTATATAAATGACAATCAAAAACTTAAGGTTTTTCACTCAACACTCAAGGATTCAGCATTGCACTGGTTCATGAGCTTGGAGCCAAATTCCATAAGAACCTAGGATCAAATGGAAACTGTCTTTTTAGATAAATATAAGGAATATTGCCATGTAAGGAATAGGAAAGATGAGTTATTCAAAATCAAGCAAGAAGATGATGAGACATTGGAAGATTATTTTGATATGTTCTCCTTTGTTCAAAGGAGATGTGGACTTGTAGAACCATAATTATGTAAAACCATATTTTTTAGAGGATTGCAAGATGAATCCAGAGAATTTTTGGATTTGATGGGAAAAGGGGGTGTAACCACTCTCAATAATGAGGAAATTATGGATCTCTATAGGAATTACTCTCGCACTAAGCAGAGAAGAAGAAAAATCCACACAAATGGCACTGATGTGAAGGACCTGATAGAGGAACTTGCAAGTTTCAAAACTCATATACTAGTGCACCTAAACACTACTTTGGGGGAAATGTCTGCAAAAGCAAAAAACATAGAACCTTTGGCAATTTATTGCCCAAGATGTAGAAATAAACATGCTTTGCACTAATGTCCTTTGAATAAAACATTTATCTCAGCAATTTGTAGTATTTGTTCAAAAAGGCATTCAACTAATCAATGCCACCTGCTACCACAACTCAAAACTGTGTTAGAAAACCAGACTGAGGAACTCAACTACATTGGACCGAAACAAGGGGAAATTTCTCTCAATACCAAAATCCCCCTCGTTTTCCTACAAATTGGGGGCATAATCCTGGTACTATGCCTTGGGGACAATCAGAACCACCCCAACGTCCTTGGAATTATCCTCAATGGACAAATTCCCAAGAATGGCCACAAGCAAACTGGAGTAACCCAACCTAGAATCAGAATCAAAACAACCCCTCATGGAATCAAAACAACCCATCTTGGAATCAAAACAATCCAACCTGGAATCAAAATTAGACTAATCCACATTGGATGCAAAACCAACCACAATGGAGTCAGCAATACCAGTCCTATCCAAGGCAGCAAAGGAATCAAGGACAAACTTAGCATTTGTTACCTGCACCTAATCAAATTTTTCAAGAAAAACAACAGCAAACACAGCAAGTGAAACAACCTCAAATTCCAGCTCAACTAGTCACTAATCCAAATAGCATGAGACAGACACCTCCTGTCTATGTGGCTAAAGCTGAAGAAAATATTGAAATTAATGTTCTTGATTGTAGTAACATCCAACTTTGTTCAGGAAAAGTTGTACCTGAACCAGTTTCAAATGAAATTAAATAAAATGAAGAGCAAGAATCATTGGAACCAGAGAAATTCCAACCAACAATAGAGACAGAAGAAAAATTGGAACCAATGAAAATCCAACCAATAATAGAGAAAGAGACAAAACCACAAGCAGAATAGTTACCAAGGATAATTCCATATCCTGAAAGATTCAATGCAATACTAGAAAATTCTGAGTCAGAACTGGTCAAAGAACTCAAAAAGTTAACTATATCGTTGCCATTATTGCAAGCCATTAAGGAAATACCAAATATTAACAGTACTATCTAAAATTTGTGCATTAAAAGAGCAGGAAGAAAAAAGAAAACATTTCCTAAAACTGTGCAGGTTGAAGGGAAGATAGTTGATCTCTTATCTGGAAAACTAGTACCTCCAAAGTATAGTGATCCAGGAAGCCCGATTATCACAAGTAACCATATGTTCAGTACCAATATCAAATGTCTTAGTAGATCTAGGAGCTGCAATAAATGTCATGACCAAGGATACAATGAAATAATTACAGCTCAAACATCTCAGCCCCACATTTATAGTTTTAAAAATGGTTGATAGGTCAGTTGCAAAACCTGAAGGTATCATTGAAGATGTCCCTATAGAAGTTTCTTCTTGGGAATTCCTTATAGATTTTTTGGTTTTATAGCCAAGGAATTCAGCACATGGATATCCCATTATTTTGGGAAGACCTTGGCTTGCAACTGCAGCAACCTTCATAGACTGCAGATCTAGAAATATGACTATTTCAAATGGTATTGATCTGAAACAGATTTCTTTATATCCTCCTACAAAACCATCTAGCAAATTTTCAGGTCAGTTATGGTTTTCTGACTCATATGAAGAACCAGAAGAGGTCATTTCTACACTAGCTACCTTAGTAGTAAGAGAACACACAGAAGACATCAGTGACACAAAAAATTTAGAAAATGAAACAATCCTAATGAATGTTCTGCATGAACAAGGTTTAGAAGGAGAAACAACAAATATCCAATAGTTGTTAAGTAATGAGGAGAATCAAAAATCTGAAGATGAACCATCTGTACTATCATAGGGAAACTTTGTTTCACTACCACATGGATGGCACCATCATCTGATTTTTCCTTCTCACTATTCCATACAAGATATGCTTCCCTCAAGCAACAATAAAACAAAAACTACTTCTTTTCTCCCATCTCAGCAATGTCCTCTTAATCCCCTAATCACCAAGTATGAAGGAGTGAATTCAGTCCTTCTAAATACAAAACAAATAGAAGTCTAGCCAGGAAAATTTTTGAACATTTATAGCCAGCTTACTAGGGAAGAGGAAGAAAAATTGATAGTTGTCTTGCAGAAGCATGTTCATGATTTTGCTTGGAACTAAAAAGATATGTCAAGAGTTCATCCTGATATATGTACCCACAAAATCTATACTGAAGAAGTAAAGCTAGTTAGACAACCCCAGAGAATATTGAATCATGCATTAAGAGATATTGTGAAAGAAGAAATTGAAAAACTTCTGGAAGTAGGATTCATTTACCCAATTTTGATAGCCAATGGGTTTCTCCATTGGTAATAGTTCCTAAGAAAAATGGAAAAATGAGAGTATGTGTAGACTATAGAGAGTTGAATAAGGTGACATACAAAGACCATTTTCCATTACATTTCATAGATCAGGTGTTAGATACTCTTGCTAGAAAAAGATACTTTTGTTTTCTTGATGGATTTAGTGGATATAATCAAATTCATATTGCACCTGAAGATCAAGAGAAAACAACTTTTACATGTCCTTGGGGAACATTTGCCTATAGGGTTTTACCTTTTGGTTTGTGTAATGCCCCAACAACTTTTCAATGAGCAGTCCTAGCAATTTTTGCTGATCTGACCACCAAAAGTGTTGAAATATACATGGATGATTTCACAGTATGTGGACGGACTTTTGATTTTACATTGGAAAATCTTGACAAAGTCTTAACTCGCTGTGAAACATACCGGTTATCCTTGAATCCAGAAAAATGCTTCATGATGATGAAGGAAGGGATAGTTCTTGGTCATCACATCTCTCCTGAAGGGATCCAAGTTGATCCAAAGAAAGTGGAAATTATCAAGAATCTCCTTCCTCCTAAAACTCAGACTAATGTCAGAAGCTTCCTAGGACACATTGGTTTTTACCGCAGGTTTATTCCCAACTTTAGTACAATAGCCAGTCCTATGTTTGCCCTATTGACTAAGGATTCTGAATTCTCCTGGACTGCAAAGTGTCAGGAAGCATTTGAAGCTCTGAAAGAGAAATTAATAACTCCACCTATGCTTAGAGGACCTAATTGGACATTACCATTTCACATACAGATCGATGCCTCCAATACAGCAATTGGAGCAGAATTAGGACAAATTGACAATGGTGAACACTATACCATCTACAACATTAGCAAGAACTTGATAGGAGCCGAGAAAAATTATACAACAATTGAGAAGGAATTCCTAGCAGTAATATATGCCATCAACAAATTCGGGCATTACATCACAGGTTATCAAATATTTATTCACACAGATCATACAACCATTAAGTATTTGATGAATAAACCTATGGTAAGTGCAAGAATTATTCGTTGGTTGTTGTTGCTACAAGAATTTGATATCACTATAATCAACAAACTAGGAAAAGCTAATGTTGTGGCAGATTTCTTGTCCAGGTTACAGAACACAGATGAAGGGGAATTAGTTGATGACACTTTTCTTGATGAAAAACTATTTGCTATATCAGTCCAATCACCTTGGTTTGCAGATATAGCCAATTATTTGGTCACAAGGAAAGTTCCTCCACATTTCACTTCAAAACAAAAAAAATAATTGATCAAACAGAGTTCTTCTTTTGAATGGATTAAGGGTATGCTTTTTAAGTGCAGTCTTGACCATGTGTTACGTAGGTGCATCCAAAAGGATGAAGTGTATGATATCCTTAGAGCTTGTCATGATGAACCCTCAAGTGGACACTATTCTATAAAAAGCACAGTTAGGAAAATCCTAGGGACAAGATATTATTGGCCATCTCTTCACAAGGATGTAAAAAAGTACATCAGGCATTGTGATGCATGCCAAAGAATGGGGAAACCCACTCATACAAATGAGATGCCACTGCAGCCTCAAATGGTTTTAGAACCATTTGAGAGGTGGGGGCTTGATTTTGTAGGACCTATTGATCCACCTTCTCAAGGAAAGGTGCATATTCTAGTATGCACTGATTACCTGACAAAGTGGGTAGAGGTGCATGCTTTCAAACATGCTCATGAAGAGAAGGTCATTGATTTCTTGTATACTCAGATTTTTTAGAGATTTGGAGCTCCACGGTCTATCACCATAGACCAAGGACCCCAATTTGCATCCAAAGTCATAAAAGCATTTACAAAATTGTATGAAATCAAACATAGGAAATCATCACCTTACCACCCACAAGCAAATGGCCAGGTTGAGGTAACAAATAGGGAACTAGAACACATCTTGAAAAAAATAGTAGCCTTTCATAGGAGGAATTGGCTAGATAAATTACCTGAAGCAGTTTGGGCCTACAATACTACTTGGAAGTCCACTACTGGATTCACACCTTATGAACTAGTCTTTGGTAAAAAGCCTCTCTTACCTATTGAATTTGAGCTACTAACATTGCACACAACACTGGAAATTGGAATTGAATTGTCGTAGGCATAGACAAACAAGATTCTGTAGCTGAATGCATTGGATGAACTTAGATTGGATGCTCTGCACCAAACTGAGGTAATTCAAGAGCAGAGGAAGCTGTGGCATGTCAGTCACATTCAGCAGAGGAAACTTCAACAAGGAGATTGGGCTTTACTTTTTGATTCTCGCTATGAAGACTTCCCTGGAAAACTGATAACTAGATGGTTGGGACCTTACTGGATTGAAGAGGTATTTGACAATGGAGCAGACTCGTCTATCTCCTATTGATGGGTCACAAAGGAAGTTGGTAGTAAATGGACATCGCCTCGGGGTGTACCATACACCTCTGACTAAAGAAGAATTCTTGCAACAACTTGATAGTTTGGATACACAACAGGTGGAAGAGATTCCCTCTTCCACTTCAAAACAATCAACATGATCATGGATTTCAAGAAAAAATAGAAAATACAAAAAAATTAAAAAAATAGAAAACAAAAATATGAATAAATTCTGATTATGAATTCCTTCACGGGCATGATTTCAGGGGAAATCATGAAATTCCTTCATGGGCATAGTCAAAATCAAGAAAAAAAAAAAGAGAGAAAAGGAGAGGTAAAAATTAAAAAAAAAAAAAAGAGAGAAAAATGAATAACTCAGCAATGAAAACCTTTTCTAAGGCATTACTGGGTTGGTATGCATGAAAACTAGTTTTCTGGCATGTATAACCTTGAGAAATTTTTGAACCATCATTGTACAAATTCACCAAGTGCACTTGTTTTGAAATGTTGCAGAAAATCTCAACAAAACATCAACAAAGGCAGTCATTCTTCAAAACTGGCATTAACTGTTTTTATCAGGTATATATTTCTTACATTTCTTCATTGTAAAATGATTGGTATATAGTATATGACGATTAACCATTAGCATAAAAGGTATTCATAAGAGTTGGCATACTTAAAACATGTTTTGAAAATGAAAATATTGATTTCTGCCTAATCTTCGGAACAAGAATGTCAAACACAGTGTCTGCTATATTATCTTCGGATTGAAATTGTCTTCGGAATGACAGTAGAATGAATGTTGCACTTTGTCTTTAGAAAGAAGCTTTGTCTTCGAAATGACAATTTGTCTTCAGAATGAAACTTTGTCTTTGAAATGACGACTTGCTGCATCATCTTTGGAATGAAGATCTGTCTTCGAAATGAAGATCTATCTTCGAAATGAAGATCTGTCTTCGAAATGAGGATCTATCTTCGAAATGAAGATCTGTCTTTGGAATGACGATTTACCTTCATAATACAGCCTGATCTTTGGAATGAGGATTGATCTTCGAAATGAGGATTAATCTTTGGAATGAAGATTTAAATTTGCAAAGAGGATTTGTCTTCGGAATGAAGTTATAATCTTCGAAATGAGGATTTGTCTTCAGAATGAAGACTCGTCTTTGGAATGAAGTCATAATATTCGGAATGAAGTTTTTAATCTTCGAAAAAAGCATTTCCACGTGGCATCCAGAAAGACAAGGTACAAAAAAAAATCAAATTCTTTTAGCTGCATACGATAAAAAGGAACACGTGTCAGCAAGGATATGGTTTATTTTGCACGTGAGAATCTATGGACTGAATAGAAAAATTAAAACCAAATGAGGTGGATCTGACGGCAAGGACATCCATGCAATCATTAATGGATAGGTGTTCAGTGCAATAGTAGAAATGCGTGCCACCTTCCTTTTCGAAGACGTGTTTACGAAGTACAGTGCTCAGGTTACGGTTCATTCCGAAGAAGACGAGAAACAGGGCAAGCGAAGATTTTGAACTAAAACCCTGCAAATCTGCAACATAAAAAAAACCAGAGATCCAGTAGAGGAATAGCAGTAGCAGTAAATGATTTTTAAACATAAAATATGGGGCGAAAGATCATAACGGAACCTGTAGATACCACCTACCTCCGAGAAAATCCGGCAGTCCTGCAGATTTTTGAAGATGGAGGGTTTATGCCATTTCTGGATAAGTTTAATGGGTCTTCTGAAGATTTTGCTGGCATGTTCGCCCATACATTCAAAAACAACCGAGCACATGTTAACGACATGACTATTGAGGTAACCCCTAAAATTTTAAGTCAGATTACTGAGCTGCCATTAGAAGGGATTTCAATTTCTAGATCTGGCAAGAATACATTGGCAAATGTAGTTAATCAGTTTGTAGAAGAAAATGATAGAGAACCATAGTACTTAACCCATAACAACACATGCAAAGGGTTAAAAAGGGCCAGCCTGCAAGAACCCTAGGATGAAGTAGCCACCTGGGTAATTAAATTCCTAACCTGTGAAGGGTAGTATGTGTTGTTGTCAGGGCATCATCTGCAAATTTTAAACCATCTCAGACATGGTGAGCAGCAACTAGAAGTTAGGGTAAACCTTCCCCTGTATCTGTATCAAGAATTAAAAAACATGGCAAAGAGATATCAGGAGGGCAAAGGAAGCCTTCGCCACCATGGCCTCATCAAACTGGTTTGCCAACACCATTTTAGAGGAAACCCTAGGAGTTTTGATAGGTTTTACTCTACCCTAAATGATGTCATTTTTAGGGATGAAGATGAGGAAGAAGAAGAACCAGATATTGTTGACATTATTGCAGAAGAAGAAACAATTGTTGTAGAAATAGAAACAGAAGCTGCTGTAGAAGATGTTACAGAACCACACCCAACAGCAGCAATAGAAAACCTTGCTCCTGAACCCTCAACTTCATGAACCAAGAAACAAAAGAAAAGAGGGTCTAGAACTGGCAGCAGAACAAAAAAACAAAAGAAGGTTCATTTTTTTGGAGTGACTACTGATTTGATAGAGCAAGAAATGACAAGGGAAACAGAGGCATCTAAAACTGTCCCCACAACCCCTGTTGACACCAGGAAACAGAGCAAAAAGAAGAAGTTTGCATCTAGAACTAGGAGGTCCACTAGAATCCATTTGAAAGAAACAACAGAACAGGTTATGGAGGAAGAAGAAGGACAAAGCAACCTAGATGTCACAGAAATACAACCAGCCTCTAAAAATTTTCTAGAATTCCCTGAACAGATAGCTGAGGCAGAAACTGAGCAAGATAATTTGGAGGAGGCTACAGTTCAACAGGCTATAGATATGGTGGATACAATTATAAGAAGTTTCATAGAACCTGTTGAACAAGAGCAAATTATTGTAGAAGAAGAGATATTGGTTGAGCAGCCAACTATAGCTGATCTATCTGCATCAGATTCTGAGGCAGAAACAGAAGTGGAAGACATCACAGAGCAGCTGAGGGTAGCAAGAAGTGTTGTCAGAACACAAACCAAGTGGATTGAGGAGAAAGAAAGCATCATTGAGATACAAGAAAGAAAAATTGTAGAGCTTCAGCAAGAAGTGGTAGAATTGAGAAAAATGTTGTCATAGTCTGAAAAACAGCCAACTGTATCCTTTGATGAAGACAATTTAGCTCAATTGCTTTTGGGTCTATCAAAGGCAGATGACTCTATTGAGACAGACATGGGCATTCATTCTGAAGTAGCACCCCTTCATTCTAAAGAAGTGCCTGTTCATTCTGAAGCAACACCATCTCATTCTGAAGCATTGCCTTCTTGTTTTGAAGATGCTTCAAAAATGGTAAAGAGCATAGCAAAGGATGTTGAAGATGAGCCACCAACACAGGAACAGTCCCAACAACAAGAAAATGTTCAAGTAAGTACTCCTATTGAGGTCCCTATATTTCAAACTGTTATACTTTCAACAGATAAGGGGGTACAAGTAGAATTACTATCTGATGACAACCCAATAGAAATAGCAAATAAGGGGGTACAGGTAGAATTATTGGTAGATAGTCAACCAGTGGAAGTGGCAGAAAAAGGAGTTTAGGTAGATCTGCTGCCTAGGATCCCCCTTGTAGTCAGACCACCTAATACTGTGTCTCTAGAGCAGTATAATGTAGACATAGCCAATTGGATGATTAGATATGAGCAGCTTGCCACTAAGACTGAGAAATTCAAATTGGAAAGGAAACAGCTAGAGGCAAAAGAAACAAAAAACCAAGCATTAAAAGAAAAGGTGTCTGACTTATGCCAAATTGCTAAATTTTTAGTTCAATTTAGACGACCAGCCAGATTTTACAGCCTTATTTTGAAGGAGAAATACCTCATATGGCAGGTCATGAGGATTAGTTCAAACCTCCCATATAAATTGGACACAACTACAGATTTCTTGGAGGCATATTTTGACAGCCCCATAGAACAGAAAAATCTCCTATGTGAACTATTTTTGCACAGTTTCTTCATTCCAGAGGAAGTAGAGTTTCATCCTCAAATCTACATTGGAGATGTTCAGCTGAGAGCATTTATGTCTACTTTCCAAAATCAGCTTTACTGGGATCAAGAGAAAAAGCAGAATAAAGAGCTTGAAACAAGGGCTGAACTGTTAGTCAGAGCAATCTAGCCAAACCACCCAGTTATCACTAGACAACACTTCTCAATGATGAATAGGGATGATGTAAAGAGGATGTACTTGAACAACTTAAGGGACTGTGTGGCTAGGTTCAACAATTTCTATGATCATAATTTTTTCCTAGCATTGTCAATGTGCAGAAACAAATGGGATGAACTTCCCATGTCTTTGCGGAAAAGAGAACCCATCTCCCCCATCAACTTAGAATGGTCCAGAAGAAGAGCAGAAGGTGTAATCCAACTGATTGAAATCATGCAACATAACTAGATAGGTCTTAGGTTTAGGCCTCCAACCATCATTACTCTAGTTCCATTCTACTTTGAGGAAGATGCCCAACCTGATGAACAATTTGAAGACTGGCTCGAAACATTCAGGAAAACAGGGGGTATTATATAGGCAAGAAATTATTCTACAGGTCATGGAATCTAAACATGGACATATGTGATTCCATAGCCCAATAGAATGCATGAGGGCATGCATTAATATAAGTTGGGGGAAAATGATGAGGCCTGGAAATGCCTCAATCATAACATGTTTTGAACACTAAAATTGCCTATAAACTCTTATGTTTTATCTCGATATGTTAGTCAAGTTGATTCAATATGTTGTATATTAACCATTTTGCATGATCAATGTATTTGGAATATTATATGCTGATTTTTACAACTTTTTGCATAGTTTTGTGTTCTTTTTGCTATGACTTGCTAAAATGGGATATGCTTAGAATAATAGCAGCATTTCACTAATCATGTTTTGATTTGTCTCAAGCATTTATTTCACCTAAATCTAGCAACAGTGCAAGAAAACTATTGTTGTGCAACAAAAACTGGTCTTTCCCATGTAAATTCTAGCCAGTTGTCCATAAATAGCAAGGCATGGAATTCACATGTGGAAAGAGATGAAGACCATTGGAATTTGATCTTAAGAGATAACCCACCTGAGAGATGCAGAAGAAATCACTAGAAAAGCACACATTTGTTCATTTCGAAGTATCTTCAAAATGAGTGGATCTTCGGAATGAAGAGTGCAGTATCTTCGAAATGAGCGATCTTCGGAATGAAGAATGCAGTATCTTCGAAATGAGTGATCTTCGGAATGAGAATTGCATTGTCTTCGAAATGAAGCCACTTATCTTCGGAATGAAAACAGAATGTGCTTTTTGACTTGTTGACCGATTTTTGAAGCTGGAAAAAGGGAAATAAAGGTTGGAAAAGGTAAAGGAAAAGATCTTCCATCTGTCTTTGTCGTCATTGCCGACCAAAGCCATCATTAAGGGAAAGATCAAGTTTTAATCTTCTTCTAGGATAAAACCAGAATTTGTTGCAGCATTGTAGGATTAGATCTTTTGAGATATTCACAGTTTGTAATTAGATCATAGGACATCTATAAATATTGCTCCCGTTCAGGTTGAGCCTAGTAGTAGTGGAGGTAGTGATATATGTAGAGAGAGTAAGGAAGCTAGCAAAAAGCAGAAAATAGGTAGAATTTGACTGTTACAGTCCTGTAACAGGTTTTCAACAGAATTATTGTAATCATGTTCTTTAATCAATAAAGTGCACCAGTTCTATTTCATATTACTTGTAAATGAGTGTGATTAAGATCTATAGAGAGAGAGAGACTCATACCTTCTTCTGGACAAGGAGGCTGGCCACTTCCAGACCTAGGAGGAGGACTAATAAGCAAGTTTTTATTTTGATTTTGCTATAGCAGAATGAGTTGTAGAACTTGTTATTTCAATTGCTTGTAAATAGCTGACAATATCTGCAGTCTTAGTTTATTTATGCTTAGATTAATCTTGTGCTTAATGTTTTAGCTGTAATATTTACTTTTAGCAAAGCTTCCATTTTATTTTAGACTGTTATTTCTAGAATTTGTTGTTTTTAGCAATTTTCTGCATTTTGTGTTTTGTTGTCAACCCATGCACAGAAGATTGACAACCTTCTGTTACAGAGTCTTGACAGGGTTTTGTTTTCCATGCTATAATTAGATTTCCATTGCTACAAAAGTAAATAGATTTCCTTTTTGCAATTAGAATCAGACTTTCAATTTTGCAATTGTTATTTATGCAACATAATTAGGTCTCATTCTACAATTGTAATTAGGACTTCATTTTTGCAGTTAATGATTAGTTTCCAATTTTGCAACTTAGATTAAGGTTTAATTCATGCAATTTAGAGATAGGAATGTCCTAAAAACCCCCCACACAATCGGTTCCACCAATAAGACCTGTTGCTCTAGATTGACCTAAGTTATAGTTGTTTCACTTCTTCTTTCGCAGATAGCCTTGTACACAGCCCTGGATTGACAAATTCATTGAGAATTAATGATGGTATAACGACTACGCATCAATATTATCAAGGTACAAATATCTTTATCAAACAATATAGGACTTGGTTTTGAAAAATAACTTAGAGAACAAGGAGAGGAGTCAATCTCAAGCCCCAAAGAAAAAGAATATTTAGAAGAAGAGAGTGTAAGAGAAAGTGAGACTTCTAGGGATAAGTTGGAAAATGGAAGTTTTAACAATGAAAAGAGAAATGCACAAATAAGGAACAAATGGAACATGAAACATCACAGGGAAGAAGAGACTAGGATACCAATGAGGTCAAGGCAAGGTTTCTTCAATGTATGTTGCTTCTCATGTCATAGGTTTTGCCACAAGGCTATGCAGTGCAGGACACATGAAAGACAAGGACATGGTTTCACCAATAGAAATTTTAGAAATGGGCATCTCTTTCAAGGGTATTGTCACTCTCGTAATCAGTTTTATCATAAGGTGGTTAATTTCAGGGTTCATGACGGGAATGGATATGGCCTCACTAGGAGGAACTATAAAATATTTACACCTTCAATTAATCACAACATTAAGTGTTATAAGTGTAATAATGTTGGGTATATGGCTAAGTGATGTAGAAAAAACTTTCCAGAGACAAGTAGGAATAGGAATGTTTAGAGAAATTAGAGGGATCAGTTGAGGAAGAATGTGGACAAATAAAAATAGCAGTGTATTTTGGGAGTAGAGATATTACCACTTCAAAATTAACCACCTCAAGGAGAGGAGGTGGGGAGGGGTTTGAGCTAATATTATTATCTTTGGCCCCAAAGGAGGCCCTTTGCCATTGATGTAAAAGGGGGAGAGATTTGAGTTAGGGGTAGAGCATTCAGTCAAGGGGAGCAGAATTGAAAAAGGTAAAATAAATGGCTAAAGGAAAAAGGGTTGCCATCAATGACAAAGGGGGACATTGTTGGAAATTTGTGTAAGTTTTGTTGTCATTGATGTCAAGAGGTTGATATCCAAGTTTCATCATCATTAATGTCATCAAGTTGTTTTTCCAAAAGGAAAGGAAGTGATTAAAATAAATAGGATATAATATTTATTTTAAATATTATATGCCTAAAAGAGGCCTAAAAGGTTGAAGACCCAAGGAAGGAGCAGGTTTAAAAAGAAATAATAATATTATAATATTTCGGGCAAAAGGATGAGGTGAAGAAAATGAGGTCCAAGGAATCATTAAAATAATATTTCCTTGAAAATACCCACTGAGCAATTTTTAAATGATTTAATTTAATTTATTTAAATTAAAATATTTTAACCTATGGTTAAAATTTTAATTTAAATAAAACAAAGGCACCAAAGTTTTCAAAGGTTTTAAAATTTAAATTTAAATTCAAAATTTGAAATTCGAATTTGGGGCGACGAGTCAAGTGCAAAGGAAAACATGTATAAAAAGGGAAAAATGATTTTTCATTTTATCCCCTCACCAGGGTTATGCATAGTGGTGAATATTCACAAATTGGATGAATATTAGGATTTCAAAAATTGAAAATTGGTGAATATGAGGACCCTCCATGTTGGCCCATTTACCTAAAATTTTTAGGACCAATTTTTTCTTAGGGTCAATTTGCCACAATATATATCCAAACATAGGTATATTTGTACTCGTTGGAAAGATTTTTCAAGCCTGGTATAATGGTGGTAGTTTTAGGAAGTCATAATATGATTTAATAGGTCAAAAATAGTCCCAAAGATGACCTTACATTTTAGGGATTCAAATACCCCAAATTTTGGTGTGAATATGCTTGATTTGATTTGCTTAGGATTCTCCATGATTCATCTTGATTTTGATTAGGATTCACCATTTTTTTACAAGTATATTTTGAGTCCAACCCCTTATGCATAACCCTACCCCTCACCTATGCTATCGAATGCCATGCTATGCTAATGCTATATGTGATTTTTTGTGCGCTACTTTGCTAAGTGAGAAGAGATGTTTCTTGGATTTAAAATTTTTAAGAGGCAATTGTTGGTTGAAGTGCAAGTGACACGACTAAAATGTCCCATAGTGCTGGGTAGCACAATTGGTGACCAAAGAATTGCTAAGGCACTTGTACAGTAGAGGTTTTAGTTTCGAATCTCCATGCGACTCGTTTTGTGAAGGAGGGAGTAGTTTTGTTTATTCACTGAATCCTGCGAAGGCATAAGGTGGTGTGCATGAACTAAGGTTAACGTGTGGGCGAGTAGCCCAATGGTACCCTAGCCTTTGGCTAAGGTGCTCGATGGTAGTTGGTCATGGGTTTGAGTTTAGGCATAGCCAAGATGTGTGCAATATTTTTGAGATGTGGGCACAACCAAGGTAAAGATTTTTTATTATTATTTAATTTCATCGAAGTTTGGGAAGCGCAAGTTTTATAAAGGCCACGTGATATTTTTGCATAGTGGAATGCATAGGGATTTATAATGTTAATTAAAAATTAAATATATTTTTGTTACTTAGAAAAATTAATAAAGGTTTGGATGTTATTTTGAAAGTTTGGAGTTATAAGGGTTAATAAAAAAAATTGATTTTATATGTTGGATGTTATTTTGAAAGGTTGGAGTTTATAAGGTGTTAGTAAAGGAACTTGATTTTTGAATATTATTTTGAGAGTTTGGAGTTTATAAGGTGTTAGTAAATAAGCTTTATTTTTAATATTATTTTGAGATTTTGGAGATTATAAGGTGTACTTGAGATTTGATATTTATGTATGGTGAAATAATTATTGGGGAGAATATTTGTGTGGATAATTTGAGATAGATTGTTGCTATCTAACCTTGAAATTGGCAAAGAGGATTTGATTGTGATTAAGACATGTTTTGAAGACATATCTCCATAAAAACAAAAGGTAATGGCACATCATCCTTATGAGTGAAATATTGTTGGATTGAATGTTGTGAAATGCAAAGGTGGAGTGAAAAGGATTGTTTTATAAGTATTGTTGGAAATGTTTGAGTGAGTTTTCATGTGTATGATTAGTGGATGTTGAAAGAACATGAGTATCATTGTTATGTGATATTGAGAACTATCTTGAACTAGAATTTGTGAAAGAACATGAGTATCATTGTTATGTGAGATTAAGAACTATATTGAACTAGGATTTGTAAAATAACATGAGTATCATTGTTATGTGACATTGGAATCATCTTGAGTCAAGGTTTGAGTTTCATAGTATGAGTTGTTTGAAGCATAGTGAAACACTTGGTTAGGGTTTGTAAACAAGTTGTGTTTCATTGAGTGGATGTTTTAGTGAATTTGGTTGAGCATTATTGATTGAAAGCATTGGAGTGATAGTTCAAGTTTTATGAAATAAATTATACTTTATTTTTGAATTGTTTGAAAGAGAGTTTGAAAGTGATAGAGTGTTTTGTTGAGTAGAAAATATTATGAGTGTGAAACATATTGAGTGTTTAATCATTCTCTATATTTTTTTGTGGTTAAACAATATTTTGAGTGAAACTTGTTTGTGTGATTGATGAGGTTTTTTGAAAGAAATTAAGTTGAGTTTTGTAAGCAAGTATTGCATTGTTTGAGTAAGATTTTGTGAAGGCTTGTGAGCATATTTGAGTAATTCCTAGAGGGGACTTAAGGGTAGTGTTGTGGCTGATCCACAACACACCCCAAAATTGGGGACCCACCTTTTTTGCATGCTTTCAAAGAAGATCTCAGTGACCCAGATGCTAAAAAAATCAAGGAAAAAGCAAAAATTTCACAAAAGAGAAAAAGTGTCGCGATATCACGACATGTCGCTCCGTCGTGGTCAGAAATGAAAAGTTGTCACGATTTCACGACATGTCGCTCCGTCGTGGCCAAAAATGAAAAAGTGTCACGATATCGCGACATGTTGCTCCGTCATGGTCGAAAATGAAAAAGTGTCACGATATCGTGACATGTTGCTCCGTCGCGGCCGAAAATGAAAGTGTTGCGATATCGCGACATGTTGCTCCATCACGGCCAGAGAAGAAAAATTGTCACGATATCGCGACATGTCATGAAATCGCGGTTCTCAGAGGAGAGAGAAAGACAAAATGGAAAGATGTCGCGAAATCGTGACATGTCATGAAATCGCGGTCAAACCAGTCAAACGGGGCAAGGCACTAAAGTTGTAGCGAAATCGCGACATGTCTCATTTTCGCTATTCACGACGACTGACAAGCTAAGCAAGGGAAATGTGTCACGAAATCATGACATGTCACGTTTTCATGACCAAGAGCAGCCAAAATGAACGTAGAAGAAAAACGTCGCGATATCGCGACAGGTTGCATTTTCGCGGCTCCAAACAGCAAGATGGTACGAAAGAGAAAAGTGTCATGATTTCGTGATAGAAAGTAGCTGGACAGCTCAAAATGAAAAGGCGTCATGATTTCATGACAAAAAGTAGTGAGACAGCTCGAATGAAAAGTGTCACGATTTCATGACAGAAAGCAGCCAATGTGTACGAAATGAAAAATTGTCACGATTTCATGACAGAAAGCAAAAGATGGTGCAGAAGAGAAAAGTGTCGCGATTTCGTGACATGTCGCATTTTCACGGCTAAGTGCAACAAAACCCAATGATAGAGAAAAATGTCATGATTTCGCGACAGGTTGCATCTGCATAGCCCGAAGCAAAAAAATGTCGTGATTTCGCGACAGGTTGCACCCACATGGCCCGACAGCATAAAAATGTCACGATTTCGTGACATGTATCATTTTCGTGATGCATGGTGGTGGACAAGGCTGTTGATAGGAAAATGTCATGATATCGCGACATGTCTCATTTTCACGATGAAAGAAGAAAAGCTAAGCTACATACATAAAAACGTCATGATATCGCGACATGCTATTTTTGGTCACGATTTATAGGGGGCAGTTACGGAACATGCAGAGAGCGCGAAACACGTGGCATAAAAGTGTAAGGGCTACAGAGGCATTACAGTTCACAGAGAAGATCAAATGTTTAGACATCGAACAGAAAGTCAAAGACAATGATGAGAGGGGAATATGAAACGATGCAATCTGGGAAATGAAACATCGTAGGGCAAAGTAGAGAGCATTGCCAGAAAGTATAAAAGCAGAAGCATAGATTGGTACAAGGGTCGAAAACTGTTCAGAGAATATTGCAAGAATGAAGGCAAGGCCTTGACACTGGGTTTTTCCTGGATATTTTCCTTCCACATGGACTGGTCGGAAACCGCTGCGAACAGGGTTGCAGAGTTGAAGTTGATAGGCTATTCTGGGCCTGCTGTTTGAGCTGTTTCTCTTCCACAGACTGGTTTGGAAAACCAGACATTCTGCTATTGTAACATGACATATTTTTAATGCAGAAGTATTCAAAAATTTGCATCTCATTGGCAAGAAAGAAGGAGATCTTCTCTGCATGCTATGGATTTAATGTTTATTCTTTCACTTTCTTTTAGATTTCGGATTTATAGATAATGTTAAATACCACCTTTGTGGGTTACATTAGGCTAATATTTGAAATCTAAACTTTATTTCGTACCCTAGGAACTAGCACTTAGTCTATGGGGATTATGCATGTCATGCAGGTCCAATAGGTTAGGTTGCATGCATGGAAACTCATATCTTCGGTTTTGTCGAGACAAGATAGCATCATACTGAATGCATTTCATTTTCAGTTTTTTTGCATTTCATTTTCATTCTATGCATTTTATTTTCATTTTTTCTGCACTTTATTTTCATTTACAGGCATTAAAATAAAAAATAAAAAAACTAAAAATTCCAAAATCTGAAAATAGAAAATTTCCATTTCAAGGCCAGAATTTCATTTTTAGTTTTATTTTTCATTCATGAGCCGATGATGACATTCCCTTCATGAAAATTCCAATTTCATTGAAGGAGTTATGTTTTATGGCATTTCATCAATTTCCACTTTGAAGTTACAGCGTGGTCATATAGGGACCAAATCACATTTGCTTTATTCGGGTTCAACGAACAATCATTAAAGTTTCACAATAAAATAAACCAACATTGCCCCTTGTTTTTAGTTACTTGCAACCACTAAGGTGTTCCAAGCATTTTAATTGAATATCTTTATTTGAGATTATTAATACACGGATGTAAAATGCTAATATAGCGGAGACCTTGGAGAAGTCATTTGTTTGATTTCTTTGCAAGAGAGGATTTAGAACCCAAATCCTATCGGAGAGTGTGTTTTCACAATCGGGTGAAAATACCACTCAACAGATTGGCGCTAGAAGGAGGGCATGAAAAGGTTTATTTTATCATGATTTTAGATGCTACAGGTTTATAATTGTTTAAGAGCTTTACATTGCTAAATATTTCAAGTCCATTTGATTAGCATCTTCGGCCTCCTCTAACACCACTCAACAGATTGGCGCTAGAAGGAGGGCCTGAACGGGTTTATTTTAGTGTGATTTAAATTTAAATTTTTGTATGCTTTAGTCCTCTAACACTCAGCAGATTGTTAAAAGGACGGCCTGAATTGGTTTACTTTATTCTATTTTTAAGCAATTCAGGTATGTTGTATATTATTCTAACACTTTTCTGATTGTTCATACAGAAATAATGTGATTTGATTTAATTTTGAAAATTTTGGTCTTGACTAACAATTACTTTTCATTTGATTTTAATGAATACATCTCTTAGTTGATGCTAACTTGATTTTTTTTTTTATACATTGCAGGTTGAATATTCAACAGATTTGGTTCTAAAATTACATTTTAAGTTTCACTAATGGCAACACTTGAGGAGCAAATGGTATCCCTGAGAGCTGAAATAGTGTCTCTAAGAGAAAGAATGGTATCTATGATGGAGGATCATTATAAGGGTTTGTCTATACATGTGATACCCTATCAAATTCCTAAAATGTTATTGGATTTTTTACGGTGTTTTAATCAAGAGGTGCCACTAGGATACTTGCAAAAACTACATGTCTACAAGGATACATTATGTCAATTCCAGATTTTCTATGAGGAGGTGGCTTGTAAGTTATTTGCATACATTTTGGATGATAAACCATTCTTTTGGTACAGCCAACTACCCATGGAGGTTAGGACTTCTTGGATACAATTAGAAGCAGCCTATCTTTATCACTTTGGTAATCAGGTTGACTTAGAAATCTTGAAAAATCAGTTTACCTCCATATGTAAGGAGCCTAATGAATCCTTGAGTCAATTCAATGGAAGATTTCGTGAGTTGCACTCCCAAATGTGGGAAAATTTTAACACATTAGAAGAGGAAGCCATGGAAGTATACCTAGGAGCCATACACCCCACACTTGCTTCACTCATTGAGGAAAAACTGGGTGGTTTGTCTCTAGAGAAAATCCATGAGATCTTAGAAGAGATAGAACGACAAGGTCTTGAAGAAGAAAAGGCACAACATGTTCACATAAGAGATTGTCCTTCTAAAGATATTGATGCCAACCTACACCAACCATCAAATATAGCACCCTCCACTCCAATGATATCTAAGGTAAATGATCAAGGGGATGAATTTGAATATCCAAATCTTACAACCACCTTAGATGTAGTCCACGAGGAGGTGCAAATTGCTAAGCCAACATCTGCTAGTGAGGATTATGCAAAAATGATCTCATTCATAGAGATACATGATTATTCGGATGAAGGGGTTCTAAATTCAACAATGTTTGATATATGTGATAGGACGGAACCCACCATAGAATTGAATGAAGTGGTTGAAAGTGAAATTGGGAGAAAACCAATAAATGAATTTGAAGACATGATAGAGTTTCACCACTTGTTCTTGGAAGATACTATTGATGAGATGTGTAAAATTAAAGATCAAGAAATTCTTCACCCTCCAAATTATGATAAAATTGAATCATGGGTTACTAATTTGGATTATGATGGCCTTACAAATTTGAATTCAAGAAACGACCCACTTTTGGAAATAATTGAACCATCTAAGGAAGGTGAAGATGAATTTGATGAGAAACACATTGATGAATTGGAAGATGTTGAAGAAGTAGTTGAACGTCACCACTTGATTTTGAAAGATGATTATTATGATGCTTGGAAGAAGTGGGAAGACTACACTCACTCCAAAACTACTAATGAAACTTGTGTGCCAATTGATATACAGGACAACATAATCGCCTACTCGAAGGAAGATATTACAACTCCTGTACAATTTGAGGATGTTTTGGAAGAGAGTTTCAAATCTCATCAAATTTTGGAAGATTATAATGATCCTATTGCCAAGGACAAAGAAGAAAGTGAATTGATGAATGAATCAAAAGATCATGTCACAAATACCATGGAGTTTCATCCCACAAATTTGGAAGATAATTTTTATAATGGTTGGGGGAGATATGATAATGCATTCTTTTCTCACACCCCTATAGATGAAACTCATATTTCACTTGATATGCAGGATGTTGAAACTTCTACATCATACGAAACCCCACATCACAAGATGAGAAGGGCAAAATATCGAATAAAATTCATTGAAGATGCGGGACAAGTGCATTATGATTTGAGGATTCAAATGAAGAGATACCATGGATAGTGAACAAAGAATTAGAACCAAATGACAAAGAGATTGATCAATTGGAAGCAACTCAAATAAGTGATCATCAAAACATATTACTTGACATACACTTTGACCAAAAACATTTGAGGGTTGAAAAGGATGGGCATGTTTTCAATTGGGTGCCCAATTTTGGTATGTTTAATGAACAAGTAATCAATGAAGAGTATGAAGACCATGAGGTAAAAGAAGAAATTATGATTCCCCATAAAATTTTGGTAAATAAAAATGTTCAAAAGGTAGAATCTAACCTTTTGTGTTCAAACATCCAAGATTTAGGTGAAAATTTGCATGACCATGTTTTGAATTTGAATGATGTTTATGATGAAATGTCGTTAAAGGTGAATGAAAAACAAGGTATGATTTCTAATCACACCTTTGATAACATTGTTTTAATGAATGGAAAAGAAGTTGATGCACTTGAATTGTTAAATCAAATTCATCAACAATTACTAATTGAATCTAGGGTAAAAACTTTTAATGATCCTAATTTAGTAAATATCCTAGATGCTTGCAAAATGTTACACAAATTTGATTGGCCTACAAATCTTGAAAATGATTTGGCTCTAAAATTTTTAGAAATAGGCTCTTACTTACAAGGTTTCATTTTGGATAAAGAGAGCCTACTTCTAAATCATGAATGGAATAATGAAACTTGCATTTTAGAGAATAGACAAGATAAAATTGAATATCATTTATTGTCTAATCATTTTAGTAATTTGATGCTCACCTATGGGAATACTATTGGAACTAAATCTAATTGGTGGGGTGAGCAAGGGAAGTTAAAAGTTGTTGCATGGTGTGGTCTAATATTGTTTTTGTTGGATTCCTACAACATTTGGCATACATATTGTGTCATATGTCTTTTGAAATGTTCTAATCATGTTTGGGATCCGGGAAAGTGATAGTCCAAGCTTTGCTTCATCTTGTACCATATTGTACATTTGTATATAGATTTTGGTTTTGGTTTTGGGTTTGTGTTTTTCAAGTTTCATTTTTGGGATTGTTAGTTTAATCATGATTTAAAGTTGTGTGTTTATTTGACATGTTTGGTTTGTCTAAAAAAAAAAATGATGAAAAAGTTGTTTTTGAGATGTTAATTTATGCTTTAGATCAGGGAAATATGAAACATTGGAATTGTGTTGTAGAAAGCTCCACAAGTAACACAAACATTTAAATAATATCGTTTGAATCTTGTGATGCATGAAGTTGTCAGTTTTGCACATTATGGTAAAATAGATGATATATTCCAAAAGAAGCAGTGCATTCATATCTCATGTCATATTCCACATTGCATATACATGTCATCTCAGTTACATTTTCATTCCATGGGCAATCATTGAGAAGGTGTCGAATCCTCTTAGGATTATTACATAACATATATTAAAAGGATCCTAAGGTTGGGAACTGCTGCCCAAACTATCTTGAACCAAGCACATTCCATGCACATTAAAAGAATCTTGAGCAAAATGGTCAAAACCATACTTGGATGAAAAGGTGAGGTGAAAAGAATATTTCATGTTTGTCCTATCATGCAACATAATCCTTGAAAAAGTGGTTTTTACCACTCCCATAAAAGCTTAAAGCCTAAAACCAGAGTAGTAAGGATAGGGTTAAATCCTCATCGAACTTAGGTTGAGGATCCAACTCCCCAAAGCTCTGATTTGACCTACATGGAGTAGTAAGGATAGGACATAATTCTCATCTCGCTTAGGTTGAGAATCCGATTCCCCAAAGCTTCCATTTTTCCCACTTCATCATAAATCTTGGATTGGAAGGATAGTACTACATGTCCTCTGCAAAGGATGGGTAGTCATCCCAAAGGTCCAAGTAATAAAATTAACTAATATTTCCCATTTTGTCTTAATATTGGATTGGAAGGATCGTACTACATGTCCCTAGCAAGGATGGGTAGTCATCCCCAAGGTCCAAGAAGTAAAAAATTAATATTTCCCATTTCATCTCAATATTGGATTGGAAGGATCGTACTACATGTCCCTAGCAAGGATGGGTAGTCATCCCAAAGGTCCAAGAAATAAAAGAAAAAGAATGAATGAAGCCAAACCAGGGATTATGGGGTTAAGTATGCTCATGCGTGGCAACATGTCTTGTCTAAAAGCAAGACCACTGATTGCTCATATGGATAGACTAGCCTCACCATTTCATCCATAACAGGTTAAATTATTTTGTTCAAGATGAGGTAATGAACTCCAAATCAGAATAGTAAGGATAGGGTTAAATTCCCATCTCGCTTAGGTTGGGAATCCTATTCCCCAAAGTTCTGATTTCACTCACACTTGCACATGGGTTCAAGATGGTAGTGACACATAACCAACTTTGGGATCGAGTAAATTAATTCAATATACATATATTTGGTCCTAAGAGGGTTTGACAGCTTTAATATGTTTGTTCATGATATTAGAAGGTTTGAGCTTTTGTAAAGCAGGTTGTTATATCTCTAGCATCTTCATCATACATCAAATCCTGCACAAATCATTCATAGCCTTGCATACAAATCATAGGTGAAACTGACAATGGAATGTTGATCAAGTTCAAGCGATAGGGAATGAAAACACATTGCACACACCGAGCTGATACTTAATGATTCTGATGTTTCATGTATTTCTGATCTATTGGTATTTGTTTATCTTTAATGTGCTGACGCCTGTATCTAAGCTTGTATATTTCAGGTTGGGTTCTCACCAAAATGCTCAGGAGCATTTGATAGCAGAGTCGCCATTTGTTGTGGCTGATCCACAACACACCCCAAAATTGGGGACCCACCTTTTTTGCATGCTTTCAAAGAAGATCTCAGTGACCCAGATGCTAAAAAAATCAAGGAAAAAGCAAAAATTTCACAAAAGAGAAAAAGTGTCGCGATATCGTGACATGTCGCTCCGTCACGATCAAAAATGAAAAGTTGTCGCGATTTCGCGACATGTTGCTCCATCGCGGCTGAAAATGAAAAAGTGTCACGATATCGTGACATGTTGCTCCAGAAATGAAAATGTCGCGATATCGCGACATGTTGCTCCTCAAATGAAAAGTGTCGTGATATCGTGACATGTTGCTCCATCGCGGCCAGAGAAGAAAAGTTGTCGCAATATCGCGACATGTCATGAAATCGCGGTTCTCAAAGGAGAGAGAAAGACAAAATGGAAAGATGTCACGAAATCGCGACATGTCATGAAATCACGATCAAACTATAAAAGGGAAATAAAGTTTGTCGGAAATCACGACAGGACAAGTAAGAAGGAAATGTGTCATGAAATCATGACATTTCACCATGACCAAGAGTCAAAATGAACGTAGAAGAAAACGTCACGATATCGCGAACAGGTTTTGTTGGCTCCAAACAACAAGATGGTACGGAAGAGAAAAGCATCACGATTTAGAAAGACCAAAATGAAAGGTCATGATTTTCCGACAAAAGCAAGAAAGAAAAGTTGCAAAAAAGAATGAAAATGTCATCGATTTCAAGAAGATGGAAAAAAGTGTCACGATTTTGACATTCTTTTAAACAAAAAAAAAAAACGTCAATTTCAGTCATAAAAAAAACGTCATGATTTCACGACAAGTTGCATCCATCACGGCCCGAGATAAAAATGTCACGATTTCGTGACATGTATCATTTTCGCTGTGCATGGTGGCGGACAAGGTTGTTGACAGGAAAATGTCACGATATCGCGACATGTCTCATTTTCATGGTGAAAGAAGAAAAGCTAAGCTACATACATAAAAACGTCGCGATATCGCGACATGCTATTTTTGGTCACGATTTACAGGGGGCCATTATGGAACATGCGAGAAGCGCGAAACACGTGGCATAAAAGTGTAAGGGCTACAGAGGCGTTACAGTTCACAGAGAAGATCAAACGTTTAGACATCGAACATAAAGTCAAAGACAACGATGAGACGGGAATACGAAACGATGCAATCTGGGAGATGAAGCGAAGCGTCGCAGGGCGAAGCAGAGAGCATTGCCAGAAAGTATAAAAATAGAAGCACAGATTGGTACAAGGGTCAAAAACTATTTAGAGAATATTGCAGGAATGAAGGCAAGGCCTTGACACTGGGTTTTTCTTGGATATTTTCCTTCCACATGGACTGGTCGGAAACCGCTGCGAACAGGGTTGCAGAGCTGAAGTTGATAGGCTATTCTGGGCCTACTGTTTGAGTTGTTTCTCTTCCACAGACTGGTTTGGAAAACCAGACATTCTGCTATTGTAACATGACATATTTTTAATGCAGAAGTATTCAGAAATTTGCATCTCATGGGCAAGAAAGAAGGAGATCTTCTGTGCATGCTATGGATTTAATGTTTATTCTTTCACTTTCTTTTAGATTTCGGATTTGTAGATAATGTTAAATACCACCTTTGTGGGTTACATTAGGCTAATATTTGAAATCTAAACTTTACTTCGTACCCTAGGAACTAGCACTTAGTCTATGGGGATTATGCATGTCATGCAGGTCCAATAGGTTAGGTTGCATGCATGGAAACTCATATCTTCGGTTTTGTCAGAACAGGATAGCATCATACTGAGTGCATTCCATTTTCAGTTTTTCTGCATTTCATTTTCATTCTATGCATTTTATTTTCATTTTTTCTGCACTTTATTTTCATTTACAGGCATTAAAATAAAAAAATAAAAAAACTAAAAATTCCAAAATCCGAAAATAGAAAATTTCCATTTCAAGGCCAGAATTTCATTTTTTAGTTTTGTTTTTCATTCATGAGCCGATGATGACATTCCCTTCATGAAAATTCCAATTTCATTGAAGGAGTTCTGTTTTATGGCATTTCATCAATTTCCACTTTGAAGTTACAGCGTGGTCATATAGGGACCAAATCACATTTGCTTTATTCGGGTTCAACGAACAATCATTAAAGTTTCACAGTAAAATAAACCAACATTGCCCCTTGTTTTCAGTTACTTGCAACCACTAAGGTGTTCCAAGCATTTTAATTGAATATCTTTATTTGAGATTATTAATACACAGATGTAAAATGCTAATATAGCGGAGACCTTGGAGAAGTCATTTGTTTGATTTCTTTGCAAGAGAGGATTTAGAACCCAAATCCTATCGGAGAGTGTGTTTTCACAATCGGGTGAAAATACCACTCAACAGGTAGATTTGAGGCAAGTCTTGGTGAATACTTATTGAGCATATTTGAGGTAAGTCTTAGTGAAGACTTGTTGAGTAGATTTGAGGTAAGTCTTGGTAAAGACTTGTTGAGCATATTTGAGGTAAGTCTTGGTGAAGACTTGTTGAGCAGATTTGAGGTAAGTCTTAGTGAAGACTTGTTGAGCATATTTAAGGTAAGTCTTGGTGAAGACTTATTGAGCAGATTTGAGGTAAGTCTTGGTGAAGACTTGTTGAGCAGATTTGAGGCAAGTCTTAGTGAAGAATTTTTGAGCATATTTGAGGTAAGTCTTGGTGAAGACTTGTTGAGAAGATTTAAGGCAAGTCTTGGTGAAGACTTGTTGAGCAGATTGGATAAGTTCTAGGGAAGAGTTGTTGAGAATATTGGACAAGTTCTATGGAGGACTTGTTGGGCATATTTGAGGTAATTCTTGGTGAAGACTTGAGCATATTTGAGGTAAATCTTGGTGAAGACATGTTGAGCAGATTGGACAAGTTCTAGGGAATACTTGTTGGATAAATTTGAGGTAAGCCTTGGTGAAGACATTTTGAGAAGATTTGAGGTAATTCTTGGTGAAGACTTGTTGAGAATATTGGACAAGTTCTAGGGAGGACTTGTTAGGAATATTTGAGGCAAGTATTGGTGAATACTTGTTGAGCATATTTGAGGTAAGTCTTTGTGAAGACGTTGAGCAGATTGAACAAATTCTAGAGATAACTTGTTGGATAGATTTGAGGTAAGTATTAGTGAAGACTTGAGAGCATATTGAACAAGTTATTAAGAGGACTTGAGGACATATTTGAGGAAAGTCGTTTAGAAGACTTGAGAGTAGAGTTTATTTATTGATTTTTTCAAGCTTTGAGTTAAGGCTTGAGGCATATCTAGGCAAATTTAATTTGTGATTGGGCCAATATTTGTTTTAAGGCTTGATGATAGATTTGAGGATAAAGTATGGTGTAGATTTGAGGGAAAATTTATACCAGACTAAAGATAGAATTCTGAGCAGATTTGTGCTAGATAGAGGACAATATTTAGTGTAAATTTAAGATAGAGAATGAGGATAGCTTAGAGTAAGCTTTGGAGATAACAGAGCAGAGGATAATAGTATCTAGAGGATATAGATACATTTGCCAAGGCAATGAGGATAGAGGTCTTCTGAGTGAGGATAGAGGTCTTCAATGGAGAGAGATACACAAGCTAGTGCAGTGGAGGTAGTAGTCTTCTATAAGATCACCAATTAGAGCAAAGGAGTTCTCCTGTGGATAGAGATCCATGAATTAGCAAAGAGGAAAGAGTTCTCCTATGGATAGAGGTCCATAAAATTTATTAGGGGATTGCTATCTCCTTTGGATAGAGGTCCATAAATATTGTAAGAGGGAAGGATTTCCAAGAGATTTTTTGAAAAAAATTTATTGAAAGAGTTTCTCCATGGATTAGCCCACATTGGATGAACCACATTAAATTGGTGTCTCTATTTTTTGTGATGATTTGTGCATTGCTTTTATTACTACTATTGATATTACCATTGATATATTGGATAATATTGTTTGATAAAGAAAAGTAAAATTTGGTATTATACTATTCACACCCCCTCTCAATATGATCCTGTGTTCTTCAATTGGTATCAGAGCGGGTTCCTTCGAAATATTTTAACATCTTGAGAGAAAATATTATAGGAACATAGATGGTTTCTCAAATTGGGTCTTCAAAAAATAAGGCACCATTGTTCAATGGGAACAACTATGCATTTTGAAGTATAAGAATGAATATTTACCTAATAGTACAAGGAACTGAGATATGGCAAGTAGTTGAGGATGGATACACACTGCCAGCTACTCTACCTACAAATAAATATGGTAAGCTCCTACATATGAATAATTCAAAGGCAATGAATGGAATATTAAGTGGTTTACATGAATTAGAATTTGTAAAAATTATGCATTGCACATGAGCAAAAGAGATTTGGGGAAAGTTACAGAAAATAAATAAGGGAGACAAAAAGATCAATATGGCAACATTGCAAAATCATAAGAAAACATTTGAAGACCTAAAGATGAAGGATGAGGAAGACATTACTACATACTTACTTCATGTGGATGAGGTTGTTAACTCCATGCAAGGACATGGGTTTAAAGTTGAAGAAACAGATGTTTGTCAAAATATTTTAAAGTCACTCCCTAAGAGGTATAGTGAAAAGGTTTCAGCCATAGAAGAAGCAAAATATATTAAAACTTTGACAAGGGATGAGTTACATGGAACTCTCACAACTTTTGATATGAGAATATAAAAGGATCATATCCCCTAGAAGGAAGCATCTTTCAAAGTTATAAATAATACAAAGGATAATAAGTCAAACTCAAATAATGAGTTATCCAGTGATGAAGAAGCAAACTATGGCAGAAGGAACAAGGACACAAGAAATTATAAAGGTACGAAAATAGTTAAGTGTTTCAATTGTGGTAAATGTGGTCGATATGCATCTAATTTTCCAAAATCTGGAAGTAGCAATAATGAAGAAAAACAAGATCATAAGAACAGGAAAACAAGAAAATACAGGTATTAAAAGAAAAGTAAGGATGGACAAGGCACGCAAGAAAATAAGTTTTTACAAAGGCATAAGAAGAGTTTTTATGCAGATAAGACATGAAAGAGTTCAAGTGATAGTGATGAAATATCCTCAGATAATGAATAAGAAGAAATTCTATTTTTGACAATAGAAAAAGAATATGTTAAGAAAAAAGTAAAAAGGGAACCAATAATTCTCAAGTTTTTTAGGTGTGGTAACTTTGGTCATCTTGAAGATCACTATACAAGGAATGGGTTATGTTCTAGTGAATATGAATATGAAGATGCTCTTGAAGGTCCAGAAGAAGAAAGTCTTCTTATGCCAATAGAATAAGATGGATGTTCTCCTAGTGAAGATAAATTAGAAAGGAGTGAAGATGAACTAAAATACAAAGAATCAAAAATGAAGAGGAAAGAGAAGATGATCTTGAGGGTGAGCTTATTTCTGCTCTTAAGTAATTAAGAAAGGTAAGAAATAAAAACTTAAAAATCAAGCTTCAATTTCAAGAATGTGATGAAGAGAAAGGAAAACTTATAGAAGATCTAACAAAATCAATAGCTAAGATAAGGAAGTTTAAAGAAAAGTTAGAGGCAAAGGTATTATAATGTAAAATATTAGAGCATGATATAGCTTCACTAAGGAAGGAAGTAAAATAGTCTAAAGACAAGCTACACATGTTTGGGAGAAGCTCAAAGACATTGGATAAAATTATCAAGGTGCAAAGATCTTCATCAAACAAGAAAAGACTTGGTTTTGAAAAGGAACTTAGACAACAAGGAGAGGAGTCAATATCAAGCTCCAAAGAAGAAGAAGATGCTTCAAAATAAGAGAGTGTAAGAGAGAATGAGACTTCTGGGGATAAGTTGAGTAATAGAAGGTTCAACAAGGAAAGGAACAATGCAGAAATAAGAAATAGATGGAATAGGAAACATCATAGGGGAGAAGAGACTAGGAGACCAATGGGTTCAATGCAAGGTTTCTTCAGTGGACGTTGCTTCGCATGTCATAGGACTGGTCACAAGGCTATGCAGTGCAGGACACATGAAATATAGGGATATGGTTTCACCAATAGAAATTTTAGAATTGGGTATCTCTTTCAAGGGTATTATCACTCTTGTAATAAGGTAGTTAACTACATGGTTCATGACAGGAATGGATATGGCCTCACCAAGAGGAACTACAAAACATTTGCACCTGTAAGGAATCACAACATTAAGTGTTATAAGTGCAATAATGTTGGGCATATTATTAAGTGGTGTAGATAAAAATTTCTAGGGACAAGCAAGAATAGGAATATTCAAAGAAATCAGAGGGATCATTTGAGGAAGAAGATGGACAAAAAAAAAGAGCAGTGTATGCTGGGAGTAGAAATACTCCCACCCCAAACTTAACCACCTCAAGGAGAGGAGGTAGGGAGGGGGTTGAGCTAAGAGTCTTATATTTAGCCCCAAAGGAGGCCATTTGACATTAATGTAAAAGGGGGAGATATTTGAGTTAGGGGGAGCAGTTTCTCAGGGGGAGCAGAACTAAAAAGGTAAAAGAAATGGTTAAATAAAAAAAGGTTGTCATCAATGAAAAACAGGGAGATTTTTGTAAATTTGCTCAAATATAATCTCAAATCTTGCCCAAACCTACTTCAAGTCATCTCATAAGACTTGCTCAAATATGCCTCAAACCTGCTTTAATTCTTCTCACAAGACTTTCTCAAATATGCCCAAAACTGTTCTAACACATGCTCAAAACTTACTCATAACACAAGCTCAAAAATTGCTCATAACACGCTTTAATAAAAGTACTTCAGACATATTCTAACTATAATTCTTGTTCAAGAACACAGAAAATGATATGCAATACAATTTTACAATATGTTCTTTCCAAATATCACTCAAGGCCAATGCACAAATTACTTCACAAATATTCTTTTTGACCTTTGCAAGTTTATCCCAATATCAATCAAGATTATGCAAAAAACTTGCTCTCAACCCTAGCACATGTATTTCAATCTCATTCAACAATGAAGCACAACTTGTTCTCAAACCCAAGCACATATATTTCCACAACCATTCAACAATAATGCATACTTTGTTCTCAAACTCTATCTCTTATATTTCCAATAATTCACTTATATCTCCACCTTAATATTTCAAAATACTTTTCTCAAAACACAACCACCTTGAAAATAAGTTAAATCAACATACCTCAACAATGCCTTGAAGTTGATGTGCCTCTTAAGAAACTATCTCAAATAATATTGTTTTCACACACTTCAAAATATTAGCAAGACCCTTTTCACATAAACCTCTTCTCAAAATATGTGCACAATAATTCTTGAAAATAATCCTCTATAACTCTCCTTTGGTTTCTCAAGATAATGCCTTCAATTATAAACCAAACCCTCAAAAATATCAAGTGAAAATTACAAACAATAAAAAGACTCAATACACCTTGTAACTCCCTCTTTCAAAATTGTCAACCTAAACCCTTCTACACTTAGACAATAATACAAATATCAAATAACTTTATACACCATAAAACTCCTTCTTTCAACAACAAACCCTTCTCACAATAATATGCAAATTATAACCAAAACCAATATATAATCCAATGCATGCACCAAACATCTCCCACTAGGATCTTTAATAAAATTAAATCAAACACATTTCTTCATTGTCATGAATGCATTCAAGTTTAATAAAACAAAAAATTTCATGTACCTTAACATTGTTGCAATTCAAACTGTTGACATCCTTTTTCACCAATTTTCTTTTGTTGTGAGATAAACCTTGCCATGCATAATTGTCTGACCAAGATTTCTTTTGACATCAACCCTTTGACATCAAACCTTTGACATCAATGACAACTCAATATGCTTGATATTTCTAAAAAATATACCTCAAAGGTGATATCAATTAAATGAATATGAGTTGGGAGAATCTCTCTTTTAATTTTATTTTTAAAATAATAGCCAGTTTACTTACGTTTTATTACTAATCATTGAGTAATGAGTAACCATCTACTATATATGTCACCCGAAGGCTCTAATTACACAAATGTTTATACTCACATACATGGTAAAATTTATAATATCTAGTTTACTCAAGACACATCGATATTCCTAGAGATACACCAAAAACTCGGCTTCGTTGGAACATAATCTATCACATTAATAAATTTTAGCTTAGATTTAGATGATTCTGGTTAAATTCCATAAAACACTAAAATAACATCAGCATATCTTTACACGAGACCAAATTAATTCAACTGGATGGTCTTGATATTCATTAGAGATTTGCCCTACATCTAACTGAACTATAAACAAAAATTTTGAATTGCACTTCTGGCACTACATCACTAGACATCCCCTAGAGATGTTTATACAAGCAAATAAAAATATGAGAAGTCCATATTTCCACAAGAAATTCATTAAGGTAGTTAGAGTTCCATTGTCATTCCTCACTTGTCTAAAGCCATTTCCATATTCCAGTTGGTTATCATTGAGCACAAACTACTCCTTGAGAAGATTTACTTCCTCCACAACTAGAAACTTCCCACACTCGCATCCAAAAGTATATCTTCATTGGTGCAACTCCGGTTGTATCTTCAATAGTATTCCTACCGGCGTCTAGAGAATACTTTGATAGCAGTGTAGCAATACCAACTAAGAAAATTTTACCTTAATTTGGGGATTAGATACGACTCCTTGGATCTGTTAGGAATACTCACAAGCATTCATACTAACCCCCAAATTTCCACCACTCACTTTGAGGATTCTCAACATTCATTCAAAACAATAATAGATCTCTCAAAATCAAAATCAATGATAATACAATACATTCATTTACACATTTATTTCAACAAAATAGAATTCTAAATAAAAATTACAATAAGAAGCATCCATTCTTCCTCTGATATGTTTATCAATTATTATTATTTTTAGGAATTCACATCAACATAGTCTTGAGCTTTAATTCATTCTATATTATCATTAAACAAACAAATCAAGCATTTTCTAAATAATCATTCATTCCTAGGTATGGGTATCAATTCACTAGTCCTCATATTTGTTATCAACAACAACAAAAATTATTAAAGAATTCAAAAATATGCATTCTCTATAGTCATAGAAAATTAAGTATAATCTAAATACAATTGTAGGACGTCATTCTCATTCCCAATGACTACACATTCACCAATTATCTTGTCTTAGCTGCTAAGTTTTACCCAATCAATTTTGCCAATACACATAAATGGTCTCCACTATTCTAAAGAAACACATGCTACACATTACTCAACAATCCTCACATCAATTTATCCTCCCAACAACCATACCAAGGAAAAATAACACCCAAGGAAAAACCATCCATTACTGGTGATTAAACCAGATGAACCAACCATTCTCTTATAAAAATTAAAGTCATCACAAAATGTTTCTCTATCAATATACCAAATATAAAGCATAAGCAATTCTTTCATGTGATGTACTATCAGCAACACACCCTTGAAATAGTTTCTCTCACACCCCATTTTCAATCACAAGTCTTTGACATTTTAACATAGCAAGAATCATCAATTTTTATTTACTTACTAAACCCAGTCACTCACTATCTTCACATCTTGGTTGCATCCAAAAAAACCATGATCTCCCTCTCCTTCATCCTATTTTCCTTTTTTCATCCTTTCGTTCGACGTCCACTCTCCCCAGACTCTAGTGCATTAGCTTCCTTTGTTCCCTTAACAACCCACTTTGTTGCACTCCCCCCACATGGAATCCAATGAACATAACATAACCAAAACCACGTTCTTAACATAAATTCTATGGGTTCTAAAACAATCGAAAGTAAAACACTCACTGAAGCATTAAAAGAGAATATCATTCAAATAAAACTATTCTTTGATTTAAGTTGATCTTTCCATAATATTTTCACTATGGTAATTATAAATCAAACATTGCTCTTTCATTTTATCATATTGCAATATAAGAACTACTGAAATACACAAATGCAATAGTAAATTCATGATATGCATATTCATGAAAATGGGTATATTTCATGTTGCCTCACATAATTTTTGATAATTTACCCATCACATCATTTTCCCAAGGTATTCTTTTTTCAATGGTTGCTCTTTTTGCCACTGTAAATAAATTTGTTGCAAAAATGTAATTTTCATTAGCAGTATCATGTTCTCACACCAAATGTATGTTTCTCAGATCCAAACATGGAATTATCCTACATCCCACAATAGATCCACATGACATTTTTCTCATAAGAAACAAGTAATTTTGGATATAAAATTTATTTAAACAATCATTCCATATATAAGCAATATAACAAACATAAATACATCAAAAATAGAAGGTCCACCAAAAACAAGGTCATGACTAACCATGTATACAAACAATAATCAAATGCAATGCATCTATATGATGGATATATTTTACACTTGAGTTGTTGATGAACAAGTCATCACCCATAATTTTCCAAAATTTTCTCAACTCTGGTGGTTGTCCCATATCAATCCACTGGTGAGAGTACATGGTCCTACAACCATAAGTAGCATAATCAACCATTAAATACAATTTTCAATCATAAATTGAAGTTATGTATTAGATAGTGACTCATTAATACACAATTAAAATGTCAAGCATATTTCTTACCAAGGAGGGTTGTTACACATCCAATCTCTTTATCATCACTATGGTCTTCAACAACATGGCCTTTATCACAGCTAGCATAATAATCAGTATCAACAATATTATAATGAGCATTCATTTATTTGCCATCATGATGATCATATTCAATACAAACAACACTATCATCAACAATGCTTAAGTTGCGAGTATCACAAGCAAAATCTCTCCTTTGGATAAGGCCATGTATGTCACAACACATACTTGTCAACGTAGGCTTGACCTCCAACCTTTCATTTGTTTCCTTTAGCCTTTTACATTCCTCCTTAAGCATGTCAATAATGATTAATGTCTTGTATGTTGTCTTCATAAAATCAATATGGAATGTAATACAATTCTTAAAGTGGTCTTCACAAACATTTACTTATTTGAGGATCATTTGTAAGTTGCACCGAAGTGCTAATAATTCTCCGTCTTCACTTGTTGCTAGAAAATAAAGAACTTTATCTAGAATCACACTATTTTGAGTTTCACTTTGTTTATTTTCTTATTTCCTCCTTCCATTTCCCATGATGTAAATACATTTATTCCTAATTCCACTCCAAAACCAATGCACAAATTTTCTTTCAAACCCTTATACTATTATTCCCAAATTCATTCAAAGCAATCCATAATTCTACTCACAAAACTGACCTATAATATTTGCACATTTAATCCAATTTCATTCAACACTACTGATCATCAAATCAGTCCTTATATCTCCAACCATATGACATCAAAATATTTTCTTCATTCAAAAACAAACCTTGAGTAAGGGATTAAATCACCACACCTATAAAACTATCTCAATGATTATGATCCTCTTTAAGCTCCCCAAACCTATCTTGACAAATAATTTTCCTTGCTTTTGCCACTTCATAAATAGGTTAGCAAAACATTTTTTTCTCTTCTTGATTACATATCAAAATATTCACATTAAAATACTTTATCAAAATGTGCTCAATTAGGGCTTTTAAAAATATCTTATACCTATTTTTATAAAACTCTCAATAAAAGACTTTATTTATATCTCAATCCCTTGTAACCCCATTTAATAATTAAAAAAAAAAATTAATAATAACCTTACAACTCCCTTTATAATTTTCAACAATGCAATCCCATACTAACATAAAAACATTATAACTCCTTTTATATTCACGTGCAAAAATTACAACTTGAAAAAAGCACCTTGACCCTTATTTCTCCTATACCCTATATCAAATTTAATCAAATAAAAAATTAAGTACCTTACATGGTAGCGGTGGGATTCGATTCCTTGCCTTCAGGGAGCATAGCGTTTTCCCAAATGATCATTGCCAGCTACAATATAGCAGCTGGTGGAACTAAAAAGGGGTTTCCAAGTATTTATTTGTGTCCTTTCTCTCCAACTAGCAAAACCTCACTCAAAATAGCATCAATAGGAATCGACCCCCTGACCTTCTATTCAGCAATGCTTCCATGCTCAGCCAAAAACTGGCTGGGCTACCTCAATCAATGATAATAAATGTGCACAATGTACCCTTTATCTCTATCTATTGCGCCTTTGAAATATTCATTGTCTTCCTCCTCTGTTATGTCATTCGCACTCATGCAGGAATAATTTGATTTCACATTACCATTGTAAGGTGAAATATTTTTCACATATTTATATGCCTTCAAGTGCTTCAATTTTTCAATGACGTTGGCTCTTTTTTGCTTTCGAATTTTATAACCCTTCAATAATATTTGGTGCCTTTTATTTTTCAAACCCTTTTTTATTATAGTATTTAAAATCTAGGATTTTAAATATTATAATATCAAATATTTAATCCTTTGTTCCATGCAACCTTTTATAATTTTAAATATTTTGACCCAAGCAACTCTAAACCTCTTTGTCTTAATCCTTTAAACCTTTGTCCCTTTTTATAATATTTAAATATAATATTAAATATTATAAACCTTTACTTAAAAATATTTTCTTTGCTTTGCTCCATCTGAATTACATGCTTACCTTGAATGAATGTCCATAATTGATATTTTATACATCCTTATAGTCTCATCACCCTTGAAGAATTTTTGTGCCTTAAATACCTTGTTCCTTTCACATCAATGACAACTCAATAATGCTAATAGTCCTAATACATAAGTATCAAACTTTTGATACCATAGCCTAGGTGATTGTTTTAGAACACACAAATATTTCATCAACCTACATACCAAGTGTTCATTTCCTTTTACTAAAAAATATTTTGGTTGAGACAAATATTTCTTCTTATAGATCCCCATGTAGGAATGATGTCTTCACATCTATTTGCTCTTCTTTTAGGTCAAATGCAACAATAATAGTCATAAGAAATCTAATAAAAGTTAGTTTCACAATAGGCGAATAAACCTAATTAAAATAAATTCACTATAACTTATCTTGCTACCATATAAACCTTGTACTTATTGGATTTACTTTTTGCATTAAACTCTTTGAATACCCATTTGCTACCAATTGGTTTTGTTCTGGTAGGCAACTTCACCAAATCTCATGTCTTATTTTTGTTTATGGATTTTATCTCATGAACCATGTCCTTCTTCCAAAATTTACCATCCTTTGTATTAATTACTGCCCTAATAGTTATAGAACCATAATCACTAATAGATAAAATAAAAATAGAATGAAAATTAGGTTAACTATATCTTTTTGGCTTCATTCTTTCTCAAGTCGATCTTCTCAAGACTAGATTTTGAGGATCTGATTCATCATCTTTTATTGAGTCAAACTGTTCATCCATGAACTCAAACTATACCTTTTTTTTTCTCTTTTGATTATTCTTCTTGCTCGAGAGCACTTTTAAAGTCTTTGAATATTGCATCTCAACTATAAAAAATTGTCCTAGTTTTGGGTTTCAAATATATTAGCCTTTTGCATCATGTTTATAACCAATAAATATAAACTTCTACTTTATTATCTAAATTAATCATTTTTTCCTTTCGAACATGCACATAAGCATTAAACCAAAAATTTGAGATGTTCAAGAGAGGGTTTCTTACCATCCCATACCTCATACAAAGTTTTATCAGTTAATGCTAATGTAGGTAGTCAATTTATTGGGTAACATCTAGTGTTCACAACCTCTACCCAAAATTCCTATGTTAACCCTGCACCACTAGGCATACTCCTTGTATTTTTCCTCAATGTATTATTCATTCTTCCTACAAACCCATTCTATTAATAAGTGTATAGAGTCATCATCTACCTTGTTATTCTGCACTACTTCTAGAACTCCTCAAATTCATTAGTGTAGAACTCTCCTCCATTATTTGTCTACAACACTTTTATTTTTTTCTCAATCTGGTTTTTTACAAGAGCCTTAAACTCCTTGAATTTTATGGAGACATCAAATTTCTTTTGGATGAAATATATCCATGCATACCTTGAAAATCATCTATAAATGAAATATAGTACAATGATTTTTCAAGTAATAGAATAGGTATAGGTCCAAACAAATCACCATGTATTAGCTCGAAAACCCTTTTTTTATCTTCCAGCATCAATTGGAAACTTTGTCCAATTTTGTTTACCATATACATAATGTTCATAGAAATCAAAATCTAAAGAAAAATTAGAAATACCTTCAATCATAACTTTAGTATATAAAGCTTAAAGGTCATTTTTCTGATATGTCACATTATTTGATGCCAAATCGTTGTATTCTCTACATGTATAGTAAGCATTTTGTTTGTTTCATTTTTAGGAATGATAAAACTATTACACCCATAAATCATAATGCTCCCCAATAGCTTGTACAATGTTCCAATATGAACACCTTTTTAGTTAGAGAATCTATCTAATGGAAAGGTTGTGCACCCACAGACCTTGACCAACATTGAATGATCAAGGAGCTATGAAAACTACAGTGGTCAATATCTGGAGGAGGTTGATTTCTTTGAAGTCCTAGCTAACTATTCCTAAATATGGGGGAAAAGGGTGCTAAAAGAAATAAAAGGAGCTAAAGCTAGAACTTATGTTGGTGCATATTAAGCAACATCAAGACATATGTGAAATGAAGAACCATGCAACTAAACAACCAACTACCTAACAAACCAACCAATTTTACTATCAATCATAGAACATTGAATCTTAATATAATGTAGCTTATCAGACCATAAATTCTAGAACAAGTGAATGAACACAACATAAATTCAGAATTCAGAGTAAACACCATGAACATTCAACATGCTAAAATTAGAAAGAAGTAGTCATCCATACATACATGCTCTACAAATGAGTTGAACCAGAGGCCAAACAACAATCACTTTGTATTAAGGTGCAAGTCTTCCATTCTTACATATGAATTGTAAAAGCCTAAGAGCCGATCTATTTTTCTTTTACATCTTAGTATATATAGGCTTTCTACAATCAAAATATCATTATCTTAGACATGGATTGTTGTTATGTCAGAGGGAGTGCCAGCCAATTGGACTGTTTAGAAGTATGGTTGCTCCAACTACCTAATCATGACTTGCTGACCTAGCCAAAATTTATGTCATATTGAGTAGTGTTGAGTCTACTACTTGCATCTGGTTTATTGATTTTCACTAATTACTTTTAGTTGAGCCACCCTATAACCTGCATGATGGCCATGAGCATAACCATATCACTGAGATTATTCTAACATATGATCTTATCCAATAGGTGTCCTAAGATGATGGTAATCCCTATGCAGGTGGTCCGAGTATTGGATTTGATTGAATTGGATGCCAAAATCACATGTTATGAAGTCATGATGTTGGATATTTAGGACCCTAATGGATTGTAATTGGGTATAAATCCTTGATTAGTATCAACACTTGATTTTATTACAATATTATAATCTATGGTATTAGTGTGGGGGTTTGCTACCTCTCTAGGATTCGATCAGATACAAATCCTTCGAGCTCCTAAAATTTAACTTTTAATAGTAGGTCAAATATTTGGTACTCTCATGGGCTTTGATCAGGTAAAAATCATTCAACGACCTCCAAAAATAGTAGGTCAAATATTTGGTACTCTCTTGGGCTCTGATCAGGTACAAATCATATGATGACATCTAGACTTGTATTATTTTGTTCTAATTTTCTCTTGTTGGCTTTCGGTCTCTAGGAAGAGGGTTTGTGACCTAGCGGGTCTCGATCGGTTGCAAATATTCTGAAGATATCAATACTTAGCTACTTTTATAAATATACCTCCTCCAATAGTAGGTCAGGCATTTGGTACCTCGTCGAGCTCTGATCAAGTATGAATCTCCCAATGCTTCCTAGACTAAGTCATTTCTCCTTTTCTTTCCTGCATGTACCAAAAATTTTGGATCTCTTTGGGCTTCGGTTAGGTGCAAATCCTTCGGTGCCCTCTAGACTTGGTCATTTTTATGTCTTTCCTTGCTTGGTTAGTTTTTAGCTTTAGTATAGGGAGTTGGAACTTTGGAAGACCCTAATCGAGTGTAGATCCTCTAGTAGATTCTACACTATCATTTTCACCATTCTTGAATTTGTAGCAATGGGCTAGCGATTTGATTCTTCATAGACTTTTAGCTTGGTATAGATATGTTCGTGCTATTCATATTTGACCATTTTTGTTGAAGGTGTGATATTTTGCTCCATAGTGCCTAACCCCTATTCTCCTTTTTACACCTTCTCATTGAAGTGCTTGTGGGTGGTGATTTGCAAATACCCACACTTTTGGTGACTCACAAGGACTTTTCATCTCATGAAAAGAGAACTCAGACTGACTATCTATATACTATAGATAAGTGACAAAAATAGGGCTAATACAAGAGATAAAGTACTAAAGCCTTTGCAGATATGATCTGCTTAACCAAATAAACAATTGTGAAGGAAACAGTGAATAAAATTGTGGTGATGGACTGGATAATGGATTCTATCTTAAACTTCACAGGTGGTAAGTGATAGTGGGATGAAGGTGATGAAACCAAAATTGTGCATGGGGACACCTAGAGAATGGGACCTTTCTAGGAGACTCAAGCTAGGATCCATAGGATAAACTATGAAAATAAAATTGAAAGTGAAAGTATGTACAAAAGTGAAAAAAGGAAGCAGAAAATAAAATAGGGAATACCTAAAATATGAGATGCACCCACAAAAATGGAACTTCATGAGTAAATATAGTTGCAACTGAAGGTTATTTTAGACCCAAGCTAAGCACTTTAGGAAATCACCATTCTTCCACTTGTTGTGCTTCCTATTTTTTCCTTTTTTCTTGACCTGGCCTAGTAAGAAGCCTACTATTATATCATCTGCTAGCCTCCAATTCTTTAATCTCTCCCTCATCATGTCATCTCTTAATGTTGAAGGATGCTTATCAATTGTGGCCTAAAATAGGTATATGCTCTAAGCTGATTTGTGCAAGTTGTCACCTCATCATTATTTGTAATCTAGGTGGATCCTGCAAGTGCTATTGATCTGACTTGGGGTAGTACAAGCATTGATGTGTATCCAATATTTAGTATTGATGATCTAATGGTAATTTATTACTGCTACCCTCTTGCTTGTTATGCCAGATATAAATTTTATAGCTACCCTTCAATATTCTTTTACACTTGTTCCATTGGGCTTTGGAGTCATTATTTTTGACAAGACTTTATGGTACAACTATACAAAAAATAAAAAACAATATAATACAGGGACATGTCATTCTTCATATTTTTCTAATCACCCTCTGGTGATGTATGTTGTTGTGACCCTTCTTCCTGTGGAGGCTCCCTTTGTGCAGTTATTCTTGATGATTCCCCATGCTATGAAACAACCTTAGATGGAATGACTATTTGGAGTTGTTGGCACATATTTTCCTAGACATCTAGAGGGGGGTTTGGAATTCCTCTTAGTTTTGAGATAACTCCATTTAGCCTACCAACATAGTAATAAGGAGGGTCACTGTACCTCTCAGCCAGGTATTCTTCTTTTTCCAAGAGATGAGAAAGCTTATAGAATAGTGCAAAAACCTTCTCTACATCCAATGGTTTAGATAGTGAGTCAATCTCACTTTGGTCTTTCATTTGTATTTCAAACAACTGGGTGAGTGCTTCATGCTTGCGCTAAACTGATTTGTCATCCCAGAAACTTGGTGCACCTAGGGTCTTGAGATCCTATGCAATGATGCTCATTTCATCTGGTCTCTTTTCTGATGATGGCGAACAACTCTCTTGCTATATCAATGAGCTCATTTTCTCGGTAGATCTGGTGTGCAAGAAGTCTCTAGTCTTCTACATCCTTGTTGGATTATGCTTTTAGGGCAAGGAAGCTATCAGGATATCTTAGCATTTTCCTAAACTTTTGTGCTTCCTAAAATTTGGATGTCAGAGCCTTTTCTACCCTCTCTATCTCATTTCTAGTTGGCCTAGTAGCAACACTAATTTTTTGAGCTTCATATAGAAAGGGGGGAAAGTTGGTAGAATTGCTCCTTTTATTTTTACCCAATAAAAGTCCTGAACCTGTCTAAATCAGTCTTTAGAGATTGTTGAGTCGGATGGCTTATCCCTTTCTTGTTATAACTCATTCATAACGATGGATAAGGCTTCCTCCTATTCTACCAATTTTCTCTTCACTTCAGATAATACTGAAATTTTCTGATCTTTTTCTTCTTGTACCCTCTTCAATTTAGCCTCCAACTCTTTGATTCATTTATATTTCAGTTGCACCTCTTTCTCAGGAGTGGCCTTATCAATAATACCCTTCAACCTGATGATGTCATTTTTGAGGGCACTATTACCTATCCTTTCCTTGGTGAGCTTGGCCTCTAGGGTATCAATTTTCTTCTAAGCAGTTGCCAAACTCCTATCTATTTTTCTTGCTTGCACAAGCAATGTGTCTGTCTCTACATGTATGGCCTAGGTGGTTTCGATATTTGATATCATGGAGATATCCCTTCTAAACTCCTCTATCTCCCAATATTTTGATCTCATCAGAGAGGTAGGCTTCTTCACTTTTGGCTTGGAAAACACCTTGATCCTTTCTTCCTTGATGGGATCCACTATATCATAGCCCATGGTGATAACTTCTTCCTCTTTTCCTTGCAAACGTTCAAATTGCTCTTCTTCCTCCCTCCATATTTGTTGGTTCTCTTCTGCTAGCTGAATAGTAGAGAAAATTTTTGATAGTGGTTCTTAGGTAGCAACTAGGAGGACCAGAGTGACCAAGAAGGTTGGTAAGGGGGTGAGAGGATAAGATAGTATAGATTTTGTAGGGGGAGTACTTCCCTGCAAACCTTACCCTCTTTTGGTTGTGGGTGGAGTAGAGAAAATTGGAGGTTGCATGGGTGAATCTTGGAGGGCATATTATTGAGACAATGGAATGGACTCAATAAGTGGTGAGGTAGTTGATTGAGTGGGTAGGGCTTGTGAAGTGGTGGGTGGACTAGGAGAAGGGTTCTCCTCTACTTCAATTTTAGTGATTGTAGGGATCATGTCGAAAGGAGGTTAGGATTGATGAGGAGGGGAGGTTAGGATTTCTAGGGATGAAGGACTTGAGGGAGAATGTAGTTTAGGAGATATACCTATGTCTTGCACTCCTAGCTCTAGCTCCTCCATCTACAAGGCTTGCGCTGGTTTAGCTTTAAGTTTAGTCTTTTGTGCTTGCTCAACTTTTACCCATGCAACTACTACCTCACACCTTAGTGCTTCTCGTTGTAGTTCTTGCCTCTTCCATTTTTGCTTTTCCTTTTCTTCCTCTAGCCTTTGCTTCCTTGTAGCCTTACTGGTTTCAAATATCCCTAGACTTGAGTGATCCTTTCATATTTTACCTAATTTGGAGCTTTGGCTGGAAGATTCAGGCTAAACTTTAGAGGGTGCTTCAACTACCTTTTGTGGAGCTGGTCTTCTGATATCAACCATCAGTGGATTTTGAGGCAATGATTCTTCTTCTACCTCGACTTCATCCTTGGATCCTTCCTCTTCCTGGTATATTATATCATCAATAGTTTGCACCCTTAATATTTTTGGGAAGAGCTCCTTTTCATGCTTCTATTTCTAGGTGATATATTGAGCATCAAACTCATCATTGAATAATTCATCGGTATTCTTATTGTACTTCACCTTTTTGCTCAGATTGTGTTCACAATGCATTACCCACCATTCTTCAATTTTGTAGTCCTCCCAACCTGTACTATCATTGACTATGTCAATGAGGCTGGGATCAAGCAATTGATCTGTATTTCTTTTTGGGTCATAAACCCACTCATACTTATAGTAACTTCTCCATGGTGGTCTTTTTTGCATATCCATATATTTGAGTGGTGCCACCTGATCTTCAACTAGGTTCCTATACCTTTCAATCTTCGACCATGATAGATGCTTGAACCTAGGTACTTTAACATTTATTTTCAAAGTTTCAGCCAGGATACCATCTGGGTCATAATGCCACATGTGTGGCACTACTAGTAGCTTCAAGGTAGAAAGCTTAGCCTCTAGATTTTTGTACTGCAGGGGGTCTCTTTTGGATATTGTGATGTGCTCAAATTTGATAGGAAACCTAAATATTAAGGACTTTTTGGCTCCTTGACCAAGGCTCTGTTCTATAGTGTAGACTTACCTGCAATATTCCAATCCAAACACCCAATTGGTCACATAATGTAGCAGCAGGTAAGGGAATTTGAAGAATCTAAACAACCTAACAATGGTGCCTTCCTTTATAAATATAAATCCCCTTGTTCTCATGATTTTCCTCTCAAAATATCTACAACTATTGGCAAAATGTGGGGGTAATTGCCATAGATTATCACCAATGTTGGTCCCAAGAACTGCTTATTAAATTCAAGATATGAACCACTATCCCATAATACATGAGTCCAATCCAATACTGAATGGTCCATACCCTACTCATCTATCTTCTACAACTTAATGTTATGTTTATTTATAGAAGTCATGTAAAATAGGAAGAGCCAAGCCATGTATGAAGGGTATGTGAATACGTCACATTTCTTGTTCTTCATAGCCTTCAATTGTTCATGTATGCTAAGAGCTAGAATCTCAACCCAATCTAGGGTGACGTATGTGAAGGCTACCATAACCACATTTTCTATACCCATATGATAAGGGTATACTATTACATCCATTATCATTCCCAAGATAATCACCAACATAGAGAATATAAGTTATGCCTTATCACTAAATTCCACAAGCTTTCTGTTCTTTGTCAGGAATCCATCTGGCAACTTTCCACCTACCTTAATGAGCCAATATTGAACCAACCTATTCTTCAAGTATAATATTTGGTCCTCGAACACAATTTTCTTTAGATCAGTGCCTAGGAGTTCTTTTACCATAAATGTCTACATCAAATACTAGTTACTTATGGTGAACAATGGCTCAGATCGAGAATTACAAATAGTAGTTGTACTAACATCATAAAACTTTACTACAACATGGATGAGTTCTAGACATGGGTGCACAACTTTGGGTATGAATTTGCTGAGGTTTGAATGATAAGGAGCACCCACCTTATGAGTTTCAAAAAATTTCTTCCCTTTCTCTTCACAACCGATTCAAGAGATCCATAACTTGGACTGAATTGTGAGCACAAGATCATGGATTTTGGCTAGCTCATTAATCATCTTTCTCATGGCCTTTTACCCTATGATACTCTTCTTTCCTCTACCCATTTCTTTGAATCTACTTCTATCACTAACCACTACTTCTCCTTGAAATGGCTAGGGCTCTCTACTGCACTCAATACTCAAAATTATCATGAAGGGGAGAGTGCTTTGAGAGGCATGATCAATTTATAATGTTCAAACTAAAACTTTACCACTCAAAGATGTTAATGACTTCATGTGATGGATTTATGCATGTTGAGTAAGATCTATTCAGGGGAATTTTTGCCCATTTCTAAAGTCTAACACATAATCTAGGAAGGAGTACCACCGGCTTGTAATATTCTATTGTAGTTTCTGAAAACCAATGGTTTCTCAACTTGGGATGCATTTCATCATAACTACTCTTGATAGGTATAGTTATGGTTGCATAATTTTGTGGACCTACAATTTTTAGAATATCTCATCGGGATCACCAACCATTATGAATTTAATGTTCCATATTATATATGGTAGTTGATCTAGCCAATGACCTTACTAAATTTATTAAATCATGGGTGGCCTATGAAATATAACAACCATTAATATGACAACCACATTGTGATATGTGCCATGTAATGCCAATCATTTTTTGAACCTGTTGATTAGTGGCTCAGTCAAGATGCGATGAGGGGTTGCATAGCTCGAGATGCTAGGTAGGTAGATGATCTACCCACTTTTGGATATTAATTTTGGCAAGCACCACCTTGTCAAAAAAGATAAAAAATCTATTTACAAGGAATGTACACATGTCATATTTACATATGTACAAGATGAGCACCACTTGTCCTAAGCATAATGCTTCAGATGCTGATCATTTACCATAATTGGTAGTAGATGGCCATCCAGGTGTCTCAATTCAAAGGCATTTAGGTCCTTCTTATGCTCGATGATGTATGGTCTAGACCACATTGAATCAAACTTTTCATGTGATCCAAGTTTTTCTCTATTCACATCCCATTTAAGCACTAGGTCACCTTCTTCAAATATCTTTATCATGGCTTTTCTATCAAACCAACATTTGATAGTTGTTTGATGGTGATAAAAATTATTATATGCCTATTCACATTCTTCTTCTAATTGGACTAGCTCAACCATCCTTCTTTCTACTAGTTGCAGGTCATCCAGATAATTTTCTTTAATGAATCTTAGCACTAGAAGCTCTAGGTTGATTGGTAGCACAACCTCCTTACCATAAACTAGAGCATATGGAGAAGTTTTTAGGGCCCTTTTTACTATGATCCGATCAGCCCAAAGTGCTTGATCTAGAAATAAATTCTAGCTTCTAGGATTATCTTGAATACTCCTCTTGATGATTTTCAGCAAATTCTTATTGGTGGACTTTGCAAGACCATTCCCTTGAGGGTAATAATTTGATGAGGTATTCCAATATATCCCATACTTTCTTGCAAAATCGATAGTTTTAGCCCCTATGAAAGATCTAACATTGTCTGATACAATGGTTGTTGGAACTCTGAATCTGGTGATTAGTCTTTCCATGAATTCAATCATAGTGTCTTGATCAGCATGCTTTGTAGCTTCTACCTCAGTCCACTTTGTGAAATAGTTTATTACTATTAGAATGTATTTATGTTCAGTGGATGAATTTGGATTAATTACACCAATAAATTCTAAACCCCATTGCTAAAAAGGTTCTTCCATGACTATCGGTTGTAATGGCATTGTTGGGTGTTTGCCTCTGCCTACAAATATTTGACAATTTTCATAGGCTCTAGCCCATTTGAATGCATCAACAAAAATGGTTAGCCAATAATATTCAACCCTTAGAATATTTTTTGCAGTAGTCTATTCAGAGTAATGGCCTCCTAAAAACCCTTGTGGAATTGCTCAAGTACTTCTTTGGTTTTTTCCATGGTAGGCATCTTAACAACACCCCATCAAAGTTTCTTCGATATAGGATATCTTCGATCAATGTATATTTTATGGCTTACAATCTGAATATTCATCTCTAGGATGTAATCAAGTCATCCAGACATCTACATAAGGCAAAGTAGTGATGCAACTATTCGATCCAATCCTTTGGCTGCCTTGTTTCCATTCTCAGATCAGTATCAAATTCAGCTTGATTTGACATATTAGCATTCTAAGATGCAGATTCTGCTAAATTTTGGCATAGGGATCTACCCCTTATCAATTTTTTTGGTCTGATCTCAACATCATACTCTTGGATTTTAGTCACCCAATCGGCCCTCTTGTCACCAAGTTCCCCTTGAATCACAAAATTTTATACATCCGGGTGTACTACATATACTAGGGTCTTACTTTGAGAAACAAAATGCCTAAATTTCTTTAGAGATTTCATGATAGCATAGACTTATTTTTTGATGAAATTGTATTTTTCTTCATGGTCTTGAAATGTCTGACTTAAAAAGGCTATTGGTCTTTCACCATCCTACTCCCTTTTTTGAGTTAGGACAATTGCATAGCTCCCTTCTGCTCCAAATGCATAGAGAATAAAGTCCTTGGAATAATCTGGATTAATGAGAACCAGAGCTTGAGATATTGCCTCTTTGATCTCCTTGAAGGTCTTCTTTTGAGCATCCATCCACTTAAATTCTACTTCCTACTTCAACATTTCAGTCATTGGTTTTACAATTTGAGCAAAATCTAAGATGAATTTTTGGATAAAATTAATTTACCCAAAGAATGACTAGAGTCCCTTCTTATTCTATGGGAGAGATAGAGACCGGATGGCTTTCACTCTATCTAGATCAATTTCTAATCCTATTTTTGATACCACATGTCCCAATAATTTTCCCTCATGTACAATGAAGATTGATTTCTTGGGATTCAAAGACACCCCAAATTCTCTATATTTTTCAAACACCATCCGGAGATGCTCAATATGCTTGCTCTTATCATGAGAGAATACAATCATGTCATCCAAGTAGATCAAGATTATCTTATTCACCAACTCACCAAATGCTAAATCCATGGCCCTTTGAAAAGTGGCACCTACATTAGATAGCCCAAAAGGCATGTATTGATATGCAAATGTACCCCACTTTATGGTGAATGTGGTCTTGTGTTGATATTCATATTTTACCCAAATCTGATTAAAACCAAAAAATCCATCCAAGAGAGAAAACCTTTTAGCTCCAACTATAGTATGCAAGATCTGATCAATTTGTGGGAGGGGATAATGATCCTTCAATGAGGTCTAGTTCAAATTTTGAAAGTCCACACATAGATGGATATCTCCATTTTTCTTTCTGACCAAAACTAAATTAGCAACCTAGGTAGAGTGCTTGATGGGGTATATGATTTTGGTAGTCAATAATTTCAAGAGCTCTTGCTTCATCAATACCTCTATCTTGGGGTTCACATGCCATTGCTTCTATCAGAAAGGTCTTGCATCTGGTAGTAGCTCAATAGTATGTTGGATAGTATCTTTATCATATACCTTGAGATCATCATATGTCCAAGCTATAATGTCATTAAATTCTTTGCACAATTCCATAGTCTAATTGATCTCTTCCTTTGAACAATGTACACCGATGTTGATATCTTTTCCTAGTTCAATTTGCATCCCTTTATAACTCTTACTATCAACCTCAATTCTATGGGAAATCGATCTATCATTGTTATCAAATAGGCTTTCCAAAGTTATCAACCCCTTGGGGATATGATTATTCTTTAGCTGAATCATTTCACCTTCTTCATCTTCTTTTGGTAGTTGATCACTTACACAATTCATTTCCTGAATTAGAAAATCAACTATTTGTTCATCACTCTCAAATACCTACCAAAATATATCTTTGTTCGGCATAGATGGTCTGTAGACAAGCCTCACTATCTTAGCTTTATGAATGATATTGGATACTAGACAAAAATTTGCTCCAATAGAAGCTAGTATGTCAGCATGAGTGTTGTGTTCTCTAGGAATGGCTTTGATGTTCAAGGCTTCAAAAGACTCCAATAGGTCCCACACCCTATTTCTATATACCTTGAGGTAATGTTGTTTGCTACTACATTTCTCTATGACTTGATTAACTACCAGTTCAGAATCACCAAATATTTGTAGTTGCTTGATTCCCATTTTTTAGCTTTCCTTAACCCTAGACATAGTGCTTCATATTCTATTGCATTGTTTGTGCAGCTCCATATCAGTCGGTATGAGAAGGTCTTTTCTACTCTAGTTGGTGATACCAACACTACACCTACTCTGACACCATTCTTGCATCTGGCACCATCAAAGAACAACTTCCATATCTAGTCTTGATTGGGATTCTTGTGAGCCAGAACTATGAGTTTTGTTCCTTCTAGCTTCATAATTGAATATGTGCCTATTTCGATCTCAATCATAGCATTGAAATATCTTATGGAAAATTGATCCTCTATTTGGAGATCCTCCAATACCTCCTCCATCAGATCTATTTCTTGAGTGGTTATGTTTATGGTGTCAGCTTGTTGGTCCTCCTCCAACTTCTCTATATGGAATGAGGATGGCTTCTCAGAAAATATCTTGACTATTTTTCCTTTGAATGGCACCTCCATATGGGAGTAATCAAGAGATAAATAACCACCCAATTTAGTAGTAAATTCTCTTGATAGGCACATCCTAAAATAGGGTTCCAAATCTACCACTACAATTTCCTAAATGATAGTGATCTGAGGTATTCTATGCAATTTCATGGGGACATCCTTGATTACTCCAACTATCTTCATAGGTGTACCATCCAACTACAACACTCCAGGACTGCTTCTTATGTATTCCATACCCATTATTTCATAAACTACTTTGGGCATGATAGTGGTAGCTGCTCTAGAGTCAATCATACAATTATGTACCACCCATCCTTCCATTTGTAAGGACAAGTAAAATGGAGATGGCATGTTCTTCCTGGTTATTGAAGTAGGGTGTCCTTGAGCTAGATTCAACTCTACCTATTGCTTTCCTTGACTCTTAATTGTTTTGAGAGAGGCCTACAGAAGATCTATTTATCCTCGAGATGAGGAGTGCATCATACATACTAACTTTAGATGGGGTTTTCTTTAATTCTTCCACAATGTTGAAACTAGAAGATTTTAGCTACTTCCTATGTTATTTTATAGGTTCCTCATACTTGTTCTTATAATCTTGGGTAGCTTCAATCCTCTGACATTTAGTCAAGGAAGGATATCTTAGTTTATCTCTAGCCTGATCCTTTCCTTCACCTTCTTTAGTTCCCTTCTATTGTTGCTAGACTATTTTTTGAACCGGGGTAGGTAGAGGTAGATCCTTCTTTGGAATATCCTTTGATTCAGAAGGTACCTTGAAAGGGTCCAGGGTCTTAGGATCAATAGGCAAGGGTTTCTTTTTAAACCTTGTAAGAACCACCACTTGTTCTATGGATGGCATCATGCAATTGTAATCATCTACTTCTCTCATCATATTTACCTACCCCTTTTGTGCCTTCTCTGCTTTCTCAATTGCAATCCTTTGAATGTAGTGTTGATGCATCATGCATGTACTTTCACCATGTGGATCATTGCAGGTTGAGCACTAATAGTTAGATTCAGATTCTGAGGATGAAGGTTCCTCCTCTTGATTGGTGTATATGGCATTAGATTTTTCTGGGGGCTTGCTAGTGGAGGTAGTCTGATCTCTTATGATAGATGGAAACCTTCATGGTTGAAAGTTTCTCTCAACTTCTCTTCACTTCATGGTTGTGACTTCATTTGTGAGGTTCTTAAAAGTTGTTATCATTTCCCTAGAGGGCAACTGTCTAGGGGTTTGGGACTAGTAATATCGGGATAGTAGAAGGTGTTGGGAGTAATGGGACTATAGGAAGAGTAGGGAGCATTTGCGGGGTTGGTGTAGGTGGCCAGGATGGGAAGTTAATCGATGGAGTAGCTTCAAAAAAGGAGGTAGGTGAAACAAAAATCGATGTTTTTGTTGAGGGAATTTTGGGTATATAGGCATCACAAATTTTGGAGGTAATCTTCCTATAGCAATCAAATCCTTTTTTGCTTTTAGTGCTTCTTGAAAAACTTTGAGGAACCGTAGACACCTAAAACGCGTCATGTCGAGGGTGACTACTCATATGGACATGCTACAAGACCATATGGAAGATCTTGGATAGACTCCAAGATAGAGCAGTGGTTCTAACCACTCAATTTGGGCTCCTTGGCCTAATCAGTCTGAACCACAACCCAGACCTACGGTTTATAGCTGAACCATGATTGAGACCTATGGTTTACAGTCTAGACCATAGTTGTGACCTACGGTCTTAACTGGAGTTCAGTTGGCCTTCAATCCGAGCCAAATCGGTTGGAATGACCATTTGATCTAGAAGAAGGTGGTTAATGGATGAAAGATTCCAGAGGCTTCCATTCCAACTATCCTAACCACCTCTTCTTGATCTTGGCTTCTCTAGGAAGCCACCCCAGTCCTAGGGCATCCTATAAATACCCCCTCCAAATGGGGAGAAATATAGATGATTTGTATAGCGAAGCACTAATGAATTATCGAGAGAGAGTGAATTGATCAAGCGAGCAGCGAAGCCCTATCGAATTGCATACTAAATTCATGCATTCGAAGGCCACTTTGCTATTCACCCAAAGATCAATTTGCCATGGAAGTTCTAGGAGCCTAGAAGGATCAAGAAATGCAAATCCAGGCAAATGAAGGCCCATCACAGTGATTCAACCGCCAAACCTATCAGAAGGACACCGAAGGTGACCCTTGAACATCAATTGGACAAGGAGGTCAAGCCCACTACCCTTGGAATTGAGGGTAAGCCTATCAGAGTGCTAACCATGACTTTCAACCATGGTTTATAGTGCAGACCGCTCACCAGAGCTACGGTTTGTAGCAGAGGTATAACCACCTTCCTATTTTCATTTATGTATGGTTAACTAGCTTAGATTAGTTGTTTTCATAGTTTAAATACATTTTAGCAGACTTCTGACCATAGAATTAGGTTAGTTTAGCTTCTTTATGTTTATGCTTCAATTAGGATATTAATGGTTTCTTTATGCATGTTTATTCTTCATTTTATACATTTGATCCATGCATAGTGTAGCTGCTACTTATCTTTATGCTATTATATGAATCTTGATTCGATTTGCATAGCTTAGAAGCACTTTTCATGTTTTCTTGATTATGCATGTTTAATGGTGTCATTATGCAATTTACCTAAAAGGGCCTCATCATGAGAGGTTGCCTATATTTTTGACATTCTTGTGTTGTTTCTTGACCGTAGGGAATAGTTTCAAAGGAGAACCAACTATCAAGTTCCTTCCCCATCGTGAAGAAGAGGGCACCTCCACCCTAGAGCAGTTCGTGTCATCCTGAAAGGCATTTGGAAATCACACCTACCCTTAAGAGGGAAACAATTGTGCACTCCTATTGTAATATTGTATCAAAATGATTATCCCTAAGAGGGATGTACTTGTAATTTGATTTTGACTTCGAATACAATGGAATAAAGCATTTTTCTTCTTGATTCATTTGTTGTCAATTTCTTGTTCTTGTATGCATGTTATACTTTTATCATTTATTGCAATAGGATGCCATCGGGTGTGAGCCTTTTTGGTGGTTATAGAAGGTGATCATGGTGGAACCCCACATTTTTAGGATCTGACTATGTTTTACTTGTTTTTGCACTTGTAGGTATAGACCGTAGCTATCAGCTATGGGCCAACAACTGAACCATAGGTACAAAGCATGGTTTACAGTCAGAACCGTAGATCAGACCTACGGTCTCCTACTGACAACACAGATAGTCAAATTCAGAATATCAGACAATGCAAGACTTGAGGTAGGTCCTATTTTCAAACCTCTATTACTTTTTTTCTCTCTGTGTTTTTACAGTAAGTTTAATTCGAATGCAAATTAGGAAAAGAATTAAGAAAATGGTAAATCAATTATCCTAGTTTGCTTTCATATTTTGCTTTCAATAGAAAGGCATTGTTGGGAACAACGGACCTCTGATTGTAGTCCGCCCTAGGCTACAACATGCTTGATAGAGATGTGTGGATGGTTTGCATGTGTGAGGCCCAATTAGTGGCCATTTAGCATCGTAATGTGCATAGTCTTAAAGAGCATCTAGAATAGCTTGCATTTTCTGAATTTGAAATGTCTTTCACTTGCATAGCATTTAGAAAATGAGCATGTATGCTATATGATGCATTTATTTTATGTACATTAAAAGGAACCACACACACCACTTGGCACTTAAATGCTAGTGAGTTGGGCTTGACATCCAACCACTAGTAGGGTTCAACGACGGTGGGCGTAACTTCCATCCGTTGGCCCAAATCCTATGAACCCTTGATATATAGACCAATACCGGATCCAAGAACCTTTCGTACCCTAGAAAATTTGCATGTATTCTCTTCGGAGGGTATAACGTTGACTAGGGGAAAATGGGTGAGGATCTGGGAGGACCTGTGCTCCTTGTTCGGGTGTGGGCTTCATTACCACACACGGGGGATTTACGTGACTTGGAGTTCATAGCCAAGTTGTCGAGCTACGAGCGTACAGGTGAAATCCATTAAACTGAGAATAAAATCCAACAAGTTTTGCAAAACATGATAAGAGTTTCTACACTGATACAACAAATCTTGAAAACACATCAAACAATTTAGGACTCACTTTTAAAATTTAAAATGAGATAATCATTATTGTATACCTTGTTTGCTTAATAATAATACATTTAGACTCTAGGTACACAATGGTGGATACACGGGGTGGTCAGCAAAGGTCCAAAGCCAACGTCGATGACCAACCCCTAACCAATTCACAATAATACGTGTCAATTCCTCAACCACATGAGCGAACCGAACATCGTTCGACTAGCATTCGAGGAGATAACTCGACACGAGGGGAGCCAATAGAGCAAACCCTAGATAGAGGAGCTTCAGTACACTCCTCTAGGCATAGGATAGAATAGGAAACCTTCTAGCATGAGGGTGTTCCACTTGAGAGCCATTATCGAGACCGCAATGCACGTGCATCCATGGGATCGATCGAAGAGTTTGTTGTGTAGGGGACCAGGTTGGTGCCCCTACGTACTAAGTCCACTAGAGGATCTATGGCTCCACCTTCTGAGTATAGAAGGACTAGAGACCCACCCATTCAGGGGTAGGCAGATAGGCTCGCTACCGAGCATAGGTCTAACCATACTCCCATGCATGGTCCACCATGCAAGATCACCATTGATATATCAAAGGTGGGAGATAATGGCACACCGCCGCATGAGCGATGGTGGTCTAGGTAGCTAGAGGGTCTAGGTAGTGTTTTAGAGTAGCTAGGCTACAAGCCTTCCGCTCCACCCACTCGAGCCCCGAGTGAGCATAGCGTGAGTGTCATCCACACTACTAGAGAACATGGGGAGGCTTCTAAGCGCCCTCATGTCACACACCCACTATCTACGCATGGTGGTTCATAGTATAGGACATAATAAGAGGCCAATGTCATCTTCATAGATAGAGGCAAAGGCACAACACATCAGTCCGATGGGTACAGAACCCACAAGGTCACTCGTACAGAGAAGGGATACCAGAGGCCTCCCATGGTCGACCAGATCGATAGATCACATCGACTGGCATCAGAGCAGAAATGCCAACTCCTCCAAGATCAATTGGAGGATGCTCACCTAGAGAGGTAGCATATTGAAGATGAAAATATTCAAGTGCAAAGGCTCATGCGATAGAGGTTATATGAGCAGTGCATGCGTGAAGAGTGTATCCTTGCCCAGAAGGAATGTGTGGAGCAGGAGGATAGGTTAGCTAGGGCTGGCCTATATCCTCAAGATGAGCATAGAGAGCATATATATAGGAAGGCTTTATCTCAAGCCGATATGCATCAAGAGCATAGAGATGCTCGTACTCATGCTAGTGTCGAACAGAGGGAGCGGCCACCACCGCTCGATAATCAAAGGCAGAGGCAGCATGAAGCAGTAGTAGAAGATGGATACGAGCAAGAATATCCTGAGAGCTCCCGAGCTGAGGAGGAGGAAGAGCAATGACCTCCATATCGTACAAGGAAGATAGTACCTCCTAAGCCACCTACACGTCAACTTAGGGAGGAGGACTTTCTATCTTCAGAGGCCTATAAGGCCTTAGCCGAGAAGATTAAAGCCATTGAGAGACAAGGCATGACTATTCAAAAGTTGACATTGAGGAAAATCCATAACGAGCCTTTGGATCCTTTGGTGCCTACTTCAGCTTACCCTGAGCATTTTGATATGCCTAGGTTGGACAAGTTTAAGGGTGATGAAGATGCACAGGAACATGTCACGAGCTTTTTGGATGCTTGTTTTTAGATAGCAAGCAATGATGCATTATTGTTGCGTACGTTCATCATGACACTTTTAGGGCCAGCCCGAGAGTGGTTTAATCAGCTAAAGAAACATAGCATAACTAGTTTTGAGCAATTAGATGATGCCTTTCTTGAATGCTATTCCTTTGGCATCAAGAAATAGGCCAATATTTTTGATCTGGCTATGCTAGCTCAGCACGACGATGAGCCAATAGAGCAATACGAAAAGAGATGGAGGAGACTAATGGTGAAGTTGCCATTCCCTATTCCTACCATAGAGTTAACTCGAATGTTTATGAAGAGTTGTGCCAAGCACATCTCATTACTACTATAGCTGCAATAATATCCTACATTCAAAGAGGCTTTGGTGCAAGCCAAGGTGATTGAGGACATCAAGTTGTAGGAAGGCAACTTGAAGCTCAAAAATAGGAGAGAGGGACAAAAGAAGAGTGCCACAAAACAATAGGGCAAGCAGGCCCATGTAAATCAAGTGGTATTGAATCTCCAATGGGAGGACAAGGGGCAACAAAAATAGAATTATCAAGCCCAACCTCCCCCTACGCAATATGACAAGTGCAACAACAATTATAAGGGCAAGAACAAATATCAACGCCCACCTCACCAGTTCACACCATTGAAGGAATCATTGACATCAATTTTCCATCAGTTATGTGAGGCCAAGGCAATCAGATTACCCGAAGTCAAGATGATAGACCCCAATCAACCCAAACCAAAGGGGTTCCAAGATGATCTATTTTGCATATTTCATAGAATGAAAGGCCATGACATCGAGGTGTGTTGGTATTTCAAACACCTAGTGCAAAATATGATTGAAAAGGGTGAGCTTGTAGTGCCACACAACCCGCAGGCACCCGATAATCAGAATATGGGGATTTACAAGAACCCCTTACCAAATCATGAGGTGCCTCAGAACAACGTTGGTCAAGTTAACCAGGTGCGAGTCGAACCACCTACCCAGGGGTTCATAGGCATGGTCAACATTGTCACTAGGCATGGGAGATATGAACAATAGAATCAACCTCATGCTCCCATTCAAATACAAGCCATGTCGAATCAACGATCGACATAGAATATTCTAGGCCCACCAACAAGACCGGTGGTGACCATAAGGAGCAGGTTGGTCCAAAACCTGTAGACAACTCCTATGAAGTTGTCAATATATGAATTAATACAGTAGTCCCCGAGGCACAGGGAGACTCTTATGGATATTTTGAGGTCCATTGAAGTACAGGCCCAGGATGCATAGGCATTTACAAATTTTATGGGACATGTACAATAGTGTCAAGAACCGATGATCCAATTTTATGATCATGAGATAAGGATGGTTTCTACAACTATGATCGACCCACCATTGCACATAATTGCATGTGTGAATCACATGCCATTTAAAAGGGTCTTGATCGATACTAGCTCATCGATCAACATAATAACGACCAAGGCGCTGAGTCATTTGAAGCTACCTAAATCACACATTGTGCCAACTACATTTACATTGAGAGCATTTAATGATGCACTATGTTCGACTATTGACACAATTATCCTACCCATGTAGGTAGGTCTGAAGACCATTTTAGTAATGTGTCATGTGATAGAAGGGGCCATGCAGTACAACATTTTACTCGGTAGGCCTTGGATTCATGAAATGCGTTGTGTCCCCTCGATATTGCATCAATGCATGAAATATATTCATGAGGGACTGGTTCACATAGTGGCTTCGGATGAAGAGCCATTTAAGTTTGTGAACCTAGCAGATTTTCTTGGGGGTTTCATACTCCCATCAATGCACCTGGATGTTTGGTCATCATCACCAATAAAGAAACCAGGAGGTAAACCGGTAGTGCATGCTCAACCAATGCCATATGTGTCACATAGATCGGAGCACACCACTACCACTTCCTTGAAACCATCGACATCAGTCATGCATCGAGATGATAGGAAGTTGAAGGTGAATATGGGTGAGAAAGAGAAAGAGCATGAGCTCGAGCCAATCATCGAGGAGGTTCCCATTCCCATGGAAGTTGAGGAACCCCAAGACAAAGTCGAGGAGGCACCTCAGCCTACCTCACCTACATCTTCAGTAGGGTCATCCACACCGCGGGTGATGGTACATCTCACTAATACTAGATTAGGTGAGTACCTTGTGCAAAATGTGACCTTCGGACCAATTCTGAAGACTGCACAAGAGATGGGTAGACCATCTGCTCATCGTTATCCAGTTGGATCGATGGTTCCATTGGGAGAGCCGCCTAACCAAACTAACTTCATCTATGTGGGGCTAGATCAACTTCCAACATGAGAGCCCATGGATGAAGATGACGAGGAACCTTTCATGGTAAACGTTCATTATTTGTCTAATCTAGAGTATGCCATGCATATTTTTGAGCTATATCATTGGCATGGATATGGCCTTGGTCTCTTTGAACAAGGAAGGAGGACTCCATTGGAACCTCATTATCAGTTAGTCACTGATAGATTCGGTCTAGGGTTATAGATACGAGGGCAGGATGATTTGCTCATAGCATCCCTAGATCATCTGTACCTCAGTATGGTGGACGATGTGGATTTTAATCCATATCATCTGGATCCTTCCAAATTCTAGAGGAATCACCCTATGATATCTGTCATCACCATTGAGCCACTCGAAGATCATCATGAAGGGCTCCTTGAGCAGACTGAGATAGAAATGAACCCCAGAGATCAACTGGGACACCAAACCCATGATGCAATCGATGACATAGACATGCAGGGGTGTAACCCCATTACTGCAAGTGATCTCGAGCTAGGAGATCTTTGTAATGAAGATGGAGTAGAGTCCACCTCCGATATGAGTGGACCAAGCTATGATGCAGATGAGGAATCCTCAAACGATGATGAATCTGAGGATGAAGTCGAAGGTACTTATGTAAGGCCTTTATATGCGCATCATCTATTGCCTATTGAGTCGGTACAGGATACCGAAGAGATCCTTCCCAACATTGATCATTCAAGGGAAGAGATCGAGCCAGTTTTCTCGGTAGCATCGTACATGAGGTATAATTATCTAATTTTTCTGGATAGCGATGACAACATGCAAGAAGTAAGATTCATGGGGCCTCATTTGGAGGAGCGCCCTCTAGGAGTGGGGGTGAATGAAGGATTCTATTATGATAGTGATGAAGAAGATGAGTTAGAGAGGGCCTACCTTGGTCCTCCTTATTTGTGTTACCATCATCAACCCATCGACATCGATGAGGTCTATAGGCAGCTACATGTTGGTCCACATCTGAGAGCAAGATGGTTAAACTTGGATCAAATCCATCGGTTGGTTAATCCCCTTCTACTGACCTACATGCAGCTCCATGAGCCAAATGATCCTATTTTGCATTCAGTGCATAGGGAGGATCCAGTTATTCATAGTCCTCACAGGGAAGACCCTTTTGTGCCTGTGCCATTAGAGCCAGATCGTGGGTATGAGGACTATGCAGATTTTATAGAGGTCAGTCCATGTGGTCTTGGAGATCAATTCCATTCCATAAACATGGTCTCCATTGATTTGACCACTCCACTCCGTAATCCAATAGATCCATCTAAACCATTGTATCTTAACAAAGATGCTATCGATTAGGATCATGCTGATTCACCCATTGAGCCTGAGGATTTCTTCCCCAATGAAGAAATGTTGCAACCTTTCCATTTTGCACCAGGCTATGCATATGATGTTTATCATGCCAAAAATGCTTCCAATGTAGAACCAATCAACCCGACTGATGACATCCATCTGATTCCTACGCCTCACCAGCTTGAGGAGGGATCGCATATGTCGGTAGAGGAAACCTTTGAGGTGGATATCAGTGATGATCCCGCCAATGCAAAGAAGGTTAAATTTGGAGAGAGTCTCACTCCAGATGAGTGGGCCACCCTCATCCCTCTACTGAAAGAGAGACCAAATTTGTTTGCTTGGTCGTATAAGGATATGCCAGGTCTAGACCCAAAATTGGTTACGCATAACCTTTCGCTAGATCTGACGAAGAAGTCGATCAAGCAAAAGCTTAGGAAAATGCACCCAACAGTAGCCTTAATGGTGAAATATGAGCTACAAAAGTTGTTGGATGTGGAATTTGTGATTTCCATCGATTATCCAGAATGGGTGTCCAATATGGTACCCATGGGAAAACTCGATGGAAGAATCCATATTTGCATGGATTTTAGAGACCTAAACAAGGCAACACCCAAAGATTCATTTCCATTGCCCAATATTGATGCTCTCATAGATGCAACTACAGGTCATAAAATGCTCTCCTTAATGGATGATTTTTTTGGTTACAATCAAATTTGGATTAAACTCGAAGACCAACATAAAACTGCATTTATAATGCCATGGGGAACATTTTGCTATAAAGTTATGCCATTTGGCCTCAAAAATGTTGGTGCCACATATCAGCGGGCCATGACATACATTTTTCATGACTATATGCACAAAATTCTTGAATATTATATCGATGACTTGTTAGCCAAGTCATTGCTATGAGAAGAGCATGCAGAGGTCTTAAGGAAAGTCTTCGATCACCTGATAGAGCACAATGTCAGGCTGAATCCTAAGAAGTGCGTATTTGGCGTAACTTCTAGAAAATTACTAGGGTTCATCATCTCCAAGAGAGGCATCGAAGTAGACCCAATGAAGGTCAAGGCCATTTTGGAAATGCGTCCTCCCACCAATATTAAGGAATTAAGGAGCCTTTAGGGCAAGGTAGCCTCGATAAAGTGATTTATCACCCAACTATCGGATAAATGTCGACCCATGAATCGATTACTACATAAGGGGGTCCCATTCAACTGGGATGAGGACTACAAGGTAGCCTTCACTGAGATAAAGCAATACCTGGTGATGCCACCAGTGCTAGCTCCACCAAGGCCAGAGGTGCCTTTTCTACTATATATATCGACAACTGACTTTGCACTGGGAACCATGTTAGCCCAAAAGAATGTGCAAGGCAAAGAACAGGCCATATATTATATTAGTCGAACTTTGGTGAGCTATGAGCTCGGGTATGCATACATGGAAAAATTGTGTTTAGCAGTAGTGTTCACTACAAAGAAATTGTGACATTATATGTTAAGTCATACGACGTATGTTATATCCAAACAAAATCCTTTGTAGTACATGATGAGTAAGACTTATCACAATACACGTACTACAAAGTGGATCATGCTTTTGATGGAATTTGATCTAGAATTCATAAGCTAGAAGTCCATTAAGGGATAGGTCATAGTAGATCAATTAGCTGAGGCACCACTGTCAAATAGTAGGCCTCTAACAATTGAGCTTTCGGATGATGCAGTCTTCATCATATCTGAAGCTCCCAAACCCGAAGAACCAGAGAACAATGCTGATATGACTCTATTCTTTGATGGTTCAAAGTGTGAACAAGGGGGTGGTGCTAGAATAGTGTTCTTCATACCATAAGGAGCTCCAATGCCCTTGTCATTCAAGTTGGATTTTTCATGCACCAACAACAATGTTGAGTACGAAGCCCTACTATTGGGCCTCCACATAGTTATCGCCATGAATATTAAGAGATTGAACATCTTTGGTGACTCCTTGCTCATAGTAAATCAAGTCAAGGGGCTTTTTTAATGTCGATGTCCCATACTGAAAGCCTATAAAGATCTAGTTGACACATATTTGGCCAAACTTGAATGGTATGACATTGAGGCAATCCCTCAATCATCAAATAGGTTTGTAGATACCATGGCTTCTTTGGGATCTTTAATCCCTTAGAATCCATCTACTGATTTCACTACCATCCATGTCAAGATGCTCTCGCATCCAACAGCAGAGCGTGCAACCTATGATAATAGAGAATCAGTCAACATGATCAGTGTAGAACCACAAGCTGAATGGTTCTGCAAAGCTGAAGACTTTCTTAAGAAGGCACCCTAGGGGTCATTAACCTCTCAGAGTCCCATGGGGAGTGGTACTACCATTCACCATAGGGTTGTTTTCGAGTCTACATTTGCAAAAGTAAATACGTAAGGGGAGCAAGTCATCTTAGCAATCAAAGTTGAGATTTATCAAAATTGGATGTCATAAATTAAAGACTTCCTAAAGCTTAGTATAATCCCAGAGGGATTATCGTGTACTGTGAAGCGCACATTTAAATAGAAAGTGGCCAAATATGTCTTAATAGGAGACATCTTGTACCGAAGAAGCTACGATGGAGTTCTCCTTCATTTCTTAGAGCCCCAAGAGGCATCATGGGCAATTTCGCAAGCCCATGATGGTACGTGCGATGGCCATTTCAGTGGCATGGCCATCATCAAGTGCATCCTTCGAATGGGTTACTATTGGCCCACTATGGAGAAGGAGTGCAATGTGTATGTCAAGAAATGTATTAAATGCTAGCATCATGCTAATCTTATGCACTTGCCATCATAGGCCTTACAACCCATCCAAGCGGCTTGGCCATTTGCTCAGTGGGGATTAGATCTTATAGGCAAGATCTCTCCTCCATCATCGGGTTGACATACATTCATAATCATGGCTACTGAGTATTTTACAAAGTGGGTGGAAGCAATACCCTTAACAATGACAACTAGAGCTCGTATAGCAGAGTTTATACTAGAGCATATCATAAGTCATTTTGGGATTCCATCCAAAATAATATCGGATAATGGAACATCTTTCAAGAACAAAATTGTGAGAGCTTTGACATCTAAATATAGAATCAAACACATAGTTTTGTGACTCCATACTATCCACAAGCAAACGGGTAGGCTGAAGCTTCAAATAAGATAGTGGTGGCCATCTTGAAAAATATGGTACAAGAAAACCACAAAGATTGGCACATCCAGCTACCCCTTGCGCTATGGGCTTACAGGACTAGTATTCGGATGCCCACTAGGGCAACACCATTCTCACTAGTATATGGCGTTGAGGCCATTATGCCCTTGGAATTAGAAATTCCAATGTTGTGCATCGCATTGAAAGAGTTCATCGATGATGACACTATGCGACAAGCTCGACTGGATCAACTGACGCTACTCGATGAACATCGCGTGAATGCCCTGGAGCATCTCTGCATTTATCAAGAGTGACTAAAATGAGCTTACAATGTCAAAGTCCACCAGAGAGACTTTGAAGTTGGGGATCTTGTCTTGAAAGAAAACCAACAGAACTCTAATTTACCGCTAGATATGCGAGACAAATTTATGGCTAATTGGCTAGGACCCTACATCATATCTAAAAATATTGGTCTAGGTACCTATCACCTAACATCGCTAGGGGGTGTTGAAGAGCCTGAACCTCTCAACATCATCCATATTAAGGCATTTTATGCTTGAAGAGCATAGTAAAAGGCTTCGAGAGTTGCTTGTAACTACTCGATCATCCTAAAAAGCTCCAAACACTCTCATCAGTGGTTTGGTCAATCAAAAATCTCCAAAGGCATCTGTAAGCCCTTTGGTCAACCTCAAAAGCTTTGAGGGTTTGGTCAAAACCACTCGGTCATCCCAAAAGGCTCCAAGGGTCCCTAAAACCGCTTGGTCATGTCAGTTAAAAGCCTCGAGGATTTGCTTATAATCACTCGATCATCCTAAAAATCTCCAAAGGCATCTGTAAGCCCTTTGGTCAAATGCAAAAGGCACCAAGAGTTTCTAAAAAACTGCTTGGTCAACCCCAAAGGCTCCAAGGATTCTCAAAATTGCTTGGTCATCCCAAAATGCCCCAAAGGTACACATAATCCCTTTGGTCAATCCTAAAATCTCCAAGGATTCCTAAAAATTGCTTGGTCAATCTAAAGGCTCCAGAGGCATGTACTCATCGTTTGGTCAATTATGAGGCTCAAAACCCATAAAAATTATAAAATCAATAAAATCCAAAAAAATTGGTAAAGCATAAAATCCAAAAACATTTGCATTTGCATTTGAATTTTGCATTTTTATTTTGCATTTACACATGCATTCGTTGCATTATTGCATTGCATATAGGCATTCGTCATCCATTGCATTCCGTAATAGAAGGCATTGTGTTTGTTAGTCTTACAAATGATGCCATGTTTGTGTTTAAATCATGCATCTCTGCATTTATCATGATCCATCATTCATGTGAGTAATTGTGTTTTTCAACACAACCTATAATGTTGCTATGGAGATATACTAGGGTTTTTCGGTCACTCAGCCATACCTAGTGGTCTTATCAAGAGTTGGTAGAAAGCTTGCTTTGCTTTTGTAGCTAAGGTTCAGTTAGTATAGCCCTTAGCATATCAGAAGCCTATCACTAATCAACAAATTTAAACAATCCTAACAAGGACTAGGGGAAGATGAAAGCCGTGAAGCAGGACCGGGTATCCTGAAGCGAAAAGAGTTATTCTTGCTTATCCCTCTATGCGGATGGTATGGGAAATGTTGGTAGTTGGCAAAAGGACAGGTTAGTTCCCTATTCAAAATCCCTTGCTTATGATAAAATGAGCAATATCCCAAAGAGATATCCCACATCAATCCTCATGATTGATACCCTAGATCGATATCATAGATCGACTCCCTAGAGTGATATCCCATATTGATATCATAAGATCGATATTCTCAATCGATATACCAAAAATAATTTTTCCAAGTAAATCCCCCCAAAGGAAAGTTTCTGAAGAAAATTATCAAATGTAAATGCCAAAAAGTGAAGATCAAGTGAAGATCAGAAAATAGGCTTAAATCAAAGTTCAAAGTGAAGATCAAATGAAGATCATAAATCAAAAGTTCGAGCGGAGATCAAATGAAGATCCAAAATCTAGTTCGAAGAGAGATCAAATGAAGATCCAAAGATAGTTCAAAAAGAAGATGGAATCGACTCCCTTGCTTCACTACATATGAGCAAGTATCCCAAAAATTGAAGGATAGAAAGGAATGAGCCTGAATCCCTAGAATTGTCAGCACTACTGTACCTTACGCATGATGATATGTCCGACGCATTAGCATCTCGCTTATGAACAAGACCAATGTTTGAATGTGGAAGAGCTAGCTTCAGGTGTCCTGCATTGCCTAGTGGCTTAGTCCAACTAAAATCTAAACTTGAGATTGGATAAGACATTTGTGGAACCCCTATCTTAGCAATGGGCTGAAAGAATCCCGCTTGACATCGGGGAACGCTCGTGTCTTATCTTAAAATAATCATTTGCACACACAGGGATAATGAATAGTTAGGGTCTATCCTAGCAAAAGCCTTTTATCTCAGAAGTCTAGTGTGGTTAGTATGCAACTTTTGATAAGTCTATTAGGGTGTTTGAGTCTCATGGAAAACCTCAAAAATTTCTCCCATAGCAACAAAATGTCAAATATTGCAACCATATAAATCATCAAATTGCAAAGTATCGAATCCATGATACATCATTATATAAAGCACAATCAACATATAGGATAGATACCGGATGGATATTAGAAATAATATTTAGATGACCACTGACTATATCATGCATATTTTTCAAATTTGCAAAAGAAAATTGAATGACACATTATATCATTCGCATCATAAACATCGCATACCATTGCATTTCATATATGGGTGATTAATTGATTAAATTCTTATCTTAAGGATTTTCAATTACATTCATGATTTTTATACATTCTGTGGTGTCATCCATTAGATTGATAAACATATTTGCATTCATTCCTTATGTTTTAAGTGATTAAAGCATACAAGTTCATTTACATTAGATTAGCATCATGTAAATAAATCATTACATACATTAATGCATACAAGAAAGCAATATCAAATATGCGTTAAGAAAAGAACATCGCATCCATATGCATCCATCACAAAAAGCACATCTAAGCATCTAGATCACTGCATATCATCATCATAAATCAAATAGCTATCTAGTGCATGTCATCCATACATCACATCATATAGCATCAACATAACATAAGCATTGCATCCATGTGCATCACATAAACATAAAATAAAAAATAAATGAGTACACAATAATGAGCCATAAAATAATGATCAGTCATATCATATATAAATATGTGTCTCAGAGTACATCGAGAGTACAAAAATGCCCGTAGGCTACAAATGTGTAGGTCCTCGACCTTACACCAAAAATGATATGTATCAAAAATGTATCCTACAATAGTAGAGCTCTAGCTCTGATCTGCTCCCCCTATACCGGAGCTCTCACCGCCTCCCTCAATACTATGCTCAGGAGCCTGCTCTACCTGCTGCCCTACTATCTGCTATGGATCCTACTGAGAGCCCTGAGTACCACCTAGCCCGAAGAGGCCTAGCACTCATCCAACTACCACCTATGCAATGGGCACCTCTATGCACCGGGACCTATGGCTGGATGTTGTAGTAGACTGCCCTACCTCCCTAGTCCTGGTATGACTACTGCCACCATGTGTACTAGAGGACCTGTGTGTCCTCTCACTCCGATGGGTGTGATGGCTCGAGCTAGCAGTAGACTATACTGTAGTCCGAGATCTAGTCCGTTGGGACTCTAGAGCATATGGATCCTTGAGAACCTCTGCACCTAGCATCTATATATATCCAACTAGCTGGTCCACCCGAGCAACCCTGGATGCATGCCTATCATTGGCACTCATCAACAAACCCTACAAGCACTGGATCTCTGCCATAGGATCCCGACCACCTAGTAGTGCTACTACTGGTGCCGCCGGAGGCCCCATAATCGCCTGAGAGGATGGAGGATCCCCCTCTATGCCCTAAGTAGATCCTTCGCTCTACTACTGCATCCCTCTATGCTAGTGCCAAGTCATGAGCATGGGTGAGCTCACCAACCTAGGTCTCTATTGCTATAGCCCATGTTATTAGGCTAGCAATCTGCTACTCTACTTGCATTAGTCGATGATCTCTATCAATCAACTATGCCTATAGAGTAGTGATAGTAGTGTCCCGCTCCCTCTACTACATCTAGAATCACCCAAGCTGACTCTGCAAGTCAGCCACCTATGCCAAGAGTAGTCCCTCTACACTATCAAGAGGGACCTCACCCTCCTCGAGAGCCTCCTCATCAAGGTCAACCTCAAGAGCCTCCTCAATTATAGCCTCTATGCCCTAGCCACCCTCTGTCCATTGGCGCACATTGCGCCCATCAAGATCCACCTCTACCCTGAATGATCTGTAGCTCGGCCTAGAGGCCCTATCCCATACCAACAGAACATAGACCACCATCCATCATACTCTAGAGTGGTCATAGCTCTATCAACTCTAGTCTCTTAGAAGTCATCTAGAGCATCCCCTAGAGCCAGAGGCTGGATCCATGGTAGATCCCTCTCCAAAGCTAGGTGCCTATAGGCAAATGGGATCTCTGGGATGTCCTGCACCATGCCAAACTGACGCAGGATGTGAGAGAAAAATTGGTACTCTCTGATCTCGACCTTCCGACTGAGTAACCATCTATCCCGATGAGACTATCGAAGCCACTCACCGACCTCAGGCCAGTCAAGACACTCCATGTAGGGCCACCACTCGACATCATCTAGCCCGAGTCCTACAAACCATGTAATATAATGTTGGACGTCACCAGCATGGGTCCTACTCTGAAAGCCCTCCTCCTCTCGAGGCCAACAGGTAGCATAGCACTGATGGGCATCATCGATATCTATAATGTGTAGTGGCAGCTCCCTAGGATGCTCTATCCTGATATGCTACCAGCCCCAAATCTAAAGAAGTAGACTATAGCTGATCCCTCAATGGCTCCTATTAGTAATCTGATATAGCTCTCGATACAATTGACATAGTAGAGTACTCCCCTAGGCTAGGAGTAGTGGCTATCAGATAGAGCTCTGAACAACTCTACGCATAGTAGCTAAGAGGTTCTAAGGAATCCTCATGCCCGAGGAGTCTGGAAGCACAACTTGCACCACTAGGTGCATAAAAATGGCCTCACACATGGAGAAGACATTCTTCCCCTACCAATAGCCGATGTGGACCCCTCCATGGTCAATGGCATGCTGAGCCTCCTCGCTCCAAGCATCGAAGATGGCATCAAATATGGACTCCTTAGCACCAGAAGTCGAAGAGACGATGGCCTCACCATCAATGGGGATCCTAAAGATCCTGTATACATCCTCTAATGTAACTATCATTTCACCTGTAGGCAGGTGAAATGTGTTGGTCCACGCATTCCAGCATCGGGCCAACGTAGTCAAATAGGATTGATCTACCCGGATAGTGGGTAGATCCAGTACGTAGCCGAAGTCGACAGCTCCGAACCACTCTCGCTCACCAGTAGTGAGCTCTCCATGGAGAGCCTTAAGAATGTCAGGCTCTCGAGCTCTAGAGGTCAATATCTGAAATAAATAACATGATATAAGGAAAAAGCTAACTAAAACAAGCAAAAACATTTAAAAATGATCTAAAAATCATCAAAAATAGTTAAAAACTGATAAAATTGCAAAAACATGTCATCATGCAGGCCTAAAAATCAAATTTGTCAATCAGACAGGTCAAAAATGCATTAAATGATATTAATTGCCTTTTAAAACTTAGAAAAATTAAAAATTTTACAATTTTTTTCTAAAGTTGGTGAACCACGGGTCAACCCTGCGGTCCGCATGCGGTCAAAAATTGATCATTGGGATTTTGAATGTTGATCATAGCTAGCAGCTATGGTCCCCAATTGACCAATTGGGAACCATAGCTGGTACCTACGGTCTCCGATTGAGATCCCATCGGGTGCGATACCGTGGCCAAAAATGAAAAAATTAAATTCTAAGCTACCCTAGCCTAAGATGAGGTTCATTGCCAACAATTTAGTGAGATTGATTTACCAATTACTTAATTGGGTTCATTTTTAGTGGTAATGGATGTGAGGTCTTGGTTTTTGAGTTACCTTGCCCTCGCCTCATCCATCGCGGCTAGAAGAAGCTTGCTCGTGCTCTGCCATCATCCTGTGAGTAGGTGTGTGGGTAAAGTTTGGTAAGATTTCAGGTAAGTTCTCTTTCAACTTGATCTAGTTTTAAAATAGGAAGGGAGAGGATGGACTTTCTCATGTTTCGCGTGGACCGTAGGCCCTAGCCGTGGTTCCCAAAATTGCAAATGGGAACCGCAGACCCTAGCCATGGTTTGCAATTGGCAAGAAATTTAGAAAATTCCCACCATGGGAAGGGCCAAAAAGATAAATTAATGCCTCCCATTGGGTCAGAACTCAATAAAAGCAAATTAATTTGGAAATTTGGTGATAATCAAGCACCGAGATCCAATTAAAAATAAAAAATCTGGCTGAGATTATAAAGTACATTCAACCGAGGTCATCGCTATGAAAATCCTTTCATGGAGTGATGCACCTCCCAACCAAATAAATAAACTCAATTCATAATTCAAAACATTCAAAAAAATAATTAAAAACACCAAATGCGCCTCGTATTCAGTAATTTACCCTATACACTTGGCGGTTGCAGCGACTTGCGATCCATGCAATCCGACAAGATGAGTAAATTACCATAAGGACATTTGGGGAAAAATTGTCATCATTGATCTGATATGCTTCTTTTCAATCCCTAAGAAGGCCTTCGCATCCGGATTGCTCCACGGGAATGAGGCGTTGCATGTCATTTCTTCTATGACATCTTTTCAGCAAATCATCGATAATTTGATTCAACACAAATCTGATTGGATTTGTATCATTTTGATTCCCTAAGATGGCTATTGTAGCCCGACTGCTCCATGGGATAGAAATGTGCAAATACTATTAATAGTTGGAATCAAAAGTTGAACTAGGCCTAGCCAATGCATTAATTTGCTCAAATCTAAATTTGTTCAGATCATCCATGGTGGTCAAGCGACATCGTCGCTTTATTCATTGTCATTACCCTCATCGAATCATCGCTTGAGGGGGTAGTCATAATATCAAATCATAATCAAAATCAATAGAAGATCCCTAAAATCGTAGATCCCTTGATCTTGTCAAAATTGTGTTCATCCTTGCGAATCATTGTCAACAACTATCATAAGCTTACCCCTTTGCTTGGGGAAAATAGCAAATATGATAATTAGTTTGTAACTCTCATCCTTTCAGTTATATAGGCCTAACTCCTATTGTAGCACCAAAGCTACTCGAATGTCTGATGATGAGTGCAAACTCTTTCAAGTTTAAGCCTCCAAAGAGTTGGAAGCAATGATTCTAGGATGCGCATCCTTTTGCTGGACCTGGGGCATCTAATGTTGATCTGACTAATGATCATCATAGAACCTTCGACATCATTTTAGGAGGTCTATTTTTGCTCAGCATTGTTCGATCTCACAATGCATCTCAAAAGGGGCATCTATAGACACCTAAAATGCATCATGTCGAGGGTGACTACTCATATGGACATGCTACAAGACCATATGGAAGATCTTGGATAGACTCCAAGATAGAGCAGTGGTTCTAACCACTCAATTTGGGCTCCTTGGCCTAATCAGTCTGAACCATAGCCTAGACCTATGGTTTATAGCTGAACCATGGTTGAGACCTATGGTTTATAGTCTAGACCGTAGTTGTGACCTACGGTCTTAACTAGAGTTCAGTTGGCCTTCAATCCGAGCCAAATCGGTTGGAACGACCATTTGATCTAGAAGAAGGTGGTTAATGGATGAAATATTCCAGAGGCTTCCATTCCAACTATCCTAACCACCTCTTCTTGATCTTGGCTTCTCCAGGAAGCCACCCCAATCCTAGGGCATCCTATAAATACCCCCTCCAAATGGGGAGAAGATATAGATGATTTGTATAGCGAAGCACTGATGAATTATCGAGAGAGAGTGAATTGATCAAGCGAGCAGCGAAGCCCTATCGAATTGCATACTGAATTCATGCATTCTGAAGGCCACTTTGCTATTCACCCAAAGATCAATTTGCCATGGAAGTTCTAGGAGCCTAGGAGGACCAAGAAACACAAATCCGGGCAAACGAAGGCCCATCACAGTGATTCAACCACCAAACCTATCAGAAGGACACCGAAGGTGACCCTTGAACATCAATTGGACAAGGAGGTCAAGCCCACTACCCTTGGAATTGAGGGTAAGCCTATCAGAGTGCTAACCATGGCTTTCAGCCATGGTTTACAGTGCAGACCGCTCACCAGAGCTGTGGTTTGTAGCAGAGGTATAACCACCTTCCTATTTTCATTTTTGTATGGTTAACTAGCTTAGATTAGTTGTTTTCATGGTTTAATGGTATTTTAGCAGACTTTTGACCGTAGAATTAGGTTAGTTTAGCTTCTTTATGTTTATGCTTCAATTAGGACTTAAATGGTTTCTTTATGCATGTTTATGCTTTATTTTATACATTTGATCCATGCATAGTGTAGCTGCTACTTATCTTTACGCTATTATATGAATCTTGATTCGATTTGCATAGCTTAGAAGCACTTTTCATGTTTTCTTGATTATGCATGTTTAATGGTGTCATTATGCAATTTACCTAAAAGGGCCTCATCATGAGAGGTTGCCTATATTTTTGACATTCTTGTGTTGTTTCTTGACCGTAGGGAACAGTTTCAAAGGAGAACCAACTATCAAGTTCCTTCCCCATCGCGAAGAAGAGGGCACCTCCACCCTAGAGCGAGTTCGTGTCATCCTGAAAGGCATTTGGAAATCACACCTACCCTTAAGAGGGAAACAATTGTGCACTCCTATTGTAATATTGTATCAAAATGATTATCCCTAAGAGGGATGTACTTGTAATTTGATTTTGACTTCGAATACAATGGAATAAAGTGTATTTCTTCTTGATTCATTTGTTGTCAATTTCTTGTTCTTGTATGCATGTTATACTTTTATCATTTATTGCAATAGGACGCCATCGGGTGTGAGCCTTTTTGGTGGTTACAAGAACATTTGTATGTTGGATTGTCTTATGGACATCCCTAGATTGGAGTGAAAAGCCCTCAAAGAGTAGTACATTGCTTGTTCATTAGTTGGATGTAGGCCTTGTGGTACCCTTTTCCATGTTTGGCTGAATTTGATGTTGAAATTTATTATTTCTTCTTGTGGGTGCCTTTGTATGGCAGTAAACTATGCCAACAGAGAGAAGGAATCTACTTGTTCATTGAATTATTCAATCAACTTGTTGGCCAACCTGTTCCATGAAGTTATAGTTAGATCCGACAAGGTTTTATACCAGTAGGACATCTTCCCTTTCAATGATATTACCAAGAGCCTTATCATGACATCTTCATCCTAAATATTATGTATGGTGGCTAATGATGCTACATCTTGATAATGCTCATATGCAGTCTTATCGGTGCCATCATATGTTGGTAATGCTTTTGGAGTTGCCTAGGGAATAGGATTTTTGATCAGTAAATTCAGAGGTCCCATATGATTCTAGGCTAGGTAATTTTGAGAATTTTGATTTTGATTTATAGCCATTGTTGCTGGTGCAAGAGGATGGATTACTAGAGTCAAATTGGTAGCAATGGGGTTTGTTGTATTGGTCAGATCTACAATAAGGACTAAATAGGGTGTTGAAATAGGTGGGAAGATTGGATGAATTCTAAATTTTCCAAACTGCAATTCTAGAAATGGGATACATTCCTTTGATTCTCTGGTTTCTTGTCTTGTAATCATATATCTAAAAATATCAGCAAGGTAGCTTAATAGAAAAGTGGATATGCAAATATTTTATGGGTATCGATAGACGAAGTCACCGGGTAATTAAACTGAAGGTTTGTAATAAGCAGAGAATCACCAATCTCAGATCCTTATCAAAATAGTGGGATTCTATCCCATAGGACATGTAAAAAATTGTTAGTCAAAGAATCCATCTAATGGAAATGTTGTGTACCCACAGACCTTGACCAACATTGAATGACTAGGGAGCTATGAAAACTACAACAATCAATATTCAGAGGAAGTTAGTTCCTTTGATGTCCTAGCTAACTATTCCTAAATATGGGAGGAAAAGGGTGCTAAAAGAAATAAAAGAAGTTGAATCTAGAACTTATGTTGGTGCAAATTAAGCAACATCAAGACATATGCGAAATGAAGAACCATGCAATTAAACAACCAACTACCTAATAGACCAACCAATTTTACTATCAATCACAAAACAATGAATATTAATATAATGTAGCTTATCAGACCACAAATTCCAGAACAAGTGAATGAACACGACATAAATTCAAAATTTAGAGTAAACACCATGAACATTCAACATGCTAAAATTATAAGTAGTCATCCATACATACATGCTCTGCAAATGAGTTGAACCAAAGACCAAACAACAATCACTCTATATTAAGGTGCAAGTCTTTTGTTCTTACATATAAATTGTAAAAGCCTAAGAGTTGATCTATTTTTCTTTTTACATCTTAGTATATATAGGCTTTCTACAATCAAAACATCATTATCTTAGACATGGATTGTTGTTATGTCAGAGGAAGTGCCAGTAGATTGAATTGTTTAGAAGTATGGATGCTCCAATTGCCTAATTATGACTTGCTGACCTAACCAAAATTTGTGTCATACAGAGTAGTGTTGATCCTGTTGCTTGCATCTAATTCATTGATCTTCACTGATTACTTTTAGTTGAGCTACCCTACAACTTGCATGATGGCCACAAGCATAACCACATCACTGAGATTTTTTGATAGACGATCTTATCCAATAGGTGTCCTAAGATGATGATAATCCCTGTGCAGGTGGTCCAGTGCTGGACTTGATTGAGATGGCTACCAAACTCACATGATATGGAGTCATGATGTCAATATCTAGGACCCTGGTGGATTCTGGCCAGGTACAAAGCCTCTGTTAGTATTAGTGTTTGATTTTCTTCCAATCCAATAATCTTTGGTATTAGGACCAGATACAAATCCTCTAGGCTTCTAAAATTAAATTTTTAATAGTATGCTAGAGATTTGGTACCCTCTTGGGCTTCGATCAGGTCCAAATCATACAACAACCTCCATACTTGTATAATTTTATTCTGATTTGCTCTTGTTGGCTTTTAGTCTCTAGGTGGAGAGTTTGCAACCTGGTGGGTCTCGATTGGGTGTAAATATTTCAATGACATCAATACTTAGCTACTTTTGTAAATAGGTCTCCTCCAACTATAGGTTGGGTATTTGGTACCTTGTTGGGCTTCAGTCAAGTATGAATCTCCTGATACTTCCCAAACTTAGTCATTTATCCTTTTGTTTCCTACATGTTCCAAAACTTTTGGACCTATTTGTGCTCTGGTCAGGTGCAAATCCTTTGACACCCTCTAGACTTGATCATTTTTTTGCCTTTCCTCACTTGGTCAGTTTTTGAATTTTGGATAGGAAGTTGGGACTTTGGCAAACCCCGATTGGGTGCAGATCCTCTAGTGGCTTCTACACTATCATTTTTACCCTTCTTTAATCCATAGCAATTGGTCGACAATTTTATTTCCTGTCGGCTTCCAACCTGGTATAGATCTTTCGATGCTATTCACACTTGACTATTTAATCTAAAGGTGTGATTTTTTGCTCCACAATGCTCGACCTTTATTCTCCTTTTTACACCTTCCCATTGAAGTGCTTGTGGATGGTGATTTGGAAATACCCACACACCTCTTTCCAACACCATTACTCCTTGAACCATCCTACAAGTATCCTTTTCAAATACTATCTACACACTTGCATCCCTCATTCTACTCATAGATGTCAAGTTTTTGGCCAACCCTAGAATATGCAAAACACTAGGGAGGGTTTTAACCCTTCCATCATTCAACACTAGTGTGACCTTTCCATGTATTATGATTCTAGTTGTCAAGTCATCTCCTAGGAAGACATCACCTCCATTATACTTTTCATATTCACAAAACCATCATCTATGAGGAGTCATATGAAAAAGCCCTTAAGTCAATCAACCATGCATCATAATCTAAAATTATACTCAAAGATGTGACATATACATCCCCTACCTCTATTGAGGTCTTTGGTTTTGTGGAAGAAGCATCATTAGATCCCTTATTCTTATTAATACTTTTAGATTTATGGTCTTTCTTCAAATACCCAAATTTACTACATATCTAGCATTTTGGTTTAAATTTTCCAATAGATTTATATATCTCACTTGAATTTGACCGATCCCTAGAATTAAGTTTATTTTTATCTTGGAAATGTCCCCTTACAAATAGGGCATCCTTGTATGAGCCCTCCATCGATTTCTACGTTATTTATTTTGATAATAAGGATGTAACCACATCTTCAAACCTTAAAATAGTTGCAGTAGTGCTCCAAATAACGACAACCAAATTATCCCATGAATCTAGAAAATTACATAATAAAGAAATACACTTATCTTCTTTAAGCATTTTAATATCAATAAAGGCTAATTGTCTTACCATTGTCTTAAATACATTGAGATGTTCGACAATAGAATCCCCATTATTCATTTAAATGAGATACTTATTTTGAAATGATATAAAACCCTCAACTTCTCTCGTAGCTACTTAGCATTGTTTTCTCTAGAGACATTAATCAACATTGAATCTGCAAGGCATAATTGAATAGTATTATTTGCCTTCCTCCCTAACTTATCTTAATATTCTTACGACATATCCATGGATTTACATAGCAATCCATTGATCTCTATCCATAAGAAAATCTTCCATCTTTAGTTTCCATGACTCAAAGCTCTTGTTGTTAAACTTTTTTATCTTGATCCTTATATTGCTAGTCATTTTCCTTCACATTGGATTCACCTGCACAAAACTCCCATTCAAAAATAGGTTTATTACAGACCCAATATACCCTTGCTCTTCTCAAACTAAGCTCAACCCTAGCAACAAAGACATCCCCTTGAAGCCAATAACTATGCTCTAATACCAGATGAAGAAATTAATAAACCTATTCTTGAGCTACTAATGCAAACAAAATTGTAACAGAGAAGACAAAGTTTAAACAAACAAAATGAATGAGCGAATTTAAAGAGAGATTCATCTGCTAAAAACACTATGAAAAGGATGTTATATTTATATTCTTTCTCATTTAATTAGCACATTACACTCAAATATCTGCTTATCATCAACTTCGATTTTGTTTCACCATGACAATTATTATAGTATATTTTCAAAATTGATGCGCTTTGCATTTTTTTTGGTTACATAGGAGAGTTGGTCACAACCATATTATTTTCAAGCGCAAGGTTCAAACCATAGGGGTTGCTTCCACAAAATCTATTACGCTTCCTTATTTTTGATCGATGTGAAGGGAACTACCGGCCGCTTAAGACTCGTATCATCATTATCAATCTGGCACGAACTCAGAGGATTGAGATCAGACTACTGCCTTTGCATACAAGTTGACCAATGTTAAGGGAACCATCGGTTCGACATGCACTTAGAGGATTCAGATCAAACTACTTCCTTTGCAAACAGGCTAACTAGCGTGAAGGGGACCATCGGTCACTCGGGATTTGTACCGTCATCGTTGGTCTGACGCGCACTCAGAGAAATCTGATCAAACTACTACCTTTGCAAACAGGCTGACCGATATAAAGGGAACCACTGGTTGCTCGAGATTCGTACCGTTTGTCGGTCTGGAGTGCACTCAAAGGATTCAGATTAGACTACTACCTTTGCAAACAGGCTACCCACAAGGTTTGAACCTGGATGACTTCTTAGTAAGTGCCTAACCAGACAAGCACTTACCAATCCACCTAGCACTCGGAGGCTTTAAACCTTATGTTAAGGAAAATCGTTCCTTGTATTCCTCGGACTAGGACTTTCCATTCCACGAGGCCTATCCCATCTAAGCATACCCCTCAAGCTAACTAATTTTTTTTTTTTGTATCCGACGTAGGTCTAGGTCGCCAAACTTGAACCTCAAACCTTCTTCCGAAAATTAAAAAAAATTACCAATAAAATACCTAATAGAGATATAACAAACTCATCTCCTTGTCACCTTATCAATAAAGTCTACTTTTAAGCGATATTTTAATGAAGTCTCCATCTTGGGGCATGGGTTCGCGCTGCACAAGTCCAACTTCGCCGTGAAGATATTTTAGTACGCCATTGAAGTCATTGCAGCACATTTTTGTTGACAAGACGTACCCGTCTAATATGCATTGCTCATACATCGTTTCTTAGAAAAATATTAAAGAAATAGAATTTTAATTATAAAATAGATCATTAAATTTGTACTATAGGCAAAAGTACCAACCCCACCGAATTCACTTGTCAAATGCAGTTGTGTTTAAAAAGTAGGCTAACCTATCTAAGTTGACACGGAACCTATCTAACCTATATTTTAATGAAGTCTCCATGTGACGCACGGCTGGCCTAGACAAGGATAACTTCGCCGTGAAGATTTTCTAGTAGGCCATTGAAATTATTGCAGCCCAATTTTGTTGACTATACGTACGTAACATGCTATAAATAAAGGTATTTGAATGAATGAAAAAGCAAACAATTGCGTTTGTTATATTTTGTGTTCTTCTCTTTCCCTATACTCTGTGTTATCTCTCTGTCCTCTGTGTGGATTGTGACTTAGAGCCAACAAAAAGAAAACCAGATTATCTCGAATGATAGACTAGTGTTACTTGTAGGTTCCGCATCATGGACAGCACTACCACACGCCTGTCTTGGTATTGCGTAGTATTCGGCAGTATTGCTGCCCTATTGTTCTACTGCTTTGTACTGTTTAATGGATGGAGAAGGAAGAAGGCAAAGACTCCCCTTCCACCAGGACCTCCTGCTTGGCCCATTGTGGGCAACCTCTTTCAGCTGGGGAAAAAGCCCAACGAATCACTCTGTGCCCTTTCTCGCCAATACGGCCCTCTCATGACACTCTCTCTTGGCATGAAAACTGTAGTGGTGGTCTCCTCTCCTGCCATGGCAAAGGAGGTTTTCAAAACCCACGATCATATCTTTGCCGGACGGACCGTGCCAGAAGCAGCCAAGACCCTTTCCCACTACAAATCCTCACTCATCTGGGCTGAACATGGACCTCGCTGGCGGAAACTCAGGCGTATTGCCACTACCGAGCTGTTCAGTCACGACAGACTGCAAGCACTGCAGCATCTGAGACGAGACCAAGTATTTCGCACGATCCGACTGATTTTCGAGGACAAGGGAAAGGTTGTCAATATTGGGCATACGGCCTTCTGCACGTCTCTGAATTTGTTGGGCAACATGATCTTTAGCACGGACGTCTTCGATCCCCACAATCCGGCTTCTGCGGAGTTTAAAGATACCGTGTGGAGCTTGATGAAGCTGTATGGAACGACCAATTTGGTGGACTTTTTTCCATTTCTTGGGTTCCTGGATCCTCAAGGCGTCTCTCGTCAAACGACCAAGTATACGAGGCGAATGTACGACTTTGTCGATACGTTTATAGAGAAACGGCTGGCTTCCAGATGCGAAAGACCGGAGCAGACCGGGGCAAAGAAGGATTTTTTAGATGTCCTCCTAGACTTTCGGAGCGAAGACTTCACTCTCGAGGATGTTAGAGCTTTGATAGCAGTAAGTATTGCCCAAACTTCTTGCAAAATTTCTGAAAGTATCGACATTGTGAATAATAACTATTTGTGATGTTGTAGGAACTGTTTGTAGCTGGTACCGAAACGACCTCTACCACAGTAGAATGGGCGATGACAGAACTGCTTCACAATCCCCAGAAAATGGAAGGAGTCCATGGAGAATTAGACGAGGTAGTTGGCTGCAACAAAAGAGTGGAAGAATCTGACCTAGAGCACCTACCTTATCTCCGTGCTGTCGTAAAGGAAATCTTCCGATTGCACCCGCCTGTTCCTCTACTTCTTCCTCATAAAGCCGAGAACTCATGTGAAGTCGCAGGATTTCTGATACCAAAAAACAGCCAGGTGATTGCAAACGTGTGGGCAATCGGGAGGGACCCGGCGATCTGGAAGGAGCCCTCAACATTTAAGCCAGAGAGATTTCTGGAAGGTGAGAATCGTAATGTGGAATACAGAGGGCAAAACTTTGAGCTGATTCCGTTTGGAGCAGGGAGGAGAATTTGTCCAGGGCTTCCACTGGCGAGTCTGATGGTTCATTTGGTTCTGGCTTCGCTACTCCACTCGTTTGAGTGGACACATCCGGATGGAAAGAGTTGGGAGGAGATGGACATGAGCGACGAGTTTGCATTAACATTAAAGAAGGCCATAGACCTGAATGCAATCCCTGCGCCACGCCTGTCCCATCAAATATACGCAGATAACTCCCGTAGCCGGTCTTAACAAAAGCTTACCGGATCTGATCTATGTTTATGTCGATTTTGATGGTGCATGTGCATTCATACGAAGTTGCACTCATTGTTTTCTGAAATCCCAGTTTTTGTTTGACCTGTTTTACGTGCCAGTATATTATCATACGTGGTATAGCATACTTTTCTAGTTTCAGTTAGGTGTGTGAAAAGGCGTTGATAACCAGCACTCTTTCAAACTCTCATCAAGTTGTTTACAATCTGTCTTTTTCTTCCTCTGAGTTGACGGCAAGTGCATTTGCTTTATCTCATCAAGTTGTTTACAATCTGTCTTTTTCTTCCTCTGAGTTGACGGCAAGTGCATTTGCTTTATCTCATCAAGTTGTTTACAATCTGCCTTTTTCTTCCTCTGAGTTGACGGCAAGTGCATTTGCTTAGAAATGTGAGTAAACTTTTAAATAATAAAATATGGGACGGAGGAAGCTGGAAAAGAACATTATCTTTTCTGATTGCTCTCACAGTAGGTAAAGGATTGCAAAGTTATCTATCTATATATAGATAGGTAAATAATGAAAATGCCTCGTAGCCTTTGAATTTAGTAATTATTATTATTGAGTTATTTTAATTGTGTTTTTTTTTAAAAGCTTAGAGTATATTATATTATTAATTGGAATATTACAATACTTTGGTGTTAGCATTGTCCACTAGTTAAAAAACAAAATGAGGTGGATCAGGACTAAAGCATCCATAACTGAATATACATAAGAATAGAAGCTAATATCAACAAAAAGCCTATATCTATATCTTGTTGCAATACATCAACATTCATCTGTGGGAGAGTCTGTTATATAAAAATATTCTAGGCATGTCTTCCGTGCTATCTTCTGCAGTCTTCAGAGAAGAAAAAAAAGTAATCAAACCCTGAACCTGCTTATCATTGTTAAATGTCTTCTTCTTAGTTTCTTATTGGACTTTCTGAATATCTTGAATCATATGAGAAAGTTGATGAAGTCTGTCAATAACATCTCGAGGTGTGTTGGAAGGTCCATAGACTTGGGAATGAATGTGTCCCACATGTAGCAAAAGATCAAAGGTCAAGTCTGTCAAAACTATATCCCATGGAGGAGCAGATCTAGTAAACACCTTTTTGCATCTGTACTTCTAAATGTGCTTGAGAAGGATGAGTCTACAAACATCCCAATTTTATTACAACTTTATTACGAAGACCAATTTTTTTTTAGGTATTGTTTATGGTGGATTTTAACCACTATTAAATGTTTTATTAAGTGGATTGAATCTTAGTTAAGTTAACAAATCAAAAGGTTGTCATGCAAATTCTAAAATATATTGTTTAAATTATTGTATTTTATATTTTAACATGGGTTTGTATTGAAACTATCTTCCAATTACTATTCCTAAGGTAATGGTTTAACATAATTGACTAATAAGAATATTGTCAAGAAATTAAAAAGAGTGATTGTTGAATAAGAAAAAGGGTAGCACATGAAATTAAAAGAGCATTATGGGAATATAAGGTAACACCCAAAGCTTCTATAGGATCATCCCCTATAATCTCATATTTGGTAAAGAAGTGATGTTATCAATCAACTTAGAGCTTCCTTCCCTTCAAATGTCTCAATAGTTGGAGCTCAAAGACATTGACATTACTCCTATGTAGGGTTATTTGAATGCTCTATTAGCATTGGAAGAAGAAAAGGAAAACACCTTCCAAAAGTTGGTTTGACAATAATTGGCAATAAAAATATGGTTCATGTTGTGAATATTACATATTTAGGTTAAAGTTATAGAGGTTAAGGGAAGTTGAAAAGTAGTTTTAACTTCCAACCTCATAACTTCTTGTCTTCACACACACACCCACACACACACATATATGCTTTTGTTGATGGGGCCTCAGATTGTCTTAGTTGGTACAACCTATACACTTTTTTTTGTGCCATTTAATCTTGGATTACAATGTAGTTTACCTAAATATTGCATATAGCCATAGAAATTATGAAAATATGACACCAAGTTTGGATATATTTATGTGCTTTACAAAGAATAGAATGTGAGATTTAAGACCTAAATAAGAGGTCTTTTGGTTTAGAAACCATGTTTAGTCTTTTCCAAAATTAGAGGATAGTCAAAACCAAACTACCTCTGATGAATTATCATTGGATCATATTTTCTAGAATAGAACCAAACGAACCTCACAATTTATTGAATTGAATATAATTGTAAATTGGCACCAAAGACCATGATGACCAACACCAAGAGGATTGTATTGGCTAGCACCTAAAATCTTGAGCATCAGAGACAATGATCCGATCAATGAGGATTCTAAGGATGCAATGATGTTAGCATCCATTGTAGTAGAGCAATAAATTTGATGTCATTAATTGATTGCTTGGAGATCTAACTAAGATAACACCATAAAAAAATGATGGGCTCCACAAAATTAAGTGAATATCATATGGCCTACTAAACAAAGCACTTATTTTTTGGCTTAATGACATGATAGCTAATTTTGTAAAGCAACAATGATAATTGTTTCAACAACAAGGTAGATCAACCATTTCTAGGCACATGAAACGTGAAGCTAGCTTAGCAGGATTTTATTGTCATGTTTTATGTTTCTATTAAAACTATTACTGTTGTTTGTTCTATATGTAAATCCAAAATTACTTTATTTTTATACAGGATTATAATTATATAAATGCCTATATGTTTTTTATTAAAATACTTGCTAGTTGATTAGATATTGGAACAAATAAGTATATAGGAGAATAATTAATGTATGATTTAAGTTTCTTTGCATGAGTAGTTTTTCGTATGTATTTTATTTAGAGTTAATAAAGTTTGTTGTGAGCCCTATTTTAGACTAGAGTTAGTTACTCTTTCCACATCATTGTAGAGCAAAGACCCATTCCAATGTGATGTGGAGAGTTTCATGTTTTATATTCTTTTTAGGTATTTTGCTATGATTTATTACCTTTGCATCTTTTAAGTTATGTATATTACTTTATAGTTTGCTATAAACATGTTATTTTAATTTTAATAGTTAACTCCTAGGAGGAAATTAGATAGTAGTATAGCAAAAATTTTATATTATTCAACTTGCAACTTAGAGCATACTTGAATTTTGTAGAAGAATGATTTTGATTTGAATAAGCTTGGTTTATGAGTGTGTGTATGGTAGAATTTATTCATTATTTATATTTCCACAATTATATTTTGTTTATATTTTATGAGCATGAGTGTGTATTTAAATTCAATTAGTATAATTTATTTTGAGTAAGTGATTTCTAGTTTATTTTCTACAAGCAAGAAGTAGAAAACCCCTACCAAAACATGTATTAAGAAGAGTCCTAGTGCATATAGCCTATGGATGATACTCCAGATTGATAAATTAAAGTGAAGGTAATATTTAGACTTGTCACATTTTGGTGTCATTGTTGGGGAATGCAACGTTTCTAGGATAAATATTAAAAAAAATTAATCGCCAACACCATAATTATCTTTGTTAAGATGTAAGTTGGTTGATCATTAAGGTTAGTACCCAAAATACATCTCCTTAATTGGATTTCTTTTAGTATAAGTTCTCAATAGGTAAGGTTAAGTTTGATTCCTTAATCCATGTTTTACAATGCCCTTGTTTGTAACTTATGCCCAATGCTCTTATTTGTAGCATATGCCAATAAGAGATTGATTAGCCAAAACTACACAAGTTCGAGAGATGTTGAGAGGGAAAGGTAGAGGTATTCTGAATTTAAAAAAGAAAGAACCTAAATTTGATTGAAAATCTAAGATAAGATGCATGAATAGACCTAAAGATAAAAAGGGTAGATTTTCTAGACAAAACCCCCAATAAGCTATAGACACAATAATCATATCTAGAGGTTGCATGAAATGGTTCTATGATTTTAATTAATTCATCCCATATAAGCGAAGGAAAAGGAAGCATATGTAGCTCACCACCTCCTACATCATACTATTTGGTACCACCTAAAGTGTTTCAAAAATATATATTTGTTGGGATAATATGATGGTAGAGAGTCAAGATGATAGTGATACACATAGTAATATATGCCATCTTGGAGAATCTAGAAGTGGTACCATGATATTCACACAACCCTATTTGACTAGACCCCAACATGCAAGCCCCTTTGAAAAGCGTCCCTCCATCAATATTATCAACCTTTCCAAGAACCCCTTTGAAATATCTAGATCAATTTTTGTTTAAATTTAAAATTATACACCAAACCTATGACTAAAGATATAATAATAATAAACTTAAATTATTCCCATTCAAACTTAAAAATTGAGTGATGCAATGGTTCATGGGGTTGGTCAAAACTCTATTCATAATTAGAAAGAAATGGAAATATCAAGATTATTGTTGTGTTAAAGACCAAAATTAAGAGTTTTTTATGATAAAATGGAGTGACAAAAAAACTCTTGAATATTACCTAAATAGATTCCTATTCCATCCAAAAAGGATGTAGGGAAGATATGGACCAAGAGCTAATAATTTTTTTTTTTTTATGAGTGTTACATGATGAATAAAGGGATGTCCTAAACCTCATGGGAAAAGGTGATGTGAATAAACTAGAACATCCTAACATCATGGAACCATGCAGGTATAATTCTTGTATAAGAGGAGGGGATCATAAATATCATGTAGGTAAGAGGGACAACAAAATAAGGTAAGAGTGAAAATTAATATCTTATTGCACCTAAACAATACACTGGGTAATTTACAGGTTAAAGCTAAGACTACGAAGCCACTAACAATATATTGTCCAAGGTCTAGGTAAAAAAAAATTCTTTAACAATACCCCTTAAATAAGATCAATATATACAAAATTTATGGAAAAGGCCACCCTATAAATTGACATGGCCTCCTCCTACAATTTTGGCTACTCTTGGAAGGAATAGTTCATCCATGGAAGAACTTAATTATGTGGGTTAGTAAAATAAATTTTTCTATAAGTAAAGGACACCATGGGCACATAACCCATGGAACACTTCATGGAATATGTCCCCAACACTACAATAATTAGGCCTATATTCTTAGCCCCCACCTCTAGAGTGGTATAATCCTAGCTGGCATAACCAACCCTAGATGTAACCAATGCCTAATTAGCCATGGATGACCCAAAACCAACAATGGTCTAGACCACCTCAGTGTAACCAACCTTATGGATGACATAAATGATTCCAAAATCAATAACAAGCATTATTTATGTGGCTTGGTAATGCTCCTCAATCAACACAATAGCAACCACCAAAGAAACCTCCACTATCATCCTAGCCTATGGCCAACCCAAATAACAAAAAATAGGAAACACCTATCTATAACATCGAATATAATGATAGTCAATTTGAATGTGTGACTGTGACAACATCCAAATTTGCTTAGGTAAGGTATTTCCTAACCCAACTCCCCTAATAATTATAGAACTAAAGTAAGAAAGGCAGGAAACATGACTAACCTTGAAGCCATCAAATACAAAAGAAGAATAAAATCCTCTAGAAAAGACTCCAAAATATCTAAAACACCAATATCCCAAATGTATAAAATCAAAAGAAGAGTGTTTAAAAGAATCTGATCTACTGGTAGAATTAAAGGTCGTAAATATAAAAATACCTTTATTTCAGGAAATAAAAAATGTACCAACCTTTAACAAGGTTATCCAAGATATGTACATAAAGAAACCAAGAATAAAATTGAAAATATATCCAAAGATGATACAAGTAGATGAAAATTTGGATGACCTCCTCATAGGGAAGCTCATTCCACCAAAGTATGGAGATCCTAGAAGCCTACTTATTTTAGTTTCAATTGGTAAAATCAAGATACCAAATATATTGATTTACTTAGAAATTGCCATAATTGTTATAACCATAGAAATATTGAGTTAGGAATTTTAAGGATGAAAAATTATATGACCTCCTCATAAGGAAGTTCATTCCACCAAATTATGGAGATCCCAAAAGCCTAGTTAATATAGTTTCAATTGGTACAATCAAGATACCCAACATATTGATTGACTTGGAAATTGCTATTAATTTTATAACCATAGAAATATTGATTAAATTATCCCTAACTAATATGCAACCCACTTTTACTATACTTAAAATGGTAAATCAATCTACAACAAAATGACAAGGTATAGTAGAAGATGTTCGAGTAACTCTAGAATCATTGGAACACCCTATTGAATTCATGATTTTACAACCAAAAGCTAAGATAAATAGTTATCACTTTAACCTTGGACGACCTTGGTTGGCCATGGCTACTACTTTTATAGATTGTCATTTGGGAGACATGGCCATCTCCAATGTACTAAAATCCAAAAGGATCTCTTTATATCTCCCAACTTGAACCTCCATGGTTTTTATGGAAATGTATAGATTTATGAACCCAATGAAAAATATACTTTTACTTATCTTGCTATGGTGACTATGAAAGAACACACAGAGGAATTGAACCCACCAGAAGTAATCCTCTTTGAGGTTAAAACCATCCTTTTAGATTCTTCATGTGGATGTTTCTTAGATGATGATTGATGGGGAGCAGAGATTCACATAGAAAAACTCGATTTTATTCCTCTGTAATTTGTTCACAACAGTGTTACAATATAGCCCGTAGGCGTAATTTTCCCCTTTTTCCTTCTCCCAATCTCAAACTCCCCATCCCTGTCTCATTACAAGTTGGGTTCCTTTATCTAAGTTCTGACCCTCTGAGTCATAAATGACAAGGCAGGAGAGTACTTCCATGGAACCTACCGAGTCCGCTCTCAACCGAGTTTTCAATTTTCTTTCCATAATTGGCAACTGCCCCGATCCACCATGAAAGCATGCATTAAAGAACCATCTGACATTTTTGACCTCTGGACGTAGCATTCGAGAGGCCGTCGTGTTCAGCAAACTTACTGGATACAAAAACATGCATTAATGAGACCCTTGACTGCCTTGGAAACATCACCTTGGAACGCATGCCCTTTCGAACTATGAACCAGCCGTTTGTCACGATATTGTGACATGTCATGAAATCACGACATTTTGAATTCCTTGTGCTCCTTCTCCCTTTTGGTCGTGATATCATGACATGTCGCGATATCATGACATTTGCCTTCGGATGCCTCCGCATTTCTGCTCTGGTCGCGATTTCGCGACATGTCACGAAATCGCGACAATTTCTTTGGCATCTTCTCCCTCCTGCTGCTGGTCATGATTTTGTGACATGTCACAAAATCATGACATTGTATTCGACATCATATTTCGGCTGCTTTTGGTCGCAATTTCGTGACGATCACGATTTTGCGACACGTCACGAAATCGTGACATTCTTCGTTGGCACCATCTCTCGGTCACTTCTGGTCGCGATTTCGTGACAGTCATGATTTTGTGACATGTGAAATCGTGACATTCCAATTGGTATCTTCTATCAGTTGCTCTTGGTCACGATTTCATGACGGTCATGATTTCGTGACATGTCACAAAATCACGACATTCTCATCGGTATCTTCTCCTGGCTGCTCCTGATCGCGATTTCGTGATGCTCACGATTTCGCGACATGTCGCAAAATCATGACGTTTTCATCATCCTCACCTCTTGCCTGCTTTTGGTCACGATTTCATGACATGTCGTGAAATCATGACATTTTCACCATGCTTTTGCTCTTTCTTGTTTCTGGTCGCGATTTCGCGACATGTCACGAAATCGTGACATTTTCACCCCGCACCTTCTCTCTCCTTGCTAAGTCACGATTTCACGACATGTTGCGATATCATGATCATTTTTTGTCACGATATCGCGACACCAAGGCAAACACTTAGAAAAAAAAAATTGTTGATGCAAGATTGCGCTGCTGCCACCGAATGCTCCTGCATCAGACACTCAAGGTTGATTTGAGAAGTGACCCTCACTTCTATACTATTAGAGGAAGACCCAGGTGGTCGACCTCTGTTTTTGACAACCAAGTTGCATCTTCAATAGGCCTGCCCTTCCACTTGACCAAATATTTAGAATATTGCTTGTTCCTGGTGCTTCTACCTGCTCGGGTGTCGAGTATTTCCTTGATCTCGTCTGCAGCTAGAGTAGACGTTGGAATAATCCATAACTCTGTAGTTGGTGTCTCACTACTGCCTTCTTCATGATATTCTACCAAATCTACAACGTTAAAAATAGGTGATATATTAAGGCCGTTGGGCAATTCCACTTCATAGGCATTGCCTGAATCCTATTTTCCTATAACTCAGCATGGTCCAAACTTCCTCATCTTCAACTTGTTATAGTTTTTAGCAGGAAATCTTTCCTTCCTCAGGTGGACCATGACTTCATCTCCCACTGCAAATTATTTAGGCCGTCGCTTCTGATCTGCCCTTGTCTTATATTGGTTATTCATCTTGGTAATCTGCTTCTTCACCTCTTCATGCAAGCCTCTCAGATGCTCTGCAAAGTCCTCAGCCTCAGCACTGCACTTGTCTCTTGTATCCATCTTCCTCAACTCGGAAGTAGTTCTTGGACTGCTCCCATATACTATTTGGAATGGAGATTTGTTAGTACTCCTATATGCAAATTCTGCCTGTGGTAAAACCAAATCCCATCCTGTGGGCTTATCTCCTACCAAGCACCTCAATAGGTTTCCCAGGCTTCTATTCACCACCTCTATTTGTCCATCAGTATGGGGGTGATATGCAGAACTGAATTTCAATTCTGTATTCGGTTTCTTCCACAAAGTTCTCCAAAAATACCCCACAAACTTGGTATCTCTGTCAAAAATGATACTCTTTGGTAGACCATGAAGTCGTACCACCTCTTTGAAGAATAATCCCGTAATGTGAACCGCATCACTAGTTTTCTGGCAGGGAATAAAATGTGCCATCTTTGAAAACCTGTCAACCACCACAAATATGGAGTTGTTTCCCCGTTGTGTTCTTGGTAGGCCAAGAATGAAATCCATGCTGATATCCTCCCATGGTCGCTCTGGCACAGGTAATGGCTGATATAATCCCGTATTCTAGCTCACACATTTCGCCATCTGGCATAATCTACAGTTCTACACAAACCTCTTCACATCTTGCTGTAGTTACGACCAATAGTAGTTCTCACTAACTAGGGCAATGGTCTTATCCCGACCAAAATGACCGGCCATTCCACCACTATGTTTCTCCTTGACCAGATTTTCCCTCATTGAGCTCCTTGGAATGCATAGCTAACTTCCTCTAAATAGCATTCCATCTTGGATTAAGAAATCCAACCACTTGGTCCTGTCCAAAGTAACAGGTGCCAAGCAAGCCTTCCAAGCTTCTACAAAATTAGGATCTTCAGGGTAGAAACCCTTCAGTTCATTAAATCCTACCACTTCCACCTTCATTTCTGTCAGCAAACACTGCCTTCTACTTAAGGCATCTGTAACTCTGTTCGACCTTCCACTCCTGTGCTTTAGCACAAGGTATAACTTTGTAGAAACTCAACCCACTTTAGATGCCTTTGATTTAGCTTCCCCTGGCTATTAATATACTGTAAGGCCTGATGATCAGTATATAGAACAAAATATTTTGGCAGTAAATAATGTCTCTACTTCTTTAGAGCCTAAACTATGGCATAAAAATCTTGATCATAAACTGAATACTTTTTCCTGACATCATTGAGCTTCTCACTAAAGTAAGCGACAGGCCTACCTTCTTGACTCAAAACAGCTCCTATGGCACTACCACTATCTACCTAAAATACCTTATTAAAATCTGGAAGTGCCAAAATAGGCTATTATGTGACCTTCTTCTTCAACATATCAAAGCTCTTATCTGCTCCTAAGGTCCATTTAAATTCTTTATTATCCCCTCTTATTGTTTCTGTAAGGTGTGCACAAATACTATTGAAATTCCTAATGAATTTCTTGTAAAAACTGGCTAGACCATGAAATGATCTTACCTCAGTTGTGCTTCTCGGAGTAGGCCATTCAATGATAGCCCTCACCTTTTTTGGGTCCATTTTTAGACCTTCGACTGAGATGAAAAATCCTAGGTACACTAACTCCTTCATGAAATTATACTTTTTCAAATTAATTAACAACTGCTCCTGCCGTAGCTTCTCAAAAACCCTTCTGATATGCATCAGATGCTCCTCTAGGATTTTGCTAAATATTAGAATATCATCCAATTAGACAATGATGAATTTGCCTAAAAATTCTTTCAATACCTCATTCATCAGTCTCATGAATGTGCTGGGTGCATTGGTTAGCCCAAATGGCGTTACCAACCACTCATACAAACCCTCTCTGGTCTTGAAGGTTGTCTTCCACTCATCCCCTTATCTAACACGAATCTGATGATAACAACTCTTCAGATTGATCTTTATGAAGTACTTTGCTCCACTCAAACAGTCCATAATGTCATCCATCCTTGGCAATGGAAATCTATACTTTATGGTAATCTTGTTAAAAGCTCGAGAGTCTGTACACATTCTCCACTCCTTGTATTTCTTTGCCGCGAGTATTGCAGGTACTGCACATGGACTCAAACTTTCCCAAACTAGTCCCCTCTGTAGCAACTCTTGGACTTGTCGGTTCAGCTCCTTAGTTTTTGTAGGAGTCATTATGTGTGCTGCCTTATTGGGTAAACTAGACCCTGGTATCAAATCTATATGGTGACTGATTTTCCTCACTGGGGGTAAACCCTCAGGCACATTATCAGATATAATATCTGGAAATTCCTCCAACAGGTCTAGGACTTTTGCTAGGGCATCTTTGCATTCCTCCTTCCTAACTTTAGGAATTAAGGCATAACACATATGCTCATGCTTCAAACCATCCAAAAATTTTCTCCCTTTGACTAAATAGATTCTGGCGTTGCTACATACCTTTTCATCCGCCTCCTTCAGGGGCTTCAGCTTATGATGCACTCCATTCTTTGTCACTGAGTAGGTGTTGGCACGACCATCATGCACTACACTATGATCAAACTACCATGGCCTTCCCAGCAAAAAATGGCAAGCATCCATAGGCAGGATGTCACACAAGACCTCATCACAATAATTCCCAATATTAAATTTCTTGGAGCATTGCTCACTGACCAAAGCCCTATGGTCCTTCTGTAACCACATGATCCGATATGGATGTGGGTGCCTCCTCCTATTTAACTGGAACGTGGTAACCATTTCCTCAAAGACCAAGTTATCAATACTTCCATTATCAATAATAACATTACAGACCCTTCCTGAACTTTTGCACTATGTGCGAAACAAGTTTCTCCTCTGGTCTGATCCTTCCTCTTCATTCAACAAGGTTCTTCTGGTTACAATAACTTCTCCTCTTTTTTCCTCAGAATGTTTTGATTCAGCATCTTCATCTGCTACAGTAGCTCTGGCAGGACCCTCAGGTCTCTTGTTCGTCCTTTCTCGATGTTATGGACACTCGAATGCTCGATGTCCTTCTTCTCCATAGTGGAAACAGGTTCCATGAAATACTCCTCTTCCAAACCCTTGTCTAGATCTACCTCGTCCTCTTGGGTAGTTGTTCTGACTATGGGGCTGATAAGTGTTCTCCTCTTTTTGATCCTGGTTACTACTTGTTTCACCAGTCTTCTTTAGATCTTTGTATTTCTCTCCACTGGCCCTTCCACCAGTTCTTCCACCCCGACCTCTTCCTCTTTGCTTGCCCTCAAACTGTCTATTCAGCTTTTCTTCTACCTTTAGGGCAAACTGGTAAGCATCCTCAATGGTGCTCACCCGAACTAGGCTCAACTCCTCCTGGATACTGGGTCTCAACCCATTGATATAACGGGCCACCTTCTCCTTGTTTGCCTCTAAATGGCCAGTTTTGATGGAGATCTTATAAAACTCCTCTGTGTATTCTTGGACAGTTTTGCTCGTCTGTCTCAAACTCTGCATTTTCCTTAGCAGATCTAATTCATAATCTGTAGGAATAAACTATCTTTTCAAATTTTCTACCATTCTATCCCATCTTGTTATTCTTTCCTTCCCTCTTCTGTTCCTTTCCAGTTGCACTCCCTTCCACCAGATGCTGGCATGACCCTTCAGCTTGGTTTTAGCAAATATGACTCAATTAGGGTCTTCAACCTCCTCATATTCAAAATACTCTTCTAGATCATTTATCCAGTCAATCACATCTTTTGGATCTAGGTTTCTAGAGTATGTAGAAACCTCCATTTTTGGTTTCTTTCCAATCTGGGAGATGGCTCTGTATAACTTGGCTTGTGTAGGATCTACAACCTCTTCTTCTTCCTCAAACTGGTCTTCTTCTTCATCAATTTCATCTTCACTTCCTTCTTCCCTTCTGGGCTCGTGCCCTCTGCGCAACTCCTCTTGCAGGGCCCGAACTTGCCTCTACAAAGCTCTAAAATCTTCTACTGGCACCATGTTTCTTACTCCACCATAGTTTCTTCATGGAGGCATTCTTCTTTCTTCTCTTACAAACCCTTCCACAGATCTTGGTGTAACTGCCTCTCGTTCGATGATCTGTTACACGCTTAGGAACTCCCGCTCTGATACCACTTGATGGGGAGCCAAGATTCACATAGAAAAACCTGATTTTATTCCTCTATAATTTGTTCACAACAGTGTTACAATATAGCCTGTAGGCATAATTTCCCTTTTTCCTTCTCCCATTATTAAACTCCCCATCCCGTCTCATTACCAGCTGGGTTCCTTTATCCAGGTTTCGACCCTCTGAGTCATAAATGCCAAGGCAGGAGAGTACTTTCGTGGAACCTACCCAGTTCGCTCTCGACCGAGTTTTCAATTTTCTTCCCATAATTGGCAACTGCCCTGATCCACCATGAAAGCATACATTAAAGAACCGTCTAACATTTCTGACCTTCGGACGCAGCATTCGAGAGACCATCGTGTTCAACAAACTTATCGGTTATGAAAACATGCATTAATGAGACCCTTGACCACCTTGGAAACATCACCTTGGAACATGTGCCCTTTCAAACCATGAACCAGCTGTTTGTCGCGATATCATGACATGTAACGAAATTGTGACATTTTGACTTCCTTGCGCTCCTTCTCCCTTTTGGTCGTGATATTGTGACATGTCGCAATATCACGACATTTGCCTTCGGATGCCTTCGCCTTTCTGCTCTGGTCACGATTTTGTGACATGTCACGAAATCACAACAATTTCTTTGGCATCTTCTCCCTCTTGCTGCTGGTCATGATTTCGCGACATGTCGCGAAATCGCAACATTGTCTTCGGCATCATCTTTCGGCTACTTCTGGTCACAATTTTGTGATGGTCGTGATTTCGTGACACATCATGAAATTGTGACATTCTTCGTTGGCACCATCTCTCGGTCACTTATGGTCGTGATTTCATGACGGTTGCGATTTCATGACATGTCACGAAATCATGACATTCCCATTGGTATCTTCTCCCGGCTGCTCTTGGTCATGATTTTGCGATGGTCACGATTTTACGACAGTCACGATTTCATGACATGTCATGAAATCACAATGTTTTCATCGTCCTCACCTCTCGCCTGCTTCTGGTCACGATTTTGTGACATGTCCCGAAATCGCGACATTTTCACCATGCTTCTGCTCTTTCTTGTTTCTGGTCACGATTTCACAACATGTCGTGAAATCATGACATTTTCGCCTCGCATCTTCTCTCTCCTTGCTGACCCTTTTTCTGTCACGATATCGTGACACCAGGGCAAACACTTAGAAAAAAATATAAAAAAATTTGTTGATGCAAGATTGCGCTGCTGCCATCGGATGCTCCTGCATCAATGATCAATCCATAGTTCACCAATTTCTATGGAAGGATGAATGTGAAACCTTTGAATCTTTACCACTTTGATATTTGTAAAATAGTCTATTTACATTAGCACATGGGTGGAAAAGACACATCCTTTTATCTTTTAACTATCATATGGAAAATATTATTCCTATAGGAATCACTTTTGATGAGAACACTAGGATATCCTATTCCTTACTACCTCACAATTATCCTTTGAACTAAATGGTGAGAAAATAAATCATTTTGGTTTATTCATGCACCAAAATAAAATAGAAATACAATAAAAATAATAATTAATATCAATGGTTGGCTAAAGGATAAAGAGGAATCTAAATTGTTTGAGTTTCTAATACAACATGTAAATGCATTTTCCTGGGGCTATATTGTTATGAAGGGGATACACCTTAACATAAGCATGCATAGGATATAAACCACCAAAAAGAAACATATCTATCAACTACAAATAAGGATAAGTCTTGCATTGAGGGACATGTTAAAGACTAGGGTAAAAAATTTACTTGATTTAGTGTTTTTTTATCTGATTTTCTATAGCCATTGGGTCTCCCCACTAGTTATTATTCCTAAGAAGAATGGAAAATGTGATTGTGTGTTGAACATCAAAAAATTAGTAAGGACAAACAAAAATACCATTTTTTGTTACCTTTTGTTTATCACATACCTAACACACTCATAGGAAAGAAATATTTTTCTTTCCTAGACAACTTTAACACTTAAAATTAGATATAGGTGGTATCAAAAGATCAAGATATGACTACCTTCACATGCCACTAGGGAATATTTGCTTATTTAGTCCTATCATTTGGACTATATAATACCACTACAATATTCTAGTAAGACATTCTTTTCAACTTTCTATATCTCACCAATGAATGTGTTGAAATGTAAATTAATGATTTCATAGTGTATAGAAAAACATTTGAAGAAGTTCTTCATAATATTGATTGATTCCTCACTCGATGTGAGATCCATTATCTATAATTATCCAATGAAAAATATTTGATGATGATGGATAAAGGAATTGTGTTATGAAATTATATCTCTACTATTGGGACGAAGGTATATCCAAAAAAGGTATAGGTTGTAAACTAGTTAACCTCACCATAATTCAAACAAACATTAGAAGCTTCTTAGGGCATGCAAGGTACTATAGTTATTTTATAAAAAACTTCAATAATATTACCACCTTTCTTACTAATAATATCAATTTCAAGGACACCACTTGCATTATCGATGATGTGACCCGGGTTCAATCCCCATGGTGGATGTGTATGAAAAGTGTTACTAAAAAAAAAAGAATGTCAAATGACATTCAAAACCATTAAAGAGAAATTAACTTCTACACTAGTATTGAGAGGACCAAAATGAGAACTCCCATTTTGCATCATACTGATGCAATACTACTATAGGTGTAGTACTTGGACAAGAAGAAGAAATATAAAGACTTTTGCCATTTATTATATTAGTAAAAACCTAGCTGAAGTAAAAAATAATTTCTTCAAGACTCAAAAGGAATTTCTAGTAGTATTTTATGTCATCAATAAATTTTACCATTATGATATTGGGTATCATGTATATGCACATATAAACTACACTGCAATAAAAAATTTAATAATTAAACCTATGGTAAATGGATAAGTCATACAATGGCTGCTACTATTACAATAATTCAACATTATTATCATGGAAAATCCTGGTAAAACCAATGTAGTTGTTGAATTTTTATCAAGGTTGAATATTATGGTTTAAGAGGAACCAATAGATGATGCTTTCCTAGATGAACACTTGTTTGCAATATTAGAAAATTTTCCTTGGTTTGTGAACATCATCAATTATTTGGTAATAGAGAAGGTTCCTCCTCACCTTACTCCTAAATAAAGACATCACTTTTTTAAACAAATCTCATCATTCAAATGGATTAAGAGCTTGTTGTTTAAACATGTACATGACCATGTCTTGCATAGGTTTATTTGAGAGGACAAAGTTAATGAAATCCTTTGGGCATATCATGACAAACCTACAAGTGGGCATTATTTAGTTAGGCATATTGATCAAAATATAATAGATGCTAGATATTACTATCCCTGACTCCATTGATATGTAAACAAATATGTATATCATTGTGATCAATGCCAATGCATGGGGAACCCATTGTAACTAATGAAATAACTCCACAATATTGGGTGGTCTTAGAATCATTTGATAAATGGAGTTTAGATTTCATTGGTCTCATTAATCCATCAATCCTAAGGAAAATAACATATTTTTGTCTATATATATTACATGAAAAAATGGATAAAATTGTGTGCTCTTGATTATGCTTAGGAGGACAAGGTCATGGAATTTTTTTATAGTAAAATATTTTAAATTTTTAGTTCTTTGTGCACCATTGGGATGGATTGATCCATAATTTATGTCAAATGTGATACAAGCATTCATAGTTTTTTATAAAATTAAGCATATCAAGTCATCCCCATATCACCCTTAGACAAATGACCAAGTAGAATTTATAAATAGAGAGTTAGAAAACATATTAACAAAGACGATAGTGTCACATAGGAGAGATTGGGCCAAAAGACTATTATACACTATCTAGGCTTACAACATTACTTGGATGTCCACCACTAGATTCATCTCATATGAACTAGTTTATCATAAGAAACCCATCCTACCTATTGAGTTAAAGATACTTTACGTTGCACTTGATTTTGGTATTGAGTTGGCATAGGTACAATAGGAAAGAATATTGTAGCTAAATGAGCTTGATGAGTTATGAATGGATGCTCTTTACTAGACAAAAATCATCCAACAACAATGGAAGACATGGCATGCAAATCATATTAAGAACAATATATACAAGTTAGATGGCTATGAATTACTCTTTTATTCCTACTACCTTGATTTAAATAATAAGCTATGGACGATATGGTTGAGGCCATACAAGATCAACCAAGTTTATCACAATGGTGTCATGATACTTCTACTTATTAATGATTCAAGGTGACAGATGGTAGTGAATGACCATCAATTAAGATTGTACCATAAGTCACTGATTAAGGAGGAATTATTTTCTTATTTTATGCCATAGTTTGGCTTACATATTATTAGAGGGACCTTGTATTCTATAACAACTAATCAATAAGTATGTTGTATAAAAGAAAACGATGTCTAGTCCAATGGTGAAAATACTTTGGAGCACCATTTGGCCAAGGTTAGCATGAAAATTTGTTTTTAACATGGTTGCCTTAGAAATAAAAATTGGGTTTTGAAAATATCTTATGGATGTAGGTAGGGGAGAAGAAGATTGAAAACAAGAAATAGCGGTCTCTTTTGTTAAAAAAGGATTTTGATGCATGATATCTGTGAATATTTTTTTGATTGGTTAAAAAGGGGTTTTAAAAGGATCTCCAAACCTTTTACAAAAGAGATCATATCCAAAGATGAAATCCAAGAGAAAAACAAGGAACAACAACACCATAGAGATGATCTCCACAGGGTCATAATCTATGAAGGACCAATAGTAAAATCAATCAAAATTGAAACACGTGAGCTTTCCCCATGAAAAAGGAGCACAATTTTAAGTTATTTGAAACCCATTTTCCACTTGAAAATAAAATAGGAAACCCCAATGGGAGGAGAAAATTTACCAATAAAAACTTAAATAGGGATATGGTCTTTGTAGGAAGATGATCTTCGAAAGACCAAAAACTACAACATTTAAATTTGAAACATGGAAGCTTCCCACTCAATATTGGAACACAATTTGAAACAGATTGAGACACACTTCTTGCTCAAAATGAAACAAGACTTCCCACCAGGAAGAGAAATGTCCACCAAGGATAGCTTACCCAAGAAAATCACAACCAATAGATAGATCTAAAGAAAAATAGTTGCAACATAAAAATATTTAAAAAGATTTTCCCACCTAGGGGAACTCTCACCAATAGGCTAAAACTGGGAAAAAGACCTAGAAAATGGAATTACAGCAACCAAAGATCTCAATATGACATAAGATCTCACTGCAAGGAGATAGACTATACAAGATAATTATGGGAATGTCTAGAGAAGATAATCATCATGGTGACCCATGACTAAAGCGAGAACCAAACACAAGTTCTACCTTCAAGGGCTTGATGTCTACCACAAGCATGAAATCATGAGGTCCCCTTCCAAAGACCTAAAAGAAAACTATAGAGATGATCCATCAAAAAACCATCAATATCATATCAATGCTTAGCCTTACCAGATTCTACTCAAAGAGTAATCCTTAGAAACCATCTACCACAACTACATGAGAAAGCATAAGATCCCAACCCAAGATCACAAAGATATATTGTAGAGATAGGTTCCACCAAAAAACCCTAAAGCTAAAAAATACTAAATCTTCAAAATTATCCCAAAAATACCACTAAAGACCCGATCAGAAGTAGCCAAGAGGGTCACTCATCTATAGAACACATATCCCCAAAATGCCAAGAAAAATGTAGACAAGGATCTTTGAGAAACTAAAATAGGGCAAACAAGGTACCAAACCCTATTTCAGAAGCCACAACACTATCCTAAGATAAGCCAATCGAAAGCCAACCAACACCAAAGTGTACCAGGGAAATAATCTCTAAGACAATCCAAATAGGCTACAACATTCATATCTGAGATAGGAAAGCCCTTCTTGGGAGGCCCCAAGAAGATCCCATGAGGGTCTTGGAAATTAATCTAACCCTAGAAGATCTGAGAAGATCTTCCTGACTAGAGAATCATAGAAAAATCCACTAATGTGACCTAGGGAAGGTCCCAAGAGCAAGCAAAAACCCTCCAAACTAGGGAAAATGAAGAAGAAATAAATTTTAATTGAGGACCTCCCACCCATATGGGATGTCACCTACTCCATTAGCATTATCCCAAGAAGCGAAAGTCCTAGAGACTCTCCAGGAAATCCAAGGAAGGTCCTAGAAATGCACCAAGCCCTAGGAGCAAGAAAAAAATCTTAAAATTGGGGTTGAGGAGGGAGCAAGAATATTTGAATCGAGTACCTCTCATCTATATGGGATGTCACCTACTTCATTAGAATCATCCCAACAAAATAAGGTCCCAAAAACTCACCAGTCAACAGGAGCAAATTCAAAACCAGGACAAAGGAGGGAGCAATAAATTTAAAATGGGGACCTCCCACCCCTGATATCTATGAACTTGTTTTAACGGATCTAATTATTTTATTATAATGTGCCTATAGGGTTCTATTTATTTAAAATAACCTTACATCATCCATATTAATGAGGTACATATTTTCCTATTTAACTATTGTTTAATATGAGTATTTAGTGTAACTATAGTTAATCCAGGTTATGCTACACAAAAAGAAAAAAAAATTAGTATAAAAGGTCATTAAAAACAAGAGATATGCTACCTTGGGATCAAGTTAATAACAATAATAGGATCCTTTTGGTTTAGCTCATATAAGGTAGAGCATTGGAACCTTTTAATGGGCATAGTTTCAAGAATATTTTTGGGACATGAGGCAGTGTTGTACATTGCATGAAAAATGAGAAGACAAAGATGATGGCTAAGCTATGCCACATTAAGTATTGATACCATAATTAAATTTCATGTAGACAACTAATCTATGCATGATATTTACACTTGTTCATACCTTCATGACTAAAACATATTGTATGATCATGGGGTTTATATGAACACAAATGGGAAACATGGAAAGACAATAAGGATGCATATGATATATTGGACACTATGCAAAGATGATAGGAAATTACCTTAGGGAAGGCATCACTTAAACCAATTGACAAGATATATTCTATGAAAATGATATGTAAGGAAATAATAATAGAAACAATACATGGTGGATCTAAATCAAAGTAATCAAGCCTTATTACCCACATAGTTGATTGGCATGATGACCAATTAGGACTTATCACCAAACCATAGGTAATCAAATAATAAACCTTTAATATGGAGTGTTTTTTTTTTTTTTTTTGGACTCACTTTTTATTGACCACATTATAGTTCACATGCCAATATTACCATTGAAACAACCATATGACTACTTTCTTTAGAATCATGGGGTTGAAATATAAATCAAAACTAGGTAATACTAGTGAGTTGGTGTAGAATCTAGAAGTTGTAAATGTGCTTTGGATGGCTAGCTAGATATAGTTTTTGGAGCTATTTGATGGTCAAGACACCTAGTAGGTTGATAATTTTCCTTGAGCCTACATGAGGAGACTTCTAGAGTTAGAGGGGTAAACATTTTGGTCAGGGACAATAATTATCTAGAAGTACTTACCCTCTAGCCAAACTATTTATATAGTTTCATAAAAATGAAGATTGCAATATTTAATATGATGTCAATGGAGGAAAATTTAATGGTATGAAGCAAATGATCCTAGAACAACCCTAGGATTCTATTACTTCATGGGTGATGAAGTTTCTAACCTACAACAAATAATTTGTAGCACTCCTAGGTTTGCATTAATGATCCTCATCCACCTTCACCATGATGAGCAAAAGCTAAAATGTTACCTTAATTTACTTTTTTTATATAAAGTTTCTATTATAGTCCAGTTTGTCATCTAGCCAATTCTAGAACTATGATTATCATTTTAAATAATTTTAAGGCAAGCACCCGCTAATCATAGCCCAAACTAAACATTGGAAGAATCAAATTACTTTGATTCAACCTCCAAAGAAGGTTGGTATACCTCATCAACTTTAATGAATGTTGATTCTATTTAGCTCAAATATTAATATCTTAGGGATAGAAATGGTAGGGTTAGAAATAAGTGAATTTAGAATGGATGATTGAAGCTAACATCATAGACATCCACACAGTATCCCTGAAAAATTATATTTCAAAAGCAACATACAGGACTAACAACATTCAAAAATTTGTAGTTACAATGTTAATGGCCTTTTTGCATGCTCATAGAATTATTCCAAAAGTCTAAATCATTAATTATTAAAATTAACAAAATAAAATCAATGCCTTAATTAATAGAAATAGAATTCTCAAAAAACATGTATGCAGAACCAATTATCTCAATCTACTCTAAGTCAGCTTTTCAAATTAATAGAATAGACTAACCATAGCAGCAAGAGAGATAATTTCAAAGAATTATATCCACCATTCAACACAGGTGCAAGTTTAAGGTAAATATCCCTTGTAATGCTTTATTCATCAATTTTACAGAGAGTATACATAGTAGTGCAAGAAAAGACTTAAGAGTTGACCATTTGAAAGGAGGTCACTGCCTTTATTTATAGATTTTACAATAATTTCCTTTCTAAGCATTACAAGAAACTTGATTTTTTATTGATCTTCATGGTCACTTTTCCATTCATGGTGCCCACTAGCTATGTCTTCTTAATATTATTAATCTGTTATCATAATTTTTGGTTGTTCTTGCAATCCATCCTCCTTCGTTGATCTACATTTGAATTTGGTTCATCAGGAGGTTCTATACTATGACCACTTGATTTAGCTTCTATGGTATCAGTTTTAACTTTTCCCTATTTTCTAAATTGCGCACATAAAAATTCACCAAAAATCTGCATGGAATATAGGGGCTTAATATCTGTCGTAGATCTAATTATCAAACAAATATAGTTGGCCATATGTAGCCTTTATTCACATTTGTGTGGTGGCAATGAAGGAAATAAAGAATCACTGCCTTTTTCTCCTTAATCACTTCTCTCTTTTGTCCTTTTTCTAGCGATCTACTATTCTTTTGTGCTTTTATATTTTACACACTCTCAACAAAGGAGTCTTAGAAATGCAGCTTCGTACTCATTCAATTTTCTCAACTTTTGATATTTTTTCATGCTTTTTAGATTTTTGCGCTAGATACAAAATGGACAAGAAAGCACTGCTCGTTGAACTTTCTCTGATCTGGGTGATTTTTTGAAGCTTCTCTGTCTTGGGCACTTCTCAGCACTTTTTTTGCTTTAACTAACTTATGGCACATTTGATTTTTTGCAGCAGTTACGAATAAACAAGAAAGTGTGAGTCTTCTCTCTTCTTAAATTTATTCCTATTCTGGTGCTTCTCTATTATGATTCATTTTTAGCACTTTCTCTTTTGCATGACAAATGAAAAGGTGATAGAGAAACATGACTCACCTTCCTTCTTCAACTTGGCCTCTTTTAACACTCATTTATTTATTTTATTCTCTCATGATGCTTTTCTATGTTAGATGTCTTTTGAACTTGTGTGATAAATACAGTGGCTGAGAAACACAACTTCACTAGACTTCTCTTTTTTAAGCTAAAATCAACACTTCTTTGTTCTATCTAATTTTTAGTGCTTTTGCATTCCTTCTCCATACTTAGTCAAATTTTGCAAAATTTTGGATAGATAGAGATGTAGCCAATTTTTGCCCTACATTATGGTGCCTCTCTAGAAATTTTACTTGGAAAGTCATAAAACTCGGACAACATTATCCTTGAATGAACAATTCCTTTGGGAATGCAACAAAGCCTTACTGAACATTGAGGGAGGAAAAGGATACTAGGTGCAATGATTGTAGTACTCGAGAGAAAAAAGGATAGAGTGACACTAAAACATAAAGGGAATATATGGAGTTTTGAGAGACTGAAAAATAAAACTCATAATACACTTGAAAATGAGCATAAATGAAAGGAGAGGAAAAAAAGGTATGAAAATCCACAGAAGATAAAGGAGGAAAACAAGGAATACACCAAAAAGTAATTTTTTACAGGAGGGATGGAGGAAGGAATACAAAAATACTGGAAAATAGGAAAGGAAGGAAAGAAATCAAGAGAATTGTGAATGACAATGTACCTCCATATGTATACTCCATCGAGGTGACAATTGCATATGTATATTCCATCAGGGCATAGAGGCACTTCCAAGGTAGATAGATTGCCATAATGTGGACAACTATTTGAATTTTCTATATTTCTTTCTATTTATAGCATAACCAAAATGCAACCTCCTCAGTCGATTATACACCTCCTTGTTGCTTCCTATTTGCATTCTGAGACTCATATTTCTTAATATATCTTCAAGCCTTTGTTTCTTGAGTGGTACTCCTTTTATAGTCAATTTGAGGATGGGTATTTGCATCATCTAATGACCATGATATAATATCAAAGGGATTTTTTGGAATATATTTGATATATTTGTACCATAACTAATTATTTAGCTTGAGTCCTTACGCTCGTGTTGCTCTACCCTCTACTGAGCTTAGTTTATACGGGGTATGACATATTTCATTTGGTTCCATCCCTGTGATCCTCAAATTTTCTTGAAATTTCTTCCTTCTATTTCAAAATCACTTTAGTTTCATCCATTGGACAACAAAGTCAAAATAATCTATTTCAAAATATGTACCTATGCTTTAATTCCATAAGCCTCAATTACTTACTTGGAACATGCATGTAAACTATTGTCAAGCTCGAAATCCTACCAAGGATTTGTCCTGCTCTAATTATTATAATCATGTTCCACTGTTTATTTACTTGCCAACTATGTACATAAAAATTGGCATGAAGGAGTCCATGCCTAGCTTCAAAAGTTATTTTATAATTTATCCCCTAAATCTGCAATGTATTAACCATATGATTTTATATATTTACTCCTCTTCATATCTCTAATTAGATATTTCACAGAACTCATTCATATCTGAATAAGGCTCTAATTATATATCACTCTTTGGGTGATGAACGAATGTAACTAATGATGGTTCATCCACCACAGAGACTTGGCACACTTGTTCCTGGTGAGTCATTTGAGCATATGTATCTTTATAGAGATATTCACAAATGCAAATTTGAAAATCTTAAATCACGATGCTTCACACTCCTCTGATTTCTTACATGACACATGAAAGAGTGAATACCATATGACTCTTGGTATGATAAAATCGTCACTTCCAATGATTCACAATACCTAGAATAGCATAGTACCCGATTCTTCTTGTGGAATATATCTACCATTGTTTCAGCATCATTGATGATGTCCGAAGACATGTAGGACTGATATTGCTTATATTTTTCTATGATGAGTGGGCAGAGAACCTTGTGAAATATTTTGAATTTGTTATTCTCTCTGAATATTTTAATTAGCTTTACATCATCTTCGAGATGAAACCTTGAGTTACTAAAGTGACATCCTAAAAGATATATTCTAAAAAGAGGAGGGACATCCACCACTATTAGGTTATGCACAATAGCCAAATCAGGTTTTCTGTATAACATCATCACAAAGTGTGTCAAAATGCCTATGGCTTTTGTAATTCTTCCATTTAACTTGAGCCACTTGGATTCTACCTATTCTACAACCAAATTCAAGGTTTCATAGGTTATTAGGGGTATTATTGATAACTCATGTTTGAGATCGACTATACAATTGTACAAAATACTTTCCTTTATGAAAAATGATAGATAGCATACCCCTTATCCTCCTTTTAGAAGTTCAAGGTTTTGCACTTCAAATATGTGGCACTGTCTTCAATCCCAAAAGAAGAGTTGAACAAATTAACTTATGATTGCACTAGCAAATCTTCTCTCAAACTCTATTTAGGTTGCAAAGGGGTTCTAAGTAATTTATGGAAATGTTCCACCCTTTCATTTCTTCCATCTAGAGTCAGAATTAAAAAGTATAAATCTCTATAGGATTTAAATATTTCTTGTCTCAGAGTAATTACTAGTGGAATTAATTCTTGAATCTCTATTTTATTTTATATGGCGCCTTCATTTTAAACTAAGGGAGTTTGGAGATCGTTATTCCTATTTTTCCCATGGCTAATATCTCGATCCTAGCATGAATATATTTCTTGCTCTTTAGGTTGTAGGTCTTCTATATGAATAAATATGGTCATTAAAATTTGTGTTAAAGACAAGCTATTTTCAAATTCTCTTCACCATAGTCCCAAAATTCTTGCTCGTCTAGTGAATTTAATTTCTTGCATCCATCCCACCGATCAAATATCTATTCCAATGAATTTGACTCTTGACATGTGAGACAATAATTTCTATGGTAATTAGGGGTGCACTCATCCTTTCTTCCCAGGCGTGAAACTACCTTTGATCCTTAATAAAATATGTTAATGAAGGTAGAGTTGACATTTCTAGGGGGATCTTACCAATAGTGATCAACATGTTTTTAGCTTAGATAGCCTCTTTGAAAACCTAAGGGAACCTCCTCTCTTTGAATTGCTGAACAAGGATACTTAAGTCAGGGTGTACGGTGTGAATGTAATAAAGATATGCATGGGAGTTAGAAGGTTAATACTCCTGGGGTATTCTTCTCCATGTTCTTTTGAAACATATATTGAAATTGAAAATATTTTCTTGAAGATCCCTTTTATAAGTAAAAACTAATTGAGCAACAAGAAGGGATCTTTGGGATCATCGAATTCATCAATGAAGTCTTTGGATAATTCCATCGAACTATAGATGTTTTTATCTTCTAAGGACTTATACCATAACAATACCTTCCCTTTAAAAGATAAAACAAGTAGTCTAATCATGATATCTTTATCCACAATGTTGTAAAATAAGGACAACCATGCTATATCTTGACAATGCTCTTTTGCTTATTTTTCTTTTCCTTCATAGCTAGGTAGGTTTTTCAAAGCAATCTTCAAAATTTCATGGAGGATAGAGATATTTAATGGTCCTATGTCATACCATGGAGGATAATCTTGATAGACCATCTAACCCAAAATGTAGTAAGTAATTTTTAGGGAATAAATAGAACTGTGTCGCAGCTAAGCTTCAAAGACAATGATGTAATCCATGAGGATTTAGGGGATACATTGACATGAGCATTGTTAGAGAATAGTACATTATTTGGTACTTGCTAATGTACCCCCAAGGTATGTATGGTACAATGTAAATATTAGAATTGGATTTGCATCTATAGTTTAGGAGAGTGATTTATTCCTCTTTATGTAAGTGTCTATGTTCAAGATATTCATAAGTTCCATTTAATTAAGTGTGCAAGTGTGTACAATTAGAAAGTGCACAAGTGATCATGTGAAAATATGTAATGTGAGAAGGTGCATAAATATCATGTATTAGGTGTGCACATAGAAGTGTGTAAGTCTCATGTAGAATAGTGCAAGTGTCATAAAGTTAAATGTGCAAGTAAATAGAGATACAAGAGTCATGAATACAAGTGGCAATATGAGAAGCCAAAGAACATGTGAGGCTTGTCTTATATAAATAATAGGAAAGGTTGCAACTCCCAAAAATGTGAGGAGTGCAATAGTCAAGTATTGAAGAGTCACCTTACTTAGTGGTAGAGAACCATCCAAGCATGAATATTGAAGCTTCATGAAATGGATCTAGAAAATGTATGAAACATCCAAGCATGAATATTGAAGCTTGTATTCATATTTTGAGCAATTCTACTATAAGTTATCTTCATGTTATTGCATGAATTATTTTGGCCATTTATATTCATATTTATCATTTATTATGAATATTATAATTAATTATGTTTGCCATATTATATATTGAGTACTCTTATATTTGAGTCTATTTAGATCTAGAATATTGGGACCTATGATAATTTAGCTTAAAAGTCAACAATGGTATCAAAGATACTTCAAGTAGAATATATTAATAGCATTAGAGGAAGTATTCAGTGTGAATTTATATTAAGAGTCACATGAAGAAAACACGGAATCATTTTTAAATTTATAGATTAATATATGATAGAGAGCTATTGCAAAGATTTCAATATTTGAAAATAATTTTAGAAAATGTTATTATATGCTAGAGTATTTCCACTCAAAAAGAAAAAAGAAGTGAAGACTAGGAATGGATTTATTGATTAAGGGGACAAATCAAAAGTCACCCTGATTTTTTGGATTCTCTCTAGTGGTAGAGAACCACATATTGAGTGGACACAAGTGATACGGGATAGCATAGGATATTTAATTATTCCTATGTAAACATGTGAGCATATAATTAACTCAAATTTAGATTTGCACTTATGCCAAGGATAACTTCCGTTATGATATTATTGGTTTATATGATTTGGTCTACTTGAATTAGCACATAGTTGCAAATTTGGTGGCTCCTCATATTTTGTAATTTTGGCATGTAGATGCCTATATTATATTGCAATTTTCAATCAAATACCACCAAGGATTTTTCAATCCTTTGCACTGGTATCAGAGCAGGGGTATCCTTCCCTATGAGGGGGAAGTTTCCTCGTGGAAATTAGTCCTCCCCCTCTACCATTCCATATCTTTACCCTCTTATTTGGAATTTTTGAAGATTTATTATCTTGGAGATGGATGTAGGTATTATGCAAATTAATATATTTGGCATTAGGCTAAATTAATTTTCTCATATTATTGCTTTTGGATGTGGTGGCTCTTGGGAGCATTCCTATTAATGGTCGCCTACATCATTGATGGTGATAGATCATCGCCTCTTAGTAATGCCAAAAATCTTAGCTATTGCATCATCATCAACAATAAACCAAATTCTAGTGATGCATGCATCGTATTGCGAGCTAATTTTTTATCACCTCTTAGTAACACCTAACCTAGCAGGTCAATTTTTGATGATGTAGAGCTTTTTGGACCGATTGGTAATCGTTAAAACCAAAACTATAGTTTTGGCTCCTGAACCATCAAATACACTTATTCCAACCAACTGCTCATTAGTTTTTCGATCGTCTAAGCATCATGTCAATTCCAACCTAAATTCTATCCCACAAAGCTACCAACCAACTTTTGAGTTAAGGTTGAAACCATTGGATTTCATCAACTAGTCCAACACAGGGAATAGTGTGTGTAGAACTACTACACATATTTTGGTCCATTGAATAATGCCACATTCATAGCCCTGAGTTGTGGTAGCAACAATGGACACTTTTGGTTCACACAATGAAGTGGACTCCCAACTAGATGTGATAATATTACCTAAACCATTTGCACATAAAGATACATTTTATCATAGTTCATCGGAGCTATATTCCCATTCATGGGATAATCATAAAACAATGTATTTAATACATGTTAGTTATGCCATTTTTCATTGACCACATCTCGGGAAGTCCCCCTTGTGACATTTTGGTATGGAGCTCCACCTAATGATAGATTGATATGACCAAATCCATGTGCATTTAAAACTGGGTAGAAGAATCCCAAGATGGTAACAAGTAGCATCCTCCAAGTGCATTGAAGGCGGTTTGTTGGTGTTTGACGGTATCTATTTTTATTAATGGTTAATATTATAATTTGTGTGCACTTTATATTTAAATTTATTAATATATTTAATCAATTTAAAATAAAATTATTTTATTTATGGCATATTTAATTAATTATTTTGAAAAATAATTAATTGAATCCACAACTCTTTCAATTAAGATGCATCTAGTCCTAGTCCTCGTATGGACTTTATTTGGTTAAAATCCAATTTTATTATTTTAAAAGCATTGGTATCCACTAAAATTATGGATTTTTCTAAAAATATCCTTAGGATTTTTGAGGAGTTAAATTTTTCCTCCCATTTGGATTTTTATCAAACTTTGTGGATTTGCAATGGACTGCAACTCAATGATACCCAAAACTCCCTCCTATTGATTAAGTCCACTTTATATGAAATGGTCATTATTACACTCCCTTCATAGGATTTTAAATCATCATTGTGAATTTTGAAGGTATCCTTTCGATTCATGCCTTCTTTCAATACAAGTGAACCTCATAACTAGTAATTCCCTCTATCACACTTGGTGGTTGCAGCGACAGGTTATCTATGTACTTCGATAAGATGAGCGGATTACCACAAGGACACTTGGAGTATTTGTGCCTTTGTCCTATTTTTTGCAACATGCAACACTTTGTGAAGATTCTTATAGATAATTACTACTTTGTAGGAGTAGTGATCTCTTCTTCATTCCATTAGGGTGATTGTATTCTCTTGAGTAGAGTCTTCGATCATTGTATGATTTGATATGATTGTATGCTCCATATTTTTGGATAACGCTTTCCATAGAGCTCTCTCTTCTTCTTCACTTTCAAGGATTGAATTTTTGGGCACTTAAATTCAATCTCTCCCACTCCTTTGTACAAGAATTAGAGTCCAGTGCTTCTTAAGTGGAGAGGAATGATATGGGATAGCATATGATATTTAATTATTCCTATGTAAACATGTGAGTATATAATTAAATAATGTTTACTTTTTCACTTATGCTAAGGATAGCTTATGTTATGACATTCTTTGTTTATATGATTTTATCTTCTTTATTTAGCACTTAGTTGCAAATTCAGTGGATCCTCATAGTTTGTAATTTTGGCATGTAGATGCATATATTATGTTGCAATTTTCAATAAAATACCATCAAGGATTTTTCAATCCTTTGCATTGGTATTAGAGCAGGAATATCCTTCCCTATGAGGGGGAATTTCCCTCATGGAAATTCCTCTTCCCCCTCTGATATTCCATGTCTTGACACTCCTATTAGGAATTTGTGAAGATTTATTATCTTGGAGATGGATATAAGTATTATACAAGCTAATTTATTTGATACTATGCTAGATTAATTTTCTTATATTATTCCTTTTGGATGTGGTGGCTCCTAGGAGCATTCCTATCAATGGTTGCCTACATCATCAATGCTGATAGATCATCACCTCTCGATAATGACAACAATATTACTTCATGCATCATCATCGACAGTCAAATAACTTATAGCGATGTAGGCATCATGTTGTGAGCTACTTTTTGATCACCTATTAGCAAAAACTGACCTAGCAAGTTAGTTTTGTTGATCTAGAGTTCGCTTTTAGGCCGATTGGCAGTTGTCAAAACCAAAACTATAGTTTTGGCTCCTCAACCATAAAACAATCTGATTCCATCGACTACTAGTTAGTTTTTATATCGTCTAAGCATTAGTTCAATTCTAACCTAAATTCTATTCCATAAATCTACCAATCAACTTTTGAATTAAGGTTAAAACCATTGGATTTCATCAACCAGTTCAACACAAGGAATAGTGTGTGTAGAACTACTATACATATTTTGGTCCATATAATGATGCCATCTTCATAGCCCTAAGTTGTGGTAGCAGTAATGGCCACTTTTGGTTCACACAATAGAGAAACCTCCCAACTAGATGTGATAAGTCTACCTAAACCATTTGCATAGAAAGCTATATTTTGTCACAGTTCATCGATGATATATTCCCACATTCATGGGGTAAGCATAAAAGGATGCATTTAATACATATTAGTTATATTATTTTCATTGATTTCCTCTCGAGCAGTCCCCCTTATGACCTTTTGGTATGGAGCTCCACCTAATGATAGATTGGCATGACCAAATCCATGTGCATTTAAAATTGGGTAGAAGAATCCCAAGAAAGTGACAAGTGGTATCCTCCAAGTGCATTGAAGGTAGTCCATTGGTACCTAAGAGAAGATATTTTTATCAATGGTTAATATTTTAATTTGTGTGCACTTTATATTGAAATTTATTAATACCTTTAATCAATTTAAAATAAAATTATTTTATTTATGGCATATTTAATTAATTATTTTGAAAAATAATGAATTGAGTCCACAACTTTTTAAATTAATATGCTCTAGTCCTAGTCCACCTATGGAATTTATTTGGCTAAAATCCAATTTTATGCTTTTAAAAGCATTGGTATCCACTACAATTGTGGATTTTGTAATAAGATCCATGGGACATTTGAGAAGTTAAATTTCTCCTCCCATTTGGGTTTTTAGCAAACTTTGCGGATTTGTAATGGAGTGCAACTCGATGGTACCTAAAACTCTCTCATCTTGATTAAGTCCACTTTATCCCAAATGGTCATTATTACACTTCCTTCCCAGGAGTTGAATTCACCATTGTGACTTTTTGAAGGTATCCTTCTGATTCATGCCTTATTTCAATACAAGTGAACCTCATAACTAGTAATTCCCTCTATCACACTTAGTGGTTGCAGTGATTGGTTATCCATGCACTTCGGCAAGATGAGAGGATTACTATTAAGATACTTGGAAGACTTGTGCCTTTGTCCTCTTTGTTGCAACATGCAAAACTTTGTGAAGATTCTTGCATATAATTACTACCTTTGTAGGAGTAGTAATCCCTTCACCATTCCATTGTTGTGATTTTATGCTCTTGAGTATAGTCTCTAACCATTGTATGCTTCAAGATAATTGTATACTCCCTCATTTTGAGAAATAGTTTCCACAGGGCTCTCTCTTCACCTTCAAGGATTGTCTTTTTGGGCACTTCAATTCATTCTCTCCCACTCCTTTGTACAAACATTAGAGTCCAATGATTTTTAAGTGGAGAGGAATGATACATGATAGCAAAGGATATTTAATTATTCCTATGTAAACATGTGAGCATATAATTAACTCACGTTTATATTTGCACTTATGCCAAGGATATCTTATGTTATGATATTCTTGGTTTATATGATTTGATCTTCTTGAATTAGCACTTAGTTTCAAATTTGGTGGATCCTCATATTTTGTAATTTTGGCTGGTATATGTTTATATTATGTTGCAATTTTCAAAAATATATTATAGTGCTTTAATTTTTGGGTATATTTTAACCCTGACTATATAGCACATATATATAGTTGTAGTCTCAAAAAGGTTGTAGAAGAATTTGAAGAACTCAGGCAAGTACCTAAGAAGAAAATTTTAAATAACTCAAGTAAGTACCTAAGAAGAAATATTTGAAGAACTTAGGCAAGTAACTAAGGAGAAGAATTTTAATAACTTAGGTAAGTACTTGAGAAGAATAATTTGAAGAACTCAAACAAGAACATGAGAAGAAAAAAATGAAGGATTCAGTCAACTACCTGAGAAAATAATATTTGAAGATCTTGGGCAATAACTTGAGAAGATAAAAATTTGAATATCTTAGGAAAGACGTGAGAAGAAAAGAAAATAAAGAGCATGGAAAAGATAATCAACTAGTTCTTTCTTTGGATGGTAGGCTATTCTAGTGATAAGTAGTGTAAGCTAGAGATTAAGTAATGATATTGTCCATTGAGGTACCATTCCCTATGAGATAGACCAGTTCATCTAGAGGATGTATATAAGAACTAGACCAACTAGGGAACACATAAAGGTTCAACCAAAGTGCTCACTTTTGAGGTAATTAATCACACCATCCAAGGACATTTGGAGGTCCAATTAGAGTTCTATTTACTAAAGCAATGCACTAAAAAATCAAGGGGCTATGAGAGATTTAGCCAAGGTATCATTATTTGTAGCATTGGATCATATGAGTCTAAGGATATCAAGAGGTTCATGTGAAGAACCATTAGAATTTTGGACTACAAAATATAGACTTTGAAAAGAAAAATAATAAGTATTACTACATTTTTTCTAAACATTTGCATACATTACACTTACTAGTATTTGCAATCAATTAATATCTCTATGAGTGTTGCATTCATTGTAACATATTTAGTAGCAGTCGATCAAGCATTATAGATGTAGTTATTGTTTTACAGAAACTAAGTAGTTATTCCCTAATTTTATGGCCAACATGGCCTAATCCACCAAGAGGAGATAAGTTTATCCATATTATCTTTTTATTTATTAAATTTGAAACTTTTGGTGCTATAGTCCTAAGTTTTTAATTTGGATAATTAAAACTTAGGAACTTTATATATTATTTAAATGGGAGCTAAAAGGAATTCAACTTTACAGGTTTAAATATTAAGGTGGGATTTTTAAGGACTTCAACCTCATATTTGAAATATTGAATAAATATTTGATCTTCTATATTTGCAAGTAGTTTTGTAATTTATTTCAAAAATTCAATTTTTGAATTTTTTTCATATTTATTTAATTTTGGAGAGATAATGATTTCTACTCCAAAAATATTTTTGAAGTTTTTTTAAATTTTTAATATTTGAAAATCTAGAAAATTTAGAAATTTGAAGTATTTAGAGAATTTGCAAATTTAATAAAGTAGGGAGATAAAAGGTTTACTACTTCAAAAATTTGAAAAATTAAATTTGTAATTTATTTTTTTAAAGGATTTGAAATTTTGAAATTGCAAGTTTCAAATTTTAATTGATTGAATTTTGGAGTAATTAAGAATACTATTCCAAGAGTTTCAAACTATTTATATAATAAGTATTCAATTAGAAAATAATACATCATAAAAAAATATGCAACTCATTTATGAAGAAAAAAAGATAGAATGTCTTTAATATTGCATCAATGGTTGCATTATTTTTTCAAGAATACTAATGATTATGATTGCAAAACTATGATTTGGAAGCAAGGATTGAAATATAAATATGAATATTATAATCATTTGAAATGTAATTGTTGCAATAGAATTGGGCATGTAGAAGCAAGATGTTGGAATCTTTATCCATGTAAATTTTGTGGAAGAAATAATCATTCTCCAACATTTTGTTGATATAAGGAAAACAAATATGAAAACTTAGAAAAAATATTATTGATGAGATTAGACAATCTTCTTCAAAGTCTTATTTTTTAAACAATTCTAAGAGTCATAATAAATGAAGCTAAATGGTTCAAAGATCAAGACATGAAAGAGAAGAGCTTATGAATATTAAAATATAGTGCAATGCTAGAACAAGAATAAAAGAAATCTTAAATCCTCTTTTATATCAATATTAGATTAATGATGAATTTACTAATTTATAAAAGAAGATAGAAAACAAGAATATGAATCAGGAATTGTCCAATATTACATTGTAAATATTATAGATAGAGGAAATGCATGAAGAAAAAGATTAAATACTAATGTATTCAATAACCAAATAATGTAATATAGTGGGTTGTTGTAGAATATTACATTATTTGGTATATGTTAATGTACCCCCAAGGTACCTATGGTACAATGCAAATATTAGAATAGGGTTTGAGTCTATAGTTTAGGAGAGTGATTTATATTTCCCATTTATGGAATTGTCTATGTGCAAGATAGGCACAAGTGTCACATAGTTAAGTGTGCAAGTGTGTAAAGTGAGGAAGTGCACAAGTGTCATGTAATTAAGTATGCAAATATGTAATGTGGGAAATTTTACGTGGAATGTATTAGGTGTGCATGTAGAAGTGTGTGTCTTGTAGAAGATTTAATTTTTTATTAAGTGGAGTGTGCAAGTAAATAGATATTCAATATTCATGTATACAAGTGGCAAGATGATAAATCAAAGAACATGTGAGGCTTATCTTATGTAAAGAATAGAAAATATTACAACTCCTGGATATGTGAGGAGTGCAATAGTAAAGTATTTAAGAGTCACATTTCTACGGTTATATAATGGAGATAAATATCCATGAAATGGTTCTATAAAATGTATGAAACATCCAAGCATGAATATTAAATCCTGTATGCATATTTTGAGAAATTATATAGTAAGTGTTCTTCATGTTATTGCATGAATGATATTGGCCATTTATATTCATATTTGTCATTTTTTATGAATATTATTATTAATTATGTTGGCCATATTATATATTGATTACTCTTATATTTTTTTTTTTGGTAAGTAAGAGAATATTTATGATTAACACCGGGTTTTAACTGGTTGACCCAAAACCATTTTACAAAATAGGGTCCACTGACCAACTGGACAAAGGCCAAGCCCTAAAAGTTTAAACTGACAACAAAAAGGGCCAAGACCTACTCTTCCAACAGAATACAACCAAACTAAACTATGGAAGACTAATATTATGGCCATCAGAAAAGAAAGACGCAAAATAGAACTAACAAAGACAAAATCCACTTTGAGCCTTCCAATCTAAAATTTTTCATTATCTATCACCATTGAGACTGCATGAGGAATATTTTTAGTCCACGTGATCAAATTTGCTGCTACAATGCCTTCATTTGCTAGCCTATCAGCTGCCATGTTTGCTTCCTAGAAGGTATGCAAAATTATGGCCTCAAGTCGATCATGAATTAGAGCCCTTGCTTCGTGGATGTAGTCATCAAATCTCCAAGGAGCTCTCTTAGTGTTCTTTAGAAGATTTATAATAATAATAGAATCACCTTCCACCAACAGTTTCCCTGGATAATTCTCTGCCACCTTGAGGCTCCTCCAAACTGCCCTCGCTTCAGCCACATTGTTAGTTTGAGCTCCAAGATGTTCAGCAAAAGCTACAAGCACCTCACCCTTGTGGTATCTATATTTGAGTCTACTCAAGATCCAAAATATTGGAACCTAAGATAATATGGCTTAAAATCCAACAAGCATCCACCATGATATAATAGCAAATGTTATGTCATTAATTGATCGCATGGAGATCTAACTGAGATTAAACTTTACATAAATTATGGGCTTCATGAAATTTAATGAACCTCATATTCACTACTAAACAAAACACTTGTTTTCAACATTAATGACATGATATCTATTTATATAAACCAATAACGATGACTATTATCACAACAAGAAAAATTAGTGATTTCTAGGTACATGAATCATGAAAATGGCTAAACAAGATTTCATTGCCTTATTTGATGTTGCTATTACATAATGACTTTATTTGTTATATGGGCTTGAAATTATATAAATTACCATATGTTTTTAATTAAAATTTTGGCTAGTTGATTATTAGACAAAATAAGTATTTAGGAGAATTATTGATTGTATAATTTAGTTTCTTTTCATGAGTAGTCTTTTGTATGTATTTTGTTTGGAGATAATAAAGTTGGCTACAAGCCCTATTTCAGATCTAAGTTAGTCATCCTTTCCACATTGTTGTAGAGTAATGGCCCACTCTAATGTGACATGTATTTTAATTTTGTCATGTATTTTAATACGATTTATTAGCTTTGCATATTTACATTATATATACTAGTTTATAGTTTTCTATACACGTTATTGTAATTTTCACAATTAACTCTTTGGGAGGAAATTAGAAAATAGTATAGGAAACATTTTAGATTATTCACCCTACAATTTAGAGCATACTTTAGTTCTACAAAAGAATGAGTTTAATTTGAACAATTTTGGTTTATGATTGTGTGTATGGTATAAGTAAGTATTCTTTATATTTCTACATTTATGTTTCATTTAGCTTTTTTTAGTGTGTGTGGATTTAAATTCTATAAGCATAATTTATTTCGAGTAAGTGATTTATAGTTTACTTTCTACAATCAAGAAATATAAAGCCCCTACAAAAACCTATAGTGATAATAGTCCTAGTGCATATAGATTATTGATGCCACCCTAGATTGATAGAATAAAGTGAAGGTAATATTTATCTTTTCCATATATTACATTAATACAAATGTTAATGGCATTACATAAGTCTAGAATGTGTTTTTAAGATTTATTACTAGAGAAAGATGATATCAAAATGAGGATTTCATTAGTGAAGTTGATTTTGTTTCTAAGAAGTAGAAGAAACCTCTCAAAGCTTGTGAAATCATCCAACCGCTAGAGAAAATGGAAAGGAGGAGATGCAATTTTGAGTGAGAAGAATTTTTTTTTCTTTTCCTATTTATGTTTGCAAGTGTTGTAGATATTTATTTTATCTTAGAGGAGTTGGAGAGACATTTTAGAAAACTTATGTTAATGCTAAAAGAGTTGTTTTCACAAAATTGATTTACATTTTCTAAAAACATGTGTTGTCATATAGGGCAAGAAATATGTTATTTGAAGAAAGGAATGAACCATCGAGATTATTACAATGGAGTTTAAATGTGTTGATGATAATATTTTATTTGAATTTGTCATATAAGAGAGACATTTGATCATGCCATCTAAAATTTCCATATAGAAGACTCATTTAGAGTTGTTTAGAAAAGGTCTATTTTCTAGAAAAGAGGTGCTATAGAACTATCATCTAAAACTATTGTCATTAGGATATATTGTCCTAATGATGCCAATAAATAGATGTCATTTAGAGATACTACCATATAAAGTTGTCATCTAAAGCTACTACCATGCAAAGCTACTATTATCTACAGATGCTACCATTTCGAATTGACATCTAGATATACTTGCATTAGGAGTTTTTGTATATATTTTCTATATATGGAGATACTATTGTCCAAATTTGCTATCATCTAGAGATGTCATCTAGAGCTACTTGTTATATTTTTAGCCATATTATATCAAATCCAAGTATTTAGGATCTTGAGTAGAATCAAATATAAAAGAAACCAATATATTAACTGGCTAAAATCAATGAACATAACATTCCTAAAACTAAAAATAATATGAATAAAATATCCAATACAAATGACAATGTGCATAATATAAACTTACAATATAATTGCTTAAAATATTGAATACAAGCTTCAATATTCTCTGATGAACTATCTATTACAAGGGAATGTGTTCTAAAATTATGATGATACAATACATTGAGATTTATTTCTATTATATAACCTTACAAAGGTGACTCTAAAATACATTATTATTGCACTCCTCACATATCCAAGAGATGAAACCTTTCATATTCTATACATAAGAAAAATCGTGAATGTCCTTTGGCTTCACATATTGCCACTTGTATACATAAATATTAACTCTCTATTGAATTTCACACTTTACTATATGACACTTGCACATTTCTACATGCACACTTATACTATAATACTTTTATAATTTCACACTTTACACACTTGCACACATATCTACATGACACTTGTGCACATCCTACACATATACACATACATAAGGGGAAATATAAATCACACTCCTAAACTATAGAGTCAAACTCTATTCTAATATTTACATTTCACCATAGGTATCATGGGGGTATATTAGCATGTACCAAAAAATATAATAATATCCAATACCCCTTTTATTACAATATTTGTTTATTGAATACTTTAGTCTTTAGTCTATTGTGAAAGATCATGAGTATCATTGTTATGTGAAATTGGTTTCATCTTGAGTCAAGGTTTGAGTTCCATAGTGTGAGTTGTTGGAAGCATTGTGAAACACTTTTTTAGGGTTTATAAGAAAGCTTTGTTTCATTGAGTGAATGGTTGGTTGAATTTTATGAAATTATTGATTGAATGCATTAGAGTGATAGTTCAATTTCTGTGAAATAAACTATTCTTTATTTCTAAATTGATTTGAGAGAATATTTGAAAGTGATTGAGTGTTTTATGAGTGTGAAACATATTGAGTCTCTAACTATTATATATATGTTTCTGTGGGTTAAAAAATATTTTGAGTGAAACTTTTTTATGAAATTGAAGAGGGTTTCTATGAGATATTGAGTTGAGTTTTGTATGCAAGTTTTGCAATTAATTTGAATAAACTTTTGTGAAATCTAGTGGAAATATATGAGTAAGTCCTAGAGGGAAATTAAGGACAAAGTTGAGTAAGCTTTTGTGAAATATTAAGGACATATTTGTGTGAGCTTTTATGGAAGCTTACAATCAGATTTGAGGTAAGTCTTGGTGAAGACTTGTTGAGCAGATTGGATAAGTTCTAGTGAGGACTTGTTGAGAAGATTTTAGGTAAGTCTTGGTGAAGACTTGTTGATAAGGTTGAACAATTTTTTGAGAGGACTTGTGGATATATTTGAGGTAAGTATTTGAGAAGACTTAAGAGCATAGTTGATTGATTGATTTGTTCAAGCTTTGTGTTAAGGCTTGGAGTAGATCTAGCAGAGTTGATTTGTGAATGGATCAAGCTTGGTGTTAAATATTGAAGATAAATTTATGGATAGAGTTTGGTGTAGATTTGAGGGTGTATTTGTGCCAGACCAGAGAAAAAAATTGAGCAGATTTGTGCTAGACCGAAGGACTGTGTTTAGTACAGATTTGAGATAGAGATTGAGCATATTTGTGCTAGACCGAAGGACTATGTTTAGTGTAGATTTGAGATAGATATTGAGTATATTTGTGCTATACCAAAGGAATGTGTTTAGTGTATATTTAAGAGAAATATTTAGCATATTTGTGCTAGACCAAAGGACTATGTTTAGTGAAGATTTAAGACAGATATTGAGCATATTTGTGCTAGACTGAAGGACTATGTTTAGTATATATTTGAGACAAAGATTGAGCATAGCTGAGAGTAAGATTTGGAGGTGACAAAGTAGGGGATAGTAGTCTATAGTGGATAGATATCCATTAGCTAGGGTAGTGAGTATATAGGTCTTATGAGTGAGAACAATGTTCTTCAGTGGAGAGAGATCCACAAGCCAGTGTAGTGGAGATACTAGCCTTCTAGAGGATCACCAACTAGAGCATAGGAGAAGGAGTTATCCTATGCATAGAGATCCACAAACCAGCTGAGGGGATTGGTATCTCCTATGGATAGATATCCATGAAATTTATTAGGGAATTGGTGTCTCCTTTGGACAAATTTCCATAAACATTGTAATAGGGAAGGATTCCCAAGATATTTGCTAAGAAAATTATAGTGAAATATTTTCTCTATGGAGTAGCCCACATTGGTTGAACCACATTAAATTGGTGCCTCTATTATGTGTGGTGATTTGTGCATTGCTTTGATTACTATTGTTGATATTGTCATTGATATATTGGATAATATTGTTTGAGAAAGAAAAGTAAAAAGTATTATTATATTGTTCACCCCCCCTCTTAGTATAAGCCTGTATTTTTCAATTGGTATCAAAGCGATTTCCTTCAGAAGAGTTTAACAACTTGAAGGAAAATATTAAAAAAACCAAATGGATTCTCAGAGTGAATCTTCAGGGAATACAACACCATTTTTAGATGGGAACAATTATGCACTTTGGAGTGTGAGAATGAAGATTCACCTAATGACACTGGGTAATGAAATATGGCAAGCAGTTGAGGATGGATATATACCACCAGCTACTCCATATATAGATAAATATGGTAATATACTACAACTAAATAATTCAAATGCAATGAATGGAATATTAAAAGGTTTGCATGAAATAGAGTTTATAAAAGTTATGCATTGCACATTAGCAAAAGATATTTGGGATAAGTTAAAAGGTATATATGAGGGAGACACAAAGTTCAAGATGATATGAAGGATGAGAAAAATGTTGATGCATACCTACTTCATGTGGATGAGGTTGTTAACTCCATCCAAGGACTTGGGTTCAAATTTGAAGAAACATATGTTTGTCATAATATTTTAAGGTCACTTCCCAAGAGGTATAGTGAAAAGATCTCAGCCATAGAAGAGTCAAAAGATATTGAATTTTTGACAAGGTATGAGTTGTATGGAATTATTCACATCCTTTGAGATGAGAATAAAAGAGGAACCTATTCCCCAAAAAGAAGTAGCCTTCAAAGTAACAAATAAGTCAAAGGGTAAGAAGTCAGAATCAAGCAATGAGTTATCCAGTGATGAAGAAGTAAACTATGGTAGAAGGAATAAGGACTCAAGAAATTATAAATGTACAAAATTAGTTAGGTGTTTTAATTATGGTAAATATGGTCATTATGTAATTGATTGTCCAAAATATAGAAATAGTAGTGAAGATGGGAAACAGGATCATAAGAACAGGGAAATAGGAAAACACAGGTATCAAAAGAAAAGTAGGGATGGACAAGGCAAACAAGGAAAGAAGTTTTTCCAAAGGTATAAAAAGAGTTTTTATGCAGATAAGGTAGGTAATAATTTAAGTGATAGTGATGAAGGGTCCTCAGATAATGATGAAGAAGAAATTCTATTTCTAGTAGAGGAAAAAGAAGATGTCAAGAAAAAAGCAAAAAGGAAACCAATAATTCTCAAGTGTTTTAGTGTGGTAACTTTGGTCATCTTGAAGATAGTTGTACAAGGAATGAATTCAGTTTCAGTTATGATGAATATGAAGATGCTCTTGGAGTTCCAAAATTAGAAAGTCTACTTATGGAAATAGAAGAAGATGGAAATGCTCCTATTGAATATGAGTAAAAAAGGAATTAAGATGATCCTAAAGGCAAAGGAATAGAGGAAGAATCAAAGGAAGGAGAAGTTGATATTGAGGGTGAGATTATTTTAGCTCTTCAGTAATTAAGAAAGGTAAGAAAGCAAAACTCAAAACTCAAGCTTCAATTTTAAGAATGTGATGAAGAGAAAGGAAAGCTTATAGAGGATCTAACTAACTCAATATCTAAGACAAGGATATTCAAAGAGAAGTTATAGCCAAAGGTTATAGAGTGTGAAAGGTTAGAACATGAAGTAGCTTCACTAAGGAAGGAAGTAAAAGAGTCTAAAAACAAGCTACATAGGTTTGGGAGAAGAACAAAGACCTTGGATAAGATTATCAAGGTACAAAGATCTTCAAACAAAACAAGTCTTGGTTTTGAACATGTACAAGGAGAACGAGGAGAGGATTCAATATCAAGCTCCAAGGAATAATAAGCTTTAGAAGGAGAGAGTATAAGAGAAAGTGATATTTCTAAGGTTGATTTGGATAATAGAAAGTTCAACAAGGAAAGAAACAATGCATAAAAGAGGAACAGATGGAATAGGAAACAACATAGGGAAGAAGAGACTAAGATACAAATATGTTCAAGGTAAGGTTTCTTCAATGGATGTTGCTTCTCATGTCATAGGTTTAGGCACAATGTTACATAATGCAGGACACATGAAAGACAATAATATGTAAATTTTAGAAACATGCATATCTTCCAAGGGTATTGCTACTCTTGTAATCAGTTTGGTCATAAGGCAGTAAATTGTAGGATTCATGATAGGAATGGATATGGCTTCACCAGGAGAAACTTCAAGATATTTGCACCTTCAATAAATCACAACATTAAGTGTTATAAGTGTAATAATGTTGGGCATATAGCGAAGTGGTGTAGAGAAAAAATTCCAGAGACAAGAAGGAACAGGAACATTTAGAGAAATCAAAAGGATCAATTAAGGAAGAAGGTGGAAAAATTTAAAGATCAATGTATGTTGGGAGTAGAGATATTCCCACCCCAAAATTAACCACCTCAAGAGAGGAGGTGGGGGAGGGTCTAAGATAAGAGTCTCATTATTAGCCCCAAACCCCAAAGGTGGCCCTTTGCCATTGATGTCAAATGGAAATATATTTGAGTTAGGGGGAGAGCATTCAGTCAATTGGAGAGTAGGGGGAGCATAACTAAAAGAAGTAAAGGAAATGGCAATAGGAAAGTGAGTTACCATAAATGAAAAAGGGGGAGATTATTGGAAATATGAGCAAGTTTTATTGTCATTGATGTTAAGATATTGATGTCCAATTTTCGTCATCATTAATGTCATTAGATGGTTTTTCCACAAGGCAAGGAAGAGGTTCAAAGGAATAGGATATAATATTTATTTTAAATATTATATGCCTAAAAGACCCTAAACATATTAAAGATCCAAGGAAGGAGGAGTAGGTTAAAAGGAAATAATAATATTATAATATTTAATATTATAATATTCTAGGTTACAGGTTGGTTTGAAGAAAAAAGAAGGCCAAAGAGTTATCAAATTTTAAATCTTCCAAAGAACCCATCTGGCAGATTTTGAAGACTATAGTTTAAATTTAAATATTTTAACCATAGGTTAAAATTTAAATTTAAATAATTAATTAAGGCACAAAAAGGTTAAATAATTAAATTCAAATTTCCTAAGTTCATCGACATGTTGGACAATATGGCAAATGATATAAAAGGGGGTAAGTTTCATATAAAAAAATATGCATGTGAATGTTAATTGCCCAAAGGAAATTGTGCACTGCATTGGTAAGGAAAAGATTCACATGTGTTAAAAGACTTAAGAGGGAAAGTGTGGAAATAAAGACAAGGAGAGTGCCAATGAAGGTTCAAGATGCTCGATAGAGCAAGTGGTAGTTGAGGGTTGTGTTAAAATGTTCACGAAGCATGAGGTTGCAAGTTCGATCCATGTGATCATCTTTTTGTGAAAGGGAAAGTTTTTATTTGCATTGAAGTTGAGGAGCCATAAGGCTTAAGAGGAAGGTGGTGCACCTTATTATCTCATGATGGCACTTAGCACAAGCGATGGATGTGCTTTGTGCTAAAGCGCTTGGTGAGACAAGGTTGAGCGTTTGAATCTCACCAAAGGTTTTTGTTGGGAAGAATAAAAGGTATGCATTCACATTATTATTTGCCAAGGTTTTGATAATCCGAAATTGCATAGTGTGGAAATATTTTATTTTGCCCAAGGTTTTGATAATTTGAAAATTGCGTAGTGGGAAAAATTAAAAGGTGTTTATGAGTTATTAACGAAGATAAAAGGGAAATAAAGTTAAAATATTTTATTTTAATTTTGGTGGTTAGAATTTATAAAGGAGGAGAAATAAGGTGTAATTGAGATTTAATACATTTGTATGGTGAAGTAATTTTGAGTGAAATTATTGAGTGTAGATTTTTGATATCTAACCATTAATATTAGCAAAGAGGTTGATTGTGATTGAGACAGGTTTTAAGGTCAAATCTTCTTCAAAACAAAAGGTATGGGCATATTATCCTTGTGAGTGAAATATTATTTTTTTGAATGTTGTGAAGTGCAATTTAGAGTGAAAATGATTGTTTGATAAGCATTGTTGGAAATATTTGAGTGAGTTTTAAGGTACATGATTAGGATTTATGAAAGATCATGAGTATAATTGTTATGTGAAGTTGATAAATATCTTGAGTTAGGGTTTGTGAAATATCATGAGTATTATTGTTATGTGAAGTTGAGAACTATCTTGAGTTAGGATTTGTGAAATATCATGAGTATCATTGTTATGTAAAATTGGTTTCATCTTGATTCAAGGCTTGAGTTCCATAGTGTGAGTTGTTGGAAGCATTGTGAAACACTTGTTTAGGGTTTATAAGCAAGCTTTATTTCATTGAGTGAATGGTTGGTTGAAGTTGATGAGCATTATTGATTGAATGCATTGGAGAGATAGTTCAAGTTCTGTGAAACAAATTGTTCTTTATTTTTGAATTGATTTGAGAGAAAGTTTGAAAGTGATTGAGTGTTTTGTGAGTGTGAAACATATTGAGTCTCTAACCATTATCTATATGTTTCTATGGGTTAAAAAATATTCTGAGTGAAACTTGTTTGTGGAAGAGGTTTTCTATGAGAGATTGAGTTGATTTTTGTATGCAAGTTTTGCAATTGATTTGAATAAGATTTTGTGAAAGCTAGTGGGTAGATTTGAGTAAGTCCTAGAGGAGACTTAAGGATAGAGTTGAGTAATATTTTGTGAAAGCTTAAGGACATATTTATGTGAGATTTTGTGGAAGCTTACAATCAGATTTGAGGTAAGTCTTGGTGAAGACTTGTTGAGCATATTGGACAAGTTCTAGTGAGGACTTGTTGAGCAAATTTGAGGTAAGTCTTGTTGAAGATTTGTTAGCATATTTGAGGTAATTATTGGTGAAGACTTGTTGAGAAGGTTGAGAAAGTTCTTGATAGGAATTGTGGACAAATTTGAGGCAAGTATTTGAGAAGGATTGAGAGCATAGTTGATTTATTGATTTGTTCAATATTTGTGTTAATGCTTGGGGCAGATCTAGCGAAGTTGATTTATGAATGGATCAAGCTTGGTGTTAAGCTTGAAGATAGATTTGAGGATAGATTTTGGTGCAGATTTAAGGGTAGATTTGTGCTAGATCAAAGGATTGTGTTTAGTGCATATTTGATATGGAGATTGAGCAAATTTGTTCTAGACCAAAGGATTGTGTTTAGTGTATATTTTAGATATATATTGAGTAGATTTGTGCTATATCGAAGGACTGTGTTTAGTGCATATTGAATATAGAGATTGAGAATATTTGTGCTAGACCGAAGAACTATGTTTAGTATAAACTTGAAACAAATATTGAGTAGATCTAAGAGCAAGTTTTGGAGTGATAGAGCAGAGGACAATAGTATCTAGTGGATAGAGATCCATTAGCTAGGGAAGTTAGGACAAAGGCCTTTTGAGTGAAGATAGTGGTATTTAGTGGAGAGAGATCCATAATCTAGTGCAGTGGAGGCATTAGTCTTCTAGAGATCCACAAACCAGCTATGGGGATTGGTGTCTCATGTGGATAGGTATCTATGAAATTTATTAGGGTATTGGTGTCTCCTTTGGATAGAGGTCCATAAACATTGTAATAGGGAAGTATTCCCAAGATATTTGTTGAGAAAATTATAGTAAAATATTTTCTCCGTGGAGTAGCCCACATTGGGTGAACCATGTTAAATTGGTGTCTCTATTATGTGTGGTTATTTGTGTATTTCTTTTATTACTGTTGTTGATATTTCCATTGATATATTGGATAATATCATTTGAGAAAGAAAATAAAAAAGTGGTCTTATATTGTTCACCCCCCATATCAGTATCAGCTTATGTTATTCAGTATCTTGATTCATCCACATTTCGATTACCAATAGAGGAGATGACCATCACACTAGGGGATGTGTGGTGCATCTTAAGGATCCTCAGTAAAGGGAGGATAATTTATAAGGTATTTGTGCCACATGCAACATCATAGAGGTTGTTGAGGAACCTAACACATGAGATCTAATAGAGTGAATTTCATGTTGATGATATGTCACAATGACATGGAGTTGGGGAAATAGTGTATGTACTCTATGGTATGGTGGTAGGGATGCTAGTGTGTCATACAAGTAGGAAAAACATACCATGGGTAATGGAAGAAGTAGTGGTAGACATACAAGACCAACAAGTGAGGTTCTCATGGGGATCATATGTGTTGGCCCTCCTATATAGGACATCACACAACATAATGTATAAGTGGTATACAGGGTTGGTCTATACGAAATTGCTCCAAGTGTTGTGCTAGGAGCACATAGCTATCATAGCTTGCATGCACTACTAGGGCCATTGCCCAACCTAAAGTAGCTAGTAGCATATAGGTGGAGCCAACACTTTGAGCATGTTTAAAGAGCATATGCAGGTATCCTACCACTAGGGATATGGATAATAGACAAGTTATGGGAGCACAAGATCATATGGTGACCATGGAAGCTACAACTTGAATGGTATAAGATGAAAAAGAGCTATCTCAAGTTGAAAGGATTCTATGGGTCACTATGGAGAAGGATGAACGAGAGTTGTATCTATTTGACTAAGTACATTGATAGTTTAGCATTATCCAAGAGATTTTGTCTCTCGATGACTACTGGTTTAGGTGATTTTAGTGGGACCCATAAGGAATCATAGGGGACATTGATGTGGGGAGGTTCATGTAGGAGGACTTAGATTACCCACTCTATGTCAATATTGGTGTGGATGATGTTAGGATATTAGTGATGAGGCATCTGATCATGGATCAATAGGTCTATCTAGCATTTTGAGAGGTTAACTAATGCATATTAGAGAAATAATAGATGGGTGCATACCCTCCTAGGTAGACATAAGTATATATTCAGGTAGATATGGTAACAACCATGACAATGACCATCACTATATCTATCTCAAGTGTAGGAGGAACAATAGGAGTTTCTCCCATAGAAACATAGGTGGGACCTAGAAGGGTTGAAAATTAGTAGTACCTAATGAAGGAGGTAGAGGCATTGTAGGCCATGATGGTAGCCATTAAGGAAAAGGTGGAAAACATATGCATAGAGCAAGACCAATACCTAGTAGTATAGGACACGATGATGTCTAATGTGGAGTGCATTAAATAGGGGATGCTATGGTTGGAGTGGGAGTGATATAAATCCCAAACATACAAGATGGCTATAATTATAGGCAGCCAAGAGAGTGAGGAGATCTAATTGTTGTAGGAGTTGTAGAGGGTGAGGGAGGCACATGAGGAAATCATGTGGAGGGAGATCTACTACTATATGGCCTATAAATAGGCTATCCTAATAGATTAGAGGATTTCTCTATTGTCTTACCTACGATCATGGAGTTGCTCACAGTCACAAACATGATCTATATCACGATATATGAACATACCCGAATAGGACCACCTTTAGCAGGTGGAGCAAAGGAAACAATATCACATGGCTAAGGTAGGTATTGGGATGACATGTCAATTTTAATTATGGTATGCATCCCTAGGGATGCTCAAGTGATCCAAGCTCTCTACTATGGTACATTAACCAACTAACACACACTTTGTACTTTACAAGTAATATACATGCTACTTTATTTATGTGTTAAAAATATGTGTGAATTATGTGTGTTCTTTGATTTATTTTTTGTATGATTGGATGAATGAACACAAATCAAATGAATGCATTGCATGATGAAGAATTAACTAACAAATTATAGATAAAATAAAATAAAAGAGAGTGATATGGAAGAAAGAGAAAAGACAAAAAATAGAAGAAAGAAAAGGGGAAAAGAAGAAGTTCAACAAAATATGAAAAGAGATTTTAGAATATACCATTTGAATCAGCATAGATCATAGGGTATGAATGTTATAAAACATATATAAGTGAAGTGAAGGAAGAGAAAAGAGATAAATTAAAACCTTATAAGAATGTATGTTCATAAATGACCTTATGGAGGCTGCTCTTTTTTGTTGGATATAAAACTATCTTGTAAGGGTGTAACGCTCACTAGAAAATAACAAGTGTGGAGTGATACCCATGATGGGTGTGATTCTCTCTAATGTATTTGATTGGAGAGATACCCAATTGGATGTATGCTCAAAAATTACCTAATGGAGGCTACTCCTCACTTGCAGCCATGAAGTTATCCCATATGGGGTGTAATGCTCACTATAAAAGAAAAAGAATGGAGAAATATCTATGATGGGTGTGATGCTTACTAATGATTGTGATTGGAGAGATACCCACTAGGATGTATGCTTGCAAATGACCTGGTGGAGGTTGCTTCTCACTTGGTGGCCATGAAGCTATCTTGTATGGTGTGTAATGTTTGATTGATTTTCCAAAAGGAGTGTAAAATAGTAGGGGTGTAGTGTGTGCAAAGGATGAGTGATAAAATCAAAGCACAATAAAAATGTGTGTGCATGTGTTAGATAGGAAGAATATAGAAGAATGAGAGAAGCAAGGAGTAATCATATTGTGTGTGTCCTTTTTTAAATTTTAATATCTAAGAGATGTGTGTAGGATAGTTAGTGGTCGTATGAACACCATAAATTATATTCATGTTGTATCTACCCTATCCCATGATGATCCCTTAACAATTGAAAGATAAAAAAATAAGTGTGAGCAAAACAAGATGTGCGAATAGGAAGAAGGAACGTATATCCTTTATCTTGGAGAAAAGAAGAAAATGATTGAAAATTTTCAAATTATAAAATACATACAAGAGATAAAGAACTGTATCACTTGAATTGGAGAAAAATTATGACTAGTGAAACTTTCAAGGTCAAGAAATATATGAGAAGAGAAGAGAAGAAAAGAATAATGGATGACAAAAAATGCAATGATGTGAAAAATGCACAAAGATGTGCCCTATGTTGGGGGTTTTTTAGGCATCATTAACTTAGTATGAGTGAAATGCATATGAGATAAAACCTAACTAGGTTTCATAACTTGCCTCATTGTAAAGTCTCCATGAATCTATATTCTCAAGTAGTCAGATGTAAGTATGACCAATAAACAAAGTATCTATATGACCAAAAAATATGTAGAATGGAATAGAATTTCAAGCAATTCATGCAAAGTATGACAAGAAAATATGTAATATGAGCAAGCAAATGAAATTCAAGATGAAGGATGATGATGTGTAATCATGTATAATATCATTTTAGGTGCATTATGTTCATTTATCATTTAATTTCTTTACCATATGACATTGCTAAATGATAGGCTCCTAAGCCAAAATTGGCTATTATGAAAAAGGTCCCTAACTAATTGGGCTAAAACTTACCTTTCAAATCTATACAAGCATTAGTGTTCGTTTGGTTTTCCTTAAGGACAAGGTCCCCAACCTTAAAATAATGTAAAATTTCTTAGAGTAAGATCACTTGAGCCTATTTTGATAGGCTCAAACATAATCTAAGGCATGATTGCACTTCTCATACAACAACTCCAATTGGTATAAATGATCTAAATGGTACTAATAACTGACTAAGGTATATTGCAACAAGATACACAAGGAAGGGACATCTAACTTGATTTAAAAGACTACCTCTATGTTGTAGACCAAGACATACAAAGTTGCACCTATATATGTTTGTATACTATTATGATTGGTCGACAAGGTAGGATACAACTGGATATTCCAATTGTGACTCATATTTCTTACTAGCTTCTTGAGGATCTTAACTAAAGATTTTTTATGCATCAACTTGACTATTACCTAGAGGGTAATATGGAGTTGACCATTTGTGTTGAATCATATACTTAGAACAAAGTTAACAGATATCCTTGTTCTTGAAATAAGTGCTATTATAATGAATGACCAAAGGAATCCCATACCTAAAAAGGATCTGGTTGATGCTGAACTTAAGGACTTGGGCTCTAGTAACCATAGCCAAGGGTATGGCTTTGGCCCACTTGTTGAAGTACCCTATCATGATGATGATAAAATTATGATCATCAAAATTTTTTGGGTTAATATTCCCAATAATATCCAATGCCCACATGGAGAATGGCCAATGAGAAGAAATAACCTAAAGGTTTTGATAAGGAGCATGAACAAGGTTTTAATGGCATTGACACTTGTCATAGTATTGAACATAGTCACATGCACCTTTATTCATGGAAGGCCAATAGTAACCAATTTGAAGGATCTTCTTATCAATAGCATTATTTCTAAAATGACCTCCACATAATCCTTCATGAGTTTCACTAATGGATAGCCAAGTTTCATCAGAGTTAAGGCATTGCAAGAGGATACCCTCAAAAGAGCATTGATATAAATTATTGTTAATTATCAAAAATTGGCATGCTCTTTTATGTAAAATTTTACACTAATTATGGTTTAATCCATCAAGCATCGAACCATCCTTGAGTAAGTTAAATATTTCTATGTACCAAGGATTAGATTGAGAAACTCCAATGTTTAGAACATCTAATAGAATGAGGTAGAACTAAGGGATGTAGGCACTCAGATTTGGTGAATGATAATAGTTTATTAATCACCTTCTAACTACAAGGGGATAAGGAATGTTGCAACATCCATGGCATCTACATGGTAGTTGGAGGATATAGGGATAGACTATATGGTTACCCTATCAAAGGTGGAAAATTTTCTGGTTATAATTTCCTTGTAAGGTTTTATCTTATCATCTCTAGTTTGATAAACATTGTTGATTTTATTAACCACATGTTGAGAATCACCAAATATGGATAGGACTCTAACCTTCAAGGTGAAGGCTACTCTAAGACCTAGGATCAAATCTTCATGCTCTACAATGTTATTAGTGCAAGATAAACAAAACTTGAAGGTAAGGAAAATGAGCTATTTTTGTGGGGTAACTAGATTGATTCTAGCACTAGAACCCTTCAAGCATTAGATTCCATCAAAAAATAGTCTAAGATTCAAGTTATTCTAATTATAAACTAAGGCACTTGTTGAAAAAAATAACAACTAAGTGATAGGTAGATTATATAGGAGCAGTGGCTAGCTAGTCAACAATCACCTGACTTTTTATTGACTTCTAGTCTATAAAGTTCAATTCAAATTCACTAGAGCTAGAACCCACTTAGCGGCTCAACCTAAAAGGTGGGTCTTTGACATTAAGTAGTAGAATGTAAAACTTTATTACTACAAATTTCTTATAACTAAGTATGTAGTGCCTCAAAATTTGAGAAAAAAACAATATAGCAAGGCAAAGCTTATCTAATGGGGTGTTCTAGGTTTCATAACTAACCAAGTTTCTACTGGTATAGTATATGTCTCACTTTTTTTTATCATCATGTTGAGATAGCATAGCCCCTAAATCATGGGATGTGACTACTATGTAAAGAATTAAAATTTTATGAATTCTAGGGGAACAAGGATAGTTAGGGAAGTGATATAGTTCTTGAGTTCATAAAAGACCTTTTGACACTCAAAATCCCACTTAAATACTACATATTTCTTAAGAATATTAAAAAAGGGCTAACACTTATCATATAGATGGGATACAAACGAATGAATAGCTTGAAAGTTACCTTTCAAGCTACAAAACTTGATTAGGTTAAGGGAGGGAAGCATATCAGTAATAGCCATTATTTTGGCTAGATCCACTTCAATACCTCACCTAGACACTATGAAAATCTAAAATATTTCCAAATGTGACTCTAAACACACATCTAGAAGGCTTAAGATAAACCTTGTATTGTTTAATCCTTTCAAAGATACATTTTAAATCATGAGCATGACTTACTCGATGTATGGAATGACCAAGTATATAATCCATATAATCTTCAACAATATCATGCATCATGTCATGAAAAATATGTGTCACAACCCTTTGGTATATGGCACAAGTGTTATTCAATCCAAAAGGCATAAATTTATAACAAAATGTACCCCATGAAGTTATGAAAGAGATATTGAACTGGTCCTTAGGGGAAAACATGATTTGATTGCATTCAGAGAAACCATCCAGGAGCAATAGCATTCCAAATCTAGAAAACAAATCTATGGTCATATCTATGTTGGGGAGGGAAAAATCATCCTTGCGACATGCTAAGTTAATATCCCAAAATTCAATATATATTATGATTGTTCCTTCATTCTTAGCTATATGAACGATGTTGGATATCCAATCAGAATAGTTGATAACTTTGATAAAACCAATATCAATAAATTTTTGGATATCCTCCTTGACTAACAAGGTTACCTTAGGATGCATCTTCCTAAGTTTTTTCTTAATAAGCTTGGCATTGGGTCTAACTACCATATGATGCATAAGAAGGGAGGTATAAAGACCTAGCATGTCAACATATGACCAAGCAAAGATATATTGGAATCCTTTTAATAAATTGATCAATTTATCCTACTCATCCATGGACAAGGCTTTGGCTAACTTAAGGATTCTAGGAATTTTCTTGAAACCTATATTAAATTCTAGGATCACCTTTATGAAGATGTGGGATTCATCATCATAATTATGAGAGGCAGGGATCACTCCTATCTGCTTAAGGTCTCCAGGATATATAGGAATAGGGATCCACTTGAAAACTAAAAGACTAAACATGGGCGATACAAGGGATCGATCCATCAAAGAAGATGTTATTTCATAGGATATATTCATGATACATATCATAAAAAGTATACCCTTTAGCATACTCCCTTGGTGTTGTAACTAACTCAAGGTTCACAAAATTTATCACATTGTAAAACAATATGTTACAGGGAGAAGGTAGTCCCTTATCCTCATTACTTTATTCCAAGCCATGATGATCCATGAATTTAGAATAAGTAATAAGTTGATCATCATCAATTGGTAAGAATTGGTTTTATTGGTGATGTAACCTATGCCACATTGTCTAGTCCAAATCTCAACTTCCAAATATTCTTGAATGCATTTTTGTTATGGCCCTAAACCCTTACCTACATGTCCCATACTAGATAGTATTTGCTTAGGATGTGGGTAATCATTTCATAGATAAAAATGAGTAAATGTTCACTCTCCTAAAGAGGTGTTGCTACCATGGATATTTTCTTCATGGGAGCTATCCATATGGACAAAGGTACACATACTGATGTAGACTAATTCAACCTTTTTATGAGGTAAACCCATAGTTTGGGGTGAAGGTGGTAGCTTAACAAGATCAAGAAGAGGACTGTCATCGATTAAATAAGATTGATCCTGAGATTAGATTATGATTGATGGTTCCTTAATTATATTGAAATTCTCAAACTTCTTGGTGATTAAAGGTGATGAATAATTATGAAAAGAAGTAGAAGTAGAAGATATTTTATGAATAGAGACATATGGATAGAAATTGATTCTATATTGAGCTTGCTCATCCATTGAAAAATATTGTAATGTATGAGGGTTTCTCAAAATGGTGATAAGTTTATTTTAAATTCATGATTCAAACATTGGTGAAGCGTAGAAGGGAAACCCCCATTGCATGATGAAGAACATGTGCTTATACTGAGAGGGGGGTGAACAGTATAAGATAAAACTTTTTTCTTTTTAATCCAAATAATAGCATCAACAATATTAAAGCAGTAAACATCACACAAAGCATCACACACATGAGAGACATGATTTTACGTGGTTCACCCAATGTGGGCTACTCCACGGAGAAAATATTTCTTATAAATTTTTCTCAAATAAATTCTCTTGGGAATCCTTTCCCTACAATGTTTATGGACCTCTGTCCAAAGGAGACACCAATCCCCTTGATCAATTTAGTGGATCTCTATCCACAGGAGACACCAATCTCCTATCTCTGCTCTGGTTGGTGATCCTCTAGAAGACCTCTGCCTCCACTACCCTTAGCAAATGGAACTCTATCCATAGAAGACACCTGTCCTCCCTGCTCTGGCTGGAGATCTCTATCCTCAACTCTGTCACCTCCAAAGCTCTATCTCAAATCTGTACTAAACACAGTCCTTCGGTCTAGCACAAATCTATCCTCAATATTTGTCTCTAGTCTAGCACAAACTTGTCCTCAAATCTGCACCAAACTCTATCCTCAAATATGTACTAAACATAGTCCTTCTCTAGCACAAATCTATCCTCAATATCTGTCCTCAAGCCTTAACTCAAAGCTTGACTCAATCTCAAATCAACTGGATCTCCCCAAACCTTAACTCAAGGTTTGAACAAATCAATCAATCAACTCTGCTCTCAAGTCTTCTCAAAGACTTGTCTCAAATATACCTTGTAAGCTTCCACAAAAGCTCACACCAATCTATCCACAAGTCTTCTCAAAGACTTGCCTCAAATCTGCTCAACAAGTCCACACTAGAACTTGTCCAATCTCATAGAAACATAAAGAGAATTGTTAGAGACTCAATATGCTCTATACTCATCACAATACTCAATCACTTTCTCAAATCAATTTAGAATATAGAATAGTTTATTTTATGGAACTTGAACAATCACTTCACACATCCACTTGACTAGGCTCAACCAACTCTACTCAACCAATCACTCAATGAAACAATCCTTCCTTACAAACCCTAGTCCAAGCATATGAACACTCACTCAAAATATTTCCAAAAATGCTTATCAACCAATCTCACATAACAATGATACTCATGTTATTTTCAAACCCTAGTTCAAGTTCTTCACACAATCAATGGCTTCAACAACAATGCTTATAAAACAAGGTTTTAACAACTCTTTATTCCAGAAAACCTTGAAGCATTAACTCAACACACTCAATAAGGAAACCCTAATCAATTCCTTTTCACTCCAAACTTATTTTCTAGAAAACCAACCAATCAACTCAACTATGGAAGAATGTGCTCATACCTTTTTCTTGATGATGAAGGAACCTCAAATATCTGCCACAACCACAAACACTTCTTTGCCAAGCTCAAAGGAGTTAGAAGATACTAAACTCTCTCAAAGATACAATGCAAAATATCAAAACACACATACACCTTATCACTCCATCTTAAAGAAAGCATCCATCAACATATACAAAAATGATTGACCAAATACACCTTATGATCTCCCAATTAAAATAATATTCAATACCAAAAATAATGTCAATACAATCTCCTTTTCAAACTAACTCAATGGCAAGAAGTCCTCTTAAATTTAATCACTCTTCAATTCACTTTTTGATAAATCAAAAATATCACAATAACTTTATTTAAAATAAAGTTCAACACCTTATTCCTTCATTTAATAAAAAATTAACAATTAAAATAAGCACCTTTTCATAACCCCTTATAACTCCCTAAACCTTATGTTTACACCTTAGGCAATTAAAAATAATGCAAAATTTATTACCTCTACCTAGGTGAGAATCGAACCCTCGATGTAGCTTCTCCCAATGCCCTAGCCATGGCTCCAACCGTCGCACGAGCTAGGTGCTCATTTGGGGAGCAAAGAGCACAATGTGCTCTATGTTCCTCCCCCAATGTGCCAAAACCAAAAGGACTACATGTCACTTCCTTCGATGCCTAAGCACAACATTGCCAAAACACTCTTATCGTGAATCGAACGTAGACCACTCTGCACCCATGCACCTTAACTCATGACCACTTGCCACTAGGCCATGCTGCCTTGGTGGATATGAGGGTTTAGCCCTCAATGCCCTTATCACTTTCACTGGTGCCTAAGACAAAGAGTTTGTCTTCTTCCTCGCACAAATTTTCACCACAACACTTGCCTCTTTAATTTCTTTCGAATGAAGGATAGTTTCTATGCCACTAAGGCATATAGTTTATATACAAATTACCTCCAATAATTTTGAACGTCGATACCTTCAAAATTTGAATAATTAATTTATAAATTATTTAAATTCTTTAGAATTTAAATTTTATAAATTAATTTTTAAACCCTTTTTGGCTTATTAAAGCCCTCTTTGATTTTACCACTTTGTATAAATAATATTTATTTATAAAATTTAAATTCAAATTGAATTTAAATATTTTATAAAATAAATATTAAAACCTCCTTTAGCTTTTCAAAAATCTTCCTTGGGTTTTTATGAAAAACCTTTTATTTTGCTCATCCATGGTTTTAATAAAAACCCTCCTACATATGCTTCCACATAATATTAAAAATATTATGAAGCTCTTTTGCCATTAACCTTTGCATTGTTCCTTTACATATTCCTTGACATCAATGACGACTTCGTTCCTTGACATCAATGACAACTTTGACTCAAAATGTCCAACAATCTCCCCCTTTGTCATTGATGGCAACCCAAATTATTTTTACCAGAAACTTAACCTTTTCTTTGTTTTGCTCCCCCTGGGACATTGCTCCCCCTAGCTCAATGCTCTTTTCAAATCTCTCCTCTTTACTCAAATACCAAATCTCTCCCCCTTTGACATCAATGGCAAAGGGTCACCTTTGGGGCTCGGGGCTAAGAATGAGCCTCTTAGCTTAGCCCCTCCCCCACCTCCTCTTGAGGTGGTTAATTCTGGGGTGGGAGTCTTACTCCCAGTTTTCCTTGAAGATACTCAAAAGTTTCCTTTGAAAGTGGCTTAGTGAAAATATCTGCTATATGTTCCTTTGTAGTAACATATTCCAACCTGACTTGTTTATCTGTCACCTGTTCTCTCAGAAAATGATACTTAATCGAAATGTGCTTTGTCCTGGAGTGCATCACTAGATTTTTTGAGATACTTATAGCACTTGTATTATCACATAGTATGGGAATAGGATGATCATGTTTTATCTTGAAGTCTTCTAGAGTTCACTTCATCCATAACACCTATGTACAACTGGCTACTATTGCAATATATTCTACTTTGACTGTAGATAAGGATACTAAAACCTGCTTCTTACTTAGCCAAGAGACTAAATAGTCTCCAAGAAAGAATGCTCCTCCACTTGTGCTTTTTCTATCATCAATGTTGCTAGCCCAATATGCATCTGTATATGTTGTCAGTGTGAAACTATCACTTTTGGGATACCAAAGCCCAAAATCCATAGTCCCTTTTAGATACCTAAAAATTATTTTTACCGCTACCACATGTGTTTCCTTAGGTGTTGCCTGAAACCTTACCACTAATCCCATTGATTGTACTATGTCTGGTCTTGTAGTTGTAACATACAATAAGCTGCCAATCATAGATCTGTATAATCTCTGATCTACCTTTGGAGATTCATCATCCTTACTCAACTTGCATCCTATGACCATGGGGGTACTTACTGGTTTACAATCTTCTAACCTGAATTTCTTTAACATTTCTTTTATATACTTGGCTTGTGAGAGAAATACCCCTTTCTCTGATTGTGAAATCTGAAGTCCAAGAAAGAAGGACAATTCACCAAGCATAGACATCTCAAATTCATTTTGCATGTTCTTAGCAAATTCTTTACACATCTTATCATTGTTTCCCCAAAAATGATGTCATCAACATAAACAACCACAATTAGTAGATCATTCCCTTCATTTTTGATATATAAATTATTGTCTGCTATTCCTTTTCTGAATCCCTGTTCCTGAAGATACTTATCCAATCTTGAGTACCATGCTCTCGGAGCCTGCTTTAGACCATACAATGCCTTTTTCAATCTGCATACATGATCTGGTTTATCTGCTAATATGAATCCCTCTGGCTGTTCAATATAAACTTCTTCTAGAACACCATTTAGAAATGTTGACTTGACATCCATCTGATATACCTTGAAGTTTTTGAAACTTGAGAAGGCTAAAAACATTCTTATGGCTTCAAGTCGTGCAACTGGAGCAAATGTCTCATCAAATTCAATTCCCTCTACCTGTGCATAACCTTTGCATACTAACCTTGCTTTATTCCTGACCACCTGTCCATCTTCATTTAACTTGTTTCTGAATACCCATTTTGTGTCGATCACATTTTTGTCCTTTGGTCATGGAACAAGTTCCCAAGTTTTGCTTTTCTCTATCTGATCTAATTCCTCATCCATTGCCTTAATCCAAAATTTATCCTCACTTGCCTGAGTGAAGTCTTTTGGCTCAATCTTAGATAGCAAAGAAAAATTTGCTTGTTGAGATGGTGTTATTATTCTTCTCCTTGTCTGTCTTTCATCTGGATTCCCAATGATTTGCTCTTTTGGATGATGCTTCTGTACATACCTGGATGGAGTTTTGGGAAGAAGTCTTTGTGTTTCTTCTTCTTCTTTATCTGATTCCTCACAAAACTCTTCTTGACAACATCCATCTTCTTGATACACAATTTGTTGAACTGGTTCTCTTGAATCTATCTTCTCATCAATTGTTACATTTATACTTTCCACCATAGTACGTGTTCTCTTGTTGAAGCATCTATAGGCTTTACTCCTTGAGGAATAACCAAGAAATATTCCCTCATCACATCTTGGATCAAACTTGCCTAAGTTTTGATCTTCTCGTCTTATGTAACACTTGCTTCCAAAAATCCTGAAGTGTTTTACAGTGGCAGGTCTTCCTTTCCAAAGCTCATATGGAGTCTTGTGATGGTTTACCCTCATTTGAGCCCTAGTGATTATGTATACTATTGTGTTGACTGCTTCTCTCCAAAATCCATCTGAGAGCTTAGACTCATTTAGCATAGCTCTAGCCATATTCTCAATAGTCCTATTTTTCCTTTCAACTACTCCATTTTGTTGAGGAGTTCTTGCTGCTGAATATTCTCTTTTGATTCCATGTTGTTCACAAAACTCTACAAATTCATTTGAAGTAAATTCTCCTCCTCTGTCAGATCTCAGACACTTAATCCTTTTGCCAGTTTCATTTTCAACTAATTCCTTAAATGCTTTGAATTTTTCAAAGGCCTCTGACTTCTCTTTTAGGAAAGCTACCCAAACCATTCTGGAATAATCATCTATAAACAGTATAAAGTAGCTCTCACCCTGAATACTTTGTGTTCTGGTAGGACCACATAGATCAGTATGTATTAGACTCAATGGCTCAGATGACATATATCCTTTTGATTTAAATGTTGTCCTAGTTTGCTTTCCATGTTGACAGGGTGCACAGATTGTGCTTTGAGGTCTTCTTATTTTGGGTAAATCTCTGACTGCTTGTTTATTGCTTATGTTGACTATGTTGTCAAAATTCAAGTGACCCAATATTCTATGCCACAACCAACTCTCATCTTCTTGTGATAGAAAGCACTTTTCCCCTTTGATCTCATTGAGCATGTATAAATTGTTTGGGGTTCTTCTTGCATTGGCAATGACTTTTCTAGTTTTTGATTTTCTTATCTCACATCTATCTGGATGGAAAGTAACCATATACCCTTGATCACAAAGTTGACTTATACTTAGCAGATTATGTTTTAACCCTTTAACATACAACACATTTTCTGTTTTTGTTTTCCCATTATCTAAACTTAGAGTTCCTCTTCCACCAATCCTTGCTGATCCATTATCACCAAAACTTACTGATCCTCTATTGGTTTCTTTTAGTACAATGAATTTGTCTTTGTCTCCTGTCATGTGACTAGAGCAACCACTATCAAGATACCATTGTTCTTATTTATCCTGAGCATGAAGGGTTGTTTGAACTAACATTGATCTAGCCTTAACATTTTCCCTTTCATATTTCCTAGTTGTTGAAATTGTTTTTCTAGACTCAGGAAGTATCATTTTACACCATCTAGCCTTGTGCCCAAAATTATTGCATTTGTAACATATAATATCATCATCCATAAGAGGTGCAAAAGAATTGAAATTTCTATTGACATTGTTTCTTGCATGATTAATACAGTGTACAACTCTATGACCATATTTATTACAAGAAAAGCAATGACCATGGAAGAAATTATGTAACCTGTTTGGATGCCTTGGAGTTTGTGGTGAAGTATTATTTCTCTTGTGATTAACTCTTATCCAAGGTTCTTCTTTGCTTTCTTCCTTTATGATATCCTTTGCTTGCTTATCCTTGTTTGAAGTTTCTGCTTTTTGAAGACTTGATTCCTCTTTCTGTTTCTTATATTCTACATCTTGTAGTGCCTTGATCCTTTCAACTTCATTCCTTAGGTAGACAATTTTTGCTTCCAATATTTCACATTCTATTTCTCTGGCTCTTAACAGATCTATTATATCCTGCTCAATATTCTTTCCTTCTTCTACCTTTACCTTGAGTTCTATGAGATTTTGTAGAAGTTCTATCCTTGTTTCTTCCTCCTCTTGAATTTGTTCCTTCAAGCTTGAATTCTTTTCTCTAATCCTTTCCAATTTTTTGAGAGCAACAAAGAATTCTTCTTTTATATCAAACATGGTCTCTTCTTCATTTTTTGAAGTCATGTGTGTTTCTGATGGATCCTCCTCCAAGTTGTTAGTCTTTTCATGGAGAGACCCGCTTTGATACCAATTGAAGAACATGTGCTTATACTGAGAGGGGGGTGAACAATATAAGATAAAACTTTTTTCTTTTTAATCCAAATAATAGCATCAACAATATTAAAGTAGTAAACATCACACAAAGCATCACACACATGAGAGACATGATTTTACATGGTTCACCCAATGTGGGCTACTCCACGGAGAAAATATTTCTTATAAATTTTTCTCAAATAAATTCTCTTGGGAATCCTTTCCCTACAATGTTTATGGACCTCTATCCAAAGGAGACACCAATCCCCTTGATCAAGTTAGTGGATCTCTATCCATAGGAGACACCAATCTCCTATCTCTGCTCTGGTTGGTGATCCTCTAGAAGACCTCTGCCTCCACTACCCTTAGCAAATGGAACTCTATCCATAGAAGACACCTATCCTCCTTGCTCTAGCTGGAGATCTTTATCCTCAACTTTATCACCTCCAAAGCTCTATCTCAAATCTGTACTAAACATAGTCCTTCGGTCTAGCACAAATCTATCCTCAATATTTATATCTGGTATAGCACAAACATATCCTCAAATATGCACCAAAACATGTACTCAAATCTATACTAAACATAGTTCTTCAATCTAGCACAAATATATCCTCAATATCTATCCTCAAGCCTTAACTCAAAGCTTGACTCAATCTCAAATCAACTCTACTAGATCTGCCCCAAACCTTAACTCAAGGTTTGAAAAAATCAATCAATCAACTCTCTCTCAAGTCTTCTCAAAGACTTATCTCAAATATGCCTTGTAAGCTTCCACAAAATCTCACACAAATCTATCCACAAGTCTTCTCAAAGACTTACCTCAAATATGCTCAACAAGTCCACACTAAAACTTGTCCAATCTCATAGAAACATAAAGAGAATTGTTAGAGACTCAATATGCTCTATACTCATCACAATACTCAATCACTTTCTCAAATCAATTTAGAATATAGAATAGTTTATTTTATGGAACTTGAACAATCACTTCACACATCCACTTGACTAGGCTCAACCAACTCTACTCAACCAATCACTCAATGAAACAATCCTTGCTTACAAACCCTAGTCCAAGCATATGAACCTTCACTCAAAATATTTCCAACAATGCTTATCAACCAATCTCACATAACAATGATACTCATGTTCTTTTCAAACCCTAGTTCAAGTTCTTCACACAATCAATGGCTTCAACAACAATGCTTATAAAACAAGGTTTTAACAACAACTCTTTATTCCAGAAAACCTTGAAGCATTAACTCAACACACTCAATAAGGAAACCCTAATCAAGTCCTTTTCACTCCAAACTTATTTTCTAGAAAACCAACCAATCAACTCAACTATGGAAGAATGTGCTCATACCTTTTTCTTGATGATGAAGGAACCTCAAATATCTGCCACAACCACAAACACTTCTTTGCCAAGCTCAAAGGAGTTAGAAGATACTAAACTCTCTCAAAGATACAATGCAAAATATCAAAACACATATACACCTTATCACTCCATATTAAAGAAAGCATCCATCAACATATACAAAAATGATTGACCAAATACACCTTATGATCTCCCAATTAAAACAATATTCAATACCAAAAATAATGTCAATACAATCTCCTTTTCAAACTAACTCAATGGCAAGAAGTCCTCTTAAATTTAATCACTCTTCAATTCACTTTTTGATAAATAAAAAATATCACAATAACTTTATTTAAAAATAAAGTTCAACACCTTATTCCTTCATTTAATCAAAAATTAATAATTAAAATAAGCACCTTTTCATAACCCCTTATAGCTCCCTAAACCTTATGTTTACACCTTAGGCAATTAAAAATAATGCAAAATTTATTACCTCTGCCTAGGTGAGATTCGAACCCTCGACGCAGCTTCTCCCAATGCCCTAGCCATGGCTCCAACCACCGCACGAGCTAGGCGCTCATTTGGGGAGCAAAGAGCACAACGTGCTCTATGTTCCTCCCCCAATGCACCGAAACCAAAAGGACTATGTGTCACTTCCTTCGACGCCTAAGCACAACACTGCCAAAATGCTCTTACCGTGAATCGAACGCAGACCACTCTGCACCCACACACCTTAACTCGTGATCACTTGCCACTAGGCCATGCTGCCTTGGTGGATATGAGGGTTTAGCCCTCGATGCCCTTATCGCTTTCGCTGGTGCCTAAGACAAAGAGTTTGTCTTCTTCCTCGCATGAATTTTCACCACAACACTTGCCTCTTTAATTTCTTTCGAACGAAGGATAGTTTCTATGCCACTAAGGCATATAGTTTATATACCTATTACCTCCATTAATTTTGAACGTCGGTGCCTTCGAAATTTGAATAATTAATTTATAAATTATTTAAATTCTTTAGAATTTAAATTTTATAAATTAATTCTTAAACCCTTTTTGGCTTTATTAAAACCCTCTTTGATTTTACCACTTTGTATAAATAATATTTATTTATAAAATTTAAATTCAATTTGAATTTAAATATTTTATAAAATAAATATTAAAACCTCCTTTAGCTTTTCAAAAAGCTTCCTTGGGTTTTTATGAAAAACCTTTTATTTTGCTCATCCATGGTTTTAATAAAAACCCTCCTACATATGCTTCCACATAATATTAAAAATATTATGAAGCTCTTTTGCCATTAACCTTTGCATTGTTCCTTGACATATTCCTTGACATCAATGACAACTTCATTCCTTGACATCAATGACAACTTTGACTCAAAATGTCCAACACATGAATCCAAGGGCATCCAAGAAAAAGATTAAAAGATGTGGGACTAGATACCACATAAAATAAAGTGTTTAAGATCTTGGTTCCTACCCTAAGGGAAAGGTATAAAATACCACAATACTCTTTGAACTCATTGTTGAAATATTTATTGATGACATCATATTTTGTTAAATACTCCTCCTTTAGTCCATAACTTTGAAAGAAATTATAAGTGCATATATTAAGGGAGGAACCATTGTCCACCAAGACCCTGTTGATGAATTTTCCCCATTATATCTTATGATGTAAAGGGGAGAATTCCCTTGTAAATTTGAGGAAGGAAGATCATCATCATAAAAATATATGTGATTTATCCGAAGAGTACATACAATATTGGCTAGGTTGCTAGGGGGAAGATCTTGAGGGATATATTGTTGACATAGAAGCTTCAACAAGGCTTCCCGATGAAGAGGAGAAGTCTGTAAATGTTCTAAGTGGGATATCTTAGTAGGTGTGTTACTTAACTATTATTGGATTTTGAAAAGGACTTTTGATTGTGGCTTCAACACCAAGGTTGGATTTTCTACACTTGTGATCCTTTTTTGGGTACTCTTAAGAACTAAGGTTGGTCTAGAGGGTTAGTTGGATGTAGAATTTATCTCCTACTAATATTGTTGGGTTAGTTGACCTTGAGCTTGTTGAATTTTAGTAGCTACTATCATACCCACCATATTGTTGTAGGGAGGTGGCACATTATGATATGATACTTAATTAGGTGTTTGTTACCCATGAATGGATAGAGGAATTTGAAAGATCCCCATATCTTGATTACTTATGGGTGTTTCTTTAGTAGGATGTTGATTAGTTGGAGGGTTGTGGTTAGGAGTAGGTTGGAAATCATTCATAATAAGGTGACCCTCATTTATTAAGTCTTGAAACATGTGTTTCAACCTCTTACATGAGTTTGTTATGTGCCCCTCCAATTTATGATACTCATAATGCTGACCAGGTTTATACCAATCTATCATTTTATCAGTTTAGTTTATGGGAGGCAATTCAATCATCTTAGCTTCCAAAAGTTGCTTATGGATTGATAAAAATAGGTTGGTTGAGTCTAGTGAAATTTCTTGGTAGGGATTTTTTATGTTTTCAAAGTACCAATATTTACAAGGTACTAGCAACATTAATATTCTTGGTTTACCTATTATTTGTTACCCCATCACCAAATACATGCATGTTCTTATTTTGGGTTTTCATGGTCCTTTCCTCTTCTTTCCTGATATTTAGTTGACCTCTTCAAATAAGAGCCTTCTCTAATCTTCTTGTCAAATATATTTCTTGTTCAAAAGAGGTAACAGTTGCTTCTAATTCCGATGATATCTATTCTTACAAATTTCCAATAAAGATCTTTAACATATCTTGAGGAGATAAGTTGTATCTTAAACGTCCAACTAAACTCTTCCATAGAGATAATTTTTTTGAGAAATTTTTATATTTACCTTGTTTTAGAAGATAAAAATATTGAATGGTTAATCCTTTCTCCACATAAGATCCAAATTGTTGAACAAATAAATTAGTTGTCTCCTCAGAATTCTTCAAATAATTATGGGGTAGTTCATTATACCATTCCATTGCCATACCACCAAGACTCTTATGGAACAATTTTAGCAACAACGTATCATAATATAATATCATGGCATGTTTTTCTCAACATCCTTAAGTGTTCTATTGGGTCCTCTATTTCCTTATAAATAGGTAAAAACAATGTTAGAAAATGCTTAGAGTAAGGCCTAGCAGCTACCATGGGATATAAGGTTGATTGCATGTTTCCTCATCATTATAAGTGAAAATTGGAGCTTAAAGTGAATCCATTGTTAATGCCAATTATTTCACTATACTTGTCAAACTTTTCATGTTGGGATTGTTGTTGTGCAATAATCCTAAATTCCCTAAGTATGGGTTATAGGTAGGTTATTGAAATGGAACTTGGTTAATGTTAGAGGTACTAACACTGTTATAGTATGGGTTATGAAATGAGATGTTTTGTGTGGTATCTTTCTATGGGATGTAGTTTGCATATGGTGGAACAAAATAAGGGATGTTGAGAATACAATAATGAGAGGGAAATTGAACATTATGGTGGAATGCACTACTAGTTGGGGGAGACTGCAAAATTTCCCCAATGTTGGTGGTTGTTGTAGTAGCATATGTAGGTTTATGAAATGGATTAATGTGATGCAAGGATTGAAAAAAAGGATTGACATGAATATTGAGAGGTAAATTGGTTTGATGATGAGACATTCTAGCTTCTTCAAAGTGGGTGTCTTCATCCAGGGCCTTATTCAAGTCTTACCTATTTTGCCTATTAAAATTAAATAAATTATTATAGGATTAAAGTACTCATTAGTCTCTATATCCTCTTCTTCTTCCTCTAGATTAGGATTCTCCCTATCAACCTAATCATTCTCATGGTACTGTGGATTCTCTTTAGGCTCTATCATATTTTACTTGATCCTAAGGCTTGAGGCCATAATATTAAGAGAAATATAAAGGGGAGAGAAAAAATAACACAAAAGAAAAAACCTCCAAAGAGTTTATTAAGTTTTTGTTTAGTTTTTCTAATCAAGGTAAATAGATTAAATGGTCCTACTTATAGTTTAAAACCAAAAAAAAAGGGACAAAAGGAAGTGGCTACCTATATGAACACTAAGGATGTGTTTCACATTACGTTCACCAAATATTTAGAGGGGATAAACTACCCTATCGCATACAATTCTTGACTAGATACATTGGGAGCTAAGGTAGTTGTCATGGTATGTTGATTCCTCTACACTCAAGGACTTTAGGGATTGAAGGGTTCACCAAGAATGGTTTAAGTACTTGCTCCAAGTCTAGGGTAGAAATTTTTGATGTTTTTATTAAACAAGCACCTATGTTTGGTCTTACTAAGATCTAAACTAGGAAGAATTAAAGAACAATGCAAGGCAAACAATAATACAAGAAAACAAAGGACTATTCCTAGAATGAATTTTTATTTCAATGAGGACAAAAACCTTAACTTTGCAAGTAAATAAATATTTTTTTTTTCTAGCAAGGGTTCAAGATAATGCACAAACAAAATTAACCTAAGATGCAAAACTACATGTTTTTCTTTATTGATGCCTAGAAATAAAGTCAAATATTTTTATTTTTATTTATGATCTAAATATAAAACAAAAATAAATTTGAAGGAATAAATATATTTCATAAATAGCCTAAAATATTTATCAAAGAACTTATTTCATCCAATGGTTTATCCTAGTCAAATTTGTACCCTAGATGTCCAACACCTTCAAAAATAGCAAAACAACTTCAAAACCCTTGGAAAATTGATCAGTGTTTAGGGTCTTTCTTAGGCCGCTATATGATTGAGCTTGAAGGCACAATAGTCAATCCCCCTTGGTACTTTTATCTTACCATTTGAAAAATATATGATTGTTGAAATTTGGAACAAACAAAACAATATAGAACATATATGAAACAATGAAATTAAATGCAAGAAAAATGAGCGACATAAGAAAAGTATGCAAGATGCAAACTAGAGTTTTTGGGAGAAAACACTTACCCCCAAGTACTATTTGAATAAATTCATGCCCCATAATGGGTGAGCATGAATTTGGCTTGTTGAATTTATGCCCTATATGGATTGAGCATGACTTTGGTTTAGAGCACTTTCTAGCTTACAAAATGCTAAAAACATGTGATGCAAAAATAGGAAATTAAGATTCTAAAAGACTAATAATGCATAGAATACCTGATTAGATGATGTAAGAAGGAGCAATGAGAAAGTGAAGATAGCAATAAAAATGGTAGACCTCTCCCATAATAAATGCTTCTTCACTTGCTCACTAAGATCAGCTAATCCCAAGAGGCATGGAAATAGCGATAAATCATTCAGACAATAAAAGAGCACTTGAAAATTGTTGAGAGCAAGATAAAAAATTAAGAACACCAAAATTAGATTATTATTGAATATTATAATATTTTTAAATAAGGGAATCCAATCCACCTATTTATAGGATGTTTGGAAGGCTTCAAAAGGCAATAAAATAAAATGTAACCTCGAGCAAGGGTTGATATCACAAAAATTCAATTTAGGATAAGTATTTTGAGAGAAAAACCCAAATATTTCTAAATTCATACCTCGTACTTGGTAGGTACGAATTTGGAAATTCAAATTCGTGCCTCATAAGGGATATGTGCAAATTTAGCAAGGCTAAGAAAAAAAGGTAAAACAAAGGGGTAAAGGGGGCTCAAACTTGCATTTAACAATTTTGTGTGGTTTGCTAAGGATCTAAAGAAAAAAATACTCATTTTGATGAGTCAATTTTCCATGTTTACAATAAGATAAACTGACAATATAATTACTCAAAATATTGCATACAAGCATCAATAATCTCTAATGATTCTCCTATTACAATGTATTGTATTCTTCAATGATGATGATACAATACATGGATATTTGTGTCCGTTATATAACCTTAGAAAGGTGACTCTTCAATACTTGAATATTACCCTCATCACATATTTAGGAGATGTAATATTTCTTATTCCATGTATAAGATAAATCTCACATGTCCTTTGGCTTCACATATTTCCACTTGTATACATGACTCTTGAATCTCTATTTACTTGCACACTTTACTCTATGACACTTTCACACTCCTACATTCACACTTCCACACTTTATGACACTTGCACAATTCTATGTACACACTTGCACTATTACCCTTCAAACTTTCTCACTCTACATGCTTGCAAATATTTTTACATAACACTTGTGAACATCCTACATATAGACACATACATAAGGGGAAATATAAATCATGCTCCTAAACCATAGACTCAAACTCTATTCCAATATTGACATTGTACCATTGGTACCATGAAAGTACATTAGCATGTACCAAGTAATGTAATATTCACCAACACTATATTATCTAAATATACCATCTAGAACTACTACCATATGAGTTACCATATAGAGATACCATTTGGAGTTGTTTTAATATAGGGCTACCATCTGGAGCTACTACTATTTGAAGCTACCATCTAGGGCAACCATTAAAAAGAGTGTCATCTAAAATGAAGTTGGATTGTACCATCTATTGATTAGTCCATCTAGAAATAAGGCCATATAAGGATACATGTGGGGCCATCTATTATGAAGTTTTAAAATAAATGGATAGGCCATAAAAGTAAGTGTTTTTGACTAAGGGATTGTACCACAAACTATAATAACAAATAAAAATACCTATTACCTATAATTTACTAGGAACCGTTGATCTACTACATGTAAAGGTAGTTTATAAAAGGAAGGAGACACAAAAATAATAAAATATATAAATAATAAATAAATAAAAGAAAAATAAAATCCTACATGCTCTTTATGAATGCTATTTGAAACTTTAAAAATAAAATCTAGTATTGTTGAATATAGGGGATAAGACTATGATTTGGTATTTTTTGTTACCATAGAATTTTGGGAGGATATTCCAAAAATATTACTTGAAGATTCAATATGGAAGGAAAAATTCAAACTTTGGTACCTTTCTTTCCCAAAGAGACACATATTTTTCTTATAGCTATAGGGTTCAATCATCATAAGAATATATACTTATATATACATGTTTAAAATCTCTTTTTGATCTCATTTTAATGCAAGTTGGAGTAAAATTTTACTACAATCTATCCAAGAAATGGTGGTTTTGACTAGTGTTTATTTGAATTTTGGTGCAAAATATAAATCTCTCAAAGCTCTACTACATGTTAGGAGAATTGCATTGAGAAATAACCAAGGGGCCATCACCAAAGGATGATAATGGGTGTAAAACCTATGGGGGTTTAGGGCCATGATTGTTATCAAATTTTAATAATAATTGACCCATAGTAATAGCTCACAATATTTTTTATGATAACTAAATCAAACCCTACCATTGGTAGTAGCTCATGAGCCATTTTTGTGATAACTAAAATGACTCTACATTTGGTAGAGGTTCCATACATATAATTGTTGTGGTACAAATCATAAATTGAGTTAGATTCTATGCCTATTTAGGTTTGATAACTCATATATCATCTCTCCACCACATGCATAGGATACATTCATTGGGATATTTGAGTGGGAAGAATTCACTCGAGTTAGCTTCCATGTCTATTTGGGTTTGTGGCTCACGAACACCGATTTTTCATCTTTCTACCAGACACATAGGACACTTTCATTGGGTTATTAAAGTAGGAAGAATTCAACTATAGAAGATAGATATTTTTAGGATCTCATCATGAGCAATCTCCAATGAAGGACTTACTCAGGGAATTGGGGGATCCTATCAATATCAAACCACATATAATATTTTATGCTTAGTAAGGGGTTTAGCCAGTTATGCTTCTCTACAAAAATGATACCTTCACAAAGATCTTAGTGCTTAGTGAATGGTAAAGTTGCAAGGGGAATATTGGAGCACTTCAAATTGAAACCCCCATAGATAATCAAGACATCATGACTAATAGTTGATGCTACTCTGAGAGAGGTCAAATAATGAATTCTTAGAATGCTTATGATGGAAGGTAATAGAAGAAAATTTTGAATGTTCAATCCTTTAACAAACCTATGGGATTTGTTTATACTTAGAAGGATTTTTATTAAAAGAACTTGGGAAGAAGACTAAAGCTAAGGTAAGAAAGGAAGAATATTGATTAAAGAGTGTTGAGCAAACATAAATTTTTTTTTTGACCAGATACAAAGAAAAGGTCTAACAAAATGGTTGAATCCACTTCACAAAATCTCTAAACCAAACAAGAAAGCAAACTTTTTGACAACATACAAAGCGTTAAATTTTTGAAGACATAAATATGGTAAAAATGTTTTGAGGGAGTGAAGAGAAGATTTTTTTTGACTATCATCTTATGAGTCACATTAAACTTCTAAGGGTGGATTAAATAAAAGTTTTGAAAAACATATATTCAAAAGGTCTAATAAAATATAGGGAAAATTCTTTCAGTAAACTCCCAACAATATTTTAGCCTAACCTTAGAAATTTTATTAAAATTTTTATGCACAATGACAAGGAAAATTTTTAACAACCATGTAATAGCTTACATCACATTTGAAGATAAAAGGAAGTTGAAGAGAGAACATAAGCACTCCAAGAAGTGGAGCATAGTGCAGAAATAGGCCAAAAATGAAGAGAGGCTAAATCAGGTTGCAATACATTAGTAATGGTGCAATTGCTATGAGAAATGTAAATGAGCTAAAATAATATGTCATTACTTAGAAGAGTTAATATTTACCTACTAACATCAATTGGGCTTAATAATACAAGGAAATTGGGTGGCCTGATAAAGGAAAAATCTATTAGCAAGTATTATATTATTTGGTACATTGAATACCATGAAGTACTATTGTAAATATTTAGATTAGAAGTGTGTTTAATATTTGTATCAATTATAGGTGTCAAAGTGTGAAGAGTGATTATGTGTCATGTAATTAAGTGAGATTTATGTATACAAGGTGTCAAGTCTGAAAGTAAAGAGTCATATTATAAGTGTGAAGTAAATTAGGAGGTTATAGAATTATGAGAGTCTTTGTAAAAATGTGAGGCATGTGAAAGGTTGCATCTCCCATGAGTTTGAGGAGAGAAATAGTTGAGCATTGAAGAGTCATTTGTAAAGTTATATATTGAATATAATGCTCCATGCAATGCAATGTCCAAATAATTTTGATCATTTTGAAGTCAGTGAAGTTTCCTATTGATAAATACTTGTGTTAATTTCTAATGTGATTTTATGTGATTCATATTTAATCCTGAAGAAATTTACCTGTGAGATATTGAGGTAAATCTACCATCAGTGGTATTAGAGCCTTTTTGGTTTAAATATCCACATTGAGTGAAGAGGAAATAATATTGATTTGAGAAAATATTGTAGGAGATATTTTAAAGAAGAAGAAAGTAAAGAAGAATATTGTGAAGAATAAGAATTTGAAGAAATTACTAAGAGATATTGAAGTGGATATATAGGAGTTGAGAGATTGTTGTGTTTGAGTTATGAGAAGTGTAGGCCCAAAAATGGCCACATACTTAGTAAAATTTTGTAGAATTTTTCCTAAGTAATAGAATCATCATTCCACATACCTTACAATGCATTTTGAAATGAATCTGGGATAGAAGATATGAACCTGCCTAATAGTTAGTGAATTTTTCACACTTGAAGAAATTATGGGCAATTTCTTTCCAGCTCCAAAATGGTGGTGAGTCTCAAATCCACAAAAGTTTCAAGGAAATGATGATGTCAGTAGAAAATAATTGCAGATTGGCAATTCAAAGGATGAGTGAAGTGTTTCCTTTCCGAAATGAAGACAAGATAGGATAATGGAATGACAAAAGTGCATGAAAGGGGGGAGGATTAGACGTTTTTCTTAGGACTGCCCAAACTACCGAACTCGTTTCGGCCATATCTCACTCATCCGAACTCGGATTGAGCTAAAATTTTGAGGGTAGATGCCTGAAAAACCCTAGAACGTCTCCACCAATTTTCATATCATTTGGAGCAACACAGATCCTAGCGCATCCCTATGTGTGAACGATATATTTGGCAAGCGGCTATGCGAGGGTTTCATCCGGGTTGAGTGCAAGCAGCTCCAGAGGTTGGTTTTTAGGGCCTTCGGGCCCTAGCGGCCAATATTTTTGTGGTTTATGCTCAATATTTTAGCAGGAAATGTTGCAGGGGATACAAGATGGGTTAGAAATTTGTCTTTCAACAGATCATACCGTGAACTTGAGTGACAACGGCTTCCAATTTGCTGCACAAAAGAAAAGTGAAAACCATACCTTTCCACGACGTCTAGGGCAAGGATTAAAGAGACCACGAAATAAGTTTCAAGCAGTTGATCAAAAAATGGCTCATATCTCAAGTGAATCTGGTGCTAAGGTGCACCCACAAAATAATTCTACTATGAAAACCCCTGTCAAGGGTAAGAATTTTGAAGACTCAGTCCCAAAAATGAATTTTAGGGATGCCCTTCGTGGTGGACAGCCTCATCCCAATGCTAATATCAATATTAGGGCTTCTCATAAACCTCTAAGAATGCCTAAGATTGATCCCAGGAAAATGGAGTCAGGATGTCTTAAAGCAGCTGATGGAACTCCTATTGTTAAGCTTGATATGGGTAACATTCAGACCGGCATTGAAGATTTGGAAAAAAGAGGACTAATTTGTCGGTTCGTGGGTTTTCGTCCGAGTCTATCTCCTTTCAAAGTCTGGGCTGCAAAAAGCTGGAAAACTAAAGGTGAGTTACAAATCTCTATTTATCCAAATGGTTATTTTCTTGTTTTATTTGCTAATAATGAAGATAGAGAGAAAACTTTTCAAGGGGGTCCTTGGTTTTTTGGAAGGGCAGGGCTTTTCATGAAGCCCCGGCATACTAAATTTAAAGCCGAAGAAGAGATGCCTTCTATAGCTCCCGTGTGGGTTAGACTCTTTGGCCTCCCTATTGAATTTTGGAATCCTACTATTTTTTCTTCAATTGGAAACTCTTTAGGAACTTTTATGATGACTGATGATTGTACTCAAAATTTTGAACATATTATTTATGCTCGAATTTGTGTTTTAATGGATTTTGACAAACCCCTACCTAAAAAGATCACATTACAATTTGGGGAAGACACTTGGGAGCAAGTAGTGGACTATGAGAACATTCCTTTTCGTTGTAGAATTTGCCATGAATATGGTCATTTGGCCAGCGCTTGCCCAAATAAAATTCCTGATCAAAAGAAAGAAGATATAAACTCAAGCAGGTTTCCAAATACCTAAGAAGAAGAACACTAAAAAAAACAAGTAATGAAGGATCAATCAAAGTCATTTGCTAATATGTTTGAAATCCTTTCCACAAATGATGTCCCAAGTGAGGAAGAGGAAATAATGGAAACTGAAATCTTAGAAACACAATTTAAATATGAAGGAAAGAACTCAGAGACAAACCAACAAATCAAAGGTTTTCAACAAAAAAAAAGGAGAAAATTTACACAAGAAAAACAATATTTCAAATGTCAAAACTTCAAATAATGCAGGTCCCAATATAGACTCCATTGAACCATCTAGTAAAATTTTGGCTGTGTATGAGCATTCTTCAAGGTTAGAAGCCATCTCGGATTCAATTGGAATAAGTCAAGAAACAGGGAAAAAAAATTGAAGATGGATTCTAATCAAAAAGTAGGTCGCAAGACCAATCAATATCATATGGTAAAAGAAGGTGAAAAGCTTGTAGAGGAAGGTAAGATTAATGCCCTTCCCAACATTTTTAGCCCCGGTATTAATGAAGATCATCACTTGGAATATTAGAGGACTCAAAGGGAGTCTTTCAAAACAAAATGAAATTAGAAGAATGATTCAGATAAATCATCCACATCTTGTTTTCCTTCAAGAAACAAAGATGTCAATGGAGGATATGGACTTAATTGCCAAGTAAAATTTGGCCAGCTGGAAAAGTGGTTTCCCCAGCTCCCAAGGGACTTCGGGTGGCATTGCTTGTCTTTGGGACCCAAAAGAGGTAGTTATTCACCATATGGTTGGCAGTTGGGGTTTGTTGGCTATAGCTATTCAAAGTAGACATTCCAACCAGATTATGCTCTGCATTACTATTTATGCCCCGACTTCTTTGGAGGAAAAAAGAAGACAATGGAAGGATATTACTCATATTATCTCTCATTTTCCTAAAGCTTGGATCTTGATCGGAGGAGATTTCAATACCATCCTCTCTCTGGATGAGAAAAGGGGGGAAATAGAAATTTGGACAAAAGTACTGACCTCATGAGCGAATATATTGCAAACCTCCATCTTGTGGATATCCAACCAGATAATGGCCTTATGACTTGGTCTAACAGAAGGCAAGGCTTAGCTTGTATAATGGAGAGATTGGATAGGTTTTTGCTCTCTGAAAATTTCTTAATCCATGGTCACATTCCTAAAGTGAAGACTCTTAATAATGCTGGTTCGGATCATTGGCCACCATGGTGGAAATGTGGAAAACCAATGTGAGTTTCTCTCCTTTTCGTTTTCAATTAATGTGGCTTAGAGACATTTCCTTCAGACCTCGTGTGCAACAATGGTGGAAGGAAGGTAAACCTAGGCATGGGACTAAGATGTTCTGTTTTGCCAAAAGACTCGCAATACATTAAATCCAAAATCAAGACTTGGAACTGGAAAGAGTTTGGGGATGTTCATAAAAAAAACATGAAGTTATTGCTCATCTTGAAAATTTGAATAAGAAAATCCGTTTAGATGGCCTCACAGAGAAGAGAAGTGCAGATGAAATTAAACTCACAACTCAGCTAGAGGAATGGGAAAAAAGAGAAGAAATCTTATGGAAGCAAAAATCTAGAATTCAATGGCTCAAAGAAGGAGATCGAAACACAAATTTCTTCCACAAATCTCTTCTAGCTCGAAGATCTCACAACTTTATTTCTTCCTTAAAATCAGATTCTGGAGATGTTGTTTATACTTGGGATGGCATGAACTCTATTGTTGTTGATTACTTTTCCAATATTTTTGCCGCTACTCCTCTTGAATCAACTTCACAACAAAATGTTGTTCAAGCAATCCCTTCTCTTATCACTTCTGAGAACTCTATTTTGAATGCTCCTGTTACTATCAATGAGCTTCAACAAGTAGTTTTTAAAATGCAAAAAGGGAAAACCCTAAGTCCCGATGGTTTTCCTATTGAGTTCTACCAAGAGTTCTGGGATATCCTTCATGTTGATTTATTAGAGGTGGTGGAAGAAGCCAGGAAATCCAAAGAAATTTTGAAGGTTATCAATAAAACTTATATTACTCTTGTTCCAAAAGCTCAAGAGGTTGATCATATCTCAGCTTTTAGACCTATTGCTTTATGTAATGTTCTTCTCAAAATTATTACTAAAATCATGGCAGAAAGGTTGAAGCCTCTTTTGCATAAGATTATTTCCCCGCAGCAAGGGGGATATGTGGAAGGACGTCAAATAGTAGATGAGATAGTTCTTGCTCAGAAGCCATCCATTCCATGGATATGCAAAATTCTCCTTCTATGTTCATCCGGTTAGACTTATCCAAAGCTTATGACAGAGTGGATTGGCACTTCCTTATCAAAGTTTTGAGGCAATTTGGTTTCTCTAAGGATTGGATGGATTGGATTATGGGATGTATCTCTTCAGTTTCCTACTTAGTTCTTATCAATGGCAGGCCTTCTCAATATTTCCCAGCTTCCAGAGGTATTAGGCAAGGTGACCCGCTATCCCCTTATTTATTCATCATTCTTGCTGAATGCTTGGGTAGGACTATAACCAAAAAGAGGGAAAACAAAACCCTTGAGGGAGTTACCATTGCTCATGGAGCTAGACCTATCTCTCATCTTCAATTTGTGGATGACTCTACCCTTTTAGGTAAAGCTACAGTTAAGGAAGCTTCTAATATTAAGCAAATCATTAGCTATTTTTCTAAGGCTATCGGGAAGTTGATCAATGAAGACAAATCTAAAGTTATTTTCTTTCACCGCTCTGCTAGACAGGAATCCATGGTCTTGGATAAATTAAGATATAAGAAGACCTCTCTTCCAATCACTTATTTAGGTATTCCCATAAATATTCAAAGGCAAAAAAATAAAGATTGGAATTGGTTGTTGGACAAAGTCAAGAAGAAAATTGGAAAGTGGACCAACAAGTGGCTTTCTTCTGGGGGTAGAATCACCTTGGTAAAATCAGTCCTTCAAGCTATTCCTATTTATGTTTCTTCCATTTTGAATATCCCAAAGGTTGTTCTTCGAGAATTGGATCAAATCAGTCATCGTTTCCTTTGGAGTGGTACTAAGGAGAAAAGAAAATGGGCCTTGGTGAAATGGGATACTTTATGTCTTCCTAAGAGTGAAGGGGGGTTAGGATTCCGGTCTTCAATTAATAACAACAAAGCTTTAGCTGCTAAATTATATTGGAGGATGTTGCATAACCCCAATGCTCTTTGGGCCAATAATCTCCGTGCTAAATATGCCGAGAACAAAAGTCCCGAAGACCTTGTTCGCTATCAACTTCCTACCAAAGGTTCTCCTATTTTAGCAGCTCTTAAGACCGGTGAGGATTTGATAAAGAAAAAATTATTTTGGATCATTCATAATGGTCAACATGCAAATTTTTGGACAGATTCTTGGGATGGTCACAAGCCTTTGATAACTCAGTTTCCCGATTGGAGGCCTTGGATGGAGGAGCTTCACCGAGCTAATTGGATAAAGGTGGCTAATTATCTGATACCATACCGGTAATTCAAAGGTTGGTAGATATTGGATCCCTATTGAGGACTGGCCTATTCAAATCCCAGAAAGGCAAAGACAAGATATCCAAGGCATCCTTCATATGAGATCCCTCTCTTGGTCCCATGAAAAAGATTGTTTTGGATGGAACAACACTACTAAGGGTGAGTATTCAGCTGCTCAAGGTTATTTGACCTTATGCCATAATAATCCCAACCATTCTTCTGACATATTTTCTCAATTGTGGGCTCAAAAGCTCTGGCCTAAGGTGAGGTTCTTTAATTGGCTTTTATTGCATCGTAGGGTGCTTACCGGTGAGCAACTTATGAAGCGTGGTTTTCATGGCCCTTTTAGATGTGAAATGTGTGAAGAGAATGTAGAAAATATCAACCATATTTTTATTGAGTGTACTTTAGCCTCCGAGCTATGGAGGAGAATGGCAACTTTACTTGGCTTAAAGTGGTCCAATTTTTTCACTTTTGAACAGCTTTGGAGGGATTGGCCTAATCAAGAGGGTGTTGATCATTTTATTAGGCAGTTAGTTTGGATGGGTTCTACCATTCTTCTTTGGAATATTTGGAATGAAAGGAACAACCAAATTTTTAATCAAGATAGGAAGGATATTCACTATATTTGGCAAAAGACCATAGCCAACTTAGTTGAATCAGTCCATCAACTCCTTAATCACCCCCAAAACTCCCACCAAAGATGGGATCAAGTGATGCAAAGATTGAAGATTAAACCTTCTAAGGGCAACCAACTTAAAGGGAATGTGAGTATTAGTAAGATGGATAGGACTAGAAATTGGCAACCTCCTCCTAAGGATTTTGGAAAAGTCAATACCGATGGAGCCTCTAGAGGGAACCCCGGAAAAGCCAAGGGTGGGAGGAATTGGTAGACTTTCAGATGGCTCCCTGGTTTTTACTTTTGCTGAGAATTTGGGTATTCTTTCCAATAACCTTGCCGAGGGGTATGGTATCCTTAGAGGCCTTCAGGAGGCTACTAAGGTTGGATGGGAAAAGGTGTTAGTTGAGTCTGACTCTCAACTTATGATTAATCTCTTGAAGACTCCTTCTAAGAATCATAAGGTGGATTGGAGAATAAAAAGAATTATTGAGAAGATTCAATTAATCCATATGGGATTTTTGAAAGTTGATTACAATCATGTGGTCAGAGATCAAAACAAGAGTGCTGATGCTTTAGCTAATTGGGCTTTGGACAAAGGTGATCTTACTTGTTATGGCCACCCTCCTATATGGTGGGCTTCTCAAATTAGGGAAGCTCTTCTTTCTATCATTTCTTTGGATGGCTCCAGTTTTGAAGGTACCTAGTTTCTTCTTGTTTTTTTTTGTTTCTCTTTGGTTCATTCAGTTTTTTTAGTTCCCTAGCTCATTCTATTCTTTATTTTGTTTCCTCTGTTGATTCTTGCATTAATAGTCTTCTGGTCTAGATAGGTCATTGTTTTGTTCATTTTTTTTTTTTTGTCTTCTTTGTTTTTTTGTTTAGTTTTTTAAGGTGGGTGGGTTCTTTTGTTTTGTTTTGTTTTTGTGTTCTTTGTGTTGTTTTTTGTTGTTCTTGTGTTTTTGTTGTTTTGTTTTTTTTTTATGTTTTTTGTTATTGTTCTTGTGTTTTTTTCGTTCTTGTTCTTGGGTTTCTCTTTGTTTGTGTTATTTCATTTTTTTATGTGTGAGTGTTTTCTATGTTTTTTGTTTTTGTTTATTGTCTCGTTGTTGGTTGTTTTTATTTTTATTTTATTTATTTTATTTTTTAGGTTTTGGTTGTGTTTATTTTTCATGTTTTTTTGGGTTATGTCTTTGTAGTGTTCTGTTGTTTTTGTCTTGTTTGTGTTTTGTTATGTGGTTCTTGTGTTTTTCTATGTGGTTTGTGTTGTGGTTTCTTTTATCTTATTGTGCGTGTTTGGTTGTGCTTTTGGTTTTGACACACTCAAGGAGCATGTTTTTTATTTTATTTTATTATTTTTGTTGTTATTTACTTTTTTTAATTTGGTTTTGTGTGTTTGTTTGCTCCTTGAGTATGTCAAAGGTGGTAGGCCAGGTCCGAGTCCTGGGCATTTTTGGTGGAATGGATACCCCCGCCTCCTTGGGTCTTACCCGAAAGTGGCATCCCTTTTGGGATGTTTTCCACAAATAAAAAAAAAGGAATGATGAAAGTGTGGATTCATGAAAAAGGGTTATATGACTAACTCTAGACCCAGAATGGTGACATGGTAGGGTGTTTTATCATGAAGTTTATCCAGAATGGAGGAGTGACCTCACACCATGGTGGGCCCAGATCGGTGATTACATGCTTGTGCACTTGTTCTACCCAGAATAGAATCCACAAAAGCAATAAGGAAAGGATGACATCATCAACATTCTAATGTGGATTGAAGAAGATGATGTGGAATATGATGTATTCTGAATAACTAAGAGTGGATTCGATGTTCAGATATCAGGGATCTGGATTGGAGATTCCATAGCTTCTGATGTAGAAAGATGATATCATCAAGATTTTAAAGTGGGATGGTGCTTGATTCTCCTCACCATTTTTGATAAATCTTATGCCGGATTGGATCTGAACCATACGATGAGGAGAATCAATGGTGGAGGTTATGTCGATGAATCTTGGATGTTTAAAGGATATTTTTGCATCGAGATTGTAATAGTCAGTTGGAAGATGAAGCATCAAAGGTTTTCTAGAAGATCAAACCAGAGGCGGTTACAGATCGATGATGGCAGATCACTCCCAAGAAGAATCGATGGAAAGGCATGATCTCCAATGGTCGAAACTCTAGTTTTGTTGAGTGACCAGCAAGTTGCAGAGGCCCCGAGCTACCATGGTGGATCATTCTCAATGGATTTCTCAGAGGATGAACCAGTAAGTTGATGCCAGCTAGATCTCTCTATTGTGCTATCAAAACAAGATCATTGTAATGCTTCTTGATTATTTTAATTTTGCAAAACTATAAGTAGAGGTCGAACCCTCATTTTTAAGGGTCGGCTCTAGCATGTTTTCCTATGCTATTGTAAATATTCCTGAAAAGCTAATGGAAGGAGCATTACATTGATCTTCACCTCAAATATATGTTCTCGTGCTTGATATCAGAGGTTCAGATTCTTTAGTTGTATTTCTGTAAATGCTTTAATGGTTAGTTTGTGCCTAATTAATGGATTACTAGTTATTACAATAATTGAAATCTACTTCTGAGTTTGTTCTATGTTGTTAGGGAGTACATTTCTATGAAATCTAGGTATTTGGTGAATTTTGTTATTTGGATTATCATTGCCTGGATATTGAAATTGTTTGCTGCAATATTTCTTTGTTGTGCTTTAATATATAAGAGATAATATGATTTGAGATAATGTTGATCTGAGTATATATCTTTGATATAGTTTTTGGGAGCTTCCTATGGTAGTGCAATGTTGTTAACCTATCCATCCACTATTATTCACATTTCTCTAACCCTAATCTTCTCTTACCCTAAACCTCAAACCCTAAGTGAGCATAATTGTGTCAACAATCTGATAAGTTGACAAGGAACCAACCTACTCTGGAGGTTGGATCAAAAACCCCTATTTTGGTCCATCCAATGTTGAGTGTTGAGTTGTAGCTATCGAGTGCAAGCCTAGACAGAAAATAGGAAGATAGACAACCATAGTATCAAGTGAAAACTTGGTGCAATTCAGTGCCCAACAATTTTTGGCATGCCTGGTGGGACCAGTTCACAAGGAACATGAAACCCATATAATAAGTATAGATATCTCAACCCGAAGGAATCAATATTTGGTGAATTATCTTGACCTTATAAGTGGAGAAAAGAAAGTTCACCTGGTGACTCCCTGGTCATTAGACCCAGAAAAATAATTATACCTATAGACCAGTGGCCTTTCATGTATACCAGGTCTTTCAAGAGGAACAACCCTAATTCTTTCTTTTATTGTGAGTTACCTCAAAGAGGGGTTGTTGTTGCCAGAATTTTGGATCAAGATTTCCTTGAAGAAGAAGAGCTTCTGGAAGAAAACCCAATAGTTCCCCCAAGAAGACCTACAACCAGAAATATGGCACAAAATGTGGCTCCCAATCAGCCATTACAGAAGTACCCCGATTGGAACACAACCGGTCCCCTTAGATTAGCCCAAATGGATGTCATTCCCTAGGTTGTATCTAAGGCTATTCCCACCTATGATGGATCTGGGAAAATAGCTTATGAGCACTGTCAGGATATCTTGAATTTGGAAGCAATCCACAACATAAAAGAAGAAAATATTATTGTCAGAATTCTAGCCCTGTCCTTCAGAGGAAAGATATTGCATTGGTTTAGAACTCTGGAAGACAATTCTATTACTTCATGGAAAGCATTGGCTGAGCCATTCATAGAGGAATTTAATGAATCTGCTGATCCTTTTTCTCTACTTAATCAGTTTACATCTATGCAGAAAAACCAACAAGAAACTATCTCGGACTTTAATTTGAGATTTAGCAGAACATGGAAAAGAATTCCCCCCACTACCAGACCAACTACATGTCTGGCTTATATGTATTATATCCGAGCTCTTGGATCTGATTTAGGGTTGTAGACACAACAATCAGGAGTAGAAACCTTCCCCCAAGTTTATAATGTAGTTGTTCATGCTGAAAATATCCTAATTAATGTAGGAAGGCTTCCTCCCAAAATTGTGTTACCTTATAACCCAGAAACCACTAGTAGCCAAAGTCAATCACACATGGACCCAATTTCTCTATCATCTCCATCTCCACAAATGAATGCCATTCCTCTACCAAAGCCTACACCATCTGTACCCCCCTTTTCCTCCCCTTCCTTCTCAACCATCTCAGGAGCTTTCTGCTATCCTTGATATACAAAATACCTTGAAAACCCTGAGTAACAGAATGAATTCAATGGAAAAAAGAGATCAAGAAAGGTCACAATAGAGGAGATTCCCATATGTAAACAAATATCAGAGACCTGGTCCTAGTAACAGTACTGGGGTTAGGGTGAATGCAGCATATGAGGAGCCAGAATGCTCTTTAGATACTACTCTTGCAAATATTTGGTGCTTAGTATGCAATGATCCCCATGACTCATAGTCTTGTGTGATGTATCAACACCATGTTCAACAAGCTATGGATCAAGCTGAGAGGAATCAAAAGGGAAGAGTCAATATGTTATGGCACCTGGATCAGATCATGGCTGGAAAAGAGCTGGATGAAGAAAGTCCAATAGTTGTTATGACAAGGTCTGGAAAGAAAGCTTTGCAAGTGGATCCACAAAAAATGGGGCATTTCCAAGTCCCTTCTCAGAAGAAAGTTGACTCCCCTCTTCAAGGTAGTGACACTTTCCCTATTCCCCAAGCTAAGGGAAAAGAGAAGACATATACTCTTCCAAAGAGACCAGAATGGGAAACAGAGGGAGACCGAATGAGATCTAAAGGTGAAGATCAAGAAAGACTCAGGTTCCCCTCTATTACTAAAATACAAAGGTTAGAAGCCACCCAACAATATAAAAGAAGATATGGTGAGCCAGAAAGAGGGCTGGAAAAACTCTCTTTGACTAAATATGAGTACAACATTGTTGAATAAATGAAGAGAATCCCCTCAAAAGCTAGCCTATATGACACTCTGTTCATTCCGGGTCAGATTGACTTGCTTAAAGCTTCCCTCAGCAAAAATCCATAGAATAGGTTGGCCACCACAATCCTTAGTATGCCATCAGAAAAGAAAGAAATGACACCTATTGTGCTAAAGAATAAGCCTCCTCCTTTCTATATATCCCTAAGAATGGAAGGTTGGGTAGTCCAAAATTGTATGATTGACTCAGGAGCATCAACTACAGTAATGCCTAAAGTAGTCTGTGAAGATATGGGTATGGAGTATACCCGATCTTGTCCTGGAGTGTTACAACTAGATGGGACACCTGTTAAGATAGTTGGAGTTATTAAATATGTACTGATGAGGTTGCATAGAGCCCCTGAGGTGACAGTGGTGCAAGAAATAGTTGTGGTGGACTTAGAACCCTATTTTGGATTATGCCTCTCAAGAGAGTTTACTGCAAAGCTAGGAGGATGTATGTATATGGACTATTCTAGCATGATAATCCCTTTCAAAGGAAAAAGGATAAGGATAACACCTGAGAAACCAGTGGCTTATCATATTGAGAAGATTGAAGAAGATATGTGCAATCTTAATCCTTTGGAGGAATTTGAGCTAGTAGAAAACATTGAGGAGTTAGACATTGAAGATGAGTTACCTTTCAGAGAAGATTATAGTCAATTTGGAACTGGTATGGGTACATATAGCATCACAACTGAATCAAAAAAGAAACTCCCTACTATATCTAATCAATCCCTAAGAGAGAAAGAAACATGGGTTATGCACTTTGATGGTGCCAAATGCAGAAATGGTGCAGGAGCTGGTGTAGTCTTGCAATCACAATCAGAAGGGATAAAGAATTTTGCTTACAGACTAACATGGTCATGTACCAACAATGTTATAGAATATGAGGCCCTATGTCTTGGATTGATACAAGTAGAGAGTATGGGTATCAATATTCTGAACATATATGGTGATTCTGAGTTGATAGTTCACCAAGTAAGGAATAGGTGCAGTAGTAAGCACCATTACTTAAAAGCTTACAGAAATAGGGTATGGGACCTGATGGAATCATTTGATGCCCTAAATTTAAGCTTTGTACCCAGAGAAAAGAATACCCTGGCTGATTCATTAGAAACAAAGGGAGCCAACTTCAACCCTTCTATAGACTTTGGAACCAAGAAGACCAAGGGAATTAAAATGATTTTCAAGCCTGTAGTACCAGACAAGCAGATTTTCTGGCAGGTTTTTGAAAGTGATGAACAAATTCTTGAATTTTTGGTAAGGGAGGCATGTCTCTCAATGGTCCAAGAGGAGAACTTGGAAGAAATAGATCAGCAAGACATTATCCAACTAAGAAACAATCATATCCCAAGAGGGTTGGTCACCCTTGAAAGTTTGTTCGATAATGAGGATAGAAAGAAGGTCAAAGCCATGAAGGTCAGTGAAAGGATCTATAAAGAAGTAGAGGTCGGAATAGAAAAGAAGCTTAATGTTGGAATCCAATGTTCACCTAAGGAAGCAGAAGATATTAAAGCTTTATGCTTGAGGTACCAAGACATTGTGGCTTGGTCATATGAGGACCTCAAGGTGTATGACAAAAGGATTATCCAACATACTATTGAGTTAGAGCCTGATGCAAAACCATTTCGATAGAAACAGAGGCCTGTCAATCCAAGGATAGAGGCCATTATGAGAGAAGAAATTTTAAAGTTATTAAAGGCTAAGATAATATATCCAATAAAACATTCCACTTGGGTAGCCAATTTGGTACCCGTAAGAAAGAAGAATGGGGATATACGCTTATGTGTGGATTTTAGAAATCTGAATCAAGCATCCCTCAAAGATCACTACCCCCTCCCATAGATTGATCAGATATTACAGGTAGTGGTAGGAGCGAGAGATATTCTCACTACTAGATGGTTACTCTGGATACAACCAAATTTGGGTAAAGGATGAGGATCAGTACAAAACAACATTTACCACAAAATGGGGTACATTTGCCTACCAGAGAATGCCTTTTGGGCTGTCCAATGTAGGAGCTACATTTCAGAGGGCCATGGATTATGCCTTTGGAACAATTATTAACAAAGTTATTTTGATTTACCTAGATGACATGACAATGTTTTCTCATGATAAAAAGGATCATCTGTCTCATTTAGAACAAGTTTTTCAGAAGTGCTAGAGAATTTGGCATTTCACTCAATCCTAAGAAGTCATTCTTTGCAGTTCATGAGGGAAAACTATTGGGTCATGTGGTCTCAAAGGAAGGTATGGCCATAGATCCAGATAGGATTAGAGAAATTCTTGCTCTTCCCTTGCCTACGAATAAGAAGACTTTGCAGTCTTTCCTAGGCCAAATCAACTTTGTCAGAAAATTCATTTTTGATTTTGCATAGAAGGTGAGGCCTATATCTGAACTACTCAAGAAAAAGGTTGAGTTCAAGTGGACTGAGGCCAGGAAAGAAGCTTTTGAGATCATCAAGTAGTCCATTGCAATAGCTCCAATATTGGTGAACCCAGATTTTAGTAAATATTTTATTCTTTATGCATATGGAGCGGAAGAGAGTTATGCCTCAATACTTACCTAGAAATATGATCAAGGGGATGAACACCCTATGTTCTTTTGGAGCCAGACATTGCATGATTATCAGGTCAAATATAACTTCATTGAAAGACAAGTGTTTGCTATGATGAAGTCACTGAAGAAGTTTAGGCAATATCTAGTACAGAGCAAAACCCTGGTGTATGTGGTTCATCCAGATGTAAGGAGTTTTATCTTACAGGGTGACCTAGGTGATAAAAGAGTTGGTTGGATTACTAAGATCCAAGAATATGATGTAGAAATACATCCCACCAAGCTAGTAAGAGGTAGAGCTTTGTGCCAAGGATTGACATAAGCTTCAACATTGGCCGAAGTGATAGTTTGTTAGGCAACAGAAGAAGATCAAGTAGAAATAGTACACACTACAGATTCTGATTGGATTGATCAGATGATTAGGTATTTCCAAACTAGAGTATGCCCACCTGACCTGAATGCATCTCAAAGAAGGAGATACAGACTTCATGCTTTAAAATATGTATTACTACCTGAAGGTTTGTTCAAAAGAAACTTGGATGGAATTCTCCTAAAATGTTTGAAATATGATCAACAAAAAAGAGTCATGGAAGAATTTCATGGAGGATCAATCGGTGGTCATAGCTCAGGCAGGGTTACAACTTTGAAGATAATAAGAGTAGGCTATTATTGGCCTACTATGTTCACTGATGCTTTTAAAATTACCTAGGCTTGTGACAAATGTCAGAGGTATGTTGGAAGAACAAGAAATGCTTCATCTCCCCTAAGGCCTATACAGGTTGAGGAGCCTTTTCAATAATGGGGACTAGATTTCATAGGGGTTATTAACCCTAATTCTTTAATAGAGCATAAGTTTATCTTGACTACTATAGATTATCTTACCAGATGGGTAGAAGCCATCCCCACTAAGAGGGCAGACCAGGAGGTTGTGATCAATTTTATGGAAAATTTGATTTCTAGGTTTGGAGTCCCTGAAGCCTTGGTGAGTGACAATGGCCCTGCTTTCATAGGAGCCAAGTACATTGAGTTTGCCAACAAGTATGGCATCACTCTTAAAAATACTTCAAATTATTATCCACAAGGTAATGGACTTGCAGAATCTACCAATAAGAACCTATTAAGGATTTTGAAGAAATCTCTTGAAGGTAATAAAAGAAGTTGGCACCTATTGTTGGACCAAGCTCTGTGGGCAGACATGATTACTATTAAAAATTCCATTAAGACTTCTCCTTATGCATTGGTATATGGCAAGGAGGTAGTATTGCCAATCCATTTGGAGATTCCAGCACTTAAGCTTGTCAGTACAGAAGAAGAATCAGAGGAAGATCCTATGAAAACTAGGTTAACACACTTGCTACAGTTGGAAGAGAGCAGAGCTCAAGCATATGATAATTTCCAAAAGCATTCATCAGACATTAAAGCATGGTTTGATAAGAAAGCTAGGTTCAAAAAATTCCAAGTTGGGGATTCAGTTCTCAGATGGAATGTTGATAGAGCAAAACCAGGCAAGCATGAAAAGTTTGATTCTTTTTGGGATGGTCCTTTCAGAATAGTGGAAGCTAAGGAGTCCAATGTATTTCAGCTAGAAGGTCCTAAAGGAAACATACAACCCATTTCGGTAAATGGTTTTCACCTCAAGCTCTACTATGTGTAAGTAGTGAGCTCATTGTAACATATGTATATACATTGTATAATTATTTCCCCTCCTTTCTGCACTTTGTATTTGGAATTCTTTTCTGCACTTTGTAATTGAGGTTCTTCAAAAATTTTTAAAAAAAGAGAAAAAATTGCAAAAAATGACTAAGTATGGGTCAAGTGCATAGTAATATTCCATTCCGCACACAGTGTTGTGTAATACTCTCCGAAATGGTATTCCACTCTCAAATCCACATCGAAAGTACTCTGGATTTCCATAGAGTGGTCTACCAGTTTCTATCCCACATAAAGAAGGACAAAGGTGGTGCCAATCCGAGAACCTCTCAAAGCTGAAGATAGTCAGAGTGGAATCAAGGCAGGTTGTCATGCATACAAGCTTTAAGTACCAAGTGAACTCGAAAGGCTCTTAAGCCACCGGAGTGGAATCAAGCCGGAGCCAAACAACAAGTTCAAATTTGACACGTGGAGGCTAGAGAATGTTCCCACATTCAATTCTAATGAACTCACGCCAGGATTAAAGAGTAGCCAAAGGGATGTGATGAGTTGGTAGCACAATTTGAAAATTTGACCAATGAGAAGATAGGATGCCACCTTCGAGCCACCGAAGTGAATGATGGAAAGGATCGTAAAGTGTGCCAGCATAAATATCATGCAACATCTGCATTAATGGTGGAAGATACGCATGCTCCAGAAGATAAAAGTAATGTAGGCATACGAGAGGCTCATTTGGAAACCACAAAGCTGTTAGGGGATGAAGCAACATTCTAAAGATTTTCCTACTAAATTACGGTGCACAAGGGCATACTGCTACCAAGATGGCTCCTAAGAAATCACCCACCGAGACCGTAGAAGATGTTCTAGAGTTCAAAACTCTGGACAACAAGGCGGTGGTGCCATACATTGATAAATTCGAGGTCGTAGTGGACACAGAAATGACCATCATGAAAAGGACGAGACTAAGAAGGAGCATGAATGATAGATACAAGAAGAGGGTTGCTTTATCAGTAGAAGGTAGATGCTCCATCCTTTCTTATCTCTCCTTTTATATTTGTGATTATGTTCACCCATGTCTTGAGTTAATAGCTACGATAGTAAAATTTTATGACCCATTGGCTAAAGTAGTAAAGACCCATGAGGGCCAAACCCTTTTTAGCATCACTACCTCTTTCTATCATAGACTCTTTGCCTTAGGGTCTGACCCACTAGTAGCACCAAAACCCTTTAGGATTGTTGAACAAACTAGGTTTTATACCACAGAGAAGCGAGCTAATGATGGTGAGTCATTTAAGAATTGGGTTTATAAGCAGCTTAATACCAAATCCCAGGAAAAATTTCCTGAAGTCCCCATATCCATTAACAAATTCACAAACCCCATCATGTTCTCTATGTTGGCTTGCATGGAGGGTTTGGACTTTGACAGAATGGTTCATGGTTGGAAAATCATCGTTGCATACTGTATCTCTAATGAGAGAATGTATGAAAAGGATGCGGGAAAGAAAGGGACAAGAGTGATTTATTTTGATTGGCTAGCTTTTCTCACCCAAAGAATACATGAGCAGCTAGTAAGCATGAAGAGGGGTGCTACTGCTCCTAGTTTTAGGCATTGCTCAAATCTGGTATGGATGTTCTATGCTGTTGTTAAAGATAGAATGTCATGGATTCCGATCAAGGATAAGACCGATAAAGAAGAACCTATGCTGGTGTACTATTGGACAAGTCACTTAAGAAGCAATGAGTCTTACTATAGATTCAATTTGGAATTTCTTGGACCAACCCTCAAAATAATGTATGATAAGTTCCCCAGATTGCCACCCTTGGCCAAGGAGATTCTGAGGACTAAGGATGTAGAAGAAGGAGACTGGTATTTGTTAACTGAAGGCACAGTCATCAGACTATATGGTTTCATGGGTAAACCTTTCCTTTTGCCCCACTTTGTCATAGAGAGACTTTTTGCCTTGGAATATCTGAGGCAGGTAGAGTACATTGATGCGAACTATGGTTCGGGGAGGAAAAGGAAGTCTTTGCTTACCCACCACACTTTGAGCGATATTACCATCACCAAGAAGGGGCAGAGTCAGCAAATTGATCGATACCTTGATAGGTTAGGTCTATTTTATATTCCTCAGAGATGGAGTTATGACTCGGATGACATTTTCACTACAAGAAATAAAACCCTAAATGGAGATAAGGCCTACAAGTTTGAGAAAAAGCCCAGGGCTCATTTTGAACAGGGAAGAAATAATGATGAGACTACTCTTTTAGAGTGGAATGTCGCAAATATGGATCAGTTACCACCATGGTTGGATTTTTATGAGCAGATTGAAGATTTTGATCCTGACCATAAGCCCAATCATCAGATTACTGAGGATATGATTAGTAAGGTCAAAGCAGAATCGACAAAGAAAAAGGATCCCTCCTCCAAGACCAAGTCTGCAAAGAAAAAATAACCTCTACCTAAGAAATAAATTGTAGAGGAAGGAGAAGAAGAGGAGTATAAAGGGCCATGGGATGAAGCAAATATTATGGATTGGTGGCGTATGAGAGTTGAAATTGGAAAAACTGAATCTAAATTTGGAATGAAGATTGATAAGGAGTTTTCAAGAAGATATAATAAGAATATTGATACTTGGAGACTGAAGGACGTCAGACATATAGTATTGATGGTTGAAAAACCCCAAGGTGGTTCTGAATCCCTCCAGCCTCCTACAGATCAAGAAGCTCCTTTGATGGTAGTTGAGGTGCTGAAAACCTTTAATCCTACTTCTGAGTAGGTGGAGAAATTTCCTAAGGGGGCTAGGTTGATGAGAAAAATGCAGTATTCTAAAGAAAAGGTTGTCAGTACCCCTATTATTGAAACAATATCCAGACCTAGACATCTAGATTTGGGGGGATAGCCTCCAGACATAGATGTTAATTGGAGGAAAAAGGATGAAATTTTTAGGTTCAGACCACTTTCTTTTGCTCCTACAATGTCTGTTGAGACACGTCCCATTGTTGAGCAATCATGACTTTTTGGAGTAGTGCAAGAAGATGTATTGGAAGAAGATTCCGAAGATGAAATGGTTGCTTTCCAATTAGTTCATAGGAGGACTAAGAGAGCCCCAGAAAGAGAGGAGAGAGAAATTTTGAAGAAACAAAAAATGGACATGGAGGAAATTGCTGAAGAGGTAGCTGATTTTGCCATGGAAGAATTGATTGATCAAGAGCAACAACTAGAAATAGAAGTAGAACAAGAACACCCTACTTCTATAGGTGAAGGTATGGCTTCTAATCCCTCTTCTCCTCTTCATCTCCAAGAATCCCCAAAGGAACCTCCCTCCCTTTCTAATCAAGAAAATGTGGCAAATGTACCTCCTCCCTCTCACAGTCCACCCCATGTCTCATCAATAGCTATGGAGGTACAGGTCAATTCTATTTTGTCATAGCCACCTCAAACCCCACCTTCCACTTCTGAGGTATCCAATTCAACATCCACCATTGTTCCACCTCCATATTTTTCATCACCACCATCAATGGGACACTGCATTCCAAGTTCATCCACCCATTCCACTGTCGATCATGTATCTATTTCTTTAAATTTACCTGTATCAACAACAATGGTAGTTACAGAGTCCACTATCATGACAGAGACTACTGTAAATATATCTTCACCCCCACCAACAACAAGTCAGTCCACCCTTATGTTTTTGATGTCATCATCTCCCTTGGCTATGAGTTTTTCAAAACCTGTTACTACACCAAAAGAGTAGGCAGCCACTCAGAGCATAAATGATTACTGGGTAGAGAAGCTTACCAAGCCTTCCAATAGGATGGCTATGAGAAGAAAAAGTATGTATGTTGACCCTATTACTAGATAGAGGGTATCAAGATCTATGATTCTGCTAGTAAGTAAACCTAAGAATGAAATGACTGCTCAAGATTATCGAGCGGAGGAGGTCACAGAAGATATTGACAAGCTCCCTACTGAAGACGAGCTGGTGATAGCCAAGGCCCACTTAGATACCTTCTATGTGAAAAATGATATGGCCAATGAGAAGGTGGATAAGCTAGAAAAACAAGTTGAAAAGCTTAAAAAGAGCCTTAATGATCAAAAGGAGATAGAAAAAGCTCTGAAGAAAGAGGTTAAGGGTTGGCAAGAAAAATTTCAAAAGGCCAATAAGTTGAAGGATCAGTTAGAAGAACAAAAGAAGTTGAATGAAGAGCAGGCAAAAGAAATTCAGAACCTAAAGCATCAACTTCAGATTGAGAAGGCTAAGTCCTCAGGATTTTCTAAGGATGATTTGAAAAATATTAAGAAGGAATTGCTTTCTGAGGTTCAAGAAAAGTGTTCAGGACTTCAACTTATAATTGATTATCTTGAAGATGCCAGCCGACTGCTCTCCACCATTCAGAAATATTTGGATCAAATCACTGGAGAGTTACAACCCATGGTGATTCTGATAGAACAAATGTACAGACTGGTTGGTAGCAGACTCAGTGATGTTGCTAAACCAATTCCTAATAAGGAATGGAATCTGGCCGGAGTTGCTACCAAAGTAGTGGTTAAAAAGCATAGGGTAATTCAAAGGGCCTGGCTACTAGTTGACAGGATGGACAGGGGGATTAAGGATATTATTGAAATAAATGAGGAAATGATTCAGGTTGGTTTCAAAGGACTCTGGAAGGAGGATCACAACTTGTTATCTATGGAGGAAGTCCAACAAAGCATCAATGAAAATTTATAGGATGAAGCTGGAATTGATTCATTGGAAGAGCCACTATCTCAAGAACAAGTTGCCAAACTGATCATGGATTGTACCCATTTGAGAGATCTCATGGAAGACTTGGTGACTAGAGGGAATGCTGCTAACTATGAGGATGTTGGAGAACTACAATATGTTTATAAGAAGCTTAAAGAAACCTCAAATCCCTCTGAAGAAGCCTGGAAACAGGCTCTACAATCTCTAGAATCAATGATTCAGTTGTTTGGAGATACCTCTGGTGAGGGAAATCAGAAAGTACCTACTCCTGAAGAAGAAGAAGTAGAGGAAGAGACTCAAGAAGAAGGAGAACAAGATGGAACAACTACAGGCCCAGAAGGGGCTCACACTTAAGTCATTTTTGTTTGTACATATACATAAGTTTTGTATTTCTATTTTTACTCTAGACAATTTATCAGAAATAAGCAATAAAGGCATGAAGCCCATAGAGCAACAATTTTTGTGTGAAGGTATACTTGGTGCAATAAGGCTTTATAAAGGGGGTAGAGTTGTGTACAGTTCTCAAGACAATAGCAATAACCGGTATTTGTGGATCAGTGCTAAGTATTTTTGGCATCACTTCGATATGAATCTCTACTCTCTCAACAAATTGATAAAACTTTTAGAGAGTAGTGTTTGTATGGAAGTTATTCTATAAAATATATATTTTTGGAGAAGTATATTTGACTCCTAAGGCCCAATGGATAAGACTCTGAGTTCGATTGGCTTTGCAAGAAAATCCACCCGGGAGGCACCAGAATGTAGGCCCAAAATGGCCACATACTTAGTAAAATTTTGTAGAATTTTGCCTAAGTGATAGAGTCATCATTTCGCATACCTTGCAGTGCACTTTGAAGTAGATCCAGGATAGAAGATATGAACCCGTCCAATAGTTAGTGAATTTTTCATACTTGAAGCGATTATGGGTGATTTATTTTCAGCTCTAGAATAGTGGCGGGTCTCAAATCCACAAAAGTTTCAAGGAAATGATGATGTCAACAATAAAGAAGTGTAGATTGGTGATTCAGAGGATGAATGAAGTGTTTCCTTTTCGGAATGAAGACAAGGCGGGACAATGGAATGATGAAAGTGTGGATTCATGAAAAAGGGTTATATGACTAACTCTAGACCCAAAATGGTGACAAGGTAGGGTGTTTTATCATGAAGTTTATCCAAAATGGAGGAGTGACCTCACACCATGGTGGGCCTAGATTGGTGATTACATGCTAGTGCACTTGTTCTACCCGAAATGGAATCCGCAAAAGCAATAGGGAAAGGATGATATCATCAACATTCTAATGTGGATTGAAGAAGATGATGTAGAATATGATGTATTATAAATAACTAAGAGTAGATTCAATGTTCAGATATCAAGGATCCAGATTGGAGATTCCATAGCTTCTAATGCAGAAATATGATATCATCAAGATTTTAAAGTGGGATGGTACTTGATTCTCCTTACCATTTTGATAAAGCTTATGTCGGATTGGATCTGAACCATACGATGAGGAGAATCAATGGTGGAGGTTATATCGATGAATCTTGGATGTTTAAAGGACATTTTTGCACTAGGATTGTAATAGTCAGTTGGAAGATGAAGCGTCGAAGGTTTTCCAGAAGATCAAACCAGAGGCGGTTACAGATCGATGATGGCAGATCACTCCCAAGAAGAATCAATGGAAAGGCATGATCTCCAATGGTCGGAACTCCAGTTTCATTGAGTGACCAGCAAGTTGTAGAGGCCCCGAGCTACCATGGTGGACCTTCTTTTGATGGATTTCCTAGAGGATGAACCAGTGAGCTGATGCCAGCTAGATCTTTCTATTGTGCTATCAAAACAAGATCATTGTAATGCTTCTTGATTATTTTAATTTTGCAAAACTATAAGTAGAGGTCGAACCCTCATTTTTAAGGGTTGGCTCTAGCGTGTTTTCCTATGCTATTGTAAATATTCCTGAAAATCTAATGGAAGGAGCATTACATTGATCTTCACCTCAAATCTATGTTCTCGTGCTTGATATCAGAGGTTCGGATTCTTTAGTTGTATTTTTGTAAATGCTTTAATGGTTAGTTTGTGCCTAATTAATGGATTACTAGTTGTTACAGTAATTGAAATCTGCTTTTGAGTTTGTTCTATGTTGTTAGGGAGTACATTTCTATGAAATCTAGGTATTGGTGAATTCTGTTATTTGGATTATCATTGCCTGGATATTGAAATTGCTTGCTGCAATATTTCTCTGTTGTGCTTTAATAGATAAGAGATAATATGATTTGAGATAATGTTGGTCTGAGTATATATCTTTGATATAGTTTTTGGGAGCTTTCCATGGTAGTGCAATGTTGTTAACCTATCCATCCACTATTATTCACATTTCTCTAACCCTAATCTTCTCTTACCCTAAACCTCAAACCCTAAGTGAGCATAATTGTGTCAACAATCTGATAAGTTGACAAGGAACCAACCTACTCTAGAGGTTGGATCGAAAACCCCTATTTTGGTCCATCCAATGTTGAGTGTTGAGTTATAGCTATCGAGTGCAAGCCTAGACAGAAAATAGGAAGATAGACAGCCATAGTGTCGAGTGAAAACTTGGTGCAATTCAGTGCCCAACAATTTTTGGCATGCCCAGTGGGACAAGTTCACAAGGAACACGAAACCCATATAATAAGTATAGATATCTCAACCCGAAGGAATCAATATTTGGTGAATTATCTTGACCTTATAAGCGGAGAAAATAAAGTTCACCTAATGACTCCCTAGTCATTAGACCCAGAAAAATAATTATACCTGTAGACCAGTGGCCTTTCATGTATACCAGGTCTTTCAAGAGGAACAACCCTAATTCCTTATTTTATTGTGAGTTACCTCAAAGAGGGGCTGCTATTGCTAGAAGTTTGGATCAATATTTCCTTGAAGAAGAAGAGCTTCTAGAAGAAAACCCAATAGTTCCCCCAAGAAGACCTACAACTAGAAATATGGCACAAAATGTGGCTCCCAATCAACCATTACAGAAGTACCCCGACTGGAACACAACCGGTCCCCTTAGATTAGCCCAAATGGATGTTATTCCCTAAGATGTATCTAAGGCTATTCCCACTTATGATGGATCTGGGAAAACAACTTATGAGCACTATCAAGATATCTTGAATATGGCAGCAATCCACAACATAAAAGAAGAAAATATTATTGTCAGAATTCTAGCCCTGTCCTTCAGAGGAAAGATATTACATTGGTTTAGAACTCTGGAAGACAATTCTATTACTTCATGGCAAGCATTGGTTGAGCCATTCATAGAGGAATTTAATGAATCTATTGATCCTTTTTCTCTACTTAATCAGTTTACATCTATGCAAAAAACTCAGCAAGAGACTATCTCGGATTTCAATTTGAGATTTAGCAGAACATGGAAAAGAATTCCCCCAACAGCTAGACCAGCTACATGTTTAGCCTATATGTATTATATCCGAGCTCTTGGATCAGATCTTGGGTTGTAGACACAACAATCAGGAGTAGAAACCTTCCCCCAAGTTTACAATGTAGTAGTTCATGCTGAGAACACCCTGATCAATGTTGGAAGACTTCCTCCCAAAACTATGTTACCGTATAACACATAAACCACTAGCAGTCAAAGTCTAGCAGCCAATCCATATTTCATAGATCCACTTTCTTTATCATCCCTAGCTCCAAATATGAATGCAATCCCTCAACCAAGGTCAACACCTTCGGTAGCCCCTTTTCCTCCCCTTCCTTCTCAACCATCTCAGGAGCTTTCTGCTATCCTTGATATACAAAATACCTTGAAAACCCTGAGTAACAGAATGAATTCAATGGAAAAAAGAGATCAAGAAAGGTCACAACAGAGGAGGTTCCCATATGTAAACAAATATCAGAGACCTGGTCCTAGTAATAGTACTGGGGTTAGGGTGAATGCAACATATGAGGAGCCAGAATGCTCTTCAGATACTACTCTTGCAAATGTTTGGTGCTTAGTATGCAATGATCCCCATGACTCACAGTCTTGTGTGATGTATCAACACCATGTTCAACAAGCTATGGATCAAGCTGAGAGGAATCAAAAGGGAAGAGTCAATATGTTATGGCACCCGGATCAGATCATGGCTGGAAAAGAGTTGGATGAAGAAAGTCCAATAGTTGTTATGACAAGGTCTGGAAAGAAAGCTTTGCAAGTGGATCCACAAAAAATGGGGCATTTCCAAGTCCCTTCTCAGAAGAAAGTTGACTCCCCTCTTCAAGGTAGTGACACTTTCCCTATTCCCCAAGCTAAGGGAAAAGAGAAGATAAATACTCTTCCAAAGAGACCAGAACGGGAAACAGAGGGAGACCGAATGAGATCTAAAGGTGAAGATCAAGAAAGGCTCAGGTTCCCCTCTATTACTAAAATACAAAGGTTAGAAGCCACCCAAAAATATAAAAGAAGATATGGTGAGCTAGAAAGAGGGCTGGAAAAACTCTCTTTGACTAAATTTGAGTACAACATTGTTGAAGAAATGAAGAGAATCCCCTCAAAAGCTAGCCTATATGACACTCTGTTCATTCTGGGTCAGATTGACTTGCTTAAAGCTTCCCTCAACAAAAATCCATAGAATAGGTTGGCCACCACAATCCTTAGTATGCCATCAGAAAAGAAAGAAATGACACCTATTGTGCTAAATAATAAGCCTCCTCCTTTCTATATATCCCTAAGAATGGAAGGTTGGGTAGTCCAAAATTGTATGATTGACTCAGGAGCATCAACTACAGTAATGCCTAAAGTGGTCTGTGAAGAGATGGGTATGGAGTATACCCGATCTTGTCCTGGAGTGTTACAACTAGATGGGACACCTGTTAAGATAGTTGGAGTTATTAAATATGTACTGATGAGGTTGCACAGAGCCCCTGAGGTGATAGTGGTGCAAGAAATAGTTGTGGTGGACTTAGAACCCTATTTTGGATTATGCCTCTCAAGAGAGTTTACTGCAAAGCTAGGAGGATGTATGTATATGGACTATTCTAGCATGATAATCCCTTTCAAAGGAAAAAGGATAAGGATAACACCTGAGAAACCAGTGGCTTATCATATTGAGAAGATTGAAGAAGATATGTGCAATCTTAATCCTTTGGAGGAATTTGAGCTAGTAGAAAACATTGAGGAGTTAGACATTGAAGATGAGTTGCCTTTCAGAGAATATTATAGTCAATTTGGAACTGGTATGGGTACATATAGCATCACAACTGAATCAGAAAAGAAACTCCCTACTATATCTAATCAATCCCTAAGAGACAAAGAAACATGGGTTATGCACTTTGATGGTGCCAAATGCAGAAATGGTGCAGGAGCTGGTGTAGTCCTACAATCACAATCAGAAGGGATAAAGAATTTTGCTTACAGAATGACATGGTCATGTACCAACAATGTTGCAGAATATGAGGCCCTGTGTCTTGGATTAATACAAGCAGAGAGTATGGGTATCAAGATTCTGAACATATATGGTGATTCTGAGTTGATAGTTCACCAAGTAAGGAATAGGTGCAGTAGTAAGCACCATTACTTAAAAGCTTACAGAAATAGGGTATGGGACCTTATGGAATCATTTGATGCCCTAAATTTAAGCTTTGTACCCAGAGAAAAGAATACCCTGGCTGATTCATTAGAAACAAAGGGAGCCAACTTCAACCCTTCTGTAGACTTTGGAACCAAGAAGACCAAGGGAATTAAAATGATTTTCAGGCTTGTAGTACCAGACAAGCAGATTTTTTAGCAGGTTTTTGAAAGTGATGAACAAATTCTTGACTTTTTGGTAAGGGAGGCATGTCTCTCAATGGTCCAAGAGGAGAACTTGGAAGAAATAGATCAACAAGACATTATCCAACTAAGAAACAATCATATCCCAAGAGGGTTGGTCACCCTTGAAAGTTTGTTCGATAATGAGGATAGAAAGAAGGTCAAAGCCATGAAGGTCAGTGAAAGGATCTATAAAGAAGTAGAGGTCAGAATAGAAAAGAAGCTTAATGTTGGAATCCAATGTTCACCTGAGGAAGTAGAAGATATTAAAGCTTTATGCTTGAGGTACCAAGACATTGTGGCTTGGTCATATGAGGACCTCAAGGTGTATGACAAAAGGATTATCCAACATACTATTGAGTTAGAGCCTGATGCAAAACCATTTCGATAGAAACAGAGGCCTATCAATCCAAGGATAGAGGCCATTATGAGAGAAGAAATTTTAAATCTGTTAAAGGCTAAGATAATATATCCAATAAAACAGTCCACTTGGGTAGCCAATTTGGTACCCGTAAGAAAGAAGAATGGGGATATACGCTTATGTGTGGATTTTAGAAATCTGAATCAAGCATCCCTCAAAGATCACTACCCCCTCCCATAGATTGATCAGATCTTACAGGTAGTGGCAGGAGTAGAGAGATTCTCACTACTAGATGGTTACTCTGGATACAACCAAATTTGGGTAAAGGATGAGGATCAGTACAAAACAACATTTACCACAAAATGGGGTACATTTGCCTACCAGAGAATACCTTTTGGACTGTCCAATGCAGGAGCTACATTCTAGAGAGCCATGGATTATGCCTTTGGAACACTTATTAACAAAGTTATTCTGATTTACCTAGATGACATGACTATGTTTTCTCATGATAAAAAGGACCATCTGTCTCATTTGGAACAAGTTTTTCAGAAGTGTAGAGAATTTGGCATTTCACTCAATCCTAAGAAGTCATTCTTTGTAGTTCATGAGGGAAAACTATTGGGTCATGTGGTCTCAAAGGAAGGTATGGCCATAGATCCAGATAGGATTAGAGCAATTCTTGCTCTTCCCTTGCCTACGAATAAGAAGACTTTGCAGTCTTTCCTAGGCCAAATCAACTTTGTCAAAAAATTCATTTCTGATTTTGCATAGAAGGTGAGGCCTATATCTGAACTACTCAAGAAAAAGGTTGAGTTCAAGTGGACTGAGGCTAGGAAAGAAGCTTTTGAGGTCATCAAGTAGTCCATTGCAACAACTCCAATTTTGGTGAACCCAGATTTTAGTAAATATTTTATTCTTTATGCATATGGAGCGGAAGAGAGTTATGCCTCAGTACTTACCCAGAAATATGATCAAGGGGATGAACACCTTATGTTCTTTTGGAGCCAGACATTGCATGATTATCAGGTCAAATATAACTTCATTGAAAGACAAGTGTTTGTTGTGATGAAGTCACTGAAGAAGTTCAGGCAATATCTAGTACAGAGCAAAACCCTGGTGTATGTGGTTCATCCAGATGTAAGGAGTTTTATCTTACAAGGTGACCTAGGTGATAAAAGAGTTGGTTGGATTACTAAGATCCAAGAATATGATGTAGAAATACATCCCACCAAGCTAGTAAGAGGTAGGGCTTTGTGCCAAGGATTGATAGAAGCTTCAGCATTGGCCGAAGTGATAGCTTGTCAGACAATAGAAGAAGATCAAGTGGAGATAGTACACACTATTGATTCTGATTGGATTGATCAGATGATTAGGTATTTCCAAACTGGAGTATGCCCACCTGACCTGAATGCATCTCAAAGAAGGAGATACAAACTTCATGCTTTAAAATATGTATTGCTACCTGAAGGGTTGTTCAAAAGAAACTTGGATGGAATTCTCCTAAAATGTTTGAAATATGACCAACAAAAAAGAGTCATGGAAGAATTTCATGGAGGATCAGTCGGTGGTCATAGCTCAGGCAGGGTTACAACTTTGAAGATAATAAGAGTAGGCTATTATTGGCCTACTGTGTTCACTGATGCTTTTAAAATTACCCGGGCTTGTGACAAATGTCAGAGGTATGTTGGAAGAACAAGAAATGCTTCATCTCCCCTAAGGCCTATACAGGTTGAGGAGCCTTTTCAACAATGGGGACTAGATTTCATAGGGGTTATTAACCCTAATTCTTTAGCAGAGCATAAGTTTATCTTGAATGCTACAGATTATCTTACCATATGGGTAGAAGCCATCCCCACTAAGAGGGCAGACCAGGAGGTTGTGATCAATTTTATGGAAAATTTGATTTCCAGGTTTGGAGTCCTAGAAGCCTTGGTGAGTGACAATGGCCCTGCTTTCATAGGAGCCAAGTACATTGAGTTTTCCAGCAAGTATGGCATCACTCTTAAAAATACTTCAAATTATTACCCACAAGGTAATGGGCTTGCAGAGTCTACCAATAAGAACCTATTAAGGATTTTGAAGAAATCTCTTGAAGGTAATAAAAGAAGTTGGCACCTATTGCTGGACCAAGCTCTATGGGCAGACATGATTACTATTAAAAATTCCATTAAGACTTCTCCTTATGCACTGGTATATGGCAAGGAGGTAGTATTGCCAATCCATTTGGAGATTCCAACACTTAAGCTTGTCAGTACAGAAGAAGAATCAGAGGAAGATCCTGTGAAAACTAGGTTAACACACTTGCTACAGTTGGAAGAGAGCAGAGCTCAGGCATATGATAGTTTCCAAAAGCATTCATCAGACATTAAAGCATGGTTTGATAAGAAAGCTAGGTTCAAAAAATTCCAAGTTGGGGATTCAGTTCTCAGATGGAATGTTGATAGAGCAAAACCAGGCAAGCATGAAAAGTTTGATTCTTTTTGGGATGGTCCTTTCAGAATAGTGGAAGCTAAGGAGTCCAATGTATTTCAGCTAGAAGGTCCTGAAGGAAACATACAACCCATTCCAGTAAATGGTTTTCACCTCAAGCTCTACTATGTGTAAGTAGTGAGCTCATTGTAACATATGTATATACATTGTATAATTATTTCCCCTCCTTTCTACACTTTGTATTTGGAATTATTTTCTGCACTTTGTAATTGAGGTTCTTCAAAAAGTTTTTTTTTTAAAAAAGAGAAAAAATTGCAAAAAATGACTAAGTATGGATCAAGTGCATAGAAATATTCCATTCCACACACAGTGTTGTGTAAGACTCTCCGAAATGGTGTTCCACTCTCAAATCTGCATCGAAATACTCTAGATTTCTGTAGAGTGGTCTACCAGTTTCTATCCCACATAAAGAAGGACAAAGATGATGCCAATCCAGGAACATCTCAAAGCTAAAGATAGTCAAAGTGGAACCAAGGTAGAGTGTTGTGCATGCAAGCTTTAAGTACCAAGCAGACTCGAAAGGCTCTTAAGCCACCAGAGTGGAATCAAGCCGAAGCCAAACAACAAGTTCAAGTTTGACACGTGGAGGCTAGAGAACGTTCCCACATTCAATTCTAACGAACTCATGCCAGGATTAAAGAGTAGCCGAAGGGATGTGATGAGCTGGCAGCACAATTTGAAAATCTGACCAATGAGAAGATAGGATGCCACCTTCGAGCCACCGAAGTGAATGATGGAAAGGATCGTAAAGTGTGCTAGCATAAATATCATGCAATAGCTGCATTAATGGTGGAAGATACGCATGCTCTAGAAGATAAAAGTAACGTAGGCATACGAGAGGCTCATTTGGAAACCATGAAGCTGTTAGGGGATGAAGCAACATTCTGAATATTTTCCTACTAAATTACGGTGCACAAGGGCATACTGCTACCAAGATGGCTCCTAAGAAATCACCCACCGAGACCGTAGAAGATGTTCTGGAGTTTGAAACTCTGGACAACAAGGCGGTGGTGCCATACCTTGATAAAGATGAGGTCGTAGCGGACACAAAAATGACCATCACGGAAAGGACGAGACTAAGAAGGAGCATGAATGACAGATACAAGAAGAGGGTTGCTTTATCAGTAGAAGGTAGATGCTCCATCCTTTCTTATCTCTCCTTTTATATTTGTGATTTTGTTCACCCATGTCCTGAGTTAATAGCTGCGATAGTAAAATTTTATGACCCATTGGCTAAAGCAGTAAAGACCCATGAGGGCGAAACCCTTTTTAGCATCACTACCTCTTTCTATCATAGACTCTTTGCCTTAGAGTCCAACCCACCAGTAGCACCTAAACCCTTTAGGATTGTTGAACAAACTGGGTTTTATACCATAGAGAAGTGAGCTAATGACGGTGAGTCATTTAAGAATTGGGTTTATAAGCAACTTAATACCAAATCCCAAGAAAAATTTCCTGAAGTCCCCATATCCATTGACAAATTCACAAACCCCATCCTGTTCTCTATGTTGGCTTGCATGGAGGGTTTGGACTCTGATAGAATGGTTCATGGTTGGAAAATCATCATTGCATACTGTATCTCTAATGAGAGAATGTATGAAAAGGATGCGGGAAAGAAAGGGACAAGAGTGATTTATTTTGACTGGCCAAATTTTCTCACCCAAAGAATACATGAGCAGCTAGTAAGCATGAAGAGGGGCACTTGTTGCTCCTAGTTTTAGGCATTGCTCAAATCTGGTATGGATGTTCTATGCTACTATTAAAGATAGAATGTCATGGATTCCATTCAAGGATAAGACCGATAAAGAAGAACCTGTGCTGGTGTATTATTGGACAAGTCACTTAAGAAGCAGTGAGTCTTACTATAGATTCAATTTGGAATTTCTTGGACCAGCCCTCAAAATAATGTATGATAAGTTCCCAAGATTGCCACCCTTGGCCAAGGAGATTCTGAGGACTAAGGATGCAGAAGAAGGAGACTGGTATTTTTTAACTAAAGGTACAGTAATCAAACAATATGGTTTCATGGGTAAACCTTTCCTTTTGCCCCACTTTGTCACAGAGAGACTTTTTGCCTTGGAATATTTGAGGTAGGTAGAGTACATTGATGCGAACTATGGTTTGGGGAGGAAAAGGAAGTCTTTGCTTACCCACCGCACTTTGAGTGACATTACCATCACCAAGAAGGGGAGAGTCAGCAAATTGACCGATACCTCAATAGGTTAGGTCTATTTTATATTCCTCAGAGATGGAGTTATGACCCGGATGACATTTTCACTACAAGAAACAAAACCCTAAATGGAGATAAGGCCTACAAGTTTGAGAAAAATCCCAGGGCTCATTTTGAACAGGGAAGAAATAATGATGAGACTACTCTTTTAGAGTGGAATGTCACAAATATGGATCAGTTACCACCATGGTTGGATTTTTATGAGCAGATTGAAGATTTTGATCCTGACCATAAGCCTAGTCATCAGATTACTAAGGATATGATTAGTAAGGTCAAAGCAGAATCGACAAAGAAAAAGGATCCCTCCTCCAAGACCAAGTCTGCAAAGAAAAAAGAACCTCTACCTAAGAAATAAATTACAGAGGAAGGAGAAGAAGAGGAGTATAAAGGGCCATGGGATGAAGCAAAGATTATGGATTGGTGGCGTATGAGAGTTGAAATTGGAAAACTGAATCTAAATTTGGAATGAAGATTGATAAGGAGTTTTCAAGAAGATATAATAAGAATATTGATACTTGGAGACTAAAGGATGTCAGACATATAGTATTGATGGTTGAAAAACCCCAAGGCGGTTCTGAATCCCTCCAGCCTCCTAAAGATCAAGAAGCTCCTTTGAAGGTAGCTGAGGTGCTGAAAACCTTTAATCCTACTTCTGAGTAGGTGGAGAAATTTCCTAAGGGGGCTAGGTTGATGAGCAAAATGTAGTATTCTAAAGAAAAGGTTGTCAATACCCCTATTATTGAAACAATATCCAGACCTAGACATCTAGCTTTGGGGGGATAGCCTCCAGACACAGATGTTAATTGGAGGAAAAAGGATGAAAGTTTTAGGTTTAGACCACTTTCTTTTGCTCCTGCAACATCTGTTGAGACACGTCCCATTGTTGAGCAATCACGACATTTTGGAGTAGTGCAAGAAGATGTATTGGAAGAAGATTCCAAAGATGAAATGGCTGCTTTCCAATTAGTTCATAGGAGGACTAAGAGATCCCTAGAAAGAGAGGAGAGAGAAATTTTGAAGAAACAAAAAATGGACATGGAGGAAATTGTTGAAGAGGTAGCTGATTTGGCCATAGAAGAATTGATTGATCAAGAGCAACAACTAGAAAAAGAAGTTGAATGAGAACACCCTACTTCTATAGGTGAAGGTATGGCTTCTAATCCCTCTTCTCCTCTTCATCTCCAAGAATCCCCAAAGGAACCTCCCTCCCTTTCTAATCAATAAAATGTGGTAAATGTACCTCCTCCCTCTCACAGTCCACCCCATGTCTCATCAATAGCTATGGAGGTACAGGTCAGTTCTATTTTGTCACAACCACCTCAAACCCCACCTTCCACTTCTGAGGTATCCACTTCATCATCCACCATTGTTCCACCTCCATATTTTTCATCACCACCATCAATGGGACACTGCATTCCAAGTTCATCCACCCATTCCACTGTCGGTCATGTATCTATTTCTTTAAATTTACCTGTATCAACAACAATGGTAGTTACAGAGTCCACTATCATGACAGAGACTATTGTAAATATATCTTCACCCCCACCAATGACAAGTCAGTCTGCCCTTATGTTTTTGATGTCCTCATATCTATTGGCTATGGGTTTTTTAAAACTTGTTACTACACCAAAAGAGTAGGCATCCACTCAGAGCATAAAGGATTACTGGGTAGAGAAAATTTCCAAGCCTTCCAGCAAGATGGTTGTGAGAATAAAAAGTATGTATGTTGACCCTATTACTAGACAGAGGGTATCAAGATCTATGATTCCGCTAGTAAGTAAACCTGAGAATGAAATGACTACTCAAGATTATCGAGCAAAGGAGGTCACAGAAGATATTGACAAGCTCCCTACTAAATACGAGTTGGTGATAGCCAGGGCCCACTTAGATACCTTCTATGTGAAAAATGATATGGCCAATGAGAAGGTGGATAAGCTAGAAAAACAAGTTGAAAAGCTTAAAAAGAGCCTTAATGATCAAAAGGAGATAGAAAAAGCTCTGAAGAAAGAGGTTAAGGGTTGGAAAGAAAAATTTCAAAAGGCCAATAAGTTGAAGGATCAGTTAGAAGAACAAAAGAAGTTGAATGAAGAGTAGGCAAAAGAAATTCAGAACCTAAAGCATCAACTTCATATTGAGAAGGCTAAGTCCTCAGGATTTTCTAAGGATGATTTGAAAAATATTAAGAAGGAATTGCTTTCTGAGGTTCAATAAAAGTGTTCAAGACTTCAACTTATAATTGATTATCTTGAAGATGCCAATCGACTGCTCTCCACCATTCAGAAATATTTGGATCAAATCATCGGAGAGTTACAACCCATGGTGATTTCGATAGAACAAATGTACATACTGGTTGGTAGTAGACTCAGTGATGTTTCTAAACCAATTCCTAATAAGGAATGGAATCTGGCCAAAGGTTCTACCAAAGTAGTGGTTAAAAAGCATAGGTCAATTCAAAGGGCATGGCTACTAGTTGACGAGATGGACATGGGGATTAAGGATATTATTGAAATAAATGAGGAAATGATTCAGGTTGGTTTCAAAGGACTCTGGAAGGAGGATCATAGCTTGTTATCTGTGGAGGAAGTCTAGCAAAGCATCAATGAAAATTTATAGGATGAAGCTGGAATTGATTCATTGGAAGAGCCACTATCTCAAGAACAAGCTACCAAACTGATCATGGATTGTACCCATTTGAAATATCTCATGGAAGACTTGGTGACTAGAGGGAACACTTCTAACTATGAGGATGTTGGAGAACTACAATATGTTTATAAGCAGCTTAAATAAACCTCAAATCCCTTTGAAGAAGCCTGGAAACAGGCTCTACAGTCTTTGGAATCAATGATTCAGTTGTTTGGAGATACCTCTGGTGAGGGAAATCAGAAAGTACCTACTCCTAAAGAAGAAGAAGCAGAGGAAGATACTCAAGAAGAAGGAGAACAATATGGAACAACTACAGGCCCAGAAGGGGCTCACACTTAAGTCATTTTTGTTTGTACATATAGATAAGTTTTGTATTTTTGTTTTTATGCTGACAATTTTTCAAAAATAAGCAATAAAGGCATGAAGCCCACAGAGCAACATTTTTTGTGTGAAGGTATAATTGGTTCAATAAAGCTTTATAAAGGGGGTAGATTTATGTACAGTTCTCAATACAATAACAATAACCAGTATTTGTGAATCAGTTCTAAGTATTTTTGGCATCACTTCGATTTGAATCTCTACTCTCTCAGCAAATTGATAAAAATTTCATAGATTAGTGTTTGTGTGGAAGTTATTTTGTAAAATATATATTTTTTGGAGAAGTGTATTTGACTCCTAATTCCCAATGGGTAAGACTCTGAGTTCGATTTTCTATGCAAGCAAATCCACCCGAGAGGCGCCAGAATGTAGGCCCAAAATGGCCACATACTTATTAAAATTTTGTATAATTTTGCCTAAGTAATGGAATCATCATTTCACATACCTTACAGTGCATTTTGAAATGAATCTGGGATAGAAGATATGAACCTGCCTAATAGTTAGTGAATTTTTCACACTTGAAGCAATTTCGAGCAATTTATTTTCGGTTTTGAAATGGTGGCGAGTCTCAAATCCATAAAATTTTCAAGGACATGATGACATCAGTAGCAAAGAAGTGTGGATTAGTGGAATGAAGTGTTTCCTTTCTGGAATGAAGACAAAGCAATACAATGGAATGATGAAAGTATGAATTCACAAAAAATGGTTATATGACACATCCAAACCCATAATGGTAACATGGTAGGGTGTTTTATCATGAAGTTTATCTAGAATGGAGGAGTGACCTCACACCATGGCTGGCTTGGATTGGTGATTACATGCATGTGCACTTGTTCTACCCGAAATGGAATCCACAAAAGCAATAGGAAAAGGATGATGTCATCAAAATTCTAATGCGGATTGAAGAAGATGATGCAAAATATGATGTATTATGAATAAATAAGAGCAGATTCAATGTTTAGATATCAAATATCCATATTGGATATTTCGTAGCTTTTGATGTAGAAATATGATGTCATCAAAATTTTAAAGCGGGATGGCACTTGATTCTCCTTGCCATTTTGATAAAGCTTATGTTAGATTGGATTTGAATCATACAATGAGGAGAATAAATGGTGGAGGTTATGTCTATGAATCTTGGATTTTTAAGGGACATTTTTACACTAATATTATAATAGTTAGTTAGAATATGAAGCGTCAAAGGTTTTCCAAAATATCGAACTAGAGGCGATTACAGATCGATGGTGGCAAATCACTCCCAATAAGAATCGACAGAAAGGCATGATATCCAACAACTGTAACTCTACTTTCATTGAGTGACCAATAAGTTGCAGAGGCCTCGAGATGCCATGGAAGACCTTCTTTTGGAGGATTTCCTGGAGGATGAACCAGTGAGCTGACGCCAACTAGATCTTTCTATTGTGCTGTCAAAACAAGATCATTGTAATTCTTCTTGATTATTTTAATTTTGTAAAACTATAAGTAGAGGTCGAACCCTCATTTCTAAGGGTTAGCTCTAGTGTGTTTACCTATGCTATTATAAATATTCCTAAAAATCTAATGGAAGGAGAATTACATTGATCTTCACCTCAAATTTGTGTTCTCATGCTTGATACCAGAGGTTCAGATTATTTAGTTTTATTTATATAAATGCTTTAATGGTTAGTTTGTGCCTAATTAATGGATTACTAGCTGTTACATTAACTAAAATCTACTTCTGAGTTTGTTCTATGTTGTTAGGGAGTACATTTTTATGAAATCTAGGTATTATTGAATTCTGTTATTTGGATTATTATTGCCTGGATATTGAAATTGCTTGCTGTAATATTTCTTTGTTGTGTTTTAATAGATAAAAGATAATCTAATTTGAGATAATGTTGGTTTGAGTATATATCTTTGATATAGTTTTAGGATCTTTCCATGGTAGTGCAATGTTTTTAACCTATCCATCCACTATTATTCATATTTATCTAACCCTAATATTCTCTTACCCTAAACCTCAAACCCTAAGTGAGCATAATTGTGTAAACAATATGATAACTTGACAAGGACCCAACCTACTCTTGAGGTTGGATTGAAAATCCCTGTTTTGGTCCATCCAATGTTGAGTGTTGAGTTGTATCTAACGGGTGTAATCTTGGACAAAAAATAGGAAGATAGATAGTCACAGTTTTGAGTGAAAACTTGGTGCAATTCAGTGCCCAACAAGAATATTAAGGTATTGAGGATATGTTCATTCAAGAATATAATGAGATTATTTGAAGGTTCTAGAGTGTGTAACAACCCACCAAAAAAACTCAAGAGAGAGATAATTAGTTTTGTATCACAAGTAAGGTTCATAAAGAAGTACCAGTGTTTCTCAATATTGTAAGGCACAACCATATTTTGAGTTTATTGTCAATGCAGATGACACTCAAGAGGATATGAGTGGCCAAAATTCCATAATTCTTGGGTTCACTTTTCTAAATATCACCATTTAGAAAATATGCCAATAGTGGTCCCCCTAGTTTTCCTATACCCTCGTCGGTATAGGAAAACTTGACCATGACATTGGGATTATCCTTTAAGGCCCATAACACTTAAAGGGAGACACCATTTCCCTAACCCTACATAAGTCTACCTATATAAGATTATTTTTTGTAATGCCTTAGTGCTTAGTTACCACACCTCTATGGGTTAACTAAGGCCATTACCATTCACCTGGTAATGAAAATAGTCACCCAAAACTCACCATTTAATGTTCCACTACTATACTATCTTATGATTGACTCCAAAATACTCATAGCTTTGGAAATCCTGAGCCTCATTATTCAAGGTATATCAATCACAATTATCCAGTTATTGCATCACCACAACTCCTTTTAGATTTGTGAATACCTATTTATTGCATCACCACAACTCCTTTTAGATTTGTGAATATCTATTTATTGCATCACCACAACTCCTCCTAAGATTCACATATACCTGATTATTGCATCACCATAACTCCTCCAAGGATTGGGTTACCTTATTGACTCTAGGGTTCTAATATAGCTCTAGATTCATGCCCAAAAATCCCCACAAAACCCAAGAGTATAAACAAAACAAATAATATCTCTCCAACAAAGTGCTACATCATTGCATACTTAAATTTAACATATTACTAAAAATAATATCATAATTATTTATCTAAACATAATTACTAACATAAAGAACATAATATTAAAAGAATAAAATACCATTAGATGAATTATAATCTATAACCATGAATTAAAAGCTAATACATTTTTCCATTTGCTCATAAAAAATGCATTCCATTATTTTTATAAGGAAAAACCTTAATATTTCATTGTTTGGACAACTCATATAAATCAATATTAATAACCAATTATTACATAACGTGAATTCCATTTCATAATATCCTTTCCATTCCTAAATAAAATGGTAAAAATTCATCCAAATGGCCACTAGCTCAACCCTTTCCATGGACCTCTCCATAAAGGGAAATCTTCCATGAACTTGAGAGAAAACTTAGGGGTTAGGATCGCTCATGAATTTCTTATGCAATCCTAATATGCACCAAGCAATAAATCATGCAAGATGTAAATACATCTAAAAAAAACTATACAATGGTTTTAAGAGAATCCCATACTTCTCTTAATAATGGTTTTCTTATCTACACAAGTGTAACAACCAAAAACTACCAACCCATTTTTTTTTAAAAGAGCACTTACAAACAAAGGCTCACAAGGGAGATACCCTTAGTTTATTTGTCTCAGCATACAAGGCTTCACCACATTTGAGTTCCTATTCACTACAGATGACACTCAGTCAATAGAAGTGGGCAACTATCATATTTTTGGGGGTTCACTTTACTAAACTTGCACATTTAGAAGGATGCACAAAGTGGTCTGCCCACATTTCCAATAACCTCCATGGCATAGGAACATATGACCATGGCATAGGGATTATACTTTAAGACCTTCACACCTAAAGGGGGATGATTATTTCCTAACCTAACTCTAAATCCATCTAGGCATGTTGTGAAGAACACTCACTTATACTAAGAGGGGGGGTGAATAGTATAAGACCAACTTTTAATTTTCTTTATCAAACAATATTATCAAATATTATCAATGGCAATATCAATAACAGTAATCAAATCAATACATAAATCATCACACACAAGAGAGACACCAATTTAACATGGTTCACCCAATGTGTATTACTCCACAAATAAAATATTTCCACTAAATTTTCTCAACAAATATCTTGGGAATAAATTCCCTATTACAATTTTTATGGACCTCTATCCAAGGGAGACACCAATCCCCTATGCTCTAATTTGTGGATCTCTCTCCACAACTCTTTCCAATTTTCTCTAATTTTTGGATCTCTCTCCACAAGAGAACTCTTTCCCCTTTTATCTGATTTGTGTAACTTGATCGAGGAGAACTCTATCTCCTCAACTGTTTGTGGATCTCTCTCCACATAAGAACTCTATCTTCCTAGCTAGTTCACAGATCACTTTCCATAGGAGAACTCTTTTTCCTCAATCTAGTTCTATGGATACCACTCTATTCTATTTTGGTTTTGGGTATCTCTATCCATCTCCTTATGCTTAGGCTGGTGATATTCTAGAAGACTTCTACCCCCACTACTATAGCTTGTGGATATTTCTCCATAGGAGACCTCTGTCCCCACTACCCTAGCTATGGATCTCTATCCACTAAAGACTACTATACTCTTTACTCTGTCACCTCCAAAAATTGCTCTCAACTTTATCTCAAGTATACACTAAAATCTATCCCAAGTCTAGCACAAAATTTTCTCTAAATCTACACATAAATCTATACTAAATTCTATCCCCAAGCCTTAACAATAAAATCACCAATCAACTCTGCTTAGATCTATCCCAAGTCTTAAAAACAAATCTTGAACAAAACAACTTTGCTTAGATCTACCCCAAGCCTTAACACAAAGCTTAAACAAATCAACTCTGCTAAGATCTGCACCAAGCCTTAATACAAAGCTTGAACAAGTCAAATATACTTAGATCTACCCCAAGCATTGAAACAAAGCTTGAAAAAATAACCAATAAAATCTACTTAGATTTACCCTCAAGTCTTCACCAAGACTTGCTCAAATCTACCTACAAGTCTTCACCAATACTTGCTCAAATCTACCTTCAAGTCTTTACCAAGACTTGCTCAAATCTACCTCAAATCTACCTTCAAGTCTTCACCAAGACTTGCTCAAATCTACCTTAAAGTCTTCATCAAGACTTTCTCAATTATTTTCTCAAGCTTTCACAAAGACTTGCTCAAATATACCTCAAATATACCTTCAAATATTCACCAAGACTTGCTCAAATTTACCTCAACACATACTCAAAATAACTCATAAGATATCCCTAATCAATCTTAAATATTGCACACAATGCTATCAAATACTTTGTCTAATCTTCAAATTAATTTCTTTAACTTGAATTAGTTTAGACATATTCTATGAGAATTTGTTTAACCTATGAAACATATAGAGAATAATATGCACTTGCAAATAGCTCAATATGTTCTACTCAATCATTAAGTCTGTCACTTTCACAAATCGGATTTCTAATGTTTGCACATTCACTTTAAATATCACTCAAGACCAATGCTCAAAACTTCACACACACATTCAACCAATGAAGCATAAATGTCTCACAAACCCTAAACAATTTTTCTTCCAACTTCTTTCAACAAGAGCACAAAATAGGTCTCAACACTCAATTCAAATATTTCCAACAATGCTTATTAAAAAAACCTTTTCACTCCACCTTATGGTTCAAAAATATTCATTCAACCAAACACTTTAAATAAAGGATGATATGTCCATACCTTTTTGCTTAGTATTATGGAGATATGTCTTCAAAAAATTGTCTCACACATAATACTTTTTAAAAATATAAAGGGTTAGCACAACACTACTTTATGAGTTAGCAACCCTTCAATATGTGTCCCTAATTAAATTCCAAACCACTCTCTTGATTTCTCAAATTATAGCATCAAATCATATAATAAAACCCTTCAAAATATTTTAGCAAAAATACAAACAATCAAAGTACCTCATACACCTTTTAACTCCCTCTTAACTTCTAAACACATTCATAACAAATTTAACAAGGATTCTTATCACTCCAATATTTCACCTTTCAATCTAATTCATTATAACTTCCTTCAAAAATTAAATGCATGAAATAATAAAAAAATAATTTCCTTATATCTCCCAAGGCCAAAAACACTTACAATAAACAATTAAACCACATGCGCCTATCCACAAACTTATAAATTATCAAAAACAATTTGCACTTACCAAATTGATGTCGCAAGGATTTGAACATAATGCCTACCACCTACCAGTACACTAGCTTCCCTTGGTCTACCGCTAGGCCAACCAACCACATAAGGGCCTAATGCCATGATGTGCTATCTAACCATGCTCACCCTTCTTACCCACAAAAGAAAAAGGTTTCCATCAGGTTTTGAACATAGGACCTACCATCTGCCTATGCATTAGCGTGCTATGGTCTGCCACTAAACCAACTGTCCACACAAGGACCAATTACCACCATGTGCTATCTAACCACTGCTCACCCTTCTCACTCACAAAACAAACTAAAAACTACCATTGGGAATAAAAGGTGGGATCTTCCATCCACTAGCATCTTAACGATGCCAGGCCTACCGCTAGGCCAACCGCATGGTTGGTGATAGGGGCATACACCTTTGTCCTTTTATTTGTCCAAATTTTTTTCTTTGTTTTTAATATTAAAAACCTTATTCCACCTTGCTCACAAAAATCTCATCAATAATTAAATTAAACATTCACAACATGCATTTGAGAGACTTAATTTTGGCCTCCAAAATTTATCATATAAATACCATTTTTCTTCCATGCTCGAATGTCGATAGAATTTAATAATTTAAAATTCTTGGCACCAAACCCACTTAAAGTTATAAAATATTATAATATAAATGTTATAATTATTTTATAATTAGCTTTAGGCTTTCTCTGAACAACTTTAATATTATAATAATAAATATTATAATACTATTTCCTTTGGACCTAGGTATTTCCTTCCTTAACCTTAGGCTTTCTCTTGAAAACTTTAATATTATAATAATAAATATTATAATATTATTTCCTTTAGGCCTAGGTATTTCCTTCCTTAACCTTAGAATTTATCTTAACAATATCATAATATTATTTTCTTTGGGCCTAGGTATTTCCTTACTTCGGGGTAATTAGACAATATTTTTACCAACCATGTGGAGCTTTAAACCAAATATCTTAGGCTTAAAATATAAATATTTTAACCCTATTTTTATCAATTCCCTTGCACTAATATGAACTGACTTTTGACATCAATGATAACATAATTACTCAAAATTTCCAAAAATATCCCCCTTTGTCATATATGGCTACCCTTTTCTAAAACTTCCTTTTTCAAACCATTTGACTCCAAATATACTCTCCCTGAGAAACTGCTCCCCCTAACTGAATTCTCTCCCCCTTACTCAAATTTCTCCCCCTTTGAAATCAATGAAAAATGGACTCCTTTAGGGCTAAAGATAAGACTCTTATCTCAACCCATCCCCACCTCCTCTCCTTGAGGTGATTAATTTTGGGGTAGAAGTAAAACTACTCCTAGCATACAAGTTATTTTCCTTTGTCAACCTTCTTTCTCAACATGCCCTCTTGATCCTTTTGAGTGTCCATGTTTCTGCTTGTCTTTGTATACTTTGTTCTACACCACTTGGCCTTATGTCAAACATTATTACACTTGTAACACTTAATGTTGTAGTTTATATAAGGTGTAAATATCTTGTAGTTCCTCCTAGTGAAGCCATAATCCTTTTTGTTATGAACCCTGCATTGAATTGCTTTATGCCCAAATAAATTACAAGAGTAGCAATACCCTTGAAAGAGATGTCCATATTTGAAAATTTTCTTGGTAACACCATAATCCTTTCCATGAATCCTACAATGCATAGCCTTGTGACCAAATTTGTTACATGAAAAGAAACTCCTTTGAATAAATCTTGCCTTGAACCCATTGGTTTTCTAGTTCTTTCTTCTTTGTGATGATCCTTGTTCCATTTGTTTCCTTCCTTGGTTAGGCTTCTATTCATATAAGTATCACTTTATCCTTCACTCTCTTCCTTTGAAACTTGTTCCTCTTGTGTACTTTAGCTTAACCCTTTTTCTTGTTTCCCTTGTTATTCTTCAAAATCAAGTCCTATTTTGATATATGAAGGTCTTTGTGCATTGATAATATTATCCAAGGTATTTAAACTTTTCCCATACCTATGTAGACTGTCTTTAGACTCTTTTAATTCCATCCTTAGTGAAGCTACCTCATGTTATAATATTTCACATTCTACGATTTTTTCTCTAACTTTTATTTGAATCTCCTTGTCTTAGCTATTGAGTTTGTCAAATATTGTATAAGCTTTTATTTTTCTTCATCACATTCTTGAACTTGAGACTTGAATTTTGAATTCTAATTTATAACCTTTTTCAATTCTTTGAGAGCAGCAATAAGTTCTGCTTCTAGATCTACTACACCTTCTTCTTCATTTTTTGAATCATTTTCTACTTCTTGGTCTTCAAGAATATCTTCATATTTTTCAGATTTATATTTAACGTTAGTACTTCCTTCCTATTATATTGCAAAACATAGAATATCTTCTTATTCACTATTTGAGGATCTTCCATTACTATCACTTGAAGCCTTGCTTCCCTTATCAACATAGAAACTCTTCTTGTAATTTATTTTCATGCTTTTTTTGACCATACATGTTTTTCTTTTCATACCTGGATTTTTCTGCTTTCTTTTTCTTATGATCCTCTTTCTCTTCACTGCTACTACTTGCATATTCTATACAATTAGATGCATAAGGACCAAAATTTCCACAATTGAGATATTTTATTATTTTCATACCTTTGTTCTTTCTTGAGTCTTTGTTTCTTTTGCCATAGTTAGCTTCTTCATCATTGGTTGATTCACTGCTTGATTTTGGTTTCTTATTCTTTGTATTCTTTGATGATTTGAAGGCTACCTCTTTCTTGGAGTTATGTTACTTTACTATTTTCATCTCATAAGCTGTGAGAATTCCATGTAGCTCATCCATAGTCAACTTATCAATATCCTTTATCTCTTCTAAAGCTGCAATTTTTCCATCATACCTTGTAGGAAGTGACCTTAAAACTTTTTGAGCAACATAATATTCTTCAATTTCAAATCCAAGTCCACACATGGTATTAAAAATCTCATCCACACGAAGTATGTAGCAATGTTTTCCTCTTCTTACATCTTCAAATCCTCAAATATTTTCTTGTGATTTTGTAGTTTTTCCATCTTGATATTTTTATTTCCCTCATAGGCTTGCTTCAGTTTCTTCCAAATTTCTTTTACTAATTTACAATGTATAAATTTCACAAATTTGGCTTCATGTAATCTACTTAGTATTGCATGCATAGCCTTGGAAGTATTCACATGTAAGATCTTATCATATTTATCTATGAGAGGATTAGCTGTAGGTGTGAAACCATCATCAACTACTTGCCATGTATCATACCCTTGTGACATCAAGTAAGTCATCATTCTTATACTCTAGAAATCATAATTGTTCCCATAAAACAATGGTTCCTTTTTTGATGAATATCTACTTTGAGATGCCATATGTGTTCCTACAATTTTTTCCTTGAAGCTATTAAACTCTTCCAAAGGAACCTGCTCTAATACCAATTTAAGAACACAGGCTTATACTGAGAGGGGGGTGAACAATATAAGACCAACTTTTACTTTTCTTTCTCAAACAATATTATCCAATATTATCAATGGCAATATCAATAGCAGTAATCAAAGCAATGCACAAATCATCACACACAAGAGAGACACCAATTTAACGTGGTTCACCCAATGTGGGCTACTCCACGGAGAAAATATTTCCACTAAATTTTCTCAACAAATCTCTTGGGAATCAATTCCCTATTACAATGTTTATGGACCTCTATCCAAAGGAGACACCAATCCCCTATGCTCTGATTTGTGGATCTCTCTCCATAGGAGAACTCTTTCCCCTTTTCTATGGTTCGTGGAACTTGATCCAGGAGAACTCTATCTCCTCAACTAGTTTGTGGATCTCTCTCCACAGAAGAACTCTATCTTCCCAGCTGGTTCACGGATCACTCTCCATAGGAGAACTCTTTCCCCTTGCTCTGGTTCTATGGACACCACTCCACTCTATTCTGGTTTTGTGGATCTCTATCCATAGGAGAACTCTTTCCCCTTCTACTCTAGCTGGTGATCTTCTAGAAGACTTCTACCCCCACTACTCTGGCTTGTGGATCTCTCTCCATAAGAGACCTCTATCCCCACTACCCTGGCTAATGGATCTCTATCCACTGGAGACTACTATCCTCTTTACTCTATCACCTCCAAAGCTTGCTCTCAACTCTATCTCAAATCTGCACCAAACTCTATCCCAAGTCTAGAACAAATATACTCCCAAGCCTTAACACAAATCTTGATCAAATCACCTCTACTTAGATCTGCCCCAAGCCTTAACACAAAGCTTGAAAAAATCCTTAACACAAAGCTTGAACAAATGAACTCTACTTAGATCTACCCCAAGCCTTAACACAAAGCTTGAACAAATCAATCCGCTTAGATCTACCCCAAGCCTTAACACAAAGCTTGAACAAATCACCAATCAACTCTTCTTAGATCTACTCTCAAGTCTTCACCAAGACTTCCTCAAATCTACCTTCAAGTCTTCACCAAGACTTGCTCAAATCTACCTTCAAGTCTTCAACCTACCACTCAAAGACTTGCTCAATATCTACCTTCAAGTTTCTTCAAGTATACATGCTCAAACCTCTCTAACACATGCTCAAAATAGCTCACAAGATATGCTCAATCAATATCAAATCTTGCACACAATGCTATCAAATACTTTGTCTAATATTCAAAGTAATTCCTTTAACTTGAAGTAGTTTAGACATATTCTATCTAGAATTCATTTAACCTCTGGAACATATAGAGAATAATATGCACTTGCAAATAGCTCAATATGTTCTACTCAATCATTAAGTCTATCACTTTCACAAATCTGATTTCTAATGTTTGCACATTCACTTTCAATATCACTCAAGACCAATGCTCAAAACTTCACACATACATTCAACCAATGAAGCATAATTGTCTCACAAACCCTAAACAAATGTTCTTCCAACTTCTTTCAACAAAGAGCACAAAATAGGTCTCAACACTTAATTCAAATATTTCCAACAATGCTTATCAAACAAACCTTTTCACTCCACCTTATGTTTCAGAAATATTCATTCAACCAAACACCTTAAATAAGGGATGATATGCCCATACCTTTTTGCTTGCTTTTATGGAGATATATCTTCAAAAATATGTCTCACACACAATATCTTTTGCAACTATAAAAGGTTAGCACAACACTTCTTTATGAGTTAGCAATCCTTCAATATGTGTGCCCAATTAAATTCCAAACCACTCTCTTGGTTTCTCAAATTATAGCATCAACTCATATAATCAAACCCTTCAAAATATTTAGCAAAAATACAAACAATCAAAATACCTCATACACCTTTTAACTCCCTCTTAACACATTCATAACAAAATCAACAAGGATTCTTATTACTCCAATAATTCACTTTCAAACTAATTCATTATAATTTCCTTCAAAAATTAAATGCATGAAATAATAATAAAAATAATTCCCTTATATCTCCCAAGGCCAACAACACTCACAATAATCAATTAAACCACATGCACCTACCCACAACCTTAGAAATTACCAAAATCAATTTGCGCTTACCAAAAATACTACCATAAGGATTCGAACACAATGCCTATCGCCTGCCAGTGCACTAGCTTCCCTTGGACTGTCACTAGGCCAACCGCCCACACAAGGACCTAATGCCATGATGTGCTATCTAACCATGCTCACCCTTCTTACCCATAAAACAAAAATGTTGTCATCAAGTTTCGAACATAGGACCTATCATCCACTAGCACCTTAGCATGCTATGGGCTACCACTAGACCAACCATCCACACAAGGACCAAATACCACCATGCACTATCTAACCACTACTCACCCTTCTCACTAACAAAACAAACAAACTGCTACCACTAGGAATCGAACATGAGATCTACCATCCGCTAACATCTTAACACTGCCAAGCCTACCGCTAGGCCAACCGCATGGTTGGTGATAGGGGCATACACCTTTGTCCTTTTATTCATCCATGTTTTCCTCTTTGTTTTTAAAATTAAAAACCTTCTTCCACCTTGCTCACGAAATTTACATCAACAATTTAATTAACCATTCACAACATGCATTCAAGAGACTTAATTTTGGCCTCCAAACTTTATCATATAAATACCAATTTTCCTCCATGCTTAGATGTTGACAAAATTTAATAATTTAAACTTTATTCTTGGTGCCAAACCCACTTAGGGTTATAAAATATTATAATATAAATATTATAATTATTTTATAATTAACCTTAGGCTTTCTCTTAACAACTTTAATATTATAATAATAAATATTATAATATTATTTCCTTTGGACCTAGGTATTTCCTTCCTTAACCTTAAGCTTTATCTTAACAACTTTAATATTATAATAATAAATATTATAATATTATTTCCTTTGGGCCTAGGTATTTCCTTCCTTCAGGGTATTTAGACAATATTTTGACCAACCATGTGGAGCTTTATACCAAATCTCTTAGGCTTAAAATATAAATATTTTAACCCTCTTTTTATCAATTCCCTTGCACTGAGATGAACTGACTTTTGACATCAATGACAACATAATTACTCAAAATTTCCAACAATCTCCCCCTTTGTCATTGATGGCAACCCTTTTCTAAAACTTCCTTTTTCAAACCATTTGACTCCAAATATGCTCCCCCTGAGAAACTGCTCCCCCTAACTGAATGCTCTCCCCTTACTCAAATATCTCCCCCTTTGACATCAATGGCAAAGGGACTCCTTTGGGGCTAAATATAAGACTCTTAGCTCAGCCCCCTCCCCACCTCCTCTCCTTGAGGTGATTAATTTTGGGGTGGGAGTAAAACTACTCCCAACATACAATGTTCCTTTCCTTTGTCAACCTTCTTTCTCAACATGCCCTTTTGATCCTTTTGAGTGTCCCTATTTTTGCTTGTCTCTGGAAACTTTGTTCTACACCACTTGGCCTTATGTCCAACATTATTACACTTGTAACACTTAATGTTGTAGTTCATAGAAGGTGCAAATATCTTGAAGTTCCTCCTGGTGAAGCCATACTCCTTTTTGTCATGAACCCTGCATTGAATTGCTTTATGCCCAAATCGATTACAAGAGTAGCAATACCCTTGAAAGAGATGTCCATATTTGAAGTTCCTCTTGGTAACACCATACTCCTTTCCATGTGTCCTGCAATGCATAGCCCTGTGACCAAATCTGTTACATGAAAAGCAACGTCCTTTGAAGAAATCTTGCCTTGAACCCATTGGTCTCCTAGTTCTTTCTTCTCTGTGATGATCCATGTTCCTTTTGTTTCCTTCCTTGGTGAGGCTTCTATTCACATAAGTCTCACTTTCTCCTTCACTCTCTTCCTTTGAAACTTCTTCCTCTTGTGTACTTGAGCTTGATCCTTTTTCTTGTTTCCCTTGTCCTTCTTCAAAACCAAGTCCTATTTTGATAGATGAAGGTCTTTGTGCATTGATAATCTTATCCAAGGTCTTTGAACTTTTCCCATACCTGTGTAGCTTATCTTTAGACTCTTTTACTTCCATCCTTAGTGAAGCTACCTCATGTTCTAATATTTCACATTCTAATACTTTTACCTCTAAATTTTCTTTAAATCTCCTTGTCTTAGCTATTGAGTTTGTCAGATCTTGTATAAGCTTTCCTTTTTCTTCATCACATTCTTGAACTTGAGCCTTGAATTTTGAATTCTACTTTCTAACCTTTTTCAATTCTTTGAGAGCAGCAATAAGTTCTTCTTCTAGATCTACTACACCTTCCTCTTCATTTTTTGAATCCTTTTCTACTTCTTGGTCTTCAAGAGCATCTTCATACTTTTTAGATTTATCTTCAACATTAGTACTTCCTTCCTCTTCTATTGCCAAAAATAGAATTTCTTCTTCTTCACTATCTGAGGATCTTCCATCACTGTCACTTGAAGCCTTGCTTCCCTTATCAACATAGAAACTCTTCTTGTGCCTTTGAAAGAATTTCTTTTCATGCTTGTTTTGACCATACCTATTTTTCTTTTCATACCTAGATTTTCTTGCTTCCTTTTTCTTATGATCATGTTTCTCTTCACTACTATTGCTTCCAGATTCTGGACAATTAGATGCATAATGACCAAAATTTCCACAATTGAAACATTTCACTATTTTCATACCTTTGTTCTTTCTTGAGTCCTTCTTGTTTCTTCTGCCATAGTTAGCTTCTTCATCACTGGTTGATTCACTGCTTGATTCTGGTTTCTTATCCTTTGTCTTCTTTGATGCTTTGAAGGCTACCTCTTTCTTGGAGTTAGGTTCCTTTACTATTCTCATCTCATAAGCTATGATAATTCCATGTAGCTCATCCATAGTCAACTTATCAATATCCTTTATCTCTTCTAAAGCTGCAATTTTTCCATCATACCTTGTAGGAAGTGACCTTAAAACTTTTTGAGCAACATCAGATTCTTCAATTTCAAATCCAAGTCCACGCATGGTATTAACAATCTCATCCACATGAAGTAAGTATGTAGCAATGTCTTCCTCTTCTTCCATATTCAAATCCTCAAATATTTTCTTGTGATTTTGTAGTTTTGCCATCTTGACCTTTTTATTTCCCTCATAGGCTTGCTTCAATTTCTCCCAAATTTCTTTTGCTGATTTGCAATGCATAACTTTCACAAATTCTGCTTCATGTAATCCACTTAGGATTGCATGCATAGCCTTGGCATTATTCACATGTAAGAGCTTACCATATTTATCTATGGGAGGATTAGTTGTAGGTGTGAATCCATCCTCAACTGCTTGCCATGTCTCATACCCTTGTGACATCAAGTAAGTCCTCATTCTTATGCTCTAGAAAGCATAATTGTTCCCATCAAACAATGGTGCCTTGTTTGATGAAGATCCACTCTAAGATGCCATCTGTGTTCCTATAACCTTTTCCTTCAAGCTATTAAACTCTTTCGAAGGAACCCACTCTGATACCAATTGAAGAACACAAGCTTATACTGAGAGGGGGTGAACAGTATAAGATCAACTTTTACTTTTCTTTCTCAAACAATATTATCCAATATTATCAATGGCAATATCAATAGCAATAATCAAAGCAATGCACAAATCATCACACACAAGAGAGACACCAATTTAACGTGGTTCACCCAATGTGGGCTACTCCACGGAGAAAATATTTCCACTAAATTTTCTCAACAAATCTCTTGGGAATCAATTCCCTATTACAATGTTTATGGACCTCTATCCAAAGGAGACACCAATCCCCTATGCTCTGATTTGTGGATCTCTCTCCATAGGAGAACTCTTTCCCCTTTTCTCTGGTTCATGGAACTTGATCCAGGAGAACTCTATCTCCTCAACTAGTTTGTGGATCTCTCTCCATAGAAGAACTCTATCTTCCCAGCTGGTTCATGGATCACTCTCCATAGGAGAACTCTTTCCCCTTGCTCTAGTTCTATGGACACCACTCCACTCTATTCTAGTTTTGTGGATCTCTATCCATAGGAGAACTCTTTCCCCTTCTACTCTAGTTGGTGATCTTCTAGAAGACTTATACCCCCACTACTCTAGCTTGTGGATCTCTCTCCATAGGAGACCTCTATCCCCACTACCTTAGCTAATGGATCTCTATCCACTAGAGACTATTATCCTCTTTACTCTATCACCTCCAAAGCTTGCTCTCAACTCTATCTCAAATCTGCACCAAACTCTATCCCAAGTCTAACACATAATGTCCCCAAGCCTTAACACAAAGCTTGATCAAATCCAATACTTCTTAGATCTACCCCAAGCCTTAACACAAAGCTTGAAAAAATTAACACCCAAGCCTTAACACAAAACTTAACAAATCAACTCTGCTTAGATCTACCCCAAGCCTTAACACAAAGCTTGAACAAATCAACTCTTCTTAGATCTACCCCAAGCCTTAACACAAATCTTGAACAAATCACCAATCAACTAGATCTCTCAAGTCTTCACCAAGACTTGCTCAAATATACCTTCAAGTCTTCACCAAGACTTTCTCAAATCTACCTTCAAGTCTTCACCAAGACTTGCTCAAATATACCTTCAAGTCTTCACCAAGACTTGCTCAAATCTACCTTCAAGTCTTCAAGACTTGCTCAATCTTCAAGTCTTCACAAACTTGCTCAAATCACTTGCTCAAATCTTAACACATGCTCAAAATAGCTCACAAGATATGCTCAATCAATCTCAAATCTTGCACACAATGCTATCAAATACTTTATCTAATATTCAAAGTAATTCCTTTAACTTGAAGCAGTTTAGACATATTCTATCAAAATTCATTTAACCTCTGGAACATATAGAGAATAATATGCACTTGCAAATAGCTCAATATGTTCTACTCAATCATTAAGTCTATCACTTTCATAAATCTGATTTCTAATGTTTGCACATTCACTTTCAATATCACTCAAGACCAATGCTCAAAACTTCACACATACATTCAACCAATGAAGCATAATTGTCTCACAAACCCTAAACAAATGTTCTTCCAACTTCTTTCAACAAGAGCACAAAATAGGTCTCAACACTTAATTCAAATATTTCCAACAATGCTTATCAAACAAACCTTTTCACTCCACCTTATATTTTAGAAATATTCATTCAACCAAACACCTTAAATAAGGGATGATATGCCCATACCTTTTTGCTTGCTTTTATGGAGATATGTCTTCAAAAATCTATCTCACACACAATATCTTTTGCAACTATAAAAGGTTAGCACAACACTTCTTTATGAGTTAGCAATCCTTCAATATGTGTGCCCAATTAAATTCCAAACCACTCTCTTGGTTTCTCAAATTATAGCATCAACTCATATAATCAAACCCTTCAAAATATTTAGCAAAAATACAAACAATCAAAATACCTCATACACCTTTTAACTCCCTCTTAACACATTCAAAACAAAATCAGCAAGGATTCTTATTACTCCAATAATTCACTTTCAAACTAATTCATTATAATTTCCTTCAAAAATTAAATGCATGAAATAATAATAAAAATAATTCCCTTATATCTCCCAAGGCCAACAATGCTCACAATAATCAATTAAACCACATGCGCCTATCCACAACCTTAGAAATTATCAAAAACAATTTGCGCTTACCAAAATACTACCGCAAGGATTCGAACACAACGCCTACCGCCTGCCAACGCACTAGCTTCCCTTGGGCTACCACTAGGCCAACCACCCACACAAGGACCTAATGCCACGATGCGCTATTTAACCATGCTCACCCTTCTTACCCGTAAAACAAAAATGTTGCCATCGGGTTTCGAACGTAGGACCTACCATCCACCAGTGCCTTAGCGCGCTATGGGCTGCCGCTAGACCAACCATCCACACAAGGACCAATTACCACCATGCACTATCTAACCACTGCTCACCCTTCTCACTCACAAAACAAACAAACTGCTACCATCGGGAATCGAACATGAGATCTACCGTCCACCAATGTCTTAACGCTGCCAAGCCTACCGCTAGGCCAACCGTGTGGTTGGTGATAGGGGCATACACCTTTGTCCTTTTATTCATCCATGTTTTCCTCTTTTTTTTAAAATTAAAAACCTTCTTCCACCTTGCTCACGAAATTTGCATCAACAATTAAATTAACCATTCGCAACATGCATTCGAGAGACTTAATTTTGGCCTCCAAACTTTATCATATAAATACCATTTTTCCTCCATGCTTGGACGTCGATGAAATTTAATAATTTAAACTTTATTCTTGGCGCCAAACCCACTTAGGGTTATAAAATATTATAATATAAATATTATAATTATTTTATAATTAACCTTAGGCTTTCTCTTAACAACTTTAATATTATAATAATAAATATTATAATATTATTTCCTTTGGGCCTAGGTATTTCCTTCCTTAACCTTAGGCTTTCTCTTGACAACTTTAATATTATAATAATAAATATTATAATATTATTTCCTTTGGGCCTAGGTATTTCCTTCCTTAACCTTAGGCTTTATCTTAACAACTTTAATATTATAATAATAAATATTATAATATTATTTCCTTTGGGCCTAGGTATTTCCTTCCTTCGGGGTATTTAGACAATATTTTGACCAACCATGTGGAGCTTTATACCAAATCTCTTAGGCTTAAAATATAAATATTTTAACCCTCTTTTTATCAATTCCCTTGCACTGAGATGAACTGAACTTTTGACATCAATGACAACATAATTACTCAAAATTTCCAACAATCTCCCCCTTTGTCATTGATGGCAACCCTTTTCTAAAACTTCCTTTTTCAAACCATTTGACTCCAAATATGCTCCCCCTGAGAAACTGCTCCCCCTAACTGAATGCTCTCCCCCTTACTCAAATATCTCCCCCTTTGACATCAATGGCAAAGGGACTCCTTTGGGGCTAAAGATAAGACTCTTAGCTCAGCCCCCTCCCCACCTCCTCTCCTTGAGGTGATTAATTTTGGGGTGGGAGTAAAACTACTCCCAACATACAATGTTCCTTTCCTTTGTCAACCTTCTTTCTCAACATGCCCTTTTGATCCTTTTGAGTGTCCTTGTTTTTGCTTGTCTCTGGAAACTCTGTTCTACACCACTTGGCCTTATGTCCAACATTATTACACTTGTAACACTTAATGTTGTAGTTCATAGAAGGTGCAAATATCTTGAAGTTCCTCCTGGTGAAGCCATACTCCTTTTTGTCATGAACCCTGCATTGAATTGCTTTATGCCCAAATTGATTACAAGAGTAGCAATACCCTTGAAAGAGATGTCCATATTTGAAGTTCCTCTTGGTAACACCATACTCCTTTCCATGTGTCCTGCAATGCATAGCCTTGTGACCAAATCTGTTACATGAAAAGCAACGTCCTTTGAAGAAATCTTGCCTTGAACCCATTGGTCTCCTAGTTCTTTCTTCTCTGTGATGATCCCTGTTCCTTTTGTTTCCTTCCTTGGTGAGGCTTCTATTCACATAAGTCTCACTTTCTCCTTCACTCTCTTCCTTTGAAACTTCTTCCTCTTGTGTACTTGAGCTTGACCCTTTTTCTTGTTTCCCTTGTCCTTCTTCAAAACCAAGTCCTATTTTGATAGATGAAGGTCTTTGTGCATTGATAATCTTATCCAAGGTCTTTGAACTTTTCCCATACCTGTGTAGCTTGTCTTTAGACTCTTTTACTTCCATCCTTAGTGAAGCTACCTCATGTTCTAATCTTTCACATTCTAAGACTTTTACCTCTAAATTTTCTTTAAATCTCCTTGTCTTAGCTATTGAGTTTGTTAGATCTTGTATAAGCTTTCCTTTTTCTTCATCACATTCTTGAACTTGAGCCTTGAATTTTGAATTCTGCTTTCTAACCTTTTTCAATTCTTTGAGAGCAACAATAAGTTCTGCTTCTAGATCTACTACACCTTCCTCTTCATTTTTTGAATCCTTTTCTACTTCTTGGTCTTCAAGAGCATCTTCATACTTTTCAGATTTATCTTCAACATGAGTACTTCCTTCCTCTTCTATTACCAAGAATAGAATTTCTTCTTCTTCACTATCTGAGGATCTTCCATCATTGTCACTTGAAGCCTTGCTTCCCTTATCAACATAGAAACTCTTCTTGTGCCTTTGAAAGAATTTATTTTCATGCTTGTTTTGACCATACCTATTTTTCTTTTCATACCTGGATTTTCCTGCTTCCTTTTTCTTATGATCCTGTTTCTCTTCACTGCTATTGCTTCCAGATTCTGGACAATTAGATGCATAATGACCAAAATTTCCACAATTGAAACATTTCACTATTTTCATACCTTTGTTCTTTCTTGAGTCCTTGTTTCTTCTGCCATAGTTAGCTTCTTCATCACTGGTTGATTCACTGCTTGATTCTGGTTTCTTATCCTTTATCTTCTTTGATGCTTTGAAGGCTGCCTCTTTCTTGGAGTTAGGTTCCTTTACTATTCTCATCTCATAAGCTGTGAGAATTCCATGTAGCTCATCCATAGTCAACTTATCAATATCCTTTATCTCTTCTAAAGCTACAACTTTTCCATCATACCTTGTAGGAAGTGACCTTAAAACTTTATGAGCAACATCAGATTCTTCAATTTCAAATCCAAGTCCATGCATGGTATTAACAATCTCATCCACACGAAGTAAGTATGTAGCAATATCTTCCTCTTCTTCCATATTCAAATCCTCAAATATTTTCTTGTGATTTTGTAGTTTTGCCATCTTGACCTTTTTATTTCCCTCATAGGCTTGCTTCAATTTCTCCCAAATTTCTTTTGCTGATTTGCAATGCATAACTTTCACAAATTCTGCTTCACGTAATCCACTTAGGATTGCATGCATAGCCTTGGCATTATTTACATGTAAGAGCTTACCATATTTATCTATGGGAGGATTAGCTGTAGGTGTGAATCCATCCTCAACTGCTTGCCATGTCTCATACCCTTGTGACATCAAGTAAGTCCTCATTCTTATGCTCTAGAAAGCATAATTGTTCCCATCAAACAATGGTGCCTTGTTTGATGAAGATCCACTCTGAGATGCCATATGTGTTCCTGTAACCTTTTCCTTCAAGCTGTTAAACTCTTTCGAAGGAACCCGCTCTGATACCAATTGAAGAACACAAGCTTATACTGAGAGGGGGTGAACAATATAAGATCAAATTTTAATTTTCTTTCTCAAATAATATTATCCAATATTATCAATGGCAATATCAATAGAAGTAATCAAAGCAATGCACAAATCATCACACACAAGAGAGACACCAATTTAACGTGGTTCACCCAATGTGGGCTACTCCACGGAGAAAATATTTCCACTAAATTTTCTCAACAAATCTCTTGGGAATCAATTCCCTATTACAATGTTTATGGACCTCTATCCAAAGGAGACACCAATCCCCTATGCTCTGATTTGTGGATCTCTCTCCATAGGAGAACTCTTTCCCCTTTTCTCTAGTTCATGGAACTTGATCCAGGAGAACTCTATCTCCTCAACTGGTTTGTGGATCTCTCTCCATAGAAGAACTCTATCTTCCCAGCTAGTTCATGGATCACACTCCATAGGAGAACTCTTTCCCCTTGCTCTAGTTCTATGGACACCACTCCACTCTATTCTAGTTTTGTGGATCTCTATCCATAGGAGAACTCTTTCCCCTTCTACTCTGGCTGGTGATCTTCTAGAAGACTTCTAACCCCATTAGTCACTGGCTTGTGGATCTCTCTCCATAGGAGACCTCTATCCCCACTACACTAGCTAATGGATCTCTATCCACTAGAGACTACTATCCTCTTTACTCTATCACCTCCAAATCTTGCTCTCAACTCTATCTCAAATCTACACCAAACTCTATCCCAAGTCTAACAAATCTACTCTAACTCTGCTCACAAATCTACCAAATCTGCATCTCAAATCTATCCCCAAGCCTTAACACAAAGCTTGATCAAATCACCAATCAACTCTACTTAGATCTGCCCCAAGCCTTAACACAAATCTTGAACAAATCAACTCTGCTTAGATCTACCCCAAGCCTTAACACAAAGCTTGAACAAATCAACTCTGCTTAGATCTACCCCAAGCCTTAACACAAAGCTTGAACAAATCACCAATCAACTCTTCTTAGATCTACCCTCAAGTCTTCACCAAGACTTGCTCAAATATACCTACAAGTCTTCACCAAGACTTGCTCAAATCTACCTTCAAGTCTTCACCAAGACTTGCTCAAATCTACCTTCAAGTCTTCACCAAGACTTGCTCAAATATACCTTCAAGTCCTCTCAAGAACTTGCTCAATTATACTCTTAAGTCTTCACCAAGACTTGCTCAAATCCGCTCTAACATATGCTCAAAATTCTAACACATGCTCAAAATAACTCACAAAATATGCTCAATCAATCTCAAATCTTGCACACAATGCTATCAAATACTTTGTCTAATATTCAAAGTAATTCCTTTAACTTGAAGCAGTTTAGACATATTCTATCCAAAATTTATTTAACCTCTGGAACATATAGAGAATAATATGCACTTGCAAATAGCTCAATATGTTCTACTCAATCATTAAGTTTATCGCTTTCACAAATATGATTTCTAATGTTTGCACATTCACTTTAAATATCACTCAAGACCAATGCTCAAAACTTCACACATACATTCAACCAATGAAGCATAATTGTCTCACAAACCCTAAACAAATGTTCTTCCAACTTCTTTCAATAATGAGCACAAAATAGGTCTCAACACTTAATTCAAATATTTCCAACAATGCTTATCAAACAAACCTTTTCACTCCACCTTATGTTTTAGAAATATTCATTCAACCAAACACCTTAAATAAGGGATGATATGCCCATACCTTTTTGCTTGCTTTTATGGAGATATGTCTTCAAAAATCTATCTCACACACAATATCTTTTGCAACTATAAAAAGGTTAGCACAACACTTCTTTATGAGTTAGCAATCCTTCAATATGTGTGCCCAATTAAATTCCAAACCACTCTCTTGGTTTCTCAAATTATAGCATCAACTCATATAATCAAACCCTTCAAAATATTTAGCAAAAATACAAACAATCAAAATACCTCATACACCTTTTAACTCCCTCTTAACTTCTAAACACATTCATAACAAAATTAACAAGGATTCTTATTACTCCAATAATTCACTTTCAAACTAATTCATTATAACTTCCTTCAAAAATTAAATGCATGAAATAATAATAAAAATAATTCCCTTATATCTCCCAAGGCCAACAGCGCTCACAATAATCAATTAAACCACATGCGCCTATCCACAACCTTAGCAATTATCAAAAACAATTTGCGCTTACCAAAATATCTTACAAGGATTCAAACACAATGCCTATCGCATACCAATGCACTAGCTTCCCTTGGGCTACCGCTAGGCCAACCACCCACACAAGGACCTAATGCCACGATGCGCTATTTAACCATGCTCACCCTTCTTACTCGTAAAATAAAAATATTGCCATCGGGTTTCGAACGTAGGACCTACCATCCACCAGCGCCTTAGCGCGCTATGGGCTATCGCTAGACCAACCATCCACACAAGGACCAATTACCACCATGTGCTATCTAACCACTGCTCACCCTTCTGCTCACAAAACAAACCAACTACTACCGCTAGGAATCGAACGTGAGATCTACCATCCGCTAGCGTCTTAACGCTGCCAAGCCTACCGCTAGGCCAACCATGTGGTTGGTGATAGGGGCATACACCTTTGTCCTTTTATTCGTCCATGTTTTCCTCTTTGTTTTTAAAATTAAAAACCTTCTTCCACCTTGCTCACGAAATTTGCATCAACAATTAAATTAAACATTCACAACATGCATTCGAGAGACTTAATTTTGGCCTCCAAACTTTATCATATAAATACCATTTTTCCTCCATGCTCGGACGTCGATGGAATTTAATAATTTAAACTTTATTCTTGGTGCCAAACCCACTTAGGGTTATAAAATATTATAATATAAATATTATAATTATTTTATAATTAACCTTAGGCTTTCTCTTAACAACTTTAATATTATAATAATAAATATTATAATATTATTTCCTTTGGGCCTAGGTATTTCCTTCCTTAACCTTAGGCTTTATCTTAACAACTTTAATATTATAATAATAAATATTATAATATTATTTCCTTTGGGCCTAGGTATTTCCTTCCTTCGGGGTATTTAGACAATATTTTGACCAACCATGTGGAGCTTTAAACCAAATCTCTTAGGCTTAAAATATAAATATTTTAACCCTCTTTTTATCAATTCCCTTGCACTGAGATGAACTGACTTTTGACATCAATGACAACATAATTACTCAAAATTTCCACCAAGTTGATTAGCGTAGAGCCTTGGTTCTTAGTTACCATACCTCCATGGCCTAACTAAGTCCATTGCTACTTTAATGACAACTAACATAATTGCTTGATCCTGCATGATTGAGGGATCACCACTATTGTCTTTTTAATGGTGTTTTCCCAAAATTTAGATGGGATACTCCTGAACCTATGTGTTTAAGGTGTGATGATTCACAAGTACCTTAGTTATTGTATTCACACAACCCCTGTTAGGGTAAAATGAGGTAGTATATTGCATTATACTACATTAGTTAGATTATTACATCTACTTTGACTATTTACCATGTAGATATTTATTGTTAAAAATATCTAATGGTTAATCTAGGTAAAATATCTCTCATTGTAGGTGGTTTTACCCATGTATTCCTACTATAGAGGTACATGTTCCTGCATCCACAAATGCATCAATAGTACCATATTATATGTCCAAAACAATTAAATCATCTCATAATATAGACATCAAGAAAGAAACTATGCCATAATCAATCACATCAATACATCATTCATTGTTCATAAGCATTTCCACCAAGGAGAGGTGTTACATACTTCCCCCTAGTGTTAAATACAATCCTCTATGTTTCATGTAATATTGAACATACATAATTTTATTCAAATAAAAATAGAAATTGCTATATTATCACATCAATATTTTTCCATGTAGCACATTTATTAGAATATTGGTCCCATTGGACCTTACATTGCTCTAGGATTTGCTTCATTAACACTTTGGAATAAAACCCTAGAATTTTAACCAATTGCACCTCAATGGTTGCAAGGTATATCATATGCAATTTAGAAACATTCCACACATGAGTAGGACCAGCAACATACTTCCTAAACAAGGATATGTAGAAAGTATCATGGATATTTGATAGGTTGGGTGACAAAGCGAGCCTATGAGCTACTAGGATAATCTTAATAGTGATCTCAAAGGTCCCAATATAGGGAGGATCTAGCTTTGTTGAATTGATGATACTCTTCATGGGTCTCACCTTTAGGAAGACTTTATCTCATACAGAGAATTCTCTTAGTGATATTTTTATATTTGCATAGCTCTTTTGATGGCTGGTCACTTCCTTGAACCTAAGCTAGATCACTCTAAGCTACTCCTACATCTCTCAAACAATATCATGTTTACATGATCCTCTAGATTATCCTACAATAGAGAGGTTCTCCATCCTATGCTATACAAATATTCAATTGGGACCATCCCCAATGATGTATGGTATCCATTATTATAGGTAAACTCCGTGAGATGTAAGAAGTCTCCCCATTTTGACTTTTGATCCATGCAATACATGTGTAACATGTCTTCCAAAACCTAGTTCACCCTCTCTGTTTGACCATCTATTTTAGGGTGATATGTAGAACTAATATTTAGCTTAGTGCCTTTTCCTAGTGCTTTTAGTAGCGTAAAAGGTTTAAAATGATTGTGGAATGGTGGTTATATGTGTGGATTGTGCAAAGATCTGTGTGGTGGCTTCCCAAGTGAACAATGTAGAATACTGTGGTGACCATAAAAATCTGGAAAACCTACCCATATTAGTGGTAACTACCAATTCCTTCATGTAAATTTAAATATACATACATATATATATATATATATATATATATATATATATATATATATATATATATATATATATATATTCAGCTTAGTACCCACTACATGGTGTAGAGCCTACCAAAATTCTAACGTGAATCTAGAATCCTTGTTAGATATGATAACTTTAGGAAATCCATGTAGTCTAAATATTTCTTTGGAAAACTTATTTTCTACCATCGATGCATCATCCTTGATGCTTCTTGATATAAAGTGTTCAACATTGATCAACTTGTAAACCACGACCAAGATAGCATCATGCTAGAACCTATTCTTAGGTAATCCCACAACAAAGTCCATAGATATTACCTACCACTTTTGCATAGGTATCTCATGTGGGTACAATTTTCCATCTGGGTTACGATGTTCTACCATCACTTTCTAGCATTTTAAACATCTTGAAATGAATTCGATGATATCTTGCTTCATCCTAGCCCAATAGAAATTCCTTTTCATAATTTCTCTCATTTTTTAACATCCTATATGAGAAAAATAAGGAGAATTATGTGCCTCTTGCATGATAATTCTTCTTAAGTCACCTAATTTTGGCATAATCACCTGATCCTTAAAGCATAAAAGCCCATATTTTATGTTAAAACCTTTACTTTATTTAGAATTTCCTTTTGTTTTATCACAAACTTCCATGAAATATGGGTCTTGTAGTTGTAATTCCTTGACCCTATCCATCAAATTTATATGGCTCTGATTTAAGGTATCTATGTGCATTCTCCTACTCAAGGCATTTGCAACCTTATTTTATTTCCCTTTGATTTACTCAATGCCAAAGTCGTATTCTACTAAAAAATTCATCCATATCCTCTATCTTGCATTCGAAAGAGGTTGGATAAAACTATACCTCAAACTTTGATGAATTTTTCTTCACTCAAAATTTATGCCCACTAAATAATGTTTCTAAGCCTTTAGGGCATGCACAACTGCTACCAATTCTAGGTCATGAGTGGTATAGTTTACCTCATACTTCTTGAGCTTTTCTAGACTTGTATGCCACTGTAGTTTCTTCCTGAGACAAAACTCCACCCAAACCTTATAGAGAAGCATCTTCCATACGATGAAACTCCCAAGAGAATCCAAAATATTTAGAATTGGTTTTGTTGTCAACTTATTTTTTAGACCCTCAAATGCAGCCTCACACTTATCCATCAATTTGAACTCTTTTTTCTTTTTATTAACATTGGTGATTGGATAGGCAATATTAGAGTAATCTCTCGCAAAACATCTATAATAGCCTATGAGTCCTATGAAACTCATGATTTCTATCATAATTTTAGGTGGAGGCCAACTTAGTATAGCCTCGATCTTCTTTGGGTCCACAAACATTTGCTCTATAGAGATAATGTGCCCCAAATACTAAACTTGTGAGGTATAAAACTTGCACTTGGCAAATTTACTATAAAGTTGATTCTTCCTCAATACTTCCAATAACAACCTAATATGTTGGTCATGTTCCTATTTAGAACAAGAATAAATCAAAATTTTATCCAAGAATACTTAAAAAACCAATCTAGATATTTTCTAGACACACTATTCATCCAGTTCATAAATTTTATCTACAATGGTTAGTCCAAATAGCAACACTGTGGATTCATAGTACTCATATCTAGTCTTAAAATTTGTTTTCTAGGTATCCTCTTCTTGAATTCTTAACTGTTGATACCTTGGTCTCGGATCTATCTTTGAAAATATGATATCATCCTTCAGTTGGTCAAAGATATCATCTATCCAAGGTAAATAATACTTATTTTTATGGTCACCTTATTCAACATTCTATAATCTATGCATAATATCAAGGATCCATCCTTATTTTTCACAAACAATACCAGAGCTCCCCAAGGTGACACACTTGGTTTTATTAGACCCTTATCCAATAAATCTTGATGTGACACCTTTAGTTATTGCATCTCTATTTGGGTCATTCGATAATATGTCATAGAAATGGGTTCAACCCATGACATTAACTCAATAGTGAAAATAAATTCCCTTCTAGGGGGTAGACCTGGAAGGTATTTGGGAAATGCATCCCTAAGTTCATGAATAATTTGGTGTTTCTTAACAACATCTTCATCCATTTTCTCTCTAGTCTTACCATTGATATTCATTATGTAGATCATACCACCATTCTTAATGGATTTCTATAGTGGTATTGAAAACAACCTTGCCTAATTTGAATTCTTACCCTTCTCTTATCCTTATCAGAATAGTCCATCCACCTATCTTGGAAGTTGATTAAGGCCCCATGCACCTTCAACCAATATATCCCTAGGATAATATCAAAGGCATGAATGGGTACCACATACAAGTGCCATATAGTAGACCCTTTATGTAGAGTTATCTATGTTTTAGGTAAAAATTCTCCACTAAGTAGGTTTTTCCAAAACCAATACTCAAATTTCCATCCTTGTGTCAAATATCCAGGTCTTTTTGACATGTCCTCGATAATACTAGTGGAAATGAAACTATATATAGCTCCACTATCTATCAAAAAAATTATGTCTTTATTAAATAACTTACCATTTAATAATATTAGTGTTGTTTGGTCATCGAAACCTTGATTTTTGATAGTGTCATAAATTCAGTGTTGCACCTTCTTTGCCCTATGAGTAGTCTTTCCTTTTTGGGGATACTTCCTGGTATAGTGAGGATATTTGTAAACATAGCATCCCACCTTATGTGCCTAGGATTATTTTTTCCTCCTATCCCCTATCTCTTCTTTGTATACCAACTCATTCTACTTTGGGGGTTTGGGATTGGAATTGTCTTTCTTGTAGAGTTTCTTCTTGTTTTTCCCTTGGTTTCCATTGTAACTATTGTTGAATTTTGGATTGATTTTAGTCCTCTTATTTTTATCCTTATCCTATTTCTTGAATCCTACACTTTTCCTTTTCCTCAGTTCTTGTATTTCATTTTTTTTCATCCATGTATACTTGAAGAAAGTTCTTTTTGTTTGAATATTGGCTTCTTCCTACCTAGCCAGGTCATAAGCCTCTTATAGAGTTTTTGATTTAAGAAAATTAATCATCATCCTTATCTTAGGGGCCAACCCTATAATAAACTTATGCACTTTAATATGATCATTTTTCTCATATTCTAGGACATATATTAGAAGTTTCACATATCTAAAAATATACTTCTATAGATAGCAACCCTTGCTAAAGGGTAGATAACTCTTCATATTTCTCAATATAAAATTGGTTAGTAAGAAATATTTTCTTAAAATTCTTAATAATATCTTCCCACTTGAGATCCATGGCTTGGATTTGTCTACTTGAGTTGTACATGTCCCATAATTCCAAAGCCGCCTCTAGGAGATGAATGGTGGCCCACACAATCTTGGTCTCCGATGAGTAATTTTTTGTGAATAAAAAGGTTTCTAACTCTTTCAGCCATGGTTTGGACACATATCCTCTTATTTTTCCATTAAATTTGGTTACCTTCACTTTCTTTAGGTCCCTTACTATCTCAACCTCTATTTAGGCTTTGCCCTCTTAGCCTATTTAGATAAAATTTTCTTCCTATCGACCCTCTTCATTTCTAGCATTGGTCTCTCTATTGACCAGAGAATATATTAAATTTTGTTGTTGTTCCAAATTCTCTTGGAGATTTTTTATCATGGGGGAAATATCTTATGTCCTCATATCAAATTTTTATGACCCTACAATATTACTACCAGGTTTCACTGCCATCTCAATCCCCTTACCGAGCATTTTTGTATTCCTAGTGTTCTTATGAGGGACTAAAGTTAGTCCTAAATTTTGTACAACATTACCTTGTGGTGCAACTATTTTGGTTTTCTTTGATGAACATCCTTTTTAAACAGGTGTCATTTCCTATTCATAAAAAAAGTAGGTAAGTTACAATTCTCCCATAATTGTACTTACATTTTTTTACCTTCATTCTACTTGTGAACTAACATAGAATATTACTCTAGGGTTACTCTTGCCTTATTGCAAGGTATCTAACCCAAAGTCTCTCATCAAGTCAAGACTCAATCTAAACACACTCCATAGAAGCTTCTAGTATTATGACCTTTAGCTTTGATACCAATAGTAACAAACCAAAACTACCAACCCATTGTTTTTTGAAAAGAGCACTTATAGACAAAGGCTCACAAGGGAGACACCCTTAGTTTATTTATCTTAGCATAAAAGGCTTAACCATATTTGAGTTCCTAGTCACTGCAAATGATACTCAATGGATAGAATTGGCCAAATTTTATATTTTTTGGGTTTGCTTTACTAAAATTGCATATTTAGAAGGATGCACAAAGTTGTCCCCCCACATTTCCCATACCCTCTATGGTATAGGAGCATGTGACCACGACATAGGAATTATCCCTTAAAACCTACATGCATAAAGGGGGATGCTTATTCCCTAACCTGACTCTAAGTTCATATAGGTATGTTTATTAGCATAGAGCCTTGGTTCTTAGCTACCACACCTCCATGGGCTAACTAGGGCCATTTCCACTTCAATGACAACTAACGTGATTGCTTGATCCTACACAATTAAGGGATCACCATTGTTATCTTGTGATTTTTTCCTAACATTTAGATGGGACACTCTTGGATATACATGTTCAAGGTGTGATGATTCACAAGTCTCCTAACTATTGTATTCACACTAACCCTTCTAGGATTATAAGATCCTACTATTGCATACACATAACTCCTTCTAGGACTCATATCTACCTAGTTATTGCATTCATGCAAATCCTCCTAGGATTGGGCTTTATGGCTCACTAGAGGAACATTATTACCCACCCCAAGGATAGATAAACATTTTTAAGAAAATCAATATCAATAAGCATGATACAATCCATCAAATTAAATGCTAGAGATAAAATCCAAGAGCTCCTCTTAACCAAAATTCATATTTATGTATTACATAAAACTTGATATAAATATTACATAAAATCTACCTAAATTATAATAGCATTAAACCACATCACTTAATTCCAAAACTTATCAAATTGCTTCAAGGAAATATTCGATTCATAAAAAAATGAAATGACAAAATAAATCAACAATAGATCCATTTCCACATTTAATGCAACTCCATGCTAACTATAAACAAGATTGTACTTTAAGAAATTACTTCAATCCTCATAACACAAGTAAAATATTGAAACAAGAGTCATGTATTTAAAAATTTCTTTTAAGCAAATACAAGCCTTGCTTATTTACATCAATGCTACTTTTAAAGAGCTTAAGAGCCAACTGCCAAGAATCTCCATCCAACTAAACCACAATAGTTTCTTTGATAGGATAACCACCCACAGTTCAAGAGGTTTACTTAGGAATCAAGAGAAATCTCTAAGCCATGCAACTCAGATCATATGTTTATGATAATATGAAAACAACCATGCATAAAACATAAGTAAGTTATAAGAAGAGAATCCCATAATTCTCTTTATAATTATCCCTTAACTCACAAAAGTCTTTAGAATTATTATAATAATTTCTCTTCCAAAAACAATATGCATACATCCATGATTTTGCATTTATCACAACACTCAAGAATTATATAATACTTCCTATCTCTTTCAAAATACAACATGCTTAACATTCAAATCCAATACAAGAGAATCCCCTGTTTCTCTATATAATGATCCCTTGATCCATATGAATATCAAGGATCATTATAATAACTCCACTTCAAGCAACAATATGAAACCCAAAATAATCCCATACTTCTTTTACTAAGATTCCCTAACTTATGATATCATTTATAGCTTTCTTTAATTACACAAGTGTATCCCATAATACCCTTATAATGAATACTTAATTATTCCCAAACTTAAGCATAATTATTGAAACACAACTTCATTTTTTTTTTCTTTTTTAAGCGAAAAACCCCATGTGGGGCCGCCTTGGTCTGAGAGACCATGAACAGGGGGTTCTATATCGTCAAAGTCACCTAGGAGTCGCACCCGACCCTGCCCACACCAACATTATCAATTGGATTTTGGGCACCCAATTCAGCTTTTTGGTAGGGTGGAGATTTGAACCTGGGACCTCCCTTGGAGGATTGCCCTCTTCTCTCCAACTCACCTACAACACCTGGGTGAAACACAACTTCCTTTAAAATAAAAAAGAGTACCCCATAATACTCTTATAATGAATAATTAATTGTTCCCAAACTTAAGCACCATTATCAAAAACATAGCTTTCTTTAAAAAATAAACCACCCAGCATAAAAGACATAATCAAACATTTAAGCAAACTCCCAAAGTACCAAATAATTAATTAACCATAATTTATCTATTAAATAACCCAACTTAAAATTCCTAAGAGAATATAAACCAAAGGATTGCCTCAATAACTTAAAACAAGAAGACAATCGATCGAAAGTGACAACCTTAGAAAGATAGAGCCTAAAAAGATAAACAAAGCAAGACGTACACAAATTCTATGAATAATTCTCAGGTTCATGTTCATGCTTGCAATAGATTAAATGCACTCTTGGTTAGGTTAAGGCTATAATGGAGGGCAAAAAACTTGAAGCACCACTAAAAAAACAAGCCAAACAAGGAATCAATATTAACAAAAGTAATATGAAGCTATGACTGATGCATCTACCAAGAACACTAGGTTAATATTACATGGTTTGAACAATAAAGGGTATGAAATATACTCAATTAAAAGGGTATAGAATGAACAACTAAAAGCTAAAACCACAATGAGAGGATAACCTACGAAAGAAACACAAGTACTGGCAAGTTATGAAGACCAAATAAGACACACACCAAGACCAACAATGTGGTTCGAACAACCAAGAAAATAGAATAAGATCAAAATAACCCAATCAAACAAAGCTATAAGCAATAAAACAAGAGCACCTAGTTTTGTGCTTGATCTCCAAGGCTTTAGGACATTGTTTTAGTGTACTCAATCTCCAAAAATTTAGCTCCTCTCCTCCTTACTCCTTCCAACCCCTTATTATTGCCTTCCTTACTAGTATTTAAAACAAGGGCAAGTTCATTGATCCAATGGGAGACAAACGTAAGTAAATCATCTAAGAATGTGTTTCTTTCCTACGTATGCCACCCTAGCCACTCAAAGATAGTGCTCAACATCAAGATATAATAGGTCTTAATTCCATCGAAACCAAACAATAGATTAAGGGTGACCACAAAATCCATCCTTTATTAGTTATTTAAGAAATCTAAAACTCATATTACTAATGAGGTAATTTAAATGACTTCCAATATTATTTCTAATTAATACTAAAGTATTAGATTCAATGATAATTGGAAACATTAATTTTAATCATAAGCTAAAGCTTAAATATTTTCTAAGGTATTAGTGCTATCTATCAACACTCAAAACCAACATAACAATCCAAGCATAGATTCACATCAACCATGCTTCACACCTATGCAATAGGCAGAATGAAATGCAACTACATGAAGGGTACTTTTCCATGTTACCCTGAGTTGTTGATGAGCGAGTCATCATCATCATTTCCCTAAGGATATCTCTCATTGTAGGTGGTTTTACCCATGTATTCCCACCAGAGATAGGTTCATGTTCCTGCATCCATAAATGCATCAGCAATACCATATTCAATGCTCAATATAACTAAATCATATCATCATATAGATATCAAGAAAGAAACTATGCCATAATCAATCACATCAATACATCGTTCATTGTTCAAAAAGATTTCTTCCAAGGAGGGGTGTTACAACAAGCCTCAAGAAAACCATTTTATAACATACATACTTTATTCAAAATAAAAACTACCAATTACATCACATTTCTCTTTTCTTAAAAGGAAACCCCATATCCCAAATTTTTGACCATGCAACTAAACATTAATTACATCTTTTTGAATCTTCTCACTATTGCAAATTTTTTATTAATAACAACAATATATTGGATCCAATAACATCAATATGATATTTACCTACTAAGAATATTTTATAGCCTACTTTACAACCCAAGCCCAAAGTTTAATTTAGGCAGCTAAATTTTGAAAGATAACTTTGCTTTTTAAAACCTAGTAAAGATTTCCATAATTCCATAAAGAACATTAATCAATTTCTCATAAAATTATTTCTTAAAAAAAACTTCCACCCATAAATACTAAGGATAAAAACTAAAACCTTAAGTCAAAGGCACTAAAGAATCATATTTTAAAGCCATTAGTAATTTTCTATTGAAAATCAACTTAAAAAAATCTAGGTTGTTCTTTCATTTCAAATCACACAAGTAAAGTTTTTTCTATCTATAAAATATTCAATTAATAAAAGTTTCAATTCTCCATAACAACATGATCACAAAACGTAGACAACCATGCCTTAAAAGCAAGAAAAAAATATAAGAACATACAGACGTTAATCCTAATAATCAAACAACACACCGTGCTACTAAAACCACCAACCAAGCAACAAAAAGGAGACACTTAGGTTTCAACATGCAACCCTAACAAACCAATACAAGTCTAGGGTGGAAAAAATAGGTAGCTAGATCTATCAAAAGACCTCTAAACTCAAAATAGATCAATAACATGATGGTGATATAGGTGGTATAACACTCAATGCCTTCCAATGAACTAGGGTAAGCAAAAAAAAAACCTACTAAGGTTCTCAAAACAATTGCCTAAGCAATCCACTCAAAGCAAGGAGACATCTAGGATCTAACCAACATGAAGCCACTACAATGGGTAACAAGATACAATACTACTACAACAAGCAAAGAAATACAAACAACTATAGACATCAACCACCTTCCTTTAACCAAGAAACTAGATCAAACAACAATGATCAAGAAAATTATGGTATAATATTACTTATGCAAACAACATCCAACATAGGAACATAGCATCTAGGTTACCCACCTTGTTTCCTGCAATGCTGGATTGTAACTACTATGAAGCAATATTTTAGCAGTAAGCTTATTTTCCTCCAAAACTAAACCTATCTCCTTGGAGATCCTTACCCACATATAGCATGATATCCTTTGAAGGATAGGAGGTTTTTCTTTTTTTTCTTCGTGCACTGGCCACCCATGACATTCCATCATGTAACGTTCTTCTTCAAATCTTTCCAAAGCATAAACAATGTCTCTATATTTTAATATTTACTTACCTTAATTAGCATGATCTCCTTTCAAATATTTACTCTTAAATTAATATTAGTCCACTACCTTCCACAAGGCCATAATAATAAAAAATATTCTTATTAGATCATTATCATTTTCAATTACTCATTGGTATTAATGTAATTAAATTAATTACTCTTCTAATTAATTTAATTAGCATTGATTGTTAATATTGACCATTAACATCGATCATTAAGTATCCTTGGGTATTAATGATACCATCATTTTTATTAATACCATCTTAGTAGAATTTAACGATCAATAATTCCTATGCTCCAAACACATGCATAAACAAGCAATAATGCATACAACATTATTTTTCCTTGAGTATGTGTCTTTTAATATAGCTAAAATATTACCACATGCCTACTAAGGATGGCTATTTTGATAATATAAATCTCTTTTCCCAATGGTGTATTCAAATAATAAGCATATATGCAATGCATCTATATGAAGGGTATTCTTATACCCTTGAGTTGTCGATGAGAATTTCATCCATCATTTCCCATTTTCTCTCAACTTTGGTGGTTTTTCTATATAAATCCATCGATGAGAGTACCTAATCTTGCAACCATAAATTTCACCAGTAGTGCCATACTGCAAAAGTAGTATAATCAAAGCATAAAGTGCATCTATGAACACAACATAAAATGATATTATGCATTATATATCCACACATCAATACATAAATCAAATATCTAGAATAAGTCCTTTCAAGGAGGGCCATTACATACTCCCCATTTGGACTAAACATATTCCTCTATGTTTCTTGAAAAATAAAGCATATATATTTCATTCAAATAAATATGGAAATTTCTTTCTCATTTCTTTAGCATCTTTCCAAGTTGCACAATTTTTAGAATAATGGTCCCACTAGACCTTATATTGATCTAGGGTTCATTTCCTCAACATATTTAAATGAAACCCTAGAATCCTTATTGGTCACATCTCAGTGGATGAGGGATATGCAATTTGTAATTTTAAATCATTCAAAACATGAGAAGGATAAACAACATATTTTCTAAGGATGTGTGGAAAGTATCATGGGTATTTAAGAGGTTAAGAGTTAATGCGAGCCTATAGGCTATTAAACTAATCTTATCAATGAATCAAAGGGTCTAACATAATGGGGATCCAAAATAGTTGACTTGATGATACGTTTCATGGGTCTTACCCTCAAGAAGACTCTATCTCCCTTAGATAATTCTTTGAGTGATCTCTTTAGATCAACATAGCTCTTTTGGTGATACGTTGCTTCCTTGATACTTAGCCAAATCACTTTGAGCTGCTCCTCCATATCTTGAACACTGTCTAGTCTTATCACTACCCAATCTTCTATATTATCCCATGATATAGGTGTTATACATATACTACCATATAAGGCTTCAAACAGAGCCATTCCCAAGGATGCATGGTACCAATTATTATATGCAAATTCAACAAAATACAAAAAGTCTTCCCACTTAGATTTTTGATCCATATAATACATGCAAAGTATTTCTTCCAAAACTTAGTTCACCCTCTCTATTTTCCCATTTGTTTTTTTGATGTTAAGCATAAATTATATTCAATGTAGTGAATACGACATGATGAAGAACTCACCATAATTATGATGTAAACTTGGAATCTCTATTTGATATGATCACCTTAGGAAAACCATGTAACCTAAAAAATTTCTTGGAAAACCTATTTTCCATAACTGGTGCATCATCCTTGATGTTCCCTGGTATAAAATGTATAACCTTAGTTAGCTTATAGACCACCACAAGTATTACATCATGCTGGAACCTAGTATTAGGTAAACCCACAATAAAATCCATAGATATAACCTACCACTTCTAAGTAGGTATATCATATGGGTATAATTTCCCTGCTAGATTCTAATGCTCTAGCTTAAACTTTTGGCATTCCAATCATCTAATAATAAAACTAGTGATATATTGTTTCATTCTTTACCAATGGGTTTTTTCCTTGTTTTCTCTCATATTTGCATCTCTTGAATGAGTTGAATATATAGAACTATGCACCTTTAACATAATCATTCTCCTTAAATCACTAGTTTTAGGTATTACAACCCTATCCTTGAAACATAAAAGTCCATTTTTTATGTTAAAATCCTTATTTCCCTCAATTTTAGCCCAAATTTTAGTGCAATATTGATCCTATAGTTGCATTTTCCTAACTTTGTTCATCAAGTTTATATGAATCTAGGTTAATGTTGTTATATGCCTTCTCCTACTTAAGGCATAAAAAACCTTGTTTTCCTTCCCTTTGATATACTCAATACCAAATTTGTATTCAGCTAGGAACTCTATCCATCTTCTTTACCTTTCATTCAACATAGGTCGGGTAAAGATATACCTTAAACTTTGGTAATCTATCCTTAGCTTGAATGATTTCCCTAGTAAATAGTATCTCCAAACCTTGAGTGCATGTATAACTACTACCAAATCTAGGTCATGTGTAGCATAATTCAACTCATACTTCTTGAGATTCTTGGACTCATATGCTACTGTAGCTACATTTTGGAATAACACCCCTCCTAAATCTTCTAAGGAAGCATTTGTACATACTGTAAAATTCTCAAGAGGATATGGTATCCTAATAATTGGTGTTGTACTTAGCTTATTATTCATAGTTTCAAAGTCAACCTTACACTTATCCATCCTTTTGAACTCTTTTCCCTTTCTCTAAAGGTTGGTACTAGAATAGATAATTTTTTAATAGTCCTTCACAAAATGCCTATAACAACCAGTGATCCCCATGAAGCTTCTAATTTTTTACACATTTGTGGGTGTTGGCCAACTCAAAATGGTCTCAATTTTATTAGGGTCTATAATAATACCTTTTATAGATATAATATACTCCAAATATTTAGTTTGTGAGGTATAAAAATCACATTTAGATAACTTTCCATAAAACTAGTTTTTCATCAACACCTCTAACACCAACCTCAAATGTTGGTCATATTCATATTTAGTGCAATAATATATTAAGATATCATCTAGAAATATCAAAACAAACTGATATAGATATTTCATGAATTCATTGTTCATCATATTCATAAAAGATGCTAGTACATTTGTCAATCCAAATGGCAACACTGTGAACTCATAGTTTTCATATCTATTCTAAAAGGTTGCTTTGTGAGTATCCTCCTCACAAATTTTCAACTAATGATATCCTGATATCAAATCAATATTTTAAAATATAGTGGCATCCTTTAATTGATCAAAGAGATCATCAATCCTTGGTAAAAGATAACCTATTCTTGATTGTCACCTTATTCATCATCCTATAATCAATGCACAATCTTAAGGAACCATTCTTCTTCTTAAAAAATAACACTTGAGAAACCTAGGGAAAAATACTATGCTTAATCAAACATTTCTTCATTAAATATTGGAGTTGCACCTTTAACTCTTGTAACTAGATAGGAGTCATTTTTTAAGGTGTCCTTGTAATAGGTTTAGCTCTAGGCATTAGCTCAATAGTGAAGTCATTCATGTTGAGGTCGAAGGCCTAGGAGATCTTTTAGAAAGACATACCTAAACTCATACAAAATTGGATATCTCTTAAATATTTCCTCATCCCCATTTTTTCCTGTCTTACCATTTATATTTACTACATACAACATACCACCTCTTTTAATAGCCTACTTTAGGTACGTGGCTAACAATATATGTGGTCGAAAATACCCTTGAATACTTTGAACCCTTACTCTCTTCTTATCCTTATAAGTATATTTCATCCATATTTCTTGTAAATTTATTAGGGCTCCATGAGTCTTTAACCCATCCATTTCTAGGATAATATCAAAGGCATGTAGGTTTACCACATATAAGTGTCATAAAATGGATCTATAGAAAAGGATTTTTAACCCAAGCCATAATTTTTCCCTTCCCCTAGAACACGTAACCCATGTGCCTATCAACTCATATTTTTTTTGCATCCTTAGAACCACTCACCAACCTCCACTTTGTTTTTAGCTCATTTTTAACAAATTCATGGCCTCTAATTATAGACCACGAATTTGCTAAATTCAGAATTTTCTCAAACCACCTAACCTTTTGAATGACCACTTGGAATTTTTATAAATTGGTCCTTCTCACTTTTATCAAATTTGTGACCTCTAATTATAGGATGTGAATTTTCTCAAATTTAGAGTTTTCTCAAACTGTCTAACTTCTCAAACAACCATCCTAAATATTTTGATTTTATGGTCTAAACCTCTTTGATCTAAATTATAAAACAAGAACCCTAAATTCCAAATGGGACTAATGAAGTAATAGTATGATGAATGGATTAATGAGAAAATGAAAGGATCTAAGGAATAAAATATTAAGTCATGTTAAGGAGTGAAGTTGGATGAATACTAAAACCAGGTCATTTTACATTTTCTATTCTTATTTCATTACAAATAGGTCTAGCCACAAATTTTCTTATCAACCATGAATTCACTGACCTAGGTTCTTGGGGGTAAATATTCATCTCCAAAAAATACTAACTCATTTTACATGTTGCATTTAGGTTGTTTTGCCTATGTTATCATTATGTTTTCTACATTGCTTATGTTATTTTATCTCTATTTTTGCATTTACTCCCAAAAGTTCAATGATTCACATTATTTATGAATGGTAAAATAAAATAACTAAGGGGTCTTGACTGTTGTGCCTCCAATATTAGTCATATAGTAGCTTAAGTAGACCCCTAAATTCTAATCAAATTCTATAGGGTTTCATGAAATTATTTTGTAGGTTTTTAGCCGATTCGCAAGTTGGTCTGTGAAATTGTCTTACAAGCCATGAAATTGACTTACATGCCATGAAATCACTTTGAAAATTCATGGATTCATAGTATGGGCTGCAAAATCACTCTAGGATTACATCCAGATTAGGTGTGAGTTCTATAAAACTTATTTTAGTTTCATATTTTTATTTTTTAGTTCTATATGTGTCTTATTATTAAATTCTTGTGAATTTTTTTTAAAAAAATGCCATAAAAAATGAGAACAAACTTGAAAATGCATGTAGCTTAGAAATTTTTGTTGCACATTTGTTTTCAAGAAAATCCAAAATTGTATATAGTCTAGGTTTTAGTTGCATTTGACTCAACTTAGGTGTTTTCATGTTAAAACAAACACATTTAAACAAACACCCTCGACTAGACTTAGAAGTAGTCTATAAACACTTCTTGGTGAACCTTAATCCATTCAACCTCACCAAATGAGGTATGCCACTAGGTACCCCTCACATCAAGGTGTGGATGTGTAATATTCCATCCCCATTATAGGCATGGATCCATGTTACCTAGAAGGAAAGAGGTGCAAATTTTATCCCCCTATATTCTTTGGTGAACTTGATGATAAATGACTGACTCTTAGGAATGGTAAAAAAATTGTGGATCTTGAAAATGATAAAATTGATAAATAAAACCCTAAAATTGAACCCATAGAACATGAGGAAAATAATCATGAACTTGATCCTATAGAAGGGGATTATGGAGGTGTTTCCTTCAAGTCTTTTGACCACCTTTGGGATTTTATAAAGTATAATCATGCTACTTTCAATCGATCCATGGAATAAGAAGATCGTCTTATGAGGGGTGAGGCTTCTCACCCTTGCCCTATTTTTCTCAAATTCTCCCTAACAAACCCTTTTTTGAAGCTTCATACAACCTCGCTCCACCACACCATACTATGTACATTAATCCCTTGTATAACACTACCCTTCTTATCTAATACAAACTTGTTTATGCTACTTCACCGATCGTCAGTGTCAAGGATATTTCATAATCTTCTTTGATTGATTATAGTCAATCACTTCCACAATTTAATTTATCTTCAACATCTTCCTTGTCACAACCTCCCCTTATTTCATCCCTTTCCTCCCAATTAATTCCTCCACCACTTTCACCATTACAATCACTTCCATATTCCTCTTTCAAAATGACATACCCATTCCAACAATACAATGCTTATTTTTCTAATTCCCTTCATAATAGTTTTAGCATTCCTACCATGCACCCATATTATACCTCATAACGTACCTACAATCCCTATTTTGGAAATGTAGTAGCACCATCCATCAATAATCCTAAAATGCAACATATAGAAGTGATAGTAAAACAACTCGCAACATGATTAGATTATATTCAACCCTATCACTCCACTTGCAATTATAAAGAGATGTGTAATCAGTCATTATATCATGTTATCACTGCTAGACCTTATCCTAAGAATTTTTCCTTGCTCATCTTACCTATATATAAGGGGACCAAAGATCCCATAGAACATCTAAGAATGTCTAGGATGACATGTCATGATATTATCTATTATGACATGTTTTCGCTAAAAATATTTCCAAAAAATATTGGAGGCATGGCCTTAGAATGGTACTATCAATTGCCTACCCATTATTTAGGAAATTTTGAGAATATGACAAAAATTTTTGTATATCAATTTAGAGACTACATCGAGAGGAACATGACCATAAAAAACATACAATCTAAAATAATGGAAATACAAAATTTTTTCAAAGTTCCTAGTACATTGGAGGAAGGTAGTGGAGAAATTAACATTCACCTTACTACCTAGGGATATGCTAGAAATATTCACTTGAAATCTACAAGAAGAACTCTCTTATGAATTAGAAACCATTACTATAACCTCTTTTGACTTGTCTATTGATCTAGCTAGAAGAGTGGAGCAGGCTCTTCTTAGAAGTGGTCAATTGAAAAAGAGAGAATAAGAGCGGACATATAAAAACCAATATAAAAACAAACATGTGGTGGGGAATGTAGTCACTGATACTAGATCCTCTACAAATGTTAATGTTGCTAATACCTTGGCAAAAATGGTATTAAAAATCCCTAGAAAACCTCCACCACATAATTTTACCAATATTAATCAACCATCATCCATGATCCTAAAACAAATACTAGATACAATCATGATAGAGCTACCTGAAATCAAACAACTTGATACAACTACTGATTGGTACAATCCAAGACAACATTGTGATTTCCACAAGGTCAATGGACACTTAATGAATTTATGCAAAAGGTTAAGACATGTGATACAAGATTTAATCAATAATGGTAGTTTAGTTATAGAGGGTCCTTCCATGAATCCTTACCCTCCAACAACTACTCAACCTCCTATGCAACAAGCACATACCACTAATCAAGACATGGACCTTTTTCAATATCCCTTACCTAATCATGGTCAACAATAAACACATCAAGTGAACTACCAAAATGTACCTCCTCCAAACCATCATATATGCATGATTGGTTGTACCACAAAGTAACAATCTCCATAAGATTCACTTGTGCCTTCGTATGTTGCTACTACTGTCGAGAAATACCAAGAGAAAGCCCTTAATACTTTCCTTTTGATCCTTTTGATGGTGATTTTGACACCCAATATGACACCATATCAAATACCTCCAATAGTTCAAAGGAGGACTCTACTCCTGTTATACCTCTCATAGAACATTTTGTGGCCCATACACCAATATTTTAATAATTAGCCCCCCTATGCACCACTTGCTCACATTAGAACAACCAAAACATTATAGGACCCATCCTATTCAACCCATTTCACCTTCTCCTCCCATCCTTGTCCAACTTCTTCTGCCACCCAATAATGTGGTTGGTATGATTAGGGTCACAACCTGACAACAAGCTCAGGCTCAATCAACAACCTCACCTTAGTCACCTTCAACATGACCAATTTGTCCTTCTAAGCCTCCTTTGGTTTTGAGGCCACCACAAAAAAATAATAATGCAACCAAATCCTAACAAAATCCACCTTTTGATAAAAAATATCAACTCACCCATATACTTGCTAAGATTTATCTCTTGGAGCTTCTTCAATATTCTCCCATACATAGGGAGGAATTTATGAAGTCTTTGAGTCAATGGTTTGTACTATAAGATATTCATCCCACCTCTATAATTAATATTATGGCTTCTCATCGGGTTGATCATATAAATTTTTATGATAAGGATATCCCTCCTTACAATTTATAGGGTGACAATCCTCTTTACATTACAATGATGATTGGAGATACCCTTATCAAAAGGGTTTTAATAGATAATGGATCCTCCCTTAACATTTGCACATATGACTTTTTATAAAAATTTAGCTTTAAAGACAAGGACCTAAGAAAATTTTATTTGATCATCAAAGAATTCAATAATGAATTCCAAGAAGCCTACAACATTATATCCCTCTCACTTCATTTTGGCCCTCAAATTTTTGACACATGCATTTATGTTGTATCTTGTCATGCATCATATAATATCCTTTTAAGACATCCATGGATTCACACTATGAAGGTAGTGCCATCCATGTTACATCAATGCATCAAATTTGAACTCAAGAACCAACTTGTCACCATCCATGGTGACCCATGATCATTTAAATATTGTTCAATGGTCAAGCCATCTGGTTCTCCATTCTATCCCTCCCTATCATCATTGTCATCCTCTATCCACTATCCCTCACCTTATACACCTAAGCACCCTTCTTTATATCACTTTTATATTTCCAACCAATTGTTCAATGGTCAAGCCATCTGGTTCTCCATTCTATCCCTCCCTATAATCATTGTGATCCTCTATCCACTATCCCTCACCTTATACACCTAAGCACCCTTCTTTATATCACTTTTATATTTCCAACCACCATTCACATCCTCCTCATACAATTCATTCCTCTCACACAATTGACCCATTGTCGTCTACATCTTATTCCCTCGTGGACCAATCACTTGCCAACTTGTCCATAACCTCACCATAACTTAAACATAACAATATTTCCATCCAAGATTCTCTTATCCTTTCTCAACTACAACTGTCTCCATACACTATGGGATTACCTTACAAGAAAGGATATTTTATCCTTATTAGTAGTTGTACTTTTAACTTTGTGGGATACGCCATGGATAGAATTATTTTTGGTGAAAATCCAATCATTGAATAAAATCCTTTTTCCCATTGCAACTTTTCCAATAGATATCCACTTCCTAAATAAATCTTATGTAGCATGGGATATATAGGTAAAGTTCTAGGTCCCCTAACATTTATTGCAACATGCTTTCCTTGGTACATACTAAATTGATCATGGGCCTATATGAGTGTGTGGAAGGGGATGTCCCTTATGTCATGGCACACAATGGTCTCATACAAAATAATTTCTTTTTTATTAATCCATCCTATGTATAGCACATGTCCAGACATCTAGTTCATAAGAAGAATGTGTTGATTTATCTTCTAAGACCTCAAGAAAATGGGTGTCATCCCTACTCCTTTTTAAAAAGGCTCCCACATATTAATTAAGTATACTTTAAAACTCAATGTTGGTACTAATGCTAATGCACACATCCTTAGGATATAAGCCACCTTAGATATAGAGGAGCAAACCAAACTTGCTCATCTTTTGATGGAGTATCCTGATGTCTTTACCTAGACTTATGTAGATATGTCTGGTCTTGACACATCCATAATCATGCATCATTTAGTGGTTCGACCTAATGCTAAACATGTTAAATAAAGGCTTAGGAATATGCATCCTAAGGTCACATTCCTAGTTAAGGAAGAACTTCAAAAGCTCTTAAATATTTATTTTATCCAAGCCATTAGCTATTCTGATTGGATCTCCAATATTGTTCCTATAGCCAGGAAGGAAGACAAATATAGACTATGCATAGATTTTAGGGATATTGACCATGCTTATCCCAAATATGACTTACCCCTACCTGACATAGATCAAATCATTGATTTTATATCTAGGATTGGGATGTTGTCCCTTATGAATGGTTTTTAGGCTATAACCAAATCCGCATTGCTCTGAAAGACCAAGCCAAGATTGCTTTTATTAACCATGGGATACCTTTTGTTGGAAAATAATATATTTTAGTTTAAAGAATGGAAAAACCACATATCAACATGCTATGACTTATATAATTCCATGATATGATGTGTGAAACTCTTTAATATTATATATATGACATCATAAAATTCTCCATTAATCCTAAGGACCATATCTCTGACTTAAGACATATATTTGATAAACTTTGTGAATATATAGTTCATCTTAATCTCGACAAATGTGTCTTTGGTGTCAATTCTAGAAAATTATTTGGATTCATTGTGTTTATATGAGGTATTGAGTTAGATCATACAAATATATCTTCCATTTTCGATATGCCACCACCTTTAAACATTACCGAGCTTCATAGTTTACAAGGGAAACTTCAAGCTATTCATTATTGCTCAACTAGCTAATAAGTGTCAACCCTTTCTTAAAATACTTAAGAAAGATACACCTTTCCATTGGTATGATGAGTGCTAAAATACCTTTGATACCCTCAAGAACTATCTCACCACACTGTTAGTACTCATTCCATACATAATAGATAGACCTTTTTATGCTTTATATATCCGCTATGGTTTATGTCTTGGGAGCATTTCTTGCTCAAAACAATAATGATAATAAAGAGTGAGTCATATATTATATTAGTATAACCTTAGTTAGTTATGAAACTCAGTACACCCCCCTCAAAAATAATTGTCTTATCATCGTATTTGCCACACAAAAGTTTCATCACTATATGCTTAATCATAAGACCTTCATCATTATCCATGATCCACTTCATTATCTAATGAGCAAACCTTACCTATCAATATGAGCTTGCTAAATGGGTCCTTGCCCTTAATGAATTTGATTTGATATTTATCAAAAAAAATCCATTAAGGAATAAATCATAGTTTATCAACTCCTTACTGCTCCTCTCTAGTTTGCTCATCCCCTTGCAGTGGAATTTCCTGATGAATGTCTTAGCTTAGAAGTCAATCGTTATGACTCTTGGTCCTTATTATTTAATGGAGCTTGTTGTATTAATGGCGTTGATGCTAGAATTATCCTAGTATCTCCTCAAAAGCAATTTGTTCCCCTATCATTCAAAATCCGATTTTATTGCACCAATAACATTACAAAATATGAGGCTTTGATTCTTGGTCTGCATGTAATCTTGGTGTTGCAAATAAAATTCTTATCTATATTTGAAAATTCTTAACTCATGTTCAACCAAATTAACAATGTTTATCAAACCCATCATGTTTAAGCTTCACCTTTATAGGAAGTTTCTTTTCAAACTCATATTGTTGTTCGATAAGGTTACTATCAATTCCATTCCTCATTCTAATAATAATTTTGTGGATGCCATGGTAGAAGTTACCTCCTTAATCCCCTTGGAATTAGAATATGATTTTGCTAATATAATCATATGATAACTACAAGAACCGGATTCATTAGATTCTAGTCTTACACCATTAAATATCTTCACTATCATAGATATGTCGTCCAAGCCATGGTATGCGAACATTCACAATTTCCTCCAAAAAAACTCAATCCTTGAAAATATGGATCGTAATCATCATAGGATTTTACATAAGAGAGCCACCTATTTTGTTATATTTGGTAGTATCTTATATCGATGATATTTTGAAGGAATTCTCTTAAGGTTCATTAATGCTAAAGAATCCAAGCTTACCCTTAGCAAGGCACATGAAAGATCATGTGGAATTCATTTTAGTGGTAACACTATTGCCAAGAAGCTCCTTATAATGGGCTACTATTGGCCTTCCATGGAGAAGGATGCATATGATTTTGTCCATCGATGTGACAAATATCAAGGCCATGCCAACCTTGTTCTTGTTTCTTCCCAAGAACTTCTGGCCATCTCTTCTCCTTGGTCCTTCTCTATGTGGGGCCTTGAAATTATAGGAAAGGTTAATCTTATATCTTCTAATATCCATAATGTTTTGATAATAGTGACCAAATACTTTACTAAGTGGGTTGAAGCCATGCCTTTAGCTTCTTGCACATGCATCCAAGTTTCCAAGTTTATCTTCAACCAAATCTTATGTAGATATGGGATCCCTTCAACTATTGTTTTAGATAATGGTACTTGTTTTAAAAACAAATAAATACATAATATTTACATAAAATACAAGATTAAACATAGATGGTTCACTCCATATTACCCATAGATAAATGGCCAAGCCAAAGCTTCAATTTGAGTGGTTGGGAATTTTATTACGCAAATATCTAACTCTTTTTAGAAATTCATAATAATAATGGGACTCAAGTAGCAAGGATAGAGTTTAATTCTCATTAGGATTCTATTTGAGTGTCAAGAATTTGATTTTCCAAAGCTTGGATATCATATTATTCGACTGTGGAGCTAATCTCCGTCGGGGCTATACATGATTGACTCGCAATGGAGTATGCTCATGCATAGACACACATATCTCTTGAATATATCATTGAGTGCACATAAGGACAAGCTAGATTTTTGGTTCTCCCCATGATTGGTTCAATCTTATCTTATCCAATATTGGTAAATGAACTCACCATCTACACACACAATGGTTCCTAATTGGCTTGTGTCATTACCATACTCAAGAGTGGTAAATAAAATTTATAGGCACACACATTGGTTCTTGATTGATTTGTGTTATAATCATGCTCAATATAGGAAATGAACTCACTATCCACACACCGGTTCATGATGGAATTGACCTCATTTCAAGGATGACCAAGGTTTTTGATGGATATTGATTGGCTAATATACCATAGCCTATTATTGTAATAACTTCATTGGAAATGTATGACTATTATCATAGGTAATTGATGTCAAATCAATAATTAGCTTTGAAATTCACATCCATATATCTTTGACAATGCATTTTCATGATTTCTTAGTCATATTTCATGATTGCCTATCATATTTTGCATAATCTACATATTTTGAATAGCTTGCTTGCTCATATATGATTCCTTGATCATATAGTTACATGGGAACTTTGTGATAATAGCATGGGATGATACCTAGTTAGGTTTTGCAAATATGCACTCCATTTAATATAGGATTTTATGCCTAGTAAAGTCCACCCATATAGGGAAAATTACATTATTCATGATTAGTCATTTGTTTCACTTTCATATCCTTTATTTTATAATTGTATAAGAACTAGTTTAGTACACATAAAAGGGTATGGAATTCATCCTTTCTCGCTTATCACCTCTTTCCTATCCCTTTAATTTTTAGTGAATAATTATGATCCTCCTTCAAATCAAGGGATATGGTCTCCATTTCCTAAAGAACACAAGCTTATACTGATAGGGGGAGGTGAATAGTATAAGACCAACTTTTACTTTTCTTTTCTCAAACACTATTATCCAATATATCAATGGCAATATAAATAGTAGTAATCAAAGCAATGCACAAATCATCACACAAAATAGAGGTACCAATTTAACATGGTTCACCCAATGTGGGCTACTACACGGAGAAAATTTTTCACCAACATTTTCTTAACAAATATCTTGGGAATCCTTCCCTATTAAAATGTTTATGGATCTTTGTCCAAAGGAGACACCAATCCCCTAATCAAATTTATTAATCTCTATCCATAGGAGAACTCTTTCCCATTTGCCAGTTCATGGATTTCTATCCATAGGATAACTTTTTCCCCTCTATTGGTTCGTTTATCTCTATCCACAAGAGAAATATTTATCCTCTGTTTTAGCTGTTGATCTTCTAGAAGACTACTACCTCCACTACACTGGCTTGTGGATCTCTCTCCACTGAATACCTCTGTCCTCACTACCCTGGCTAATGGATATCTATCCACTAGAGACTATTGTCCTCTACTCTATCACCTCCAAAGCTTACTCTCAACTCTGCTCAATATCTATCTCAAATATGTACTAAACACTATCCTTGATCTAGCACAAATATGCTCACAAGTCTGTCTTTGGTCTGGCACAAATATACCCTCAAATCTGCACCAAAATCTATCATCAAATCTAACCTGAAGCCTTAACATAAAGCTTGATACAATCATAAATCAACTCTGCTTAGATATGCTCCTAGCCTACCCAAATCATGAACAAATCAATCAATCAACTCTACTCTCAAGTCTTCTCAAAGACTTACCTCAAATCTATCCACATGTTATCTTAAGAACTTTCTCAAATATTTCCAACAAGTTCTCCCCAGAACTTGTCCAATATACTCAACAAGTCTTCACCAATACTTGCCTTAAATCTGTCCATAAATGCTCTCAATAACTTGCTCAAATATGTCCAACAAGTTCTCCTTAGAACTTGTCCAATCTGCTCAATAATTTTTTGCCAAGACTTACCTCAAATCTGCTCTACAAGTTCTCCCTAGAACGTTTCCAATTTTCTCAACAAGTCTTCACCAAGACTTACCTCAAATCTGGTCTACAAGTTCTCCCTAGAACTTGTCTAGTTTGCTCAATAATTCTTCACCAAGACTTACCTTAAAATTTTCTTGTAAGCTTCCACAAAAGTTCACATAAATATATCCTTAAGATTTCACAAAAGCTTACTCAATTCTATCCTTAAGTCCCCTCTAGGACTTACTCAAATATACTCACTAGCTTTCACAAAAGCTTATTCAAATAAATTGCAAAAATTTCATACAAAACTCAACTTAATATATTTCAGAAAACCTCTTCAATTACACAAACAAGTTTCACTCAGAATCTTGTTTAACTACAAAAACATATAGAGAATGTTAAGAGACCCAATTTGTTTCATAATCACAAAAAACTCAATCACTTTCAAACTCTCTTTCAATTCAATTCAAAAAATAAAGTAAAATTTGTTTCACAAATCTTGTACTATCACTCCAATACTTTCAATCAATAATGCTCAACCAACTTCATTCAACCATTCACTCAATGAAACACAACTTGCATACAAATCCTAACCAAGTGTTTCTCTTTACTTCCAACAACTCACACTTTGGAACTCAAACATTGACTCAAGATAATTCTAAAATCACATAACAATGATACTCATATTCTTTCATAAACCCTAGCTCAAGATAGTTCTCAATATCACATAACAATGATACTTATGATCCTTCACAAACCCTAGTTCAAGATAATTCTCAACTTCACATAACAATGATACTCATGATCTTTCAACAATTTGTTGGAAATATGAGCAAGATTTGTTGCCATTGATATCAAATCATCATTTAATGTCACAAATAGGGTCTTCCAAATGGAAAAGAAAACAATTTTAGAAGAAATAATATTATAATGATCTGCATTATAATATATGGATTAAAAGCTATATACGTTAAGTTTTAAATTATTCAATATTTAAATTATTTATAATTTAAATTAAATAATCTAATATTTAAACTTAAAGTGATTGTGTCGATGATATGAGGGCCAAAATTTTGGAAATTATATTATGAAAATATCATAGGCCCGATTCTAAAGACCGTTGACCTCAATCTTCCTAAGAATTAATTATTCACCAATGTCTTCTTTAAGGAATATTTCATGTATATAATGCACTAAAGGCCCAGAAAACTAAAATGAGTGCTATGCTTTGATGAAAAGAATTATTCGATGATGTGTTTCATCTACAACAAAACAACGAATGAATCATATGCACTCTCGTTTGGTATAAGAGAAAAAAAGACAATTACATAACGCAGTGGAATTTCATAGCTACACAAAAATTGAGAAGGTTTTTGATAAGCATGAGGTTTAAATATTACTTAAATTTTGAAATTGATGATTGAAGGTGAGCACGTAGTTCAAAGCTTATATCTGTGATTGATTTAGCAATGCATCAATATACAGTGGTCTCATTGTCTTTGAGGAATATAGTAGAGAGGAAAAAATATGATTGCCTCTCCAGTTGATCTCATCTGTTGTATAAACCAAACAATGCCTGGTCGTGCAATAAAGGTTATGAAAAAATAGTCACTAGTTTGAATCTCGATGAGGACAATGTTAATGATGGAAGTATTTTTATTTTGGTTGAAGTTGAAGTGTATAAATTCGCCAGAGTTCACTTAAGGTTCAACTGTGGGGACCATTGCAGTCAGATGTCTAGAGAGCACTAGAGCCTAGGTGTTGCATGGTCAAGTGTTCGAGTCATAGCAGTGACGTTGATGAATGCAAGCAAGTTTTTTTTGAACGTGGTTGGTTCCAAAATTTAGAGAGGTATAAGGTTTCTTTTGGAAAATTAAAGTATATTTTGGCTTTGGGAGTATGTGAGTTGTTCTAGAGGGAGATATAAGGCAATACACTTTTGTGAAAATTAGAAAGGGTTTTTGAGTTAGTTAGGAGTAATAAGGGTATTACTTTATTATAAATTTTGGGGAGTTATAAGGTGTAAAAAGTAAATTAAAAGAGTGTATGTTGATTATTAGGTATGTGGGTGTGACAAAGGCACTTTGGAAAGTATTGAACAATGATGATTGCATGAAAATTTAAAGGGTTAGGTTATTTGGTCAAACTTTTATTTTGAAGAATTTTGGAAAATTTGGAGATTATAAGGTGTATTTAAGAATTGTTATCTTTGTGTTGAAAAATATTTGCAAGGAGATTTTGAGAAATATTGTTGCTACCTAACCCTAGTATTGGCAAAGAAAATTTGATTGTGATTAAGACAGGTTTAGAAGACATATCTCCTTAAAAATAAAAGGTATGGGTATATCTTCCTTGTGAGTGAAATATTGTTGGATGTTGTGAATGCTAAGTTGGAGTGAAAAGGATTTTTTTATAAGAATTGTTGAGTTTGGTTTTGAGATAATTAATGTTAATTTATGTGGATTTTCTAGAATAAAAGTTGATACTAGAAACCTTGTTTGATAAGAATTGTTGGAAATATTGGGTAAGCTTTCATATGTTTTATTAGGGTTTGTGAAATATTATGAGTATCATTGTTATGTGAAGTTGAGAACTATCTTGAACTAGGGTTTGTGAAATATCATGAGTATCATTGTTATGTGAGATTTGTTTGACAAACTTTCATTGAGTGATTGGTTGAGTGGATTTGATTGAGCTTAGTTGATTGGAAGTGTTGGAGTGAAAGTTCAAGTTCTATGAAACAAATTATTATTTACTAATTTGAACAAGATAATTTGAAAGTGATTGAGCATTGTTATGAGTGAGAAGCATATTCAGTCTCTAACCATTATCTATATGTTTTTATGAGATTAAAACAAGATTATGTGTGAAACTTGTTTGTGTGATTGAAGAGGTTTTTTGTGATATATTGAGTTGAGTTGAATAAGTTTTTGTGAAAGCTAGTGGAAATATTTGAGTAAGTCCTAGAGTGGACTTAAGGACAGATTTGAGTAAGATTTTTTGGAAGCTTACAATCAGATGTAAGGTAAGTCTTGGTGAAGACTTGTTGAGCAGATTGAGCAAGTTCTAGTGAGGAATTGTTGAGCAAATTTGAGGTAAGTCTCAGTGAACACTTGCTGAGCAGATGGGATAAGTTCTAGTGAGGAATTTTAGAGCATATTTGAGAGAAGTCTTGGTGAAGACTTGTTGAGTAGTTTAAGCAAGTTTTAGAGAGGACTTATGAATATATTTGAGAAAAGTCTTTGAATAGACTTGAGAGTATATTTGATTGATTGATTTGTTCAAGCTTTGTGTTAAGGCTTAGGGTAGATCTAATAGAGTTTATTTGAGATTGGATCGAGCTTTGTGTTAAGTCTTAAGGATATATTTGAGGATAGATTTCTTCTAAGTAAGGATAGGAGTCTTTAGTGGAGAGAAATCCACAATCCAGTGTAGTGGAGGTAATAGTCTTCTAGAGTATCACCAGCCAAAGCAGAGGGGAAGGAGTTCTCCTGTGGATAGAGATGCACAAACCAGCTGAGGGTATTGGTGTCTCCTATGGATAGAGATACATGAACTTGATTAGGGGATTGATGTCTCCTTTGGACATAGGTCCATAAAAATTGTAATAGGGAAAGGTTTCCCAAGAGATTTGTTGAGAAAAATTTAGTGAAATATTTTCTCTGTGGAGTAGTCCACATTGGATGAACCACGTTAAATTGGTGTCTCTATTGAAAAGTAAAAAGTGTTCTTACTATTTACCCCCCTCTCAGTATAAGCTTGTGTTCTTCAATTGGTATCAGATTGGGTTCCTTCAGAAAAGGTTTAACAACTTGAAGTAAGATCTTACAAGAACACACATGGGCAAGAAAGGAAAAATAAGAACCATGAGATCTAAGAAAAAAGAAACACACATAGCTATAGAAAATACTATGGTGGAAGAAGGATTTGATCCCTTTCTTAGCAAGATTGTTATTAAGAAAAGGGAAGAGGAAAACTTTGTGAGATGTGTTGAATGTGGTAAACTTGGTCACATGGCACTTTATTGTCCACAAAATGGGTATGATAGCAGTACAGAGGAAAAGGAATTTGATTTTGCTCTCAACAAAATTGTTTCTCTAGGAGGAGAAGTGGAAACAAACTCAATATATGAATCAAGCAATGGAGAAGAAACTAAATGAATAAATTTTTGTACCAGATGTGGTAATATAGGTCACCATGCAGCTTATTATCCATAATATGGTGAAGAATTTTTTGTTTGTGGTCAATTCAGTCATGATGCAGGTTATTACAATGGGTTTAGTAGCAATAAATATGAATAATATACTTTCATAATTGAATACCTAGAGGATGGTTTAGAAAAAGATAACAAGGATAGTCAAAATAGGTATGAAGAAGAAATTCTACTTTCGACAATAGAAGAAAAAGGAAATGCTCCTATTGAAGACCAAAGAAAAGAGAAAATTTTATAAAATAAAAAGAGGAAGCCACTCTTAAGGAACTTGTTGAGTTGAAAAGGGAGAACTTAGAATTAAAGGCTAAATTACAAGAGGATGAGAAATGTAAGATAAAGCTTCTACAAGATATATCTGACTTGAAATATAAGTTTGAAAAGGCAAGGAGAGTTAAAAAATGTATGGTTGAATAGTCAAAGGTAAAAGAGCTAGAATAGGAAAGACCTATTTTTGATATCGAAGAATTAAAAAGGGCAAAATCAAGATTAAGGGTTCAAGCTCAAGAAGATGAGAAAGCAAAAGCAAAATTTCTATAGTTTCTCACCAACTTCAAAATTAATATTGAAGAGGCAAGGAAAATTGAAGAAGGTATGGCTAAAAAATTAAAGATAAAAGATCTATAGTGTTAAATATTAGAACATGAGATAGTTTCACTAAGGTTGGAAGAAAAAGGCTCTATGGAAAATCTACACAAGTTTGAGAAAAATTAAAAGTCCTTGGATAGTATTATTAATGCACAAAGATCATTGGTCACCAAAACAAGACTTATTTTTGAATAAGAACAAGGAAAACATGAAGCTAAAAAAGGAGTCAAGTTCAACCACAAAAAGATAAATAAGGATAAGCTTCAAAATAAGAGAGTGAAATAGAGAGTGAGACTTCTAAGGATAAGTTCAAAAATAGAAAGTTCAACAAGGAAAGGAACAATGCACAAATAAGGAATATATAAAACATGAAACATGATAGGGTAGACGAGACTAAGGGACCAATGGGTAAAGGCAAAGTTTATTCAATGGATGTTGCTTCTCATGTCATAGGTTTGGACAAAAGGCTACATAGTGTAGGACATATGAAATACAAAAATATGGGAACTTCAGAAACAAGCATCTCTTTCAAGGGTATTGCTACTCTTATAATTAGTTTTATCATAAGGCAGTTAATTGCAGGGTCATGATAATAATATATATGGCTTCACCAGGAGGAACTACCAGAAATTTATACCTTTAATAAATCATAAATTTAAGTGTTATAAGTGCAATAATATTGGGCATATAACCAAGTGGTGTAGAGAAAAATTTCCAGAACCTCCAAGGATAATTAAGAAAGAGGATTCTCAAAAGATTAAAAAATGTATGACTTCAAAGGAATGGAAAAAGGAGGACAAAAGTAAAGAGCAATGTATTATGGGAGTAGAGATACTCCCACCCAAAAATTAACCACCTAAAGAGAGGAGGTGAGGGAGGGGTCGAGTTAATATGCCTATCTTTAGCCCCAAGCCCCAAAGGTGGCCCTTTTCCATTGATGTTAAAGTGGGAGAGATTTGAGTTAGGGGGAGATCATTCAGTCAGGGGGAGCAGCTTTTTAGAGAGAGCAGATTTGAAATCAAGTGTTTTGGAAAGTTGTTGCCATCAATGACAAAGGGGGATATTGTTGGAAATATGAGCAAGCTTTGTTTTCATTGATGTCAAATCATCATTTAATGTCACCAATAGGGTCTTCCAAATGAAAAATAAAACAAGTTTAGAATAAATAATATTATAATGATCCACATTATAATATATGGGTTAAAATTTATTTAAGTTTTAAATAATTTAAAATTTAAATTAGTTATGATTTAAATTAAATAATTTAATATTTTAACTTAAAGTGATTGCATCGATGATATGAGGGCCAAAAGTTTGGAAATTATATTATGAAAATATCATAGGCCAAAGTCTCAAGATCGTTGACCTCAATCTTCCTAAGAATTAATCATTCATCGACATCTTCTTTCAAAAGGGATATTTCATGTATATAATGCACCAAAGGCTTGGAAAACTAAAATGAGCATTATGCTTTTATGAAAAGAACTATTCGATGACGCGTTTCATCTACAAAAAAAAAATGAATGAATCCTATGTGTGCTCATTTTGTATAAGAGATAAAAATATAGGTAAATAACACAGTAGAATTTTAGAGTTACATGATAATCGAGAAGGATTTTGATAAGCACAACATTTAAATATTGCTTCAAATTTAGAATTTATGATTGAAGGTGATCACGTAGTTCAAAGCTTATATCTATGATTGATTTAGTGACACGGTAGTGTATAGTGGTCTCACTGTATTTGAGGAAGATAGTAGAGAGGAAAAAATATGATTACCTCTCTAGTTGATCTCATCTACTAGATAAACTAGATGGTGCTTGGTCATGTGATAAGGGTTTTGAAGAAATAGTCATCGGTTCGAATCTCGCTAAGGATAATGTTAATGGCATAAGTATTTTTATATTGGTCGAAGTTGAAGTGTATAAATCCGTTGGAGTTCTCTTAAGATTCAACTATGGGGAACAATGCAATCAGAGGTCTAGGGAGTGCTAGAGCCTAGGCACTGCATGGTCAAGTGTTCGAGTCACAAAAGTGATACCGACGGATGCAAGTTAATTTTTTTTTAATGTGGTTGGTTCAAAATTTTGGTAGGTATAAGGTTTCTTTTTGAAAATTAAAGTATACTTTGTCCAAGATATTTGTTGAGAAAAAATTAGTGAAATATTTTCTTTATGGAGTAGCCCACATTGGGTGAACCACATTAAATTGGTGTCTCTATTGTGTGTGATGATTTGTTCATTACTTTGGTTATTGCTATTGATATTGCCACTGATAATATTGTATATTTTTGTTTGGGAAAGAAAAGTAAAAAGTGATCTTATACTATTCACCCCCCCCCTTAATATAAGCTTGTGTTCTTCACAAACACAACTTATGCACATAAAAAACTCACTCAACATTTTTCAATAATACTCAACAATTATTTTCACTTCAACTTGCACATTCAATCCAACAATATTTAACTCATAAGGAAGATGTACCCATACCTTTTGTTTTAATGGATATATGTCTTCAAAACCTATCTCAATCACAACTTATGCAATGGCCCACGTCAAAAATATTGTGCCCATAATGAACACGCCCAAACTTGAACCTGTAACCTATCATCACCATAGTACCCTAGCCCAAGGCTAGGATGCCATTGGGCTACACACCCGACACAAAACCTAAGGTGCATGATGCGCCCTTTATCCTTTTCTTCTAGCAATTTCAAATTAATCAAAAAACTCTAGTTGCACTCAAAATAAAGGGGACACAAATCGAACCCCTAACTTGCCTTGTACGAACACCTTAACCAACCACAAATCCTTGCTTGTGCTACCAAGTGCTTTAGAAACTATTTGTCGCTCCAGTAAGGTTTATCATGAAGTCTATCCTTTCAATTTTAACACATGCAAATTTCTTTCTCTTAAGTAGCGTGCAAATTTCTTTTTTACTTTGGGAATTCGAATTGCATGGATGATTTTAAATAAAAACCATTGTCCATTTTATACCTTTTTCTATGCACTCCAACACGTTAGATTTCGAATTTTAATTCAAATTTTAAACTTAGACTTTTGGCACCTTTAATATTTATTTAAATTAAAATTTTAACCTATGGTTAAAATATTTTAATTTAAATAAATTAAATAATAACCTTTACAATTTGCAAAATGGGCATTTTGAAGGAATTATTTCTTAATGACTCCTTAGACCTTGTTTTTATTCACTTCAACCTTTAGCCCATAATATTATAATATTATTATTTCCTTTTAAACTTGCTTCCCCTTGGGATTTTCTTTTAAACCTACTTCTCCTTCCTTGGGTCTTCAAACTTTTAGGCCTTGTTAGGCATATAATATTTAAAATAAATATTATATCCTATTCCTTTTAAAAACTTGCTTGCCTTTTGTAAAACCACCTAATGACATTAATGACGAAAAAACTTGGACATAAACCTCTTGACATCAATGACAATAAAACTTTCTCAAATTTCCAACAATATCATCCTTTGTCAATGATGGTAACCCTTTTTTCTTTAACCATTTATTTTACCTTTTTTCGTTCTTCTCCCCCTGATAAACTGCTCCCCCTAACTGAGTTCTCTCCCCCCAACTCAAATCTCTCCCCCTTTGACATCAATGGAAAAGGTCCATCTTTGGGGTTTGGGGCTAAAGATAAGATTCTTATATTTGCCCCCTCCTCAACTCCTCTCTTTGAGGTGGTTACTTTTAGGGTGGGAGTATCTCTACTCCCAGCATACATTGATATTTACCTTTGTTCACCTTATTCCTCGATAGATCCTTCTCATTCCTATGAATATTCCTATTCCTGCTTGTCTTTGAAAATTCTACTCTACACCACTTAGCCATATACCCAACATTATTGTACTTATAACACTTATTGTTGTGGTTCCTTGAATGTGCAAATATCTTGAATTTTCTCCTAGTGAAGCCATATCCATTCCTATAATGAACCCTACAATTTACTACATTATGACCAAAATGATTACAAAAGCAACAATACCCTTGAAAGAGATACCCATTTCTAAAATTTCTATTGGTGAAACTATATTCCTGTCTTTCATGTATCCTACATTGCATAGCCTTGTGACCAAACCTATTACATAAGAAGCACCGTCCATTGAAGAAACCTTACCTTGACCTCATTGGTCTCTTAGTCTCTTTTACCCTGTGTTGTTTCCTATTCCATATGTTCCTTATTTGTGCATTGTTCCTTTCCTTGTTGAACTTTATATTGTCCAACTCATCCTCAGAAGTCTTACTTTCTCTTACACTCTCTTCTTCTGAATCTTCTTCTTCTTTGGAGCTTGAGATTGACTCCTCTCCTTTTTCTCTTTGTTCGTATTTAAAACCAAGTCCTGTCTTGTTTTATGAAGATCTTTGTACCTTGATAATATTATCCAAATTCTTTGAGCTTCTTCCAAACCTGTGTAGCTTATTTTTAGACTCTTTTACTTCCTTCCTTAGTGAAGCTACCTCATTCTATAATATATCACATTCTAAAATATTTGCCTCTGACTTCTCTTTAAATCCCCTTGTCTTAGCTATTGAGTTGGTTAGATCTTCTATAAGCTTTCCTTTCTCTTTATCACATTCTTGAAATTTAAGCTTGAGTTTTGAGTTCCACTTTCTTACCTTCCTTAATTCCTTAATATAAAAAATAATCTCACCCTCAATATCAACTTCTCATTCCTCTTCATTTTCTGATTCTTTATCTTTTAGATAATCTCTATTCCTTTCTGATTCATATTCAATAGGAGCACTTCCTTCTTCTTCAATTGTCATAAGAATACTTTATTCTTCTATACCGTCAAGAGCATCTTCATATTCATCTTCACTGAAACTGAACCCATTCCTTGTATAGTGATCTTCAATATGACCAAAGTTACCACACCTGAAACACTTGAGAATTATTGGTGCCCTTTTTGTCTTTTTCTTAACACCTTATTTTTCTACTATTATAAATAAAATTTCTTCTTCTTCATTATATGAGTACCTTCCATCACTATCACTTGAAACTTTTCCTACCTTATATGCATAAAAAATCTTCTTATGCATTTGGAAAAACTTCTTTCCTTGCTTGCCTTGTATATCCCTACTTTTAGTTTGATACCTGTATTTTCCTACTTCCATGTTCTTATGATCTTGTTTCTCATCACCACATCTATTTCTAGCTTCTGGAAAATCAGATGCATAGTGACCATATTTATCACATTTGAAACACTTAACTATTTTTGTACCTTTATACTTTTTTATGTCCTTGTTTCTTTTGCCATAGTTTGCTTCTTCATCACTGGATAACTCATTACCTGAATCTGACTTCTTATCCTTTGTCTTCTTTGTAACTTTGAAAGATGCTTCTTATTGGGGGATAGGATCCTTTCCTATTCTCATCTCAAAAGTTGTGAGAGTTCCATGTAACTCATCCCTTGTCAAATTTTCAATATCTTTTGATTCTTCTATAGCTGAAACCTTTTCACTATACTTCTTAGGGAGTGACCTTAAAATATTTTGACAAACATCTATTTCTTCAACTTTAAATCCAAGTCTTTACATGGATTTAAAAACCTCATCCACGCAAATTAATATGTAGAAATGTCTTTCTCATCCTTCATCTTTAGGTCTTCAAATGTTTTCTTCTAATTTTGCAATTTTTCTATCTTGACCCTTTTGTCTCCCTCATATATATTTTTTAGTTTATCCCAAATATCTTTTGCTAATGTGTAGTACATAACTTTTACAAACTTTTTTTCACATAAACCATGTAATATTCCATTCATTGCCTTTGAATTATTCAGTTGTAGGAGATTACCATATTTATCTGTAGGTGAAGTAGCTTTCAGTTTGTACCCATCCTCAACTGCTTCCCATATATCATTTTCTAGTGCCATTAGGTAAATCTTCATTCTCACAGTCTAGAATGAATAATTATTTCCATCAAAAAATGGTGCTTTATTTCCTGTAGATCCACTTTGAGAATCCATTTGTGTTCTTGTAAGCTTTTCCTTCAAGTTGTTAAACTCTTTCGAAGGAACCCGCTCTGATACCAATTGAAGAACACAAGCTTATATTGAGAGGGGGGTGAACGGTATAAGATAACTTTTTACTTTTATTTCCCAAATAATAATATACAATATTATTAGTGGCAATATCAATAGAAATAATGAAATTAATGCACAAATTATCATACACAATAGAGAAACCAATTTAACGTGGTTCACCCAATGTGGGCTATTCCACAGATAAAATATTTCACTAAAATTTTCTCAAAAAATATCTTGGGAATACTTCCCTATTACAATTTTTATGGACCTCTTTCAAAAGGATACACCAATATCCTAATCAAGTTCATGGATCTCCGTCCACAGGAGAACTATTTCCCATTTGCTGGTTCATGGATCTCTATCCACAGGAGAACTCTTTCCCCTCTACTGGTTTGTGGATCCCTATCCACAAGAGAACTCTTTCTCCTCTGCTATGGTTGGTGATCTTCTAGAAGGATACTGCCTCCACTGCACTAGCTTGTGGATATCTCTCCACTAAAGACCTATTTCTTCACTCATAAGACCTCTATATTCACTGCCTTGGCTAATGGATATCTATCCACTGGAGACTACTTTCCTCTACTCTGTCACCTACAAATATTACTCTCAGCTCTGCTCAATATCTATCTTAAATTTGCACTAAACATTATCCTCGGTCTAGCACAAATATTCTCACAAGTTTTTCTTTGGTCTGGCAAATATCTACCCTTAAATTTGCACCAAAATCTGTCCTAAAATTTGTCCTCACACCTTAACAAAAATCTTGATCCAATCACAAATCAACTCTGCTTAGATATGCTCCAAGCCTTAACCCAAAGCTTGAACAAATCAATCAATTAAATTTGCTCTCAAGTCTTCTCAAAGACTTGCCTCAAATATTTCCAAAATTCCTCTCAAGAACTTGCTCAAATCTATCCAACAAGTTCTCCCCAAAACTTGTCCAATATGCTCAACAAGTCTTCACCAAGACTTGCCTTAGATATATCCACAAGTCCTATCAAGAGCTTGCTCAAATATGTCCAACAAGTTATCCCTAGAACTTGTCCAATATGCTCAATAAGTATTTACCAAGACTTACCTCAAATATGCTCTACAAGTTCTCCCTAGAACTTGTATAGCCTGCTCAACAAGCCTTTACCAAGACTTACCTCAAATCTACTCTACAAGTTCTCCCTAGAACTTGTCTAGCTTTCTCAACAAGTCTTCACCAAGACTTACCTCAAATTTTGCTTTTAAGCTTTCACAAAAGCTCACACTAATATATCCTTAAGCTTTCACAAAATATTACTCAATTCTGTCCTTAAGTCCCCTCTAGGACTTACTCAAATCTACTCACTAGCTTTCACAAAATCTTATTCAAATCAATTGCAAAACTTGCATACAAAACTCAACTTAATCTATTTCAAAAGACATCTTCAATCACAAAAACAAGTTTTACTCAAAATCTTGTTTAACCACATAAACATATAGATAATGGTAAGAGACTCAATATGTTTCACACTCACAAAACACTCAATCACTTTCAAAATATATTTCAAGTCAATTCAGAAATAAAGTATAATTTGTTTCACAAATATTGAACTATCACTTCAATAATTTCAATAAATAATGCTCAACCAACTTCATTCAACCATTCAATCAATGAAACACAACTTTCTTACAAATCCTAACCAAGTATTTCACTTTACTTCCAACAACTCACACTTTGGAACTCAAACCTTGACTCAAGATAATTCCAAATTCACATAATAATGATACTCATGTTCTTTCACAAACCCTAGCTCAAGATAGTTCTCAATCTCACATAACAATGATACTCATGATCTTTCACAAACCCTAGTTCAATATAATTCTCAACTTCACATAACAATGATACTCATGATATTTCAACAAACACAACTCATGCACATGAAAACTCACTCAATATTTCCAACAATACTCAACAATCCTTTTCACTCCAACTTTGCATTTCACAACATTCAATCCAACAATATTTCACTCATAAGGAAGATGTGCCCATAATATTTTTTTTTATGGAGATATGTCTTCAAAACCTATCTCAATCATAACTTATGTAATGGCCCACATCAAAAAATTTACGCCCATAATGAACACGCCCAAACTTGAACTCGTAACCTATTTCCGCCATCGTGCCCTAGCCCAAGGCTAGGCTACCATTGGGCTACATGCATAACACAAAATATAAGGTGCATGATGCACCCTTTATTATTTTCTTATGGCAATTTAAAATTAATCAAAAAACTCTTACTGCACTCAAAACAAAGGGGATGCAAATCAAACCCCTAACCTACATTGTACGAACACCTTAACCAACCACCAATCCCCACTTGCGCTACCAAGCACTTTGGAAACTATTTGTCGCTCCACTCGGGTTTATCATGAAGTCTATTCTTTCAATTTTAACACATGCAAATTTCTTTCTCTTAAGTAGCACGCAATTTTTTTTTTTACTTTGGGCATTCAAATTGCATGGATGATTTTAAATAAAAACCATTGTCCCTTTTATACCTTTTTCTATGCACTCCAACACGTTGGCTTTCAAATTTTATTTTGAATTTTAAAATTAGACTTTTGGTGCCTTTTATATCTATTTAAATTAAAATTTTAACTTAAGGTTAAAATATTTTAATTTATATAAATTAAATAATAATACTTATAGTCTGCCAAAGGTCTTTTGAAAGAATTATTTCTTAATGACTCCTTAGACCTTGTTTTTCTTCACCTCAACATTTAGCATGGAATATTAAAATATTAAATATTATAATATTATTATTTCCTTTTAAATTTGTTTCCCCTTCCTTGGGATTTCCTTTTAAACCCGCTTCTCCTTCCTTGGGTCTTCAAAATTTTAGGCCTCTTTAGGCATATAATATTTAAAATAAATATTATATCCTATTCCTTTTAAACACTTTCTTGCCTTTTTGAAAAACCACTTGATGACTTTAATGATGATGAAACTTGGACATCAACCTCTTGACATCAATGAAAACAAAACTTGCTCAAATTTCCAACATTTTCATCTTTGATATTTGGACCATTTCTCATTCATTCCTTTGAATTATCCTTTTGACCATCAAATTCAATCATTTTTTATCCCTATTGGGTTTCACTCCTCTAATGGACCATAGGGTAATCTACCCCCTTTTTTAAGGACACACCCATGGTGGATATCACATAAACATATCGATCATATTTTGATCATTACCATTTTGGCAATATTTTATTCATATTATATACCTATTGGGTTATATAACTTTGAATTTAGCATGATAATATACCCCACACAGGACCTGCTTCATGACCACACACAAGGGGCATCCTCCATTTCAATCATACGCAAGCACACATCCTCACAGGATATTTCCTAAAAACTATTATTATAAGGATATGCCCATACTAGATGGCAGTCAACACATTTTGATCATCTCTTTTGCAAATTGTCTTCCACATTATCTTACACTTCTTATCCATTATTTTTGGTCTTCACACTTCATATTTACATAAATCATATTTTGGCTAGCATGATCAATGTGCTTAAAACCAATATGATTATGTACATTATCATTCAAATGGTTCACAAAATGCATCAACATAAAGTTTTTAATATCATTAATACATAACAATAAAACATTCATATACATACATCAACATAATACAATCAAAATACAAAATACAGTATGGTATATATATCTCAAGAATAACACATATTCATATGTCAGGTCGGTATATCACAATAAAAAATCTCAACATACTTAGTCATCAAGGAATCATGCCACAAAGATCAAAACTTGGCATATCATACCATATCCTTGAGATACCTAGCCCTCCTCCACATTTGGGGGTCCTACTGGAGGTATATTCATGGATCAAATCACTATCCATGAACTTTATCATGCATGACTTTGAATCCTCATCGACTCCAGCATAGGCATCCTCTCCTCTATCATAATTGCCTAATAATAGAGAGTCTAGAAAATTAATCTCATTGGAATGCCATCGTCACCTCTACTTATGCTACCCAAATATCCTCTTGTACGAAGTGATAACCTCCACTACTCATAGAAGGTGTTTCCCTCTCTTGCTATCACATCTAAACCTGTAGTTATGATAGCTTAGTCTCTAAATCCTTAATATGCTCCTCTTAAGCCACTAACTATATGCTCTAAGTGATCACCTACATCTCCAGATCTTCCTCTCTACTAATACCAACTAACCCTACCTCATCAACCACCTCTACCTATATGCATGGCTACTAGGGTTCCTTCATATACCTAGGTCTATCCTCCTCTCTTCGATGAACAACCTCCTATACCACCAACTACATCCTATGATCCAATACTAGTCATATAGGTGGAGGTATATTAGGAGTGATCCTAAGGGGTCTAATCTCCCGATACCACCTCTGATATCCATCCTCCACCCCTACATCATCAAACCCTAGATCTACCAAAAGATGGTCATTCTCATCTAGCTCCATAAATAGAGTAACAATGGGATCACCACCTACACCTGGTGAATCTTTCATCACATGTCAAAATTAGAAATAACCTAACTTAGGTATCTCCTACACCAACCCAAACTACCACTGTACCTAATCAAAATGATATATCTCTATCTCTCTCTTCTCTGATCTCAACCATTGAAACGTCCTCACATGAGTCAACTCCATACTATCCTCATCCCAACTTGGATGCATCTGCCATGGCCTCCATACCATCTAACATGGATGCAACTCATCCATCATTCACCTAGCTACATCTAACTAACCATATCATTATATATGCCTTCCCTCCAAGGGAACCCATTGATATTTAGCTAGCCACCTCACATCTACCTAATATCGAGGCAACCTATCAGACCTTCGTACTACCAAATGCTCCCAACACCATATCTAGAGTAAGGTAGTGAGGATAATGCAATGATGTATTTTATACATGATATTATAAAATGTTCTGTATACATGACATAACACAAAGGAACCACATGCAAAATGCATCCCTCGATCCCTCATCTCTCCCACAACTCTAGACAAGACCCATGGTAGATGTTGCCATGCCAACCACTATTAGACCTTTTCAAAGATATCGCTTGTATTTTATAATGTCACTTGAACATTCTTAATGGAATTCCTCCATGTATTTTGCCATATTTCTTATCAACTTGATGTTACAACTACTAACCTTTTAATAGTAACAATCTAAACTAATACTATTTTGTAACCACCTTGGAATTCATCACAATAATGATGGTCCAAGTCATAAACGGATGCACTAACATAATAAAAGTTCTTAATTTGAATAATATAATGATGCAACAATACAACTATTTATCCTTTATTTTAGGAAGAGATAAAACAGGCTTTCATCAGAATCTAAACATCTTAACAATGTAATAATATTACAACTTTATAATAACAAATTTATAACGATTTTAATAAATATAAAATCTTGTGCACAATGCCAACATGTCAGTCAAATGTGCTGATTGTATATGTCTAATAAGGATACAACATTGTCACTAGATGTGGCACAACAATGTATTGGATGATTTGACCTAGTCAATATTCTTTTTGTAATGCCTTTCAGTAGATGCTTTCTGTAACAGCTTTCCATAGCTATATTCCATAGCACCTTTCTATAGCATTTTTCCATGAGTCTCCTTAGCACATCATCCTGGTGGCTAGTATGTCCATGCTTTTTATATGATTCGTGCCTTACCGCATCATTTCCTACGAATCCCCCACAATGTTATCATACTGAAACACATAGAAACTTGCACACTTTTACGTAAAACACAAGCATAAATAATTTTATTGTTACTGATCAAATTCATTTATAAATCACACAATTAAGAAAAAATTATCATCAAATTATATGTGTTTCCATAAATTTACAGATGGGAAATGTATTAAACTTGCACAAACTACATGTTGTTTTAACACTCATCAAAGGAGGAACAAAATTCCAAGGCACAAGATCTAGCATCTGCCATCTGTCACCCGATAACTAAGCAATGAAGAAAAGTTAGGAAATTTGGATATATTACAATATTGATATTAGTAAGAAGATATAAAATATCTAACATAGTATAAAACAATTCCAAGCAAGAAATATGCTAATGCATTGGATCCAATACCCAACATTTGATGTTGTAACATGCAAAGCGTCCAAGGGTGCCAGAATTTAGAAGGCAATGATGTCAGCATCAAGAGATTAAATTTTTGGCAAGTCGAACACACTCTTGGATAAAAAATAGTCCTAAGCATGGCCATCCAAAAACAAAGAAATACCAAGACCAAAGACTCTATAATCTAGCATCATGCAAGCATAACTGCCAGACTCTTCAGATAATGATCATCAAGAGTAAATTCATTATTGAGCTATTGACAAGGAAAATTTCTATTCAACATAAGGAGAGAGAAGCGATGCTCAATTGAAACAAGTGTCTGACAACAAGCAATATACATATGCATAAGTAATCTAGAACCATCCACATCAATAGGTGTGATAATGCTAATCGATCACCAATAATCACCACTATCAGAATATGTTAATGGTCGAAGATTTCCATATCATACACCTACCCCTACTCAATTGGCTATGCATAAAATAAAGGAGTGGACCATCATTTAATGGTTACAATCTAATGATGTAGCATTCAAGCCAATATTAAGATAAAATATACATCCTCCACATCAATAGAGCATACCTGAAGCAATTAAGCATAGCTGAGCTGAACGTGATGGCCACTCTCTATGTCTGCCCTAAAACTTGCAATATTCTCTAACAAAAATCAGTCTAGGATAAATAAGTACATTGTAAAATCTCTATATATACTAGAATACAAGATATTCTAATGGTTGGCTATTTGGCATTTACAATTGGTATAATCGTATTGACCAAGGACTATATATCTTTTGAATGAAAATTGGATTGTTATATAGAGTTTTGCTCATATCTTTGTTCTTAAAATATATGTATTCCTTACTGAGTTCTAATGAATTTCTGTTAAAGTTAGGAATTGATAATTTTGTTACAGTTATTCAGCTTTCTATATTTCTTCCTATATTTACCATTATAGTTTTGGAATAAGTAAATGCTTATATTTCTTCATGTTAAATGTTCTAATATCATATGGGAAGAAAATTCTTCTATTAGGTGGTTTAATTTAAGTTTGAATTGCAAGAGTCTCTGCACTATGTCTCTCGATGTTACCAATTTTGTATCACTTTTAGATCATCTTTCTAACCCTTTCCATTTATTACTCTAGTATACAACCCCAATTTAGTTAGATTAGCTAGGCACAAGAATTGTATTTCTCTAGAGGTTGAATTAGAAATCCCTATTTATAATCCATCCAATATCTTGGTCAAGGTCTTGAGGTCACATTTCACTCATCATTTGCCTAGGTAATTTTGAAACCAAGAAGAGGCATACTAACATGCACTAAAAGTGGAAGAAAAGTTGACTTGCAAGTAACAAAATAATTCCAAAGTAAGAAGATAGTTATCTAGAGGAGGAGAACAATCAAATTGTGGTAGAAGGTAACATATGTAAGAAGAACAAGCAAGTACTTGTCAAATTAATTTCAAGTAGGTCACAAGAAAAAAATAGTTCTTATGATAAATATTTATTTATGGTAGAGGAAGGGATAGAGGATTCTCCAAAAAATACTTTTCATATAGAGAAATTGGCCATTCGGAATTTTAGTGTCTAATAGCATAGTAGTTCAATGGTAAAATTAAAGAAATTTAGAACCATATTACACAAGTATATGAAGAAAGTGTTGCTTCACCCAAGCACATGAGGGAACCAAACAAGGACAATCCCTTATGATAGAAATAGTATTATTAGAACTAGATAAAGAGGAGCATGAAGAGATGAAAAGAATCGGTCTTTTTAGAATCATATGCAAATTAGGAGGCTAGTGTTGCAAAGTCATTGTGGATAGTATCGTTCAATAGGTACCATTCAAGTGGGATGACATTCAAGAGAGTGTCATTCAAATGAAAGAAAAAAATGTTATTCCAGCCAAAATTTCTATTTAAACTAAGTTTTGTTCAATGGGTACCATTCAAATGGAGTCACATTTAAGAGAGTGCCATTCCAATGAATGGTATTGTGTAATTTGAGTGAATATTTAGTGATGATCCATAAAATACATACTACCATACCTATACTTTGTGGTTAGTCTTGAAGTTGTGTTTTTTAAGGAGGTAGTTCTTCATTGAACCATCTACTTTGACTACATAATTTGGAATAAAAATAATAATTTTATTTTAGGGGTTTGCAAAATATGTTGGAGAAGATATGACACAACATGGAATATGAAGAGCATCTAGTATTGTACCTCAAAAAAAATACATTACTAAAATATTGAGGGGAATTATGGCCAAATTAGATGCAATCAATATTACCCAAAGAAATGGTGTTCAACTTGATAAAGTTAGTGATAGTGAAGAGAAGGATATCAATAACCTAGAAACTTGACATGTAGGGCAAGAAGAAGAACTAGAGTAAAATATAATTTAGGTGATATCTAGTATGAGAAGAAATCCAAATATATATACTCCAAATTTTAATGGAATTTTAAATCATGGAGAGTTGATAGATTGGATAATCAACATGGAGAGATTCTTAAAATATAAATCTATAGAAGATATGAAGTGAAATTTGAATTCACAAAATTGAGTAGACATGCTCCAATTTGGTGGGATCATGTTTAAACAAAGATACAACAAAAAGGAAAGAATAATATTTGAACTTGGAACAAGTTTTTATCTAAATTTAAGTCTAAATTTTTGCCTACTAATTATCATATTGGGTTGTTTAGAAGAATTTAAAACCTCAATAAAATGGATATGGGAGTGAAAGAGTATATGAAATATTTCTATATATTTACCATAAGAGCAAGTTGTATTGAAGCTGATGAGGTGGAGAGATAAATAAGATGAAATGGGTATGCTTCAAATTAGAACAATTGAAGAGGTATATAAATATTCATTCAATATGGAAGAAAATTTGACTCACAAGCAACAAAATAATTTTAGATAAAGATGATAGTTCTCTAGAGAAAGAGAATAATCAAATAGTAGTAGAGGGTAGCATATGCAAGAAGAAGAAGCCAGTACTCTTCAAATTAATTTCAACTAAATCATTAGAGAAAGTGGATATTTCTCAAGAGGAAGAGGTAGTTATGGTAGAGGATTCCCCAAAAATTGCTTTTGATATGGAGAAATTGGTCATCAAGTATTTGAATATCTAATTATACAAAAGGAGTGGTAAAGAAAAAGAAATTCAAAACCATCTTGAACAGGTAGATGAGGAAAGTGTTGTTTCACCCAAGCACATGGAGGAACAAGAAATTGAAGAATATTTTATGATAAAAGGGTATTGTTAAAACTAGATAAAGAGGATCATGAAGTGATACAAAGAAGAAATATTTTTAGAACCATATGCAAATTATGAAGCAAGTGTGGAAAAGTCATTGTGGACAATTGGAGTACAAATATTTTAGTGTCTATAGATATGGTAGAAACACTTGGTCTGAAAGGGATTGAATACCCAAACCTACACAAAGTCTCATGGTTGTAAAATGGACGTAAAATTTTGGTAAGTGAACAATGTATGGTAAACTTTCAAATTGGTTCTTAAAAAATTAATATACAACATGATGTTATGCCTATGGAAGCTTTTCATATCTTTTTGGGAAGTCCCTATCAATTTTATAGAAAGGAAGTGCATTATGGTAGGGTGAACACCTACACTATTGAGAAATATTGCAAGAGGTACATATTAAGTGGATTAAATTATAGAGGAAAAGTGGATAGGCATCCTACAATGTTCTTGAGTATGAAAAAACAACTCTTTAAGGGTTATGATATAAAGATGAAAGCAAAAATGGTAGAGGTATGAGAAGTTGTGAAACAAGTGGAGGTAAATGCATAAAAAAGTAAGATAATAAGCATGGGGAAGAGGTAGTTGACACAATTTACCAGTAGTAGTGATGATGAAGATAACATTGTAATGATTCTTGCTTTTATTTTAAAATCAGCCCTAAGTGGCATTGTAGATAAAGAGAAAGAGAAAGAGAAAAGGAATTATAAGGAGACATAAGAGGAATATGAATTTCATTTTGTCATTGATAATTGTGATGGCAATCTATAATTATGGAAGAATTCAACGAATTCATTAACATAAATGACCTGATGGATGTCAAGCTAAAAGGGGCCAAATTTACTTGGAGCAATTGAAGGATAGGGAGCCAGTTGATTCAAGAAAGGATGGATAGATTCCTCCTTTACAAGGAGGATATGCCAACCTTTGGTGATTCTATGTTGTAGGCCCTTCCCAAAATTGCATCAGATCATAGTCCCATCATGTTTGAAGTTATTCAAGGAAACCCTTTCAAAAAACCTTTCAGGTTTCAATCAATGTGGACAAAACATCCAGAGTTGAGGGAACAGGTTAAAGGATGGTGGAAGAAACCTATTCAAGGAAGTTCTTCCTTCAAATTGGCTCAAAAAATAAATATAGTAAAAGATAACCTTAGAATTTGGAACAAAGAAGTTTTCAAAAATATTTTTGAGAACAAAAAAATGGTTTGCAAGAAACTAAAGGTGATAGAGAGCAATATCCAAAATGGAATATATGATGAGGCTACCAGGTCTAAAGAAAAGTAAACTCTTTGTAAATTTCACAACATCCTCACTTGCGAGGAGATGTACTGGAGGCAAAAAGCCAAAGCCCTTTGGCTAAAGGAAGGTGATGCCAATTCAAAAAATTTCCACATAACCACCTTGAGAAATAGGAGCAATAATATTATTAGGAACCTAACCAAAGTTGATGGTTCTTCAACTCAAGACATTCAGGACATAAGGAATGAAGCAGTTGACTACTTTAGTTCTCTGCTAGGTGATGAAACTCACTGTCAAGTAGAAGGCAAGGAGTCACTCCAAATCATACACCACCTTATAGACAATGCCATCAATGATTCACTCATGGTGCATTTTTCTGATGAGGAGATCAAAGAGTCTCTGTTAAATATGGAAGTCGATAAGGCTCCTAGCCTGGACGGATTTCCACCTCATTTTTATCAAGATTTTTGGGATATTGTGGATGCCAAGGTAAGGGCAACAATTAGGGATTTCCAATTATCTAATCATATTCGTAGGGGCTTCAATTCCACCTTCATAGTTCTGATTCCCAAAAGCACAGCCCCAAAGACTATGGCACATTTCAGATCGATAAGTTTGTGTAATGTGTCCTGCAAAATACTTACAAAAGCTATTGCTAACCGAATTAATGAAATCTTACCTGTTATCATTGATGCTAGCCAGGGAAGTTTAGTTCAAGGTATATCAATTCTAGATGGAGTGATTACTATTCATGAAGCTCTCCAAACTACAACACAAACCAATAAGGCAACCATGGCATTAAAATTGGACATGAATAAAGCTTATGACAAGATCAATTGGGAATTATTGGATGCAATTCTTTTGAAGTTTGGTTTTTATCCTCATTGGGTCAAACTTATCCAAGGGTGTATAGCGAAGCCTTGGTTTTCTATATTGGTGAATGGGTCGACTGCAGGATATTTTCAAAGCAAGAGAGGTTTAAGGCAAGGAGACCCTATAAGCCCAATGTTATTCATTATTGTGGTGGATGCTTTAGGGAGAACCATCAAAGTCGCCTCTGCAGTAGGACTCATATCTAGGATAAAGGTGACTTCCTCAAACATGCCTGTCACTCATCAGTAGTTTGTGGATGATACGTTGATGCTAACCCTGGCTTCAGTGGTGGAGGCAAGAAGGATCAAACTTATTCTCAATATGTACGAGGAAACATCTAGGCAAAAAGTAAATTTTAATAAGAGTAAAGTATACTTCCTTAACACTCCTATTCCTAGGCAAACCAATATTGCGAGGATCTTGGGGTGTTCAGTAGCAAATTTTCCCATATCCTACTTAGGCTTACCCTTGTTTTTAGGGAACCCGAATGTGGCCATGTGGAAAAATGTGCTGGAGAGGATAAAAAAAATTGGCTGGTTTGAAGGGACATATTTTATCATAAGAAGGCAAGGCTACTATGACTATGGCATCACTTCAAAGCATATTGGTATATTTCTTATCTGTCTTCCGTGCTCATAGTAAGGTTTATCACAAGATTGAGCAACTTCAAAAACAATTCCTATGGTTAGGGATATAAGTTAAAAAAAGGATCCATTTGGTAGGATGGAGCAAAGTGTGCAACTCCAAAGCTAATGGGGGGCTTGGACTACGAAGACTGGTCCATATCAATACATCGCTGTTAACCAAAAAATCTTGGCGATTGATGATAAATGTGGAGAATGAATGGAAAGTCATAGTGAAGAGGAAATACCTTCAAGGAACAAGCTTCATGAATGAGAATATTCCAAATAGGGGATTCACCTTCTAGGAAGCAATCTTAACTAACATATATTTGGTCAAGATATGGCTTAGATGGATTTTAGGGAATGGGTAAAAGATCAACTTTTGAGAGGATAGGTGGGCTATCCCAGAGGCCTTATCCCAAAACCCAAACCTAGCGAGGATCAAAGATCAGATAGAACAAACAATAGGAAAAAGGGTGGAATAATTTTTAAGGCAAGATAGGAACAACCTCAACTGGAAACAAATCACGGTTCATGGTTTTGAAGCTAAGTTTGAAGAACTCTAAATTATTTTAGTTAAGCAGTTCATCCCCAGGAGGGAAGCAAAAGACAATCTGGCCTGGACCGAAATTGAAAGTGGACAATTCATGATTAAAACCACCTACAATCTACTCTTAAATCTTGAGGACCACCAGTCTCAACAACAGATGGCTTCGATCAAATGTCTGATTCCTAAAATATCCTTTTTATCCTAGCTGGTGATACAAGGAAAGATCCTTACCATTGACAATATGCTTAAGAAAGGTATGACTATTGCTAACCGGTGTTACATGTGTAGGTCAGGGTGGGAATTAGTCCAACACCTCTTTATAGAATATCTGATGTCAACAACAATCTTGGATGATTTATTCCAGGCCTTTAGGATCTCTTGGGCTAGATCGGATACAATCATTAATTTTTTTCATCAATGGCCTCAACCTTTTGTGAGCATGAAACTCAAGTTTCTTTGGAATTTTTTTTGGCACCACTTCCTTTCAAAAATCTGGCTAGAAAGGAACCGCAGAGTCTTTAACGAATCCAAGCATAATACTAGGACTATCCTCAACAAGATCCTTGGCTTTGCAATTAAAAATGTTAGCATAATGTTTGTTGAGAACTAGGTTGCTCCTCCTTTTGAAAATAAACTCTCTCAATCCCTAGGTATTCCTGAGGATGAGGTGGCCTTGGTTCATAAGCCCAATACTAGAATTGGTATCATTTGGAAGCCACCTCCTAGTGACTAGATCAAGTTGAATTTTGATGGTGCAACTAAGGATAATTCTGGAAAGGCAGGGGTAGGAGGTGTGGTTAGGGATAATCAAGGAAACCTGGTGATGGATTTTGTGAAACCTTTAGGAATCAGAACCAATAATGAGGCTGAAGCAAGAGCATTGTGGAGGGAATTACAGGTGGTTTAGGAGATGCAGGACAAGTTGATTGTTGAAGGGGATTCAATGGTCATAATTAACCTCCTCTCTAATAGAAAATGATATTCCTGAAGGATAGAGGCCATAATCCATGAGGTGAGGATCCTCTTCGAGGATATACATGATAATATGGCTCAGCATGTTTTTCCTAAGGCCAGTAGAACCACAGACAAGCTTGCCAACCTTGGAGTTGAGGCTAGGAACCTGACAATGTGGATGCAGGGTGTGCCACGCGAGGTGGAAGAAATTATTAGTAATGATAGACGATTCATTTCTTGAGGTGGAAAGGGTTGAGGAGTACAAGTCCCACATGGCCCATGATGGTCATGAGGTGTTTTCAACAATACTATTTAATTTGAGAGCCTTAAATTTTAGGGCAAATCTGATAGAAATTATGAATGAGGCCAGAGTCAGGATACAATTTGCTGAGTATTCAAGGCATGATAGAACTAAATCATACCCAATGCATAATAATCATAACCGTAATTGGCCCAATGTAAAAGTATGAAAATCATTAGCCAAAATCTAGGTGATTACGTGGATAGCTATGGCATGAGTATCCCAACCAAGGAGAGAATATCAAACCTAGCCATGAGTGCACAGTGTGGGGGTACGAGTAATAAGGGAAGTGTCGACATGTGTGCAACAAGTGTTAAGACAATGGATCAAAAGGATGAATTAGAGCATGTTGGGTTGATGACGAGGTTATCAGATAAGGCTAGCTGGTAGGAGATCCAAGTGGAGGAAGATGGGTGGTCATATCCTATGCATGGCACTCCAAACAAAGAAGGCATCGACGAATGTGCAACAATTATGGAGCTGCATCACAAGGATGTGGTGTTCATCGAGACACTGAAAAAAATTATAAGCACCACCAAATGGAAACAAATACACATGGTAGATGTTGGATGGTCCTTTCCTAGGTTTGGCACTCGTATCAAGGAAGTTTTCGTTACATGCCAGAAAGGCTATAAGCTCCACCACCTTTTCAAATCATGCAAAGGTAGAAAGGAGTGGAGCATAATCGAGACTGAGAGTGCTATGAGTGAAAGGATTGATAATAACAAAATGGCATATGTGGAGCCAAAAATGGTTATCATGGAACTTGTGGCCTAGGCCATCTTGACTAAGCATAGGTTCACCCAAATTTTTGATATCTTCTCAAGAGCAGATAAGGATATCACTTAGGCGATGATGGAAATGTGGGAGGATGGAAAGGTGGAGATCTATGGCAAAGATATTATAATTGACGTCAATTTGCTAGCTGTTGTGATAGGACAAACAGTGAGAGGACGCTCCATCCACCATTAGAAGCACCATTGGGAAGTTGAATTGAAGGAATTTAAAGATAATCCCAAAATATTTAAGGAGGCTAAAAATGGTTTGACTAGAATAGATTTGCCCATCCCTTGGAACGGGGTCATGAAAAACGTAATGGAATTTGTTACAGTGGAGGATCCCAACAAGACCCTGCTTAGCTTCCATTATGACTTCATAAACTTCTTTCGAGATGTCAACCCAATCAGTATACTATATTTCTTGATGAATTCAATGAACTATACTATCAACACTTGTCGTAGTAAGAGGGGATCTGCTATTCCAATGCACCAAGGGTTTTTTAAAGTGATCTATAAGTGGGTGTTGGCCATGGATCCCAACCTTGAACCCCCGATCATCGAGGAAGTTCATCCCAACCACCATGTAGAGATTTCAGGGGCTAACGCTAGCCCCAGTAACACCAAGCTTGCTTCAGTGTCTCCAAAAAAGAAACACGTGGGGGAACCTGCAATTAAAGGAGGGACAAAAATGAAGAGGTTAAGGATCAAGGAACCCACAACGAGATCCTCCTTAAGGCTGAAAAACAAGAAGATTCAAGGCAGCTCCAAAGTGAGTGCGAGCGACCTGGAGGTTGAAGTACCGATAATTATGGTCCTAAAATGCTTTGTCCTTAAATCCTATGCCAACATCATCAATTAGATGCAGGAAACCCATGACACTCTGACTCAGGTTTTCTTCAACGATGGTTACATACCGAAAGTGGAGGTCAATTATGGTGATGAAGACGAGGAGGAAGAGAAGGATGAGGAGCTCGAAGAGGATGTCAAAGATGAAGCCTGAGGTTCCTCAAGCTCTGGTTTTTTCCCTTTTTGGTTTACGTAGTGTTCAGAGGAAATCTTCCTCTCAAGGTGAATTCCTATTTTTAGTTTTTGTTTTACGTATATGGGAGTTTTGCTTGTCTTTGTCTGTTCCGATAGGTGGAAGGATTAAGGCTTGCTTTCCTTTAATATATAGGTGGTATATACTACCTAGAATCAATAAAGGAAAAAAAGTCCTTAGGATGTCAAGGATCCACAGCATCAGCACAAGGCTGATTTTTGTAATAGGTTTTGGGTCAACCTAAAAAACCCAAAAGTTAAAGAAGATTTTTACTTGCCAGAAAAAATAATTGTGATGGCCATGAAAAATTCCATATTATTAATGAACATATTTGTGATGAAGATATTGGGTGATTAAAAATACACACCGAAGGTATTGCCTCCAAGTTAATAAAAATTAAGATATAAGGTTAAAATATTGTAAAGATATAGGAAAGGTGTCAAAAATCCTATAATGCTAGATATAAGACAAAATAATAAAGGTCTTGGGTATATAGGTCAAGAAAGAAGTAGTGAGACTAAATTTGTGAGAGAGAAACTAGTACAAAAGGTGAAGGTCCAAGGATGGGTTATTGTTGTCGGTGTGGAAGATTTGGATATGCAATAGCTAGGTGTTGAAATCTACATCCTTGTGAGATTTGTAGAGTATATAATCACTCCAAAATAAGGTATTGGCACCAAAATAAAGTAGTAAACAAAATGCACGTTGATTGTAGTTATATGGATGTGATCGAATAGGATAATGTGAAACAAATATTGAGTAGATTCAATAAGAGAAGGTTTTATTCTCAAAAGAAAGTAAGGTAGAAAGCCAACCTAAAATTGCAATAACCTGGAAGAGCAATTCATGTTCATGAGCTTGAGCTCATGAAACTTTTTATATTACCTAATGTGTATGATGCAAGAGCATCTAAGCACAAAATAGGTGTGGGAAAGTTAACAACCATCCATTTTTAAGTATTAGTAGCTTGTATAAATTCACATTTATCGCAAGAGGAAAGTGGAGTAGAAGAGAAAAGGAAGAGGAAGTCAAAAGGAAGAGGAAGATAAGAGAAAGAGGAATTAGAAAAAAAAAATAGAAAGCCAAAAACCACAAATACATAGAGAAGCACTAGACATGGAACATAAGGAGGGAGAAATTGACTTGTAAAATTAAGTTGTAATGAATATGATAAACAAACCATGTTAGTTCAAGATATATGATTCCATTTGTGTCCCATTTTTCTATATGCTTCTATAACTATCCTTATTTTAGATGCATTGTATTGTGTGTAGGATTGTAGCATAAAGTTAGTCATTGAAGGTAACTACAAATAGTTACATGCTTGAGAAAGGAAGGATTGATTTTTGATGCAGTTGTGTGTTGTTGTCCCAACCGCTATTGATCATTATTTTAGGCAGTGTTGATATGTTATTTGTATGATTACCATACATGCACCCACTATATTATGGAATAGTATTGTGTCATGTAATATGATTGGATATTTGAAATTTTGAATAGAAGAACCATTTACATGATGAGCAAGTGCTATTTAATCCCAAGAGGAGTACTATTCAAGTTATTTTTATTCAACTAAATTGACATATAAACTGACCTATCGATTGAGTATTCATACTATTGTTTAGGCAAAGAAGAATGAAGTATCGCTCAACGGGGTCTTTGCCATTCAAGTGGAATTTGTCATCCATATATGTATTGACATTAAAATTGTTAACCATTCAAATTATTTGTTGTTCAAACAAGATCTCATTTCATATGAGTAAGCATAGTTCATAATAAAAACAAGTGTGAATTTCACATTGTTCAAGAAAAATCTTTCATTTAAACTAAGTGTTGTTCAATAGGTACCATTCAATTAGAGTTTCATTCGAGAAAGTTTCATTCAAATGAATGGTATTGAGTTAATATTTAGTGATGCTCCATTAAAGAAATTATGTTGTATCTGTAATTTGTGGCTAGTCTTGAAGTTTTGCTACTTATCAAGGCAATTCTTCATTGAAATCACTCCTTTTTATTGCATCATCTTCAATAAAATGGATACTATTTGCATTGGGAAAACCCATACAACAAAAATATTGGATAGATTTTTTTTACCCAAAAAATGGTTCAAAATTAATTATATCATATCTTTACAAATTTTACAACATCGATAATCTGTTTGACAAAATCACACTTACACACCTTTATCTGAGTCATATGCTTCCATATTTTATAGGTTTTATGACACTAATGCTATCACCTTACCCAAAGTTAAACTGGATGATCCAACCAAACATGGCAAAGGCTATATGGAACATTTATTTTACCCTTACCATCGACAGAATGGGAATGACATTAACAACTAATTTATCTTCAAGGATATGGTGTAAGGCTTGAGATACCTAGGGGGCATTAAGTTGGATAATCCCTTAGCCCAACAAAATCAAAATCTTGGTACCTACCAAACGACACTTCCTCATCATCATAAAGTGCAAAAAACAATAAGGGGATCAAATACCATGACTCCTCCTAACCAAGTTAAGCATGTGTAACAATACCAAGGTTTTATGGGGGATATCCATGTAGTCACTTGAAGTCAACAAAGCACCCATTTCCAAAATTAACAAACTCAAGCAGTTCAACCTCCCATAGCACCTCAAGTAAATGTGTCCCCACAACCTGCCCATTCATCTCCACCCATTCATTTTTCTACCAGTTGATCTCAACCCAATCATATTACAAGTCATCCATCATAACCCATTCATCTTCTAAATTATTTGCAATAAATAAGAGTCTTCAAAGACCCCTCGCCAACACATGAGACTAACACAAAACTTGCTAATCAAGTAGAGCAACCTACGAAAGTGAATCAGGTGTATTATAGTCCACATCACAAATATTTTGTGAGAATGAATAATCTTGTGATAAAGGATTAGGAATACCCAAACCAATCCACACAACCTATATCTCCTACCAACATTCCCTTCATACCACTAGTATCACTACCACTAAATCAAGCCACACCTACCCCATCTCACCTAACATCTCCACAAAATCAATAACAGGTGTACACACTACACTAGGGTGGGGATAACCCAACTACCATAATTGAACATTCCAAGAAGAATTAGGAACATGAGCATGTGGATATACCCACTAGATAAAATCATCATGAACCATTCATACCAGCTCATATGTCAAGGACTTTCGATCCACATCCATTGAATTTTTTCCCATCACCTGCACCTAGTCCACCTCCACCACTCACCAATTACCAATAAATTTTATCAACATCCATCCAAAAACCCCCTCAACAATACCAATAGCCACTTCCACTAGACTTACAACAAATATTGGAGTGGTTAGCTAACATCGAGTTACAATCAAGTTGCCAACACACTCTAATTCTTCAACAAATTTTAACTCAACTTACAATCATTGAGTTACAATTGAAAAATAATCAATCCCATCAACATCCATCTTAGGAACCTCAATATTTGCAATGTCCATTTTCACAATCCACATCTCAGGTTACACTACCTGTGCCAAAAACTCAAAATTAATCACAATCGAACAAACACACCAATCATACTATGAAGCCCCCTCGTGATTAAATGTTGCTTTCAGTTTCCTACTCATCCATATTTTAAATGTTACATGAGGTAAATGAAATTACCTTACCACCAATAAAACCTAAGGACCCAACCAAACAAGGCAAACACTTTAAGGAGCACTTGTTTTATCCCTATCATCGACAAGTGGGCCATAACATCAACAATTATTTCACATTTAAAAATGTGGTCCAAGATCTTATTGATAGGGGGAGCATCAACATCCCTAGTTCACCTCGTTCACTCATTCAAAATTCCAACGTCATACCTATACCTCTCTGTCTAAGCCCATGTCAACCATATTTCAAAATTTGTAGGAGGCAAAAACAATTATTTTACCTAACATGCACCCTCTTGATCCGAACAAACTTAAATCCAAGTCGTATTGGGAAGATCATTATTGTATCTATCATAGGCAAGCAGGCCATGACATCAACAATTGTTACACATTTAAGGACATTGTCCAATATCTTATTGATAGGAAGGTATTTTTCATAGACGGTCCACTCACCTCATCTGATCAGGATCTTGGTATCAACTCAAACAACATTGGGGATTCTCAAGGTATCACACCTTCTCAATAATCCACATCATCAAAAATTACACAAATTGGGGATCATGCATTCATACTTCATTTTATACATTCATATTTGCATCCATGTCAGTTCAATACATTTCATCCACCATATTAGTGGTCATTTGTTTAGTTCAAATAATTTTTAATCCAATAAGTCTCATTGCCTTAACCAGGGGTACCTTTTCTTTCACATCCATCACATTTTGCCATTTCATAATTCATGTCATCATTGGCCATAAGTTTCATCATCCCCTAGGTGTTTTTGGTCACTCAACACTCCTAGTGTTTCAAGCAACCTCAAATTCATGTCAAATTTTCTCTAGGACCAAGGCACATTTTCACTAAGAAAATATTGAATTATGAGAGTTGAATCTACCATTATTAAACCAAACACATCTAAAAATTATTAAAAAAAAATTGTGTCAAATAGGGATAACACCTTGATTGGTTTGAACCTCAAAGTGAAAAAGTCATATTTTTGTGTCCCATTATGCACATAGTCCAAAATCAAAATAGTGGTGTTCACCACTAATAACACTTCCGAATAAAAGAATGAGTAGTAAGGATAGGGTAAAATTATCATCATACTTTGGTTGAGAATACGGTTCCCCAAAGCTCTAACCCTTTTACATACCAAACACCACAGATCCTCAAATAGTAAGGATAGAACTACATTTCCATCCATATGGTTAGGTAGTATTATTCCCCAAAGGTTAGAGATAAAGTCATTAGACTATGGAGCTAATCTCCACTAGGGCTATAGACGCTTGACTGGTAGTGGAGTACACTTATGTGTGGTGATATATCTCTCTTGAAGAGACCTCTGACCACATATAAATATAAGATAGCTTCTTGATCTTCTCCATGATAGGTTTCATCTCACTTTACTCAATATGGGTAAATGAACTCACTTCCACACACATTGGTTCTTTATTACCTTGAGTCACTATCATGCTCATGATAGGTAAATGAACACTCACTGCACACACATTTGGTCTTTGAGAGATTTGACATAACTTATTGAGTTTGTTCAAAATCACTAGGATGTTTGAGTCTCTATAAAATAATTCTAAATCCATAATTCACAAGCCAAAACAACATCCATACCATAAGCACATCACTACATGAGCCTTCCATTACATATCCCACAATTAGATGTTGGTGTCCCTAATTAAGCAACAAAGATAAATTTGGTCAAGCAAGAGTATAAAACCTTTTACAAATGATCATTAGAACATGATGGCCATTCATTTATTTGCATACATCAAATAATCATCAAGCAAATTGGGGGTGTTTAAGGTATCACACCTTCCCCCATCAGTCACATAAAAAAATCCACTTGGGGATGTTCAAGGTATCACACCTTCCCCAATAAAATAATCAATCAACTAGGGGTGCTTAAGGTATCATACCTTCCCCATCAGTCTAACAAAATGCTTCATTAAATTGGTTACTAGGTTTAAAAGATTGCATCCTTTTGTCAAAGGTTACACCCTTTGCCTTGCATTCATAATCAATCAATCCATCATCAACCCTATCCTGTCAGGACAAAGGCAACATCAATCCATCAAAAAACCTATTCTATAGGGGCAAAAGCAGAACCAATCAGTCCATTATCAACCCTGTCTTGTCAGGGTAAAGGTAAAACCATCCTATTTCTCTTTGCAAGAATGAAATGCACTTACTTCATCTCATTCCACAAAATACCTCAAATTTAGTCATCAATGCTTTTACATCATCCTCTCACATCATCAAATCCATTTACATTATCAAGTGAACCTCATGTCTAGTGATTTACTCTATTCCTAATGCAGTTGTAGTGATTGGTTATCCATGCAATTTGGTAGGATGGGTAGATCACCATAATGACGCTTGCTCATATCATCATCTAACATCCTCTTATTCGAAAACAAAAAATTTTGATTCCTCATTTTTCAAGTGTGACTATGCTCGAGTATTTTTTCCAAGGATGTCATTGATGTCCTATCCATAGGGTTATAAACACGGATAACTTTTATTACATCATTTATTTTTACATTCAGGAATTAGAGCTAGTCACTAGGGATAACAAGCCCCTAGGATGATTGATTCCTTGACTTTATCATTTTGCATCTCCATCATTTTGCATTTCAATGATGCCAAAAGGCATATTTTCCAACAACACAGAATCACCCTAAACTTGGGGTAACCAAATTTGATTTTTATTTTCCACATTGTGATACATCATACACATCCATTGCACTATCCACTCAAAAACCCCTTTTTTGTTGAGGAAAAAACATAATCACTCATTGCATCATCCACATTTTCAAAAATCTCTTTTTTTGTTGGGGTAAAAATAGAATCAATCATTCACATTCCTTTACATCATTCATATCATCCACATTTCCAAAAAACCCTTTTCTTTTGGGTTAATAATAGAATCAATCATTTACATCATTCCTATCATCCAATCAAAAATCCCTTTTTCTGTTGGGGCAAAATTTGAATCACTCATTGTATCATCCACATTTTCAAGAACTTTTTTTTTGTTGGGGCAAAAACAAAATCAATCATTGCACTATTCATTGCTAGTGCATATTTCCAACTAAAAAACACCCTTTTTCTATTGGGGCAAAAATAGAATCAATCATTACATCATTCACATTCACTACATCTTGCACATTCATCACATCATCCACACTTTTGTCAATTGGCTCATGAGATTCATTCTTCACTCATTCACCAATTGATGGGGTAAGCTACAACCAAAATTCTAGTCTTCAAATTCTTCTTGCGTGCCTGAAGAAAGAAGCCATTTAACCAAACCATGTGTCTCTTGTTTTTGTACCGCATTGTATTTCATGCAACATGATACAAAAAGGGGTATTTGTAGACACCAAATCCTAGCCACTTGTCATCCACACATCCTAAAATCATAGCCATTCATTATTTATATATATGTATTTATTTATATATATAAATATTTTATATTTATATTTAATAAATATATATGTATATATATGAATAAATCTCAACCGCCCATCATGTCTTAATCTTGACCATTCATTCATCATGATCCATGTCACTTGTCAAATCTCAATATCAACCCTTCATTATGTTTTAATCCTAGTCGTCCGTTGATGTCGTAGAAATCCTAACATGATGAAGGGAAAATTATAAAAGATGATTCATTTTTGTGAATCAATGTCTAAATATTTTTATTATGGTACAAAAATTAACATCTTGAGTAGTCGTCATCGTTGCCACCACTATTTTTTTGTTGCAGCAATTGTGAACCAGCCCCTAGATGTTGTTGCATGTTCACACACTCAGATTTTGAGCCTCTCAACCACAGAAGCGTAGATCCTACAACTCAGGTATATTTTGATAAGGCATTGTGATTTTGTTTGTTTATGTTTTCCTGCATTTTTACTTTACTATATGCAAATATTTTTACTTAGGGTTTGTAGTTTGTTTTAATATATTTATCAATAGGTGCTACTAACCCTCATTTTATTACGATGTGTAGGTTACAGATCATTGAAGGTTGTTACAACAAATAGAGTGGCTTGGCACAAGGATACATATACCCACTCTACTACTCAATTATAGTAGTAGAGAGCACATACACCCGTCATTTAGCTGGATCTGGTGAAGGAGTTACACTCCCTTTATTTTTATTGTAATATGAAGATAACAAGCAATTATTTATTTGTAATAAGGCCTCTATCACTTGGGGAAAAAATTATTGTAAAAAAGGGAGATTAAGGCTCCATGTCATTTTAATAAAAGCATTTATTTCATTATATACTTGAGTTGTATCTAATAAAAGCATTTATTTCATTATCATTTCTTGTGTCACTATTTTATTATTTGGGTGTTGTTTTTATTGAACAAGAGGATATTAGATGATGATATGAGTGAGTGTCCTTATGGTTATCTACCCATCCTACCAAATTACATGGATTACCAATCGCTACAACCACCAGGGGAATAGAGTAAATCACTAGATATGAGGTTCACTTGATAATGTAAATGGATTTGATGATGTGAGGGGATGATGTAAAAGCATTGATGAGAAAATTTGAGGGGTGTTGTGGAATGAGATGGGGTAAGTGCATTTCATTCTTGCAAAGTGAAATAGGATGATTTTACCTTTGCCCTAGCAAGATAGGGTTGATGATGGATTTATTTGTTCTACTTTTGCCCTAGCATGATAGGTTGTTTTTGGATGATGTTACCTTTGCTATGGTAGGATAGGATTGATGATGAATTGATTGATTGTGAATGCAAGGCAAAAGACATAACCTTTTGATAAAAGGATGCAAAATTTTGAACCTAGCAACAAATTTAATGAAGATGTTTTTTGGATTGATGGAGAAGGTGTGATACCTTAAGCACTCCCAAGTTGTGTGATGAAGGTTTGGTGTATGCAAATAAATGAATGGCATCATGTTCTAATGATCATTTGTAAAATATTGTAGAATCTTGTTTGACCAACTTTATCTTTTTTTTCTTAATCAGGGTCACCAATATTTAATGGTGGAAAGAGAAGTGGACTCATGTAATGATGTGATAATGATATGGATGCTAGTTTGGATTAATGTATGGATAATTGTTTTGCAAAGACTCAAACATACTAGAGATTTCGAAAAAAATCACTAAGTTTCGTCAAAATTATCTAAGACCAAATGTGTGTGTAGTGAATATTCATTTACCAATTATGAGCATGGTGATGAATCAAGTCAATCAAGAACCAATGTGTGTGCAAGTGAGTTCATTTACTCATCTTGGACAAATTGTGAGGAAATATCTCATGGAGAAGACTGGGAAGCTAGTTTGTCCTTATGTGCAATCAGAGGTCTCTTCAAGAGAGACATGTCATCACACATGAATATACTCCACTATCAGTCAAGTGTTTATAGCCTCAGTGGAGATTAACTCTATAGTCCAATGATCTGATATCTAAGCTTTGGGGAATCAAACTACCTAACCATTTATATGGAAATGTAGTTATGTCCATACTACTTGAGGATCTGTGGTGTGTGTTTGGTAAAAGAGTTAGAGCTTTGGGGAATCATATTCTCAACAGATGTGTGATGAGAATTTTACCCTATCCTTACTACTCATTCTTTTATTTGAAAGTGTTGTGTAGTACTGAAGACCATTGTTGTGATTTTGGACTGTGCATAATGGGATAATCAAAGATAACTTTTTTTCTTTAAGGTTTAACCCAATAATGGTGTTATCCCTATTTGACACAAGATGTTTTTAATAAGTGTTAAATGTGTTTGGTTCAAAAATGTTAGAGTCAACTCCAAGAACTCAAGATTTTCTTTAGTGAAAATGTGCCTTGGTCCTAGAGAAAACTCGACATGCATTGGAGGTTGCTTGAAACACTAGGAGTGGTTGAGTGATCGAAAACACCTAGGGGTAATGGAATTTTATCATAAATGATGACCTAACTTATGAAATGGTGAAATGAGATGGATATTAAATCGAGGGTGCCCTTGATTAAGGTGAAAAGACTTATTGGATTAATAATTATCCAAATTGAACAAATGACCATTAGTATGGTGGATGACATGTATGCATGCAGATGATATGAATGCATGAATGTAGTGTGATTGGAATGGAAATGCAATGTTTTTTATTTGTTTATAGAAAAAATCATATAGACTTAAGCATTTTATTTTCAAAGAAATTAAAAAAATAAAATAAAAGAAAAAGAGATAAGGAAGTGCATTTCAAAATCACATAGATTGCACATAGGGGTAGATCTGCATTTATAAATTCATTTTTAGTTGCATTAGGGATTTTAGATTTATTTTATGTTGTTTTTGAATTTGTATGTTAGAAATAGTCTAAGATTTATCTAAAATACACTCACTGCATTTGGTTCAAGTTTTTCTGTTATTCATGGTGTTTTGCTTTTTGCCTTGTGTGTTGTGTGCAATAAACTAAAAAACATATTAGTTGTACTTTAGGCTAAAGTTTCCCACTTCTCACTCTTCTAGGTTGGAACAAGTCACTTGTGCTCAAGCTTCCTCCCAACGTTGGAAACACTTGTTGATTTAGAGTGAAAGAGCTAGGTGAACCCTCCACTGTTGGAAACACTTGATGATTTAGAGTGGATCTTAAGCAATATACCCTAGACTCTTTTGAGGGCCTCATACTTGGCACTAGTGTTCCTAGTCACCAACTTGGTTGAGTGAAAGAGGGTTTCTTTGCATTTTATGTACACCATAGACAACAGAGACTTAAAAAGAATCACACACATTGCACGTTTCATATTCAACATCAGTGAGTTGGATTTCATCACCAACCATTGATCGAGACAAGCGACGGTGGGCTTCATCTCCATATGTTGGCTTGCCTCGTACCATTATTGACGTATCCACTTTAGGAAACCATTTAAGTCATTCACATTTTATTTATTGTCAAAGAGGTGAGTATGAATACACCCATTCACCTCGCATGGTTTTCCTAGGATTAGAGAGTCTTTACATTAGATTAAAAAAATCCACTTTGAGATGTTCAAGGTATCACACCTTCTCCAATAAAACAATCAATCAACTGGGGGTGCTTAAGGTATCACACCTTCCCCATCATTCCAACAAACTGCTTCATTAAATTAGTTGCTAGGTTCAAAAGGTTGCGTCCTTTTATCAAAGGTTATGCCCTTTACCTTGCATTCACAATCAATCAATCCATCATCAACCCTATCCTACCAAGGCAAAGGAAGCATCATCCAATTAAAATCCCTATCCTGACAGAGAGGACAATGCAACGGTTCGGGCTTTGGCTCTTATTTGGGAGGTCCAAGGTTCAAACCGCGGTGTGGGTGAGTGTGTGAGGGGGTGAGTGTGTGTTAAATTCCCTATTGATAAGCATAGCTCTCGACTTTACGAGGGGTCATGGTTGGGAAGAGACTACTCAGGCCTGTGCGTTGGTCGTAAGGGTTTATCACACTAACCAAATCAAATAATAATAATAATAATAAATTGATTATCATCGTCGTTCTTAATATCAAGTAAACATATAAGCATGAGATATGATTGGTAGATATAGTTAAAAAATTATATATATATAAAACTCATCGGTCTTTTATAAAAGTTAATTATATACAAAGAAAAAGCCAAAGAGTACATTGTATTTATTTATAACAAGTAATATTTTTAATGTATTTCTTAGTTCTTGAAACATAGTGTACTTATTAAGGTTTTGATCTCTTTTTAATAGGTTTAAGGTCGAAATAAAGACGCATCTAAAAAGAAATAGGGTAGATGGTATCAAGTGTTTGCCCTAGTTCAATGCCCTTGACTGTGAGGGTCTTGCTGACTTTATGTAATCTAAAGCGCCCTAGTTCAATACCATGTAGGATTGGGTCCTTCTAACTTAATACCAAAATTTATAGTTTGTTTAACCTAAACCTAATATTTATAACTATAACACAAGATAATATTTATTAACTATTCTCTTTTATTTTTATTTTTGGATTTGGTTATTGTGAGAAATCTTATGACCGATGTACAAGGCATCATGCCCCTCCTAGAGTTGAGAGCTATACTTAAGGCTGGGCAGTCTCCTCCCAACCATGACCCCTTCTAAAGTTGAGAGCTATACTTATCAATAAAGAATTTAACACAAAGCCACCACACACCCACCCCCTCACACACTTGCCCACGCCCTAGTTTAAACCTTGTCCTCCCGAAAAAAAGCCAAAACCACCTAAAATGTTGCACTACACTTTATATATATTTTAAATCAAACTTTTTAACTTGTAATATTTTTTTTTAATAAATATCAAGTCAAGTCTTTTCTAAACTTTTAATATTTAGAACACAGTCTCCTATTTATTTATTATATAGACCTCTAAATTTTTTATTTTATATCGCCCCAAGGTTAACTGGAGCCAATCACATAACTTCTGCATTTGAAGTTTATAAAAGTCGTGGGACCGAGATGATTGAAGGGAAGATAATAATTTTTTTTTTAGAAAAAGTCATTCCCATTTTTTTTTAAAGGGTAACTGATAAAATCAATATATCCATAAAATAATATTAATTTAATTAAATATAAAATTTTAAATTTTAATAATATAATATAAATATAATTAATATCAAGTTAAATAGGTTGATAAAAACAGGAGTAGTAGTTAAAGTTTTGGTTTTTTTTATAAGGTTCAGTCTTCAAACAATAATGCACCCAGAAAATATAGGCTAAATGGTAGCAAGTTTTTGCCCTAATTCAATACCGGAGGATTGAGGGTTCCCTGACTTCCTCTAACTTAAAATGCCCTGAAGAATAAAAGCTCTACTGATTTCTAGTATGTTTTATAATAACACAACCCAATAACATTACAAATTCTTCTAAAGTCAAAACTTTTTTCCGTATAGACATCTAGTTTTTATTTTATTTTATATCGCCCCAAGGTTATCACATATCTTATAAATATAAAGTTAATAAAAGTCGTGGGACGGAGATGATTCAACGCAAGATTATATAAACTTTGGAAAATTCGTTCCCAATTTTCTTTTAAGGGTAACTTATAAAAACAGTATATCGATAAAATAATATTAGTTTAATTAAATAAGAGGTTTTAAATTTTAATAATATAATTAAAATAAATTTTAATTTCATAGAAAATAAAAATTAAAGACCCACTCAACATAAAACTTATAAATTGAGATGATATTCCCTTGTCGTGCAGGTTCTGTTGCTTGTAGGGAAGGTTTTAAGAAGTCTTCCATAGGATAGAAATTTTCAAAGCTACTTCCGGTTCCAAGTAGAGATGGTCAACAACTAATATTGGTATAGTCTATTTAAAAATAAACTTTAAATACAAAGTGTCTTCAGACCGCCACCTTTGAAAACTTACAATTAATAATATTTAATTATAAATTAATTTAAATTATTCTATTATTTTGAATAGATTATTTTGCTATTAACTTACAAAAACATATTGACTTGAAAAATAGTTATAAGATGGCAGAGTTTTCCTAAGAAAGGATCACAGCCTGTTATCTTATAAACAAAAAGCTTTACTAAATAATAAGGCTTATAAAATATTTAAGTTCTTTAATGCATGTACATACTATCTGCACTGTTGTAAATGTAATCTGATGGTATGTTAAGCTGACCAAGCAGGGAAAAGAGGAAGAGAGTAAGTAATTGAGAAAATATCTTTAAAATAAGATTTTTCAGATTTGGCTCAATCTTAGCCAGGCCTAACCTTATATAAGGGAAGCCAAGCCTTGTTTTTTCGAATCATACTTTTCATTGAAGTGCAAGCCTTGTTTTTACAAATCATTCTTTTCATTGCTGAAGTCCAAGCCCTGTCTTTTAAAATCAATATTTTCATTGTTTAAGTTCTGCTATCAATCATTCTTTTCATTGCTGAAGTCCAAGCCTTGTCTTTTAAAATCATTATTTTCATTGTTTAAGTTCTGCTATCAATCATTCTTTTCATTGCTGAAGTCCAAGCCCTGTCTTTTAAAATCATTATTTTCATTGTTTTTTTTTTTGGTAATTATTATAGTAGATTAAAAAAGGGTTTTTATAGAGGATTCCAAAACCTTATGTACAAAATCAGCCTTGCATCATGCCTCCTAGCTTTATGTATAAGTCTATTATAAAAATCGTAACCCCTAAAAAAACCTGATTACATAAGCAATGGGCCTAGGGCATCAATCCCTTGAAACTGAACACCAAAACAGAAATCCCGCCCAGCGGTAACAGTAAGCATGAAATAATCCCTCCCAGCGGGAAACAGACAAATAAGAAAGAAAGTAGTTTTGGAGATCCCGCCCCGCGGGGAGTAGCCAAAAACCACCATCGAGAAGATCCCGCCCAGCAGGAAGCAAAGAAAAACCGTTACAATAAAATCTCACCTCGCAGGAAGCAGTCAAAACCACCACAAACGGTCCCGCCTAGCGGGAAGCAACAAGGAAATCCCGCCATCCGAGAAACCAGAGAGAAAGAAAGGATCCCGCCTCACGGGAAAAGCGGCGGATTTGGCGGATCCCCGCCCGTGGAGAAACCATGCCGCCCATCGGGAAAACATTTCAGTCAGCGAGAGCCATCCTACAGGAAGCCGACAACTAGCACAGAGAGGATCCAGCCCATCAGGAAGTGACCAAAGAGTTGCACCACAAGGAACCCGCCCCAGGAAAACGGGAAGAGGATCCCAAAGACGAGGGACCAAGAATCCCGTCCAAGCACAGAGCCCGCCAAGGATTCACAAGAAAAAGGGGAAGCTGTCCAAACCCTAAACCGTCACCTCCACCGCACCGAGAAACACAGGGGACCAGATCCACGCGAATAACCTGCAATAAACCCCAGGGGGAAGCCTGAGGGAAAAAGGGAAGGGATCCCCAACCAAACAGGGATCCCTGGGAAGCACCAGTCCGAAAAAACAACCAAGGAAACCCTAGCCGGACGGGAGGGGCACATATAGTGGAGAAGGATCTCCCCCCAGGAGATCATCTGCAAACAACCACTCCCCGGGCGGGATGACCTGGGTTGAGCCAGGGACTGGGCAGGAACCAGGAGCCATGGGAGGGGGAGCAGGGGAGGGACCAGAGTCCTCCCCTCTCTACTTTCTTCCCTCTCCCATTATTTTCATTGTTTAAGTTCTGCTATCAATCATTCTTTTCATTGCTGAAGTCCAAGCCTTGTCTTTTAAAATCATTATTTTCATTGTTTAAGTTCTGCTATCAATCATTCTTTTCATTGCTGAAGTCCAAGCCTTGTCTTTTAAAATCATTATTTTCATTGCTTAAGTTCTTCTATCAATCCTCAATTCTATCCTTGTGGATAACTAACAACTATCTTGGTCTTTTCTCTTTTAGCAGTTTTTTTTGTTGTATTATTTCATTTTGTTGTTGAAAATTTTATTAAAAATATAGATTTAAAGTTATAATAATTGGTTTACCACTTTTGGTCAATTTTAAGATCTTAATAAAATTAACTGTAACATCTTTTTGGACCACAAATTTCTTAGTGTGACCCAAAGAGCAGAAATTCTTATTCTAACTACAATTTTCAGAGGACCTAGATTTTCTTCTCTCTCTTACCATGACTTTGAGAGCTACCCTAAACTGGGACTAAGAGCACTACAAGCAACAATGTGATGCCAAAAGAAAGGCTAATCATCATAAAGTCTACCCTAGTCACACACACTTCATTGCCTAAATCATTTTTGGCTAGTAATAAAAGTTGTTTGTTCACCTCCATCCAATCTACAATATTCCTGTTTTGATTAGATTTTAAACTATATCCAACAAAATGCTCACTTCCCATTTTAGCCAAAACGTTATTCATTGCATTCTTCCATTTGCCTACATAAACCAAAATGACATCCTCAAATTGCTACCAAATGATTTTAATTTGACTCCCCATGTTTTTGACCTACCATGCACTCGATCTGAAACTCCTAATCTCATCTAGCAACCCCACCAAAATTTGAGAGTCAAAGTCCACTATGATATTTCAAATTCCTTTCTCCCAAGCACTAAGAGATTCATGTATGATTACCAAAGCCTCTACTTCATTATTTTTTGCTACTCCTAGGCCTTCCAATTCCTAATGAAAAACCTTCCCCTTGTAGTCTCTTATGAGGAAATCAATGCATGTTGCCCCTAGGTTATTCTTGATGGCTCCATTTGTGTTGATTTTCTTCCAACCTAGATGTGGGGGTTGCCAAGCCCCATGAGTCTGGTTCATGGTAGTGTTCTCTCCCTTATGGTTTTCTTGATCCCCCACATGAGCTTTTATCATTTATATACCCTTATTTAGTATTTTTTTGTTAAACTAGTTATATCATAGTGCATTCCTCTCTGAAAATCTTGGCTTTTCTTTCCATCCATATGTTCCACCAGATAAATATTAGACCTAGAGACCAACCCAACTAAAAAAAATTATTTTTTAACCTTATTTGTTTCTAGACCTATCATATATTAGTCTGTGTTAAATGTTAATTGAAATGGGCCTTGAAGAGATCAACCCATCGATTCAACAACTTTAGGGAAAATTCAAACTGGAAGAGCAAATGATGTATTGCACATGATACATTTAGAGAGACCATGAAAACCCCTCTTTTGTAAGTTATCATAAGTAAGGAATCTCTAATGCATAACTTGCCAACCAATGAAACTAATTTTTGGATAGTCCTTTGCCAACCATACTCTATCCCATGGAACATCCATTTGCATCAGAGGAAGAGGGAGAAATTTACTATAACCATCCTAGATTGTATAAATACCTAAATTCATATGACCCCAAGCTATATTATCCTCTTCCTCCTTTCTTTTAAGGTGGTATTGATTTAATATCCTCTCTATAAGCGATAACACAGTCTCAAAGATTGGGATTGACCACTCTTTCCACTTCCTTAGTTGCATAAGAGAGAAGATCCCAATATGCCTTATATGTAGATAACATGTTATATTAATCCAACCTCTAGCCTCCAAGCTCTATTGAAGGGATTGTAGGTCTAGAAATTCTAAAATTAAAGGGGGGTATTGGTCCCAAGAATTAGTCCAAAAATTGCTTTATCTCCTATAGCCACTTTCCAAAATAGTCTTGGTTTCACCACTTTCTATCCTAATTTCAACACTTTTCAAACAATAGAACCTTGACCTCTCATAGGAATGTGACCTACTTCATCATGGGTAATGTTACCCAAATACTTACTAGTAATAATTTTTCTAAACAATGCTTCATAATTAGAGATCCATCTCTAATAAATCTTTACTACTAGAGCTTGGTTATTCAATGTTGCTTTTCAAATTCTTAATCCTTCACTTTCTCTAGTCTAGAATTTTTTATCCCAATTTACTAGAGCCCATCGTTTACCCATCCTTGGTCCATCCCAAAAAAATTATCACATGAAAAGTCCAACTTCCCCAGGATTCCAATTGGATTCATAAGGATAGAGAACTTATAAACTAGCATTGGTTGAATCATTGATTGAAGAAGATTCATTGTTCCTCCAAAATATATCCAATGATACATCTAATAATTTACCTTCCCACTAATTCTATCCACCACTATTTTCCTTTCTTCCACCTCTAGCTTCTTTTAATGGAATGGAATCCTTAGGTAGTCCAATGGGAGTGATCCATGAATGAAATCTAAGATGCTTAAAATCTGATCTTGGATCATCCTTTTAGTATTAAATAAAACTACCTTGGACTTGATTTCATTCAATTCTTGGTCTATGTATTCTAGATAGATATTTAAGGCATCTTCAAATGCTATTTACTTCCTAAAATTGGTCACCCCAAGCAACCCTATGTCATCCATAAATTATAAAAGGATTAGATTCATCATTCCCACTTGCACTACTAAGATAAATCCTTGTTGCCTATTCCTTTGATGAAATATTTCCAATCCTTACACAAGAAGGTATATGAATATACATTGTTCTTATCAAATTCCTCTATAGGCCCAAAAGGGAACTAAGGGAATACTATTCCCTATTGATGAGGACTAAGAAGGACGTCACAGAGACACAATTCATGATCCAATATCTCTATCCATGAGAGAAACCAAAGTTCTCTAACAATCGATCCAAAAACTACCAAGGAACTCTATCATAAGCCTTAGACATGTCTAGTTTGATAAACATACCTCTTCAACCTTTTCGATGCAATGTGTGAACTACTTCTTTTACCGATATTGTTTCATCTAAAATTTTTTGACCCTCCACAAATCCTCCTTGCTCTGGAGAGATAATACTATTCAATACCTTCTTGAGCCTTTCAGCCATCAATTTGATAATGATCTTGTAGACTACATTACAAAGTGCAATTAGGAAAAAGTATCCAAGGTTGAAATCCTCTCCCACTTTAGGAATCAAAGTAAGGAAAGTGTGGTTCATAGCCTATAACAAGCTTCTATTTACATGAGATTTTTTCACTGCCTTGGTTACATACTCCCCTATGTCATCCTAAAAAGTTTAAAAAAATTCAACTGAGAATCCATCAGGGCTTGGGGACTTATCGATTCTCATGTTGAAAAGTGAAGTTTGCATTGCTAAAGTGGAAGTTTCCATTGAAACTAAGTGTATTTAAATAGGTATTATTAAAGTAAAGTGTCATTTGAGAGAGTGTCATTCAAGTGAATATTTAGTGACATATTATGAATGATATATTCCTATACCTACAACTTGTTGTTAGTCTTAAAGTAGTGCTACTTAAGGAGGTAGTTATTCGTTGAACCCCCTCCTAACTGCATCATTTGGTATTAAAGCAATATTTTTATTTTAGGGGTTTGTGATACATGTTGAAGAAGATATGGAACAACATGGAAGATAAATACAACATGGTTTTATGTCTTGACTAGCATACATAGCTAAAATCTTGAGAGGAATTATGATCATATTAGATGCAATCAAGATTGTGCAAAGTAGAGGTGTTCATCTTGAGGAAGTAATTGACAATGAATAAGATACTGCTCATCAAAAAACTTGATATGAGGAGCAAGGATAACTACAGTAACATTTGATTCGAGCAATCTCTAGTATGAGAAGAAATACAAATATAGATACTCCCAATTTTAATGGAAGTTTATATCCTAGAGAGTTGCTAGATTCGATAAGTGACATGGCGAGATTATTTGATTATGAATCCATGGATGATCCAAAGTGGATCAAATTTTCATGTACATGGCTAAAGGTACATGCTTCAATTTTGTGGGATCATGTTCAATTAGATAGAACAAAGAGGAGAGGATAGGATCTAAACTTGAGATAAATTTATATCTAAACTAAAGTTTAAATTTTTTCCTACTATTTATCATATTAGGTTGTTTACAAGACTTCAAAACCTCAAGCAACGGAGCTAAGAGTGAAAAGTATATGAAAGAGTTCTATATATTGACCATAAGAGTAGGTCATATTAAATATGATGAGGATAATATGGAAAGATATATAAATGGACTCAAGTTTTCCATACAAGATGAAATTGGTATGCTTTGTATTAGAATAGATGAAAAGGTGCAGGTAAATTTTATCACCTACATTGACTATGTGGTATAATTAGACTATGTAGTTCTTTTGCTAAGCATACAACAATCCATGAGGTAACTAGAAGAGGATAGCAAATAAAATAGCCCAAAATATTGTAGAAAGATGCTAGATGCAGATAAAAGTGATCACACATAAAATATGCTAAGGGGGAAGATAGATCAATATATGGACAACTATCAAATAGCATTTTTGTGCTAAGGCATTAAGCTTGGCACCCAGTGCAAGAAAAATAAAATTAGGATAAATATGAAAAACATATCGAATATATAAGAGGTTGATGTCAGCAATAAGGTAAAAAAACTCTAGTGTCTAAAGTCTAGTGTCTAGCATTCTTCATGGAGGAGTAAAAAGCATAGGCACAAGATCCGATATATGTTGTCTGTCACCTGATAGTTAAGTAATGAAGACAAGTTGGGATAGTAAAAAATATTGTAATGTTAATGTTAGTAATAAGGCATAAAGTTTCTATCATAGTAAAAAGTAATGTCAAGCAAGACATATGCTAAGGCATTGGATCTAGTACCCAACATCTGACGTTGTAACATGCAAAGATTCAAAAGGTGACAAAATTCAAAAGATGATGATATAAACATCAAGAACTTAAAGTTTTGGCAAGGCAAACACACTCTTGGATGTAGAATAGTCCTAAGCATGAAAACCCAACAACAAATCAATGCAAGGACCAAAGACTCTTGATATTTGACATCATGTCAGCATAACTATCAACCTCTTCATACAATGATCATCAAGAATACAGACATCATCTGGCTCTTGATAATGATAAGTCCAATCCAACATAATGAGAAATAAGCGATGCTTAGTTATGATAGATTCCCGAATATGAGATATATACATCTACATAAGTAATATGAAACCACCCATATCAACAAGTATGCATGTGTTGATCAACCACCAAGAATTATCACTGTTAGAAGATCTCAACGGTCAAAGCTTTGCATATTGTACACCTATCCCTGCTTAGTTGGATATGCATAACATAAAGGAGTGGATCATCATTTGATGGATACAATCCAATGATGCAACACATAAGTCAGTCTTAAGATAAATTCCATGTCATCCACAATAGTAGAGCATGCCTGAAGTAGTTAAGCATAACTAAGCTAAATACAACAACCACTCTTTATGACTACTCTAAACCTTATAATATTTTCTAACCACAATCATTCTTAGGATAATTGTATACATTGTAAAACCTCTATATATACTAGAATGTAAGATATTCTAATGGTTGGGTCTTTGGTGTTTACAATTGACATAATTGTATTGATTGAGGACTCTAGATCTTTTGAATGAATATTAGATTTTTTTTCTAGACTTTTTCTTATATATCTATGCTTAACATGTACATATGTCTTACTGAGTGCTAATTTGTTTTTAAACACAGGAATGAATTCTTCTATTATAGTTATTCCACATTCTAGATTTCTCCCTAGATTTACTGTTATAGTTTTGGAATGATTTAGCAAATGCTCAGAGTTATTCATGTTAAATGTTCTAATAATATAAGGGAAGCAAAGAGTTTTTTATATGGTTCAATCTAAGTTTGAATTGTGATGTTTCTAATTCTATACCACTTTTAGATCATATTTTTAACCATTTGTATTTCTTACTCTAGTCTTCAACCCCTCATTTATTTAGATTGGCTAGGCATAGAAATTGACCTTCTCTAGAGGTTGACTCAGATACCCCTATTTATGAGCCATTCAATCTCTTGGTGAAGGTCTTGAGGGTGCATTTCACTCATTCACTTACCTAGGCAGATTTGAGAACCAAGAGTATTTGTGGCATGCCCAATGGGACCTTAGGGTCCCAATCCATAAGACCATCTATCCACCATGATATGAAGAGTGTTTGAGGCACACCTAGTGGGACATGATTTGATTAATCTTATCTCAATTACCCAAAGGACTCAAGATGTTGGTGAATAGTCTTGACCTCACTTGCAGATACTGTATGTCTACTTGGTGACTTTATTGAAAGAAAATTTTAGAAGAAACAGTGATTATGTTGAGAAGAATACTAAGAATTAAATGGAAGAAGCACCAAAAATCATACGTATTACACCAAACACCAATCATGCCTCTAAAAAGATAAAATCCTTAGATCCATGGTGAGAAAAACTTGTTTATCCTAGAATAGTGTCGGACAACTAAACCTCCTAGTTCTCCATAAAATCCCACAAGCTACAGTAAATTTATTTCCCATTTATGATGGCAGTGAGAAAAATACGTATAATAATAGTCAAGATGTCTCATCCCTAGCCATTTTATACAATATTATCTCTAAAGATGTCATTATAAGACTACTCACACAATCCTTCCAAGGTAAGGCATTGCATTGATACAAATATTTAGAAGTAAAAATATTGTGACTTGGGCTAACCTGGTTGAACCATTAATCTTAGTATTTAATGATCTAGGGAATTTGTTTGCATTACTCATGCAATTTTCTTATATTAAAAATTATACTCAAGAAAATCTCTTAGATATTGACATTAGATTCAAAATATTATGGAATAGAATCCCTTTGGAGATTAGCAATATCAAGCATATGCTTACATTTATTATGTTTGAGCTCTAAATTTAGAATTGACCCCCTGAATACAATGTTACCAAAAGAAAAAAATTTCGTAAATGTTTCATAAGGTGTTGAAAGTTGAAAATGTATTGATGTTAGTGGGAAAAAATCCTCCCAAGATAGATGAAATCCAATGGTGCATTGCCTTACCATGCAAATTTATAGCCCCCTATCTCATCATTGTTCCAATTGGTTTATATCATGGATGCAGTGCCCTTAGTTCAATACTCAAATAAAAAAATGCATATTGTATTGAACCCCCAAGAAAATCAAGAGATAAAAGATGTCATCCACCATCTTACCAATGTACTTGCTGAGATTAAAAAATAGAGGGACAACTATTTTATATATTAGCACAAGGGTTTAAAAATTCATGAATATGATAGTTGCCAACTACATACTCCATCAGTAATGACTCATCAATCATAGGATGTTGTAGCCCTCAACATGGACCAAGACCATATCTTGATAGTGGGAAAATACTTTGTGATTAATTTGATCAATCCAAATACAATTTTAGAAAAGGAAGAATAATATGATAATGGACCAAATAAGGATGGAGTAGGAAGCAAATCAAATCTTCCAAGGGATTCTGAAAAGAAGCTACAACCAAATACATGTCATCCAAGATATTTATGTAAATATTGTCAAAAAATACGAGCTCATCAGTTGATGTATTACCCATCCATACTATGGGAAAAATAGGTAGACACAATCAAGAGGTGGTAGAATTCTAGAGATTACGTTCCAAAAAAGGAAAAATTGAAGGAAGATTTTTTGGTTTCTAAATAGGTGGATTTTATCAAGGTAACCTTAGAAAATTCAATGGTAGGCATCACAACTTTATCAGAACCCAAACTGACATATGGGCAATCATCCTTGAACACGAGAAAGGTTAGTCCTCCTTTGTGTTATATTTTAGTATGCTTGGAGGGATGGATATTACACAATTACCTAATAGATCAAAATATTAAATTCGCTATCATGCCTAAAAAAGTTTATGATTCTATGAGCTTGAAATACACTAAAATGGAGAATCAAGTTATCCAATTCAATAAAATATAATTCAAAGTGATAGGGATAGCTAAGAAATATCCAGTGCTATTGAAAATAATACCAGATTTAGTAGCAATTTAGGATATCATGGTGGGGGAGGTGCCTCCAACATTCAACATGGTCTTACCAAGAAAATTCTTGATGCAAATAAGTGATCATATGGGGCATGATGGTGCACATATAGTTTTTTTGTGTGTCAAAACATTGGTCCAGATCCACACCAAAGACATCATACCATTTCACATGTAGAAATATGAAGAATACAAGGCAAATATATCTCATGAGATTCATAAGTTGGAAAAATAGAGATCATTGATTGGTCAAAAGATGCACAAAGGTAAACTTGTAATGTGTCAACTTCAATAGAGTATGATCACACCACATGGACACTTTTAGAGAATAAATATGGCTTCGTAGTAAGTCCCATGGTTGGGAGCAAAGTTCAACAAGAATACCAAAATATTCTAAGAAATAAAGTAGAATACTGGATGGTGAAAAATGAAGACTTTATACTAAATGGCCAATTAGAGAACCTTGACTATAATAACTATCTTTAGTTTCTAATAAATAAGCTTATTCATAGGAAAGGTTGCATGAAAATGGCTTCTGATACTTTATCTAATCAAAAATAAAATTCACCACTAGTTCTAGATGTCACTTTTCCAAAAAGTTAAAAAATAGAGCCAAGCACAAAATCAAGATTATTGTAGATTCTTGATTAGATTGGTTGTGTTTTCCAAGATGAATGGAATAGAGAGAAAAATAGGTTTTTCATCATATGGTCTGGTAACTATAGATTTAGATGCAAAGTATGAATATGAAAACATAGTTGGCGTACGGGGTATACCACAATTTTGTGTATATAGTCCGATTATTAAATAAAATTTATGTAGTAGAAAAAATGATAATAAAGGGATTTTAAGAAGTCCATAGAATAAAAAAATATCATATCACATGATCATGGGATATCACAAGAACTCATACTTCTTGAATATTCGAAGATGATGAATCTAAAGATTAAAAGGATGTAATCTAAACAAAGGATAACTTTTTTGCAAGCAAAAGGCCTAAATAAAGGTGTAGATACTTCACTTTAATATTCCATTGCTATGAAATCCTATCATAAATTGGGGAGAGGAAGGGTGAAACATAAAATAAATATAAGAAACATAGTATTATTCCTTCCTTTCTTTTGTTTTTGAGCTCTTGTCCTATGGAAAAATCTAAACCTCAGGACATTGGCCAAATATGATAGGAAGGCAAGAAAATTTTCATCCTCCCTCAGGTATAGATATCTCTTCTCCTCTTCATTTCTCAATGTATCTATCTTCCACTAATCAATTCTCCACTTTCACTCATTACATCCCTTCCTCCAAAAATTCCACTTTCACATTCTTCCTTCTACTTTTTTCAACTCCATAGCCCGATGGAAAATATGAAAATTTATCCTTAATAAATGGTTGTAGTTGTTTTGCATTACTGTGATGATGTGCAGAAAGGATGCTTTGGTATCCTCATAATGAAGATAAGTATGACTAGGGTGATGTCTTAGCATGTATGAGCTAAATGTGTATGATGATATAGTAAAACCTTAAAAGATGAGTATGGTGACTGACCTGATATCCATGTGATAAGGTACCAAAGAAATAAAATCAAGCATGTATTGTATTAATGAGAGTGCCTCAATGCAAAGCTCTAATTGACTAAATAAAGGTGTCAAATGGTCATTTGGGCAAATAGATCTAAAAATATTGTGCCAACACCGACAAAAGACCAATCCAAATGAAAATATAAATATCATCAATTTCAAAAAGTATCTATATAATAATACATGAGGATCCAAGTGCATGTAGTTCCATGATTACCTTGGGAAACCACACACTCAGCTGAACCAATGAAGAGTCTAATGGAGGAGTAAGCCTACCTGCACAATTTTGTAAAGAAGAAAGTAGAAAGAGAAAGGTAACTTCTGAGTACTCAATTTTTTCTAATACTAATTGCATTTATGGACATTCAACTAAAGCTATAGATTTGGACCTAGAATAATGTTTGGCTATAGCAAAATATGCTTAGAGAAATTTAGTTTTATAGGAGATGCCTACCTTTAGGTATATTTTATTTCTTTCTTCTTTTATTCTATGTATAATATTTCCCTCGTCCTCTCATAAATTCCTTTGGAAGCTTTGTTTCATTCACCTCCACAGTCATTTCCTCACCATGTCTACTTGAATATCTCTCCATGATACTCCAATATTCATGTTCTTCGACACCACTACCTTTCTAACCTCTTGCAACATTCACCCTATCTTCCCATATATTAATTCCTACTGTAGCTCTTAAACTCTATTATTTCCTATCACTTTAACCATCAACCTTTCCTATCATTATCTCATTTAATTATTTTATTCCCAATCTATATTTCCTCTCAAATATCTATTATGGCATAGATATGGGATACTATGTTGTCAATTTTACAAGCAAAAATCTTCAAAATTTGCCAATAATGTAGGTGAATTTTCTCACCTACATCCACTATGTGGAATAGTTAGACTATTTAGTTATTTTTTTAAGCATGCAATAGTCTAGGAGGCAAGCAGAAGAGCACCAAAACAAACCAGTGTAGAAAATAAAGCAGGCCAAAAAAATGTAGGAAAATGCACGATGCATATAAGTGTGGCTGGATGCAAAATATTCTAAGAGGTAAGATAGAGAAATAGGAAGACACTTATCAAATAATATTTTTGTGCAAAGGCATTAATCTTAACATACAACAAAAGAAAAATAGAATCTGGTTAAGTATGGAAAGCCTGTAAAACTTATAAGAGGTTGATGACAACATCAATCCAATAAAAGTTTGGTGTTCAACATTCTTCAAGGAGGAGAAAAAAACAAAGGCACAAGACTTGGCATCTTCCATCTATCACCCGAGAGTTAAGAAATGAATATAAGTTGGAAAATTTGGATAAATTACAATATTGATGTTAGTAAGAAGACATAAAATGTCTAGCATAGTACAAAGCAATTCCAAGCAATAAATATGCTAAGGCATTGGATCCAATACCCAATGTTGGGAAAAATATTGGTTAGTTTTTCTATGGTTCAATTAATTGCCTCCATTTAATTGTCAACCCGGGGTAGCTCGTAGTCTTGTGAGCAGCCATGCAAAATATATGCTTATAATTTCTCCTTCGGAGATGAGTCCCTTAGATTATGGTTTGGGGGTATTTGGTATTCGTTGAAGTTTTTATTTAAACCAATAATCTCATGCTATGTCTAAGAAAACAGGACTGAAAGCGTTCAAAAACTAAATTACTACCTTGCTGGAAATCACAGAAAACAGGGGAAATAACTGGAAAGCAAATTAATCTATGAAAGTAAATACAAAAAATAGGGGAAATAGGGAAGAACTCTGTTGTAAGTGGGCCCACGCTTCCAGTAGGTTTTGCCTGTGGTAAACTATCACCGGATGCTTTAGAAGATTTTTACAGGAAAATACTTAGAGATTTTATTAATAGTTGCAACAGAAGAAAATTACAAGAAAAGTCTGAGGGGTCTTCTTCAAGGGTGGCCTGCATATTTATAAGATATGCGGCCAACCCTATTACAATTCTCAGAATGAATCAAAAAATGATTCATTGTTACAACTACTTGCTTAATTGAAGGAATCAGAAAAATATCATGATATTTCAGCTAAAAAATGAAAAATATCATGATATTTCAGCGTATTCTATTTCTAAAATACGTCTGATATTTATTTGCCCAATTTACATAAATTATTTACGTAGCAGCTAGAAAATGGGTGGTGAGTCATATTTGACGTTGTCCCATGTCTAGTTTCAATGCTGGAATTCCTTTCATGCTGGTTGCTGAAGTTTCGCTTTGTTCTGTCGACCATAGAGTCATGTTGTAGTTTGGCATTAGTGGAAATCAGGCACCGCATTTGAAGAAGTCGGGAAGCAGGCGCCTTGTATGCAGAAGTCGGGAAGCAGGTGCCTAACAAGTAGGCGCCTAATAGGGAGTAGGTGCCTAACTAAAAGTAGGCACCTAACAGAAATAGGTGCTTTGCGAAAAGCAAGTGCCTAACGGGAAGCAGACACCTAATAGTTAAGTGCCGAATGGAAGTCAAGCACTTCAAAGGAATTTGGGCGCCTGACTTCGTACCTCTCGTCGATATTCTATAGATGTTTTTCCTTCATAAAATTGCAAGTGCCAGGTCCGAGTGGGACCTCAATGAAAACATGCCAAAATGCAACAATTTCCACTAAATCTACACAAATTACACTTAAAGACAAATATTAGAGAACATGCAAAATAAACTGTTAATTATATATATAATTTCCATAAAACATTTATATCTACAAGAAAATATGTCGCACATTATGGGGAAAAGAGTACAAAAAATGAGCAATTTTGTGGCTCATCATCCCCCCATGCTTAAGGGGTGGCACGTCCCTATGCCACTTTGAACTGGTAATTACCAGTTCTGTTTACAACATCCTAGTAAGCCATGTTGGTCTGTGTCCTCTTTTTCTTAGTGGCCTTGGATTTTTATTTGTCCTAGGGCTTTCACCCCTTTGGTGCCTTGGGAGCGGTTGTCTCCTGACCCTGCTGCTTCTGGCGTTTGTTGCATCAAACTGGTTCACTTGGCCCTACTCTCTTCTTGGGTGGTTCTCTGGTCCAGGCCACCTTGCCTTTTTTAGTGCTCAGATAAAAACCAGAGAAACTGGTGGCATCCTTCTGGAATGCAGGCTCAACCATTTTCCAATACTCATGGTGAAGGGGTAACTTTTCACCCACAGGCACTGATTCTTCATCACCAAATGGGATGCTAGACTTCTTAGCAACCCTGGTTGTGGGTAAATTTACCCCTATTGGGTCAAGCTCAGGTTCAAATTTGACCTCTATTTTTGCCACTAGGGGAGTTCTACTGCTTGATGCCAGATATTCAGGTTGCACAGGGCCTAGAAATCCCATCCTCATAAAATATGCCTTCATTCTTGAAGGCTTTCCATCCTCCGACCCATACAAGTACCAAAACTGCTCAGGTTGGGCAACTAGAATTTTCTTGTGAGGCCTACCAGATTGCTCCCTGGCCTCTTTTTCTGATTCTTTACGGGCCCTCTTAGAAGCCTTCTTCCAATTCTTCTTGTCTACTACCATGTCCTCTTTGAGATTTTCAAATTTTTGTTTTTGGGTAGCAAACAAATTCTTTGTTGCCTCCCATTCCTCATTAGAATCCAGCTCTGATTCCTTATCAGATTCGATGCCCAATGCCTTCAACTCGATAACTCTCGCTCTGGTTTTGGGTCATCACTGAGATGGCCTTGTGGCTTTTTATTTTGATCTCAGCTTGATTTGTTGTACCCTAGGGTGTGTTGGTGCAACTATTGTTTCCTAGTGTACAGGGGATTTAGGCTGTTGAGCCTCTTTTTCCTTTGCAGCAAATTGTTGCTCAACGGGGACTGCTTCTTCCTCCTGAGGTTGTTCGACCCTTGCATCAACTGGAGAGTGCTCTATCTCTCCCTCCTTGCCTAAAATTTGAGGCTCTTTGACCTCCATCTCCTTTTCCTCCTCATATCCTTTCTCTGCAGATTGTTCTGCATTTTGAGGCTCCTCAACCTCAACTTCATCCTCCTGAAGTATTTTTTCTACAGAGGGAGACGTAGAACAGGGCTGCTCTACTTCCATTGCAACAACATCTCCCTATTCTATTTTTGTATCAGTAGGGGGCACTTCTGTTGCCCCATCGGTCTGCACTATCGCATCAACTTTGGTCGGCTGCTCGGCTCCTACTGGTCCGCCCTGCAACTGCAATTATCTCTGTAGTTGCCGAATTGTTTGATACAATTCATGCATTTTTAATGTAGCCTCCTTTTGGGACTCCTCAAATAGAGCCCGTTCTTCTTTAAATTTGGCTTCCCAAGTGGAAGCCTACTCTCTTAAATCCTATAGTTGCTACAAATCCTCTGCTTAGCCTTCTGGTGGTACATCTTCCATGGCCACCTCCTATTGAGGAGTTGACCCATAGGAAATATCCTATAAAATGTGGGCCAAGTACTCCTCCTTGTTAAGCTCATCGATTGGTGTATCCTCATCGGATGAGCTTGAAACCACCCTTGATGCTTTTATTCTTCTACTTTGCATCCTGGTGGAAATGGGCATGAAATCCTGCTCTACCTCATCTTCGAATTGAGGGGCAGAAGGAGACAGAGCCTATCCTACTTCCTCCTCAAATTGGGGAAAAATAGGGGATGAGGCTTGTCCTACTTCCCTTGTAGTTTCTGCAAGCTGGGATGCAGGCACCATCTCTGCACATTTTGTCACCCCTTGGGTCGACTATTCATTCTGAATTGGCACCTCCCCCTCTGCTTGTGCCCCTGTCACTGCACTAGTGCCCATAATTTCCTCAATTGTCACATTTCTATGTGACTCTACATATCACACCAAGGCCGAAATCAGGCCATGGTGAGCTAGGGCAGAGTTGGTGCCTGCTTGGTATCGCCTAGCCTCATCTCTCAGGGTGCATGTAAGGTAATGGGGGACATTGATTTTATCCCCATGTAGGATGTGATTGAGAAAATAGAAGTGATTGGTATTCAATGTGGAGTACCTACTAGAACATGTGAAGAAGTGGGTGATCTGCTCAAAAACTACCCTCTAGAGCTTGAGAATGTGTCGTTTCGGCAAGCCAACGTGCATCAGGTGCTCGATTGGTGCTCCAAAAAATCTCTACACATAGAGGGTAAGGTTATCCTCCTTGTACATGCGCTCCCCTATCATAGGGAGGCCCGTAACTCTGGTGATATAGTCCTTAGTGACTGGAATCTCCAGCCCCCACATGTGCATGACCCCATCCCTCATTGATGCCACAAATTTATTTTCCACCACCATATCCTAGCCCTAACTGACCAGTCGACAATAGTCCATCCATTCTACAACATCCAACTATGTTTGGACATCTACAAAAATGCTTGAGTAGTTAGTAGGCTCGCTCTTCTTGAGGTCGTGATTCTTTGACTTCCCCCCATGCTTTTCCTTTAGTTCACAATTCACTCAAGGATGCTTCCAATTCCTCTTCGAATTGCTATTGTGCTGCACTTCTCTATTTTTTTCTTTCTCTGAAGGTGGCTTCATAGTAGCTGGTAAGAAGATTTTTAAAACAACTACGTTCATGCACATAGGTGGTTAATTACCATAATCAACAGTGATTATGGTTATCCATAGTAAATTTCCTTCGAGCATGTGCCCGATTGTGCGGAGATGATAACCATAAACTATTGACCAATCAGAGGCATGCCATGCAGCACCATGCCAAGTGGATTTGTTCAAGTGGTTAAGGTAATAATGGGGGGTTGTGCCGACACATTTCCATAGACACACATGTTCATGAAAATAATATAGACAAAAAACAGAAAATTTAAACATGCACCTAAATTCATTTCGTGGGTGCATATGCGCAGATATCCATGGTGCATCGCTATTGGCTAGCATTTGATGATTGGGCAAACCACAATGGATAACGATGGCCATGGTTCCCATGCAATGAATTTTCTTCGATGTGATTGGTTCTTGGTAGTTGCAATGTGATTTATTCAAGAAATCCTACAAAATTCAAAATAAAAATTAGAAAAAATGTATCTCCTTGGGATGACAAACATCCCCTCCTTGAAAGTTGGTTGATGTCAAATTTTAATTTTATCCATGGTAGATTTGAATTTGCACATGCGTGGGGTGTTGACGTGGCTTGGGCCACATCCCAATGCTGACGTGTTATTCTATCAAGGCAGAAAATGGCCACAATAGATGGAAATCAGGCACCTTTTTCGTATGGAAATCAGACACCTTATTTTTGAATTATGGTATGCAGGTGCCTTGGAAACTAGAAAAAGGCACCTTAAGAATAGAGCACTTTGCTTAACATGGGAAGCAGGTGCCTTAGAAATCAAGCACTCTACTTAACATGGGAAGTAGACACCTTAGCAATCAGGCGCTTATGCCTAACATGGGAAGCAGACACCTTTTTGCTAACTGTCGAGTGTCATACTTATAAAATAAACTTTATACAAACTCAATTTTTTTTTTTACACTATGCTAAGAATATTTGGTGTCAGTTTCCCAAAAACTAGAAGTTGGCCATTCTCCTAGAGAAACCAGGAGTCAAGCATTGATCTACCAAAAAATGGGATACAGGTACCATCTTCATAACATACTAGGAGTTAGGCGCCATAAAGCATATAACGGGAAGCAGGCACCTTCTACCATACAATGGGAAGCAGGCACCTTTCATCATACAATGGGAAGCAGGTACCTTCTATCATACAATGGGAAGCAAGTGCCTTCCCATAAAATACAAAAAAATGGTACTTTTCTTTTATTCAACGGGTGCTGACTTGTCCTTGTATATGCGTTGTCAAGTTGATCAGGCCCTTCAATGCTTCTAATTGAAAAATAGGAATAAAATCAACATCCACCCCTGAACCAACAGTTGAGTGTTTTATTGTCCAAAGAGACCAATCCAAACACTCTTGTGCAGGTTCAGGTTTAGTATTCCCCTCTCTGAATGGGGACTAGCTACTCCTACTGCAAGCAAATTCTCCTAGAAATCTTGGAAGGCGCAGGTTCATGGATCCTGTGCTTGTTAGGCCTAGGTTTCCCAGGCTGCCTAATAGCTGCACAAAGGGCATTGTTCCTGCAAAACAAAAACACAACTAAAAAAAAGAAAACTTTGAAAGAATAATTGTCTTTGGGACTATGTGGACTAGGTCCACATCTTACTGACTCAAGATAAAATTAGAATCAATTGGGGTCTCCCCCATGCCTAATCTAGACTCAATCATGTATGCTTCAGACACATGGTATGGATGCAGGTGGTGGCCATTGACTGTTAAGGTAATGTTGCTGTCGTCTATTATTCTGACTCTTACAACCCCATTATTGATGACTTCAGTCACTTCATATGGCCCCATCCAACATTGCATGAGCTTGCCCTTCCTTTCCTAGAATCGAGAATCATAGAGTAATGCCCATTCTCCCACTTTAAGCTACTTTGGCCTGGTGTGGTGGTCATGCCACTTGGCCCTTTGTTTCTGAATGATCTCTATTTTTTGTAGAGCCTCAAGGTGGTATTCATCCAGCTGATTAAGCTACTAAATTATTTATTTTTGTGCATCATCCAGGTTTATATTCAATTCTACAATAGTCCTAAGTGTTTTGACTTCAAACTCTATAGGCATCATGGCACTTTTCCCATAGACTAACTAAAATGGTGTGAAACCAGTAGTAGTCTTCCAGGTGGTCTTGTAGGCCCACACTGCTTCTGGTAATCTAGTAGTCCTAGTCCTTCCTATGTTGTTGTACTATCTTTGTCAGGATATTTTCCAACTCTCGGTTGGTCACCTCAACTTGCCCATTCGCTTGTGGATGGTAGGGAGTGGTTTTGTTATGCCTGATTTTGTATTATTGCATGAGTTCTTGGATCATCCTTGAAGTAAACTGAGGTCCTTGATCAGTTGTGATCTCCCTTGGGACCCCAAATCTTGTAAAAATTGATGAATACAAGAAATCTACTACAATTTTCTCCTTTGAATCATGCAAAGCCTGTACTTCAACCCACTTTGTCACATAGTCAATACAAACTAGGATATACCTCTTACCTCCTGACTACGGATTAATAGGTCCTACGAAGTCCATCCCCCATTTATCAAATGGTTCAATGTGAACATGTGGTTGGAGTGGCATCTCATCTCTGAGAGTAGGTCTGCCCATCCTCTGACATTGATCACACTGGCTCACATGCTTGGTTGCATCCTTGAATAGTGAAGGCCAGTAATAACCAACCTGCAACACTTTATATGTAGTCCTTTTTCCTGCAAAATGGCCACCACAAGGTTCATCATGGCAAGCCTTCAGTATTTCAGTTATTTCATCCCCAACAACACATCTTCTCATGATTTGATCAGGTCCTATTTTGAACAGGCACCCATCAATCCATGAAAAATCTACACTTTTCTCAATTAAAGTCTATTTTTCACGGGGTAAAAGTGTAGGGGATACTTTACCAGTGGCTAAATAATTAGCCATATCTACGTACCAAGGTATCTGATCATTCAGAGCAAACAAATGCTCATCTAGAAATTGGTCCTCTGTAGCTGCATAGTCTAGAGGTGTCAATCTGGACAAGAAATCAACTACCACATTGTCCTTTCTTGGCTTGTCTACTATTGTCACATCAAATTCCTACAAGAGCAACAACCATCTGATAATTCTGCCACTAATCCCAGGTTTGTTTGTCAAGTATCTTATTGCTGAGTGGTCAGTGTGTACAAATACCTAGTAACCTGTAATGTAATGATAAAATTTGTTAAGAGCATGTATTACTGCAAGAAACTCCTTCTCTGTGATAGTATAATTTAGTTCAACACCTATGAGGTTTTTACTAACATAATAGATGGCATAAAAATCATCACCATATTTCTGTCCCAGTATTGAGCCTATTGCATTGTTAGATGCATCAACATATATGTGAAAAGGTATGGTCCAATTTGGACCTCTCAGCACTGGAGCAGTAATTAGTTTTTCCTTTAAGGTGTTGAATGCTTGTTCACATTCTTTAGTCTAGACAAACTCTGCATCTTTAGTTAACAATGTGGTAAGAGGTTTAGCAGTTTTTCTAAAGTCTGATATAAACCTCCTATAGTAACCGGTTGATCCTAGGAAACTATAGATATCCTTTTGTGTTTTGGGAGTAGGTAGGGTTTGGATGACTTCTATTTTCTTTCTATCTACTTTGATCCCATCTGCAGAAAGGTGATGTCCTAAAACTATCCCTTCCTGCATCAGCATATAGCATTTCTCATTGCTTAAGGATAGGTTAGTTTCCTCACAATATTTAAGTGTCTTTTCTAGATTTTCTATGGTAGTTTCAAAAGTTTCACCATATACAGTGAAATCATCCATGTATACCTCCATAGTCTCTCCAATCATATCTAAAAAAATGCTAAGAACTACCCTCTGAAAGGTGGTAGGTGCATTGCATAGACCAAATGGTAAAACTCGGTAAGAAAATGTCCCCCATGGACAAGTGAAGGTGGTTTTATCTTGATCTTCTTCCCCTATTTGGATCTGATTGTATCCATTGAACCCATCCAGGAAAGAAAAGTACTTCTTGCCTGCTAAGGTGTCAAGGACCTGATCTATAAAGGGTAAAGGGAAGTGGTCCTTCTTAGTTGCTTTATTCAACAACCTGTAGTCAACACAAATTCTCCACTTCCCATTCTTCTTGGGCACCACCACTAATGGTGATACCCACTCACTATCTGAAATGGGGTAGATGAATCCAACTGTGAGGAGTTTTTGTAACTTTATTTTGATAATTTATTTCATGGCTGGGTTCATTCTCCTCTGTGGTTGTCTTACTGGTTTAACCTGGTCTTCCAGATATATTCTATGAGTACAGGTCTCAGGAGCTATTCCTCTCATGTCAAAATACTCCCAAGCAAAGGCATCTTGATGTTTTTCCAATGTTTGTTTCAGTTTGGTTTGTTGTTCAACTATCAACTTGTTATCCACATTCAGCATTCTACCAGGTGCAACTTCTATTTGCTAAATATGGTGGTCTTTTCCTCCTACTAATGGCAACTCAGGAGGAGGACAGGAGGGTTCTCCCTAAAAAAAGTGAGATATCATCTTATCCTCATCACTTTCATCTTCCAACTCCTCAAGTGTCATGATAGGTTGGATCATTGATAGACCACCAATATTTTGATTCTCATCCTCAGGTTCTCCCAACAAATCTGTAGACTGTGTAGGTGGATGTATGATCAATTTATTTATATTTTGACCATCTGAAATGGTCATTTGCCCATATCTATAGCTTATGTAGGCATCAGCTATTTCCAGCCAAGGTCTACCTAAGATTAATGGGTATCCACCTAGTCCAAACTTAGATTGCAACACTAAGAAATCTATTGGATACTCCCATGCATCTACTGTAATAGTGATATCTTCCAGTATTCCATAAGGGAGTACTGTAGATCTGTCTTCCAACTGTAGCATAGTTTTAGTGGGCTTCAGATTAGTCAATTTTAGTTTTTGCATGGTCTCCTGGGGCATGACATTGATGGCAGCCCCCAAATCTACTAGTGTGTTGGGTAAAACACAACCTTCTATTTTTACAGTCAGCACAAGGCTTCCTGGATCTGAGTACTTCTGGTTGTAGGTATTCCCTAACATAAGGTCAGCTAACTGGCCTACCAAACTGATTGATTTAGCTGGTTTCCTCCCTAGTTTCTTGAGGCACAACTCTCTTATGGCCTTCCCATAAATAGGTATCTCTGATGGCCTAAAAGAGAGGGATTGTGACTGTTAAGTTTTTTAAACTAGAGAGGATATCAAAATCTATTTGTATTGGTTTCTTGGGTTCCTGCAACCTTTGTGGAAAAGGTGGAACCTCCTCTTTGTTATGTACAAGTGTTGATTCTTCTTCTACCTCCTCTATAAGGGGTGATTCCCCTTTCTCTATTTCTATTGGTTCCTCTTCTTCTACAAGAGGAGTGACTTCTACACCTACTTGCTTTCCTGACCTTAACTAGATAGGATCACAATCTACCTTAATATTATACATAGGGTACATCTCATTTTCCATATGATAGGCTGGTTGTTGCTTGTTGTTTGGGTTTGCTGTTGGTTGTGCTGGTAACTGAGGAGTCCTTGGAGCAGGAAGAGTAGGTAGACTTGGTTGTAGTGGAGTTGGAGCAGTATGTTGTGGATATTGATTCCAAGCATCCACTGCTACCCAGGATGCTAGTATTGGTTCCAAGGGTAAGGGTTGTAAGGATTTGCTCCTTGGGGAAATGGATTCCAAGGTTGTTGACCATACCAACCCATGTTGGGTGGCTGGGCTTGACCTTGGTTTTGGTAATTGCTACCCCCATAGGATGACATTCCTGATTGCATATTATTATCCATAGGAGATTATTGCTAGTTCCTCCTATTACCCATGAAGTATACCTCTGCTACTTCAGGTTCCTCTTTAGATTTCATTAACTATGGACACAACTTCATTTTATGATCCTTCTTATAGATAGCACATACACAAAATTTGTTTTCTAGGCACTCATTTTTGGGGTGTTTGCCTTTGCATTTAGGATAGAAGTAGGCCAATGTTACCTCATTCTCCTTATTCTTTATCTGAAGCAGAAGAGTATCCATTTGAAGAGCCAGAGATGATAACATATCGCTCTTAAGGTCCTCTAGCATGTTGCCTATTTCTATTTTAGTGACAATGGTTGATTGCTTAACATTTCTAGGGGTCAACTTACCTTTTCTTCTTGAAAAATTTTGACACAACTACCGAATATCATCCATTTGGTGTTGGTAAATGTCTCCCCTAGAGATCATGTTTAAAGCCTCCAAGGATTCATTTGTCAATCCTTTCAGAAAAATACTTCTTAGGGACCTATCTCCTAGTTTTGAATGGGGTGATCTTTGCAAATTGAAGCTAAACCTATCCCAGTATTCTTCCATAGATTCCCCTTCCTTTTGGATCATGTCTAGGACTTCCTCTCTTGCATATCTTGCTCTGCCAAAATCTTGATACTGATCCAGGAAAATTTTCTTCAACTGTTCCCAGGTAGTTATCCATTTATCCCCCAAGCTGATGAACCAGCGCAAAGTTGAATCATCAAGGGTGGAAGGGAATAATTTTAGTTTTTGAGCATCTGTGGTGTAATCCATAGATCTGCATAAAACATAAAATTTAAATAGAAATAGGTCTGGATCTTCTGTTGGTAGTCCTCTAAAGGTTGGAAGGTGGGAAGGAGAGATATGTTTCATCTTGTGATCTCCCCCTGCCTCTCCTATTGGAAAACTAAAACTAGTGGATGTTTCCTCTGGATTTTCTACCATTCTGCCCACTACTGGAGTTTCTACCCCTGCTTCGTTCAAAGCAGTTGTCAATGCTTCTAGTTTATTTCTTTTATCCTTCATAAGGATGGATAAGTCAGCATTTGAGATAGTTCCATCTAATACTACTTGCCAACATTCAACATTCAGTAGATCTTCCTCAGATTGAACTCTACTTATCTTCGATCCTACTCTAAGATTCTACTAGATTGTTTCAGAAGGGTCCTATGTAAATAGTGGGTGTTCCCACCAATGCACAGGTGGATATTGTGATGGTGAGAGTTCAGTATTAGGTTTAGGTTCTACTAAAGCAGAAGGATTTTGAGAAACAACTTCTTTGTTTTTGACAAAACGACCGTTTGGTCCCCTGTTCTTAGGTGGACTCATACAAAGTTTTAGATGAAGGTTTCTAAAGAAAACACTCTAAACTACTTCTACTATGCTTCCTTTAGAACAAGAAATTATAATGGCTACTCCTCGATAATGGTACCAAAATGTTGGGCAAAATATTGGTTAGTTTTTCTATGGTTCAATTAATTACCTCCATTTAATTGTCAACCCGGGGTAGCTCGTAGTCTTGTGAGCAACCGTGCAAAATATATGCTTATAATTTCTCCTTCGGAGATGAGTCCCTTAGATTATGGTTTGGGGGTATTTGGTATTCATTGAAGTTTTTATTTAAACCAATAATCTCATGCTACGTCTAAGAAAATAGGACTGAAAGCGTTCAAAAACTAAATTACTACCTTGTTGGAAATCACAAAAAATAGGGGAAATAACTGGAAAGCAAATTAATCTATGAAAGTAAATACAAAAAATAGGGGAAATAGGGAAGAACTCTGTTGTAAGTGGGCCCACACTTCCAGTAGGTTTTGCCCATGGTAGACTATCACCGGATGCTTTAGAAGATTTTTATAGGAAAATACTCAGAGATTTTATTAACAGTTGCAACAGAAGAAAATTACAAGAAAAGTCTAAGGGGTCTTCTTCAGGGGTGGCCTGCATATTTATAAGATATGCGGCCAACCCTATTACAATTCTTAGAATGAATCAGAAAATGATTTGCTATTACAATTGCTTGCTTAATTGAAGGAATCGGACAAAATATCATGATATTTCAATGTATTCTATTTCTAGAATACATCTGATATTTATTTGCCCAATTTACATAAATCATTTATGTAGCAGCTGGAAAATGGGTGGCGAGTCATCTTTGATGTTGTCCCATGTCCGGTTTCAATGCTAGAATTCCTTTCATGTTGGTTGTTGAAGTTTTGCTCTGTTCTATCGACCATAGAGTCGTGCTAGAGTTTGGCGTTAGTGGAAATCAGGCACCGCGTTTGAAGAAGTCGGGAAGCAGGCACCTTGTATGTAGAAGTCGGGAAGCAGGTGCCTAACGGGAAGCAAGCACCTAGCAAAATTAGACGCCTAACGAAAATAGGTGCTTTATGGGAAGCAGGCGCCTAATGGGAAGTAGACACCTAACGAGAAGTAGGTACCTAATGGGAAGCATACGCCTAATAGTTAAGTGCCAAATGGAAGTCAAGCGCTTCAAAGGAATTTGGGTGCCTGACTTCGTACCTCTCGTCGATATTCCATAGATATTTTTCCTTCATAAAATTGCAAGTGCCAGGTCCGAGTGGGACCTCGACGAAAACATGCCAAAATGCAACAATTTCCACTAAATCTACACAAATTACACTTAAAGACAAATATTAGAGAACATGCAAAATAAATTGTTAATTATATATATAATTTCCATAAAACATTTATATCTACAAGAAAATATGTCGCACATTATGGGGAAAAGAGTACAAAAAATGAGTAATTTTGTGGCTCATCACTCAACATTTAATGTTGTAACATGCAAATCCTCCAAAGGTGCCAAAATTTAGAAACGATGATGTCAACATCAAGAGCTTCAAGTTTTGGTAAGTCGAACACACTACCGGATGCAAAATAGTCCTAAGCATCACCACCTACCAACATAGAAATTCCAAGACCAAAGACTTTGGCATCCAATATCATGCAAGCATAACTAGTAGACTCTTTAGACAATGATCATCAAGAGTAAAGTCAGCATCGAGCTCTCAACAAGGAAAATTCTAGTACAACATAAGGAGAAATAAGTGATGCTCAATTGGAGCAAATGCCCAACGATGAGTAGTATACCTTTGCATAAGTAATCTAGAACCATCCATATTAGCAGGTGTGTGCATGCTAATCGGTTGCCAATAATCATCACTATTAGAAGATCTCAATGATAAAATCTTTTCATATCATACACCTACCCCTACTCAATTGGCTATGCATAAAATAAAGGAGTGGATCATCATTTGATGGTTACAATCCAATGATGTAGCATGCAAGCCAATATTAAGATAAAATCTACCTCTTCCATATCAGTAGAGCATACCTTAAGTGATTAAGCATAGTTGAGTTGAATGTAATGGTCACTCTCTGTGTCTGCCCTGAAACTTGCAATATGCTCTAACAACAATCATTCTAGGATAAATGAATACATTATAAAATCTCTATATATACTAGAATACAAGATATTCTAATGGTTGGCTCTTTGGAATTTACAATTGACATGATTGTATTGACTGAGGACTATACATGTTTTGAATGAAGATTGGATTGTTGTCTGGACTTTTATTCATCTCTATGTTCTTAACATGTATATATGCCTTACTAAGTGCTAATGATCTTCTATTAAAGTTGTTATAGTTGTTATGCTTTCAATTATAGTTCTTCATGTTAAATGTTCTAATAACATAAGGGAAGCAAATTGTTCTATTTGGTGGTTTAATCTAAGTTTTAATTGCAAGACTCTCTACACTATGTCTATCAATGTTACCAATTTTGTATCACTTTTAGCTTATATTTCTAACCCTTTGCATTTCTTACTCTAGTCCGCAACCCCCATTTAGTTAGATTAGCTAGGTATAATAATTGTATTTCTCTAGAGATTTAATCATAAACCCCTATTTCTAATCCATCTAATATCTTGGCCAAGGTCTTGAGGTCACATTTCACTCATTCACTTACCTAGATAGATTTTGAAACCAATATGAGGCATATTAATATGCACTCAAGGTGGAAGAAAAGTTGACTTGCAAGTTTCCAAAGTAAGAGGATAGTTCTCTAGATTAGAAGAACAATCAAATTGTGGTAGAGGGTAACATATGTAAGAATAAGAAGCAAGTACTTATAAAATTTATTTTAAGTAGATCACAAGAGAAAACATATATTTTAAAAGGAAGAGTTATTTATGGTAGAGGAAGGGATAGAGGATTCTCCAAAAACTAATTTTTACATAGAGAAATTAGCCATCAGGAATATTAGTGTCCAATAGCATAGTAGGATAGTGGTACAAGAAACAAAATTTAGAACCATATTACACAAGCACATGAAGAAAGTGTTGCTTCACCCAAGAACATGGGGGAACCCAAACAAAGAGAATCCCTTAGGATAAAAATAGTATTTCTAATACTAGATAAAGAGGAGAATGAAGTGATGAAAATAATAAGTCTTTTTAGAACCATTTGCAAATTAAGATGCAAGTGTTACAAAGTCATTATGGACAGTCTTGTTCAATAGGTACCATTCAAGTGGGGTGACATTCAAGAGAGTGTCATTGAAATAAATAAACAAACTATTGTTTAAGCCAAATTTTATATTCAAACTAAATGTTTTTCAATGGGTACCATTCAAATGGAGCGACATTTAAGAGAGTGTCATTACAATGAATGGTATTGTGTCATTTGATTAAATATTTAGTGATGACCCATAAAATACATGCTACCATACCTATATTTGGTCGTTAATCTTGAAGTTGTGTTTCTTAAGGAGGTAGTCCTTCATTGAGTCACCTCCTCTTTATTACATCATTTGGAATCAAAGCAATATTTTTATTTTAGAGGTTTGTAATATATGTTGGAGAAGATACAACACAACATGGAAGAGGAAGACCATGTGGTATTGTACCTCAACTAGAATAAATTATTAAAATATTGAGGGGAATTATGACCAAATTAGATGCAATCAAGACAACCAAAATAAGAGGTGTTCATCTTGAGGAAGTTAATGATAGTGAAGATAAGGATACTGGTCACCTGAAAACTTGACATGTAGAGCAAGGAGAAGACCTAGAGCAATAGATGATTTAGGTGATCTCTAGTATGAGAAGAAATCCAAAGATATATAATCCCAATTTTAATGGAAATTTAAATCATGAAGAGCTGATAGATTAGATAATCAACATGGAGAGATTCTTAAAATATAAATCTATAGAAGATCTGAAGTAAGTGAAATTTGAATTCACACAATTGAGTGGACATGCTCCAATTTGGTGGGATCATATTTAAAAAAAGATATAACAAAAATGAAAGAATAATATTTGAACTTGGAACAAGTTTGTATCTAAATTGAAGTCTAATTTTTCCCTACTAATTATCATATTGGGTTGTTTAGAAGAATTTAAAACCTCAAGCAAAGGGAGTTGGGATTCAGAGAGTATATGGAATATTTCTATAAATTGACCATAAGAGCAAGTCATATTGAAGAAGATGATGTGGAAATATATATAAATGGATTAAAGCTGATCATACAAGATGAAATGGGTATGCTTCAAATTAGAACAATTGAAGAGGCATATCGATATGCATTAAAGGTGGAAGAAAAGTTGACTCACATGCAATAAAATTTTTTCAAATGAAGAGGATAGTTCTTTGGAGAAAGAGAAAAATCAAATAGTAGTAGAAGATAACATATGCAAGAAGATAAATCTAGTACTCATCAAAGTAATTTCAATAAGAACTCTTGAGAAAGTGGATATTTATCAATAAGAAGAGGTAGTTATGGTAGAAGATTCCCCGAAAACTGTTTTTAATTTGGAGAAATTGGTCATCAAACATTTGAATATCCAATTACATAAAAGGACTAGCAAAGGAAAAGAAATCCAAAATCATCTTGCACAGGTATATGAGGAAAGTGTTGTTTCATCCAAGCACATGGAGGAACAAAAACATGGATAATCCCTTATGATAAAAGGGTATTGTTAAAACTAGATAAAGAGGAGCATGAAGTGATGCAAAGAAGAAATATTTTTATAACCATATAGAAATTAGGAAGCAAGTGTTGCAAAGTCATTGTGGACAATCAAAGTACAAATAAATTAGTGTCTATAGATATGGTAGAAAAACGTGGGATGAAAAGGACTGAATACCCAAATTTAGACAAAGTCTCATGGTTGTAAAATGGACATCAAATTTTGGTAAGTGAACAATATGTGGTAAACTTTCAAATTGGTTCTTAAAAGGATAATATACAACATGATGTTATGCCTATGGATGCTTGTCATGTCTTGTTGGGAAGGCCCTATCAGTTTGATAGAAAGGAAGTGCATGATGGTAGGGTGAATATCTACACTATTTATAATGATTCCAAGAGGTACACATTAAGTGGATTAAAACATAGAGGAAAAGTGGATAGTCATCCTACAATGTGCTTGAGTACAAAAAATAACTCTTGAAGGGTTATGATATAAATATGAAGGGAGAAATGGTAGGGAGAAAAATGGATAGTCATCCTATCTGTTTGCTTCTATGATTATCCTTATTTTAGGTGCATTGTATTGTGTGTAGGATTGTAGAACAAAGTTGGTAATTGAAGGTAAATACAAATAGTTACAGGTTTGAGCAATGAACAATTGAGTTTCAATGCAGTTGCGTGTTGATGTCCCAACCAGTGCTGCTCATTATTTTGGGTAGTGTTGATATGTTATGTGTATGATTACCATACATGCACCCACTATATAATGGACTAGTATTATGTCATGTAATATGATTGGATGTTTGAATGGAATAGCCATTTACATGAGGAGAAAGTGCTATTCAAGCCCAAGAGGAGGACTATTCAAGTGATTTTTATTCAACTAAATTGACATATAAACTGACCTATTGATTGAGTATTCATAATATTTTTTAGGTAAAGAAGAATGAAGTGTTTTTCAAGAGGGTCTTTGTCATTCAAGTGGAATTTATCATCTAAATATGTATTGACATTAAAATTTTTTACCATTCAAATTATTTGTTGTTCAAACAAGGTCTCATTGCATATGAGTAAGCATAGTTCATAGTGAAGACAAGTGTGAATTTCACATTGTTCAAGTGATGAACAAACTGTTGTTCAAGAAAATTTTTTCATTCAAGTAAGTGTTGTTCAATACGTACTATTCAATTAGAGTTTCATTCGAGAAAATGTCATTCAAATGAACTGTATTATACCATTTGAGTGAAGATATAGTGATGTTCCTTTAAAGACATGATGTTGCACTTGTAATTTATGGCTAGTATTGAAGTTTTTCTACTTAATAAAGCAATTCTTCATTGAAACCACTCCTTTTGATTACATCACCTTCAATAAAATGGATAATATTTGCATTGGGAAAACTCATACAATAAATATATTGTATAGATTTTTGTTACCCAACAAATGATTCAAAACTAAGTAGATGATATCTTTACAGATTTTACTATGATCATGATTAGATTATAAATATCTCCTCTTTAGATGTGATTTACTCAACAATGGTCATACAAAACCATTTTATTTTTAGTCTATGTGGCTCTAAGACCCTGATTTCTTCTAGATTGTTACATTATGGTGAGGTGAGGTGTTATCAAATGAGACCTATTATCATAGGATAATAAAATATAGGATCTAATAATATCACATACAATCATACATCCATTTGACAATAATATTTCACACCAAAAATGAAATATATATTAAAAATAAAACTACTAAAAGCATGCATAAATGCAATGCTTATTTTATTACATAATACAAAGCCTTTTGTTCAATATATAGATACATGTGACTCTTCACATTACCTGAATCTTGAATCATCAAACTCATGAGAGAACCAAATATTTGTGTTTCTCTCTTTACTTAATAAATCTCACATATTATATAAAGACAAAGTCTCTCATATGAAGAAGATGGAATAGTGACAATAAATAGAGGAAAAAGACAAATTTTCATATGAGGAAATAAAATATTTGAAAATATGTTTTTGTCATATAATATGGTAAAATTTTCAACAAAAAAATCTTGGTACTTAGATTCCTATTTTTAAATCATATCATTAGTAATTGTTAGAATATTAATGTGTACTTTGTTTGTGCATGTTATGACATGTGTCCTTGACACTTGTCATGTTCTCATATAGGCCTCATGCCTATATATTATAGTCATATCTTGTAACAATATCATATCATATCTTTCAAGGTGAACCTAGTCAGTGACCTACGAGAGGCAACATATCTAGAGGATGACCTACAAAGGCAACGAATCCAACATAAGAAGTTGAACCTAAAGCACTAAGATGACTGAACCAGAGGCAAAAAACCTAAGGAAGTGGTTGAACTTGAGGCAACAGATCGAGATGTATACACCGTTGATCTAGAATTATTCATAGTTGGATAGCCAAGCACAAAGAGCACAAGCCTAGACCAAAATCATGTAATAAAGGAGGATGTTAGGGTTCTATTTTTAGAAAAGTACACATTAAGGGGGATGTTAGAATATTAATGTGTACTTTGTTTGTGCATGTTATGACATGTATCCTTGATACTTTTCATGTTCTCATATAAGCATCATGCCTATATATTATAGTCATATCTTGTATCAATATTATCTCATCTCTTTCAGTCGCAACATTTGGTATCAAAGATCAGTCACTCTCCTGCCCTAGGTAAACCCTTGAGGGGGGATTTCCCTCATGGAAATCCCCCCCCTCATTTTTTCCTCTCATTTTTTTCTCATACTGAGGGAGTATGCTCTCCATCATTGATGGATTAGAAACCATTTTGTTTTTTGAGAAATCCATGGTTGCAATTTTTTTTGTTTTGTATTTGTCCATAGAAGTAGTTTCTCCACATAGAAACAAAAAATGGGATACTCTATGGTTAATGTTATTATTTGGGTTTATGGTAATTCTCCTGAAACCACAGTAGATCTGACTGTGCTCCTCATATTGCTATTTTTAGAAGTGTTACAAAAAAATATGTAGACCCTATGATTAATGCACAACATTTTTTGTGTGTAGGAGCCACTAGCTCTTGTCGACTTCTATCGTTCAACTATTAGCATGTGCGCAACACCACGTAGGTACAGTCGCCCCTCAGAGGCACCACTCAAGCACCCAACAGGTGCCATAGTCGCACACTACACGCATGAGAGAAGTAGTGCTAATAGATCATCATAGCCATTGTCTTTGGCAACCGCATCAGTAACCTAGAGGGGCAATGCGAGCATGGTGCAATAATAAGAAATCATTAGTGGACATTGATTTGGTGAGCCTCGATAGTGGCATGAATATTTTGCGTTAGCACACATAAATTTTCTTCAACTTCAACAAATGTCCTCCCGCTATTTATACATTATTTTTTATGTTTCTATCAATCATGCCTTATTCCCATTGATTTATGAGTCTCCATGATGCTGCACTAGAAAGCATGACACATGCTCTAATATTATTCAATTGATTTCCATGCGTGCAAGAATATTTGACTGTTTATCATGGAGTGGAAGCCACGCCAAATGTATGGTGGAGATGCAATAATGCTCCTTTTCTATTTGTTTGTGTCACATGCGATGTTAAAGATGTGCAGACTTACCAGTGGATGTTGACCAACAATTTGTACCTAGTGTGATCTCGAGTTCACTATTATTTACTGACATGAATGATGCAAGGGGATTCCACGTTGAATGGATACATTATGGGTTTGATGATGTGGCCCTGTTATTCCAGTAATTTGGCATCAATCTGTTGGGTCTATTTTGTTATTTTTGCAAACGTTCGTAGTGATAGGTAACTACGCTCCTCCATGTAGAATGATTGAAGAATTTTTTTTAGACCTTGGCAATATTTCAAGAACTCACCGTGGTTTTGGTGATGAGAATCTGCTGCAATATATGAAGATAGATTTTGCAAACATGACATTGAAGGATGTGTGCTTCCTATATGAGTGATATTTGTCTTGTGTTTTGGTGATCGATACATAATTCCTACACATCGGTAATTTTTGGTGGACATTGGCACATGTGCCCTCCAATAACCTTGTATGCCATACATGATCGATATGGATCTATTTTTTAATCGTGATAGCTCTAAAGACTGATACTTCATAGTTCATTTTTTTGAGCATGCAGAATTGGTAGAAAAACTCGTGGCCATTCATCATCCACATGGAACCCACTTGTTGTGTGTTCCATTTGCAGAGCAGCCATGTTACTACCATGCTAAGGAAGGTCTGGATAATTTCAAATTTCCACCATTTTTTGCAGTAAAATATTTTCTATGTTTATAGATTTTTTTGAAGTTATGACACTAAGGACGAGCACGTGACATCTATTTTGGGTGGATTTTATGTTTTTTGATGTTATCTCTAGCCTGTAGGGTGGGATATTCCTCTCATTAGCATCACACACATGAATATCACCTGTGTCGATCTCCATGTGGCCCTGATCGAAAGTCTCATCTACTCTAGCCGCATAGCTTGACCATTTGTTTAAATTTGGTCAACAATTTTTTTTACAATGGACTACCTATCCCATGGCAGCCTTTGTTGTAGTTGTTGATTTTAATGCCCACGTGCATTTAATGGTGGATAATGGCCACTCCACTCATATAAAGGTTAAACAGACTTTTTTTTCCAAAATAAACGTGAGGGGTATTTTGTTTAAAAATGGAATCTCTTTATTGTAAGGGGCATGTTTTATTAAAGTGGAAGGGACCACTTCACCTTATTTGTATGGGGACTTGGATGACCATGAATATCGTCCCACATATAGTCTTATTGGGAATTTTTTATTAACCCACAATGATAGTGGGTAGGGTAAAGCACTTTTAATATGGGGAAAAGTTGTTTTTGTAAGGGCATTTTATTTAAAAGTGGAGAGAAGAAAATGGCTGATAGTATGGTCTCATTGGCCATTGTTTTTAATGATTTTCCACATGAGAAGTGGAAAGTGGAAGGTCCACATGGTCATTTATTGTATTTTTCAAATTCAAAAGATGGAAGGCCCATGTAATTTCCACTGCGAGAGAAAATTGAGAGTCTATTTTTATTCCTCTAGAGTGTGATGCTGCCATAGCACGATGCTAGGAGAATATTCCTGATGTTTATTTTGCTGCCTAGAGAGGTATGTTGTTTTTCTCACAGATGAAGGCCCCATTGAGAATGGAACATAGGGGTATTTATAGTTGTCAAAAATATTTTTCTGAGATAGACACATTGGTGATGTTCAATTTATTTTTTGAGGCAGTTCTATATATCTTTTTTGGTCTCAAATATTTTTATATTATGGAGTGCACTCTCGGTTGAACCTGACACTCCCAAAGAAAATTGTATGTGATCCTAGTACCTAGTTACCTTCTCTATAGCACCTAGCGAATGCAGCAGTTGATTACCCATGCATTCTGGTAGGATGATATGGTTACCATAAGGACACCTACTCTAGGGACTACAGACATAGACACCCTAGACTCTATCTGAGGACTTTTTTAGATTAACTTCTAAATACTACAAACATAGACACTTCAAAATATTCTATTCTCTTCTTTCTTCTTCTCCTCCACATTTGGATTCTATGGCTCAATTTATTGTAATTTTTTGAGTGCATTTTTAGTAGATATCGACACTCTTATATGGCTCACATATTATTTGTATTAAGGTGCATTCTTGGTAGAGACCGACACCTTCTAGATTGAGTTTCACCATGAGGGGGGATGATATTCATGGTGAACCTAGTCAGTGACCTACGAGAGGCAACATACCTAGAGGATGACCTACAGAGGCAACAGACCCCAACGAAAGAGGCTAACCCTAAGGCACCTAGGATGACCCTAAGGCACTAAGACGACTGATCTAGAGATAAGAGACCCAAGAAAGTGGCTAATATTGAGGCAATATACCGAGATGTATACATTGTTTATCTAGCATTATTCACATTTTGAGATCCAAGCACAAAGAGTACGAGCTTAGATCAAATTCATGTAATAAAGGAGGATGTTAGGGTTCTATTTTTAGAAAAGTACACATTAAGGGGGATGTTAGAATATTAATGTGTACTTTATCTATGCATGTTATGACATGTGTCCTTGACACTTGTCATGTTCTCATATAGACCTCATGCCTATATATTGTAATCATTCTTGTATCAATATCATCTCATCTCTTTCAGTCCCAACAAGTAATAAGTATTTATTTATGGAGTTTGATGACTCATACAAGACTATGGTAAAATTTAGAGACAAAAAACATTGGAGGATGAAGAAAAATGAATCTTTCAAACTATAAAAAATATGAAAAAATAATATTCACAATACGTATTTTATAATAGGCTTGAAGCATAATTTTTTAGAGTGGGGTAGCTTCTAGAGAAAAATGCAATGTGATGTGTGAGAATAAGGTGTGCATCATCTACAATAAAGCAAATAAGAACCAAGCAATGATTGTTGTTCCTATGGAAAATAATAAAATACATCCTTTGAAACTAGAATGAGAAGAGAGCATTTTCTGTCATACAACCATTGAGGATAACAAGTGCTTATAGCACCAATGATGTGTTCACTTAAATTTTTGAAGCATGCATTTGTTGAATATTAAAGGAATTGTCCATGAACTACCTTCCATAAATATGAGAAATATAGTGTGTGAAGATTGCACAATGGAAAAACATTATAGAGAGATCTTTTCAATATGAAGAGCATGTGGAAAACATCATATTCATTACAATTGATTCATTTAGATATATTTTTTCTAATACATACACAAGTGTTGCTAAATCCTTTTATTTTATCGCTTTCATTGATGATCATAAAATAAAACTTGGGCATATTTTTTGAAGAATAAGATTGATTTTTTTGAAATACTTAAGAGTTTCAAATTCATAGTAGAAAATAAAAACAAATATACAATCAAAACATGAAGGATTGATCATAGTGATGAGCATTGTTCCAAGAAATCTAACAAAGTTTGTGATGAATACAACATATAAAGTTAATTGTCAACAACTCATACACCTTAACAAAATAAAATGGCAAAAAGAAAAAATAATAAATTTTGATAACCATATATAAGTTTAGAAAATTAATGTACATCCTCAATAAAAATATTAATTACAATGAAGAATATAACTTTTCATGAAACATTATATTAATTATGATTAAAAAATACATAAATAACAATATAGGTTCAAATTACAACTACAAATATGGAAAAGATAAATTTTCAAGATGCCTACCAGCAACCATATAATGACGGGACATTCGACTATTGTTTATTCTCTATATACACATTCGCCTCTATTAAATTATTCTCAAATAAAAAAGTGATTATCATCGTCGTTCTTAATGTCAAGTAAACATGTAAGGAGGAGGTGGGGTTGGTGGTATACTTAAGTATTTTATAAAAGTCAACTCTATAGAAACAAAGAAAAAGTCATAGGATTGGTAGATATACTTAAGCCTTCTCTAAAAGTCAACTATATAGAAACAAAGAAAAAGTCAAATGTACTGTTGGCATTTTTGCCACATTGATTTTCGTTGATTAATGCATTAGTGTATTGTTGGAAATCTGATCTTTGACTTCAGCTTTGATGCAGCTTGGGCGAAAAAAGGAGGAAAATTGAGCAAAAAATGACTAAGTCTGAAAACTGCAGCGATGCGCTGACATGTTGCAGAATCGCGGTCAACGCAGTCAACGCAGGCAGGTTGGGCGCGACCCGTCGCGATATCGCGACGTGTTCCGGAATCGCGGGTCGGTCGGCGGCAAAGGCAAAAAGTGAAAACTTGCAGCGCGTCGCTGACATGTCAGCGAATCACGACCGAAAATGGCGATTGGTACGGTGCCCGAAACATGTAGCGAAATCGCTACATGTTCCGTTTTCGCGGGGCAGAGCGCAGGGAGGAGCTAACGACGAAACATGTAGCGAAATCGCTACATGTTCCGTTTTCGCGGAGCAAGCTTGCGATGGCGAAGAGGAAGCCGGAGACGTAGCGAAATCGCTACATGTGCCATTTTCGCGGGTCAACGGTGGTCAAAGCATACGACATTATAAGACGTCGCGATTTCGCGACCCGTCGCGATTTCGTGACCCGTCGCATTTTCGCGACCTGCGCAGTTTTCCCGCCAAGTGCAGTATGAACGGCCGAGAAGGTTTTTTCGGTTTTCGATGATTTAATATTGACCCGAATTAAATATTTTGCGGATTTCCGAGGCGGTTAAAGTCGAAGAAGCGCCCAGGCCACCAAAATTAAAGGGTTTATTGGTTCGAGGTTGCGGTTCGTGGATGGAGCTAACGATTGCATGCACATGTTTAAAAGAAACAAATTTAATGAAGGGCCGCGAACGTTTCATGGTATTTAATTTTTATTTCCTCGAGGCCGCTATTAAGGGGATCGTGTTCCTGATTTCCAAGTGACGGTTGTAGATCACGAGGAAGTTGGTTTTAAATATTTAATGCTGCAAAGAGGACGGACCTCTATAAAAACCAATGTAATTCTCATTTACAAAGGTTGGAAAAACTTGCTGCTAGAAACTGGAATTGTATCTGCGGGAATAAAAGGATCAATTTCTAATTTTTCAAGCGTTGCATGGATGAATTTCTTTTCTCGTTTTCTGCATTTCTAATAGCATTCGTACTCCTGCATTGCTATTACATTTAAATTCTGCATACTTGGATTTAAATATCTGCGGTCGTGGTATAATTCTTGGAATGTGGGTTTGGAGGGATTTGCGGCATGTGATTGTGCGAAGATTAAGCTGATTTCTTATGTTACTTGTCTGTTGTTGCGTTTGTAGTTTCCTCGCCGTTGTTTTTCCCGATCCCATCACTTCGGCTCGTGGCCATATTTCCCATTTCTTTCTGCAACCTTTTAAATCTCTTTCCAGCAACCCTATCTTAAACCCAATTTTAGAATAGTAGAGGGAACCAGCCCACTCTGGAGATTGGTATGGGAGCCATTTCTTGCTTCCAGCATTTCAATGTTGGCCTGGTTTAGGGCGCAATTGTAAAAATCCTTTCCTGTGGCAGATTCGTGACCAACAGTTTTTGGCACGCCCGGTGGGACAGACTGTTTCTGTCTCCAAGAATTCATAATTGGTGGGATACGCATAATTTTCCAAAGTGATAACCCCACCGGTGCCAACAGTTTTGGCACGCTTTTAACACCCGGAGGTCTCAAGATTTGATGAGCTATCTTGGCCTCACAGCGGAGATTTTTAAGTTCATCTGGCGACTTTGCTGAGTTGAAGATCTGTTCGTGGACGCCTGTTTTAGTTTTAAAAAAAAAAAAAATTTCAAAGAATGTTTTTTCTGGCGACTCTGACTTAATGGCGATGGTCGTGATTCCGCAGACCACTGCCACAAAGGCAAGGGTTTTTTCTAGATGGGATGATCCTGGCCCTCTGAATCTCCAAGTTCGGCATGAAATTCCCGAAGGTGCCCTGAAGAACCTGGCAAAATATGATGGTACCGAAGGCATGGCTCTGGCACATGTTGAATATATTGCTATTCTGTCCATGATCCATGTCATAGAACACGAAGATATCATGATCCGACTTCTGGTTCAGTCTTTGGAAGGAAGAGCATTGCAATGGTACAGATTGCTCAAACGTCAAAGCATCAGCTCATGAGACGATCTAGCGGGAGCACTGATCAAAAGATTTGACAAAGATCCTTTCTACAGTTCTTTGGATCTCTATCAAATTTTCATGTACATCAAGAGAGCACCTCAAGAAAGCATCACGGACTTCAATGTCCGATTCTTGATAAGTTGGAAGAGAATTCCAGAGAAGATCCGTCCATCACCCACCCAAGCCCACCTCTTTTATGTTCAAGCTTTTAATTCTGACATAGGTCTCTTTTTGCTGCAGTTAGGTGAACAACGGTTCCCACAAATCTTTGAGGAAGCAGTGCGAGCGGAACAGTTGTTGCTCTTATCAATAAAGTTACCGTGGGGAGAAACTCCATTACCTTCTCCGGTGGTTGCTGCTCCTGTTGACCCTGCACAGTACTTGTCATGCCAGATCCCTTATACTGAGCAGAAACCTGAAATGCAGTCATGTGAACATGCAAGCACTTTTCCAGCAATGAACAATATGGTTGCTTGCAGTTTTCATCAAGAGATGGGCCAAGTAGAAGAACAAGTGCAAATTCCAGAGCCTGAGGAGATCCCAGCCCTTGAAGAGCCTTGTGATCACATCAAAGAGTTAGAGGAGCCTGTACTCAGCCCACAACCAGTAAAGTCTGCAAAGTGGTGGTGTTGGTTCCAGCCACTACATCCAGTACTTGAAGAAGTCCTCCATGTGGGTACTAGTAAGAAGGATAATCTGCTGCATTGCATCCTATTCGCACCATGGAGAACTTCAGGAAGGCGCCAGCCCAATTTCAAGGACCGACTTAAGTATGATCAGATCTGGTCGGGACATTGCAGATTTACCGGATAACATTCTGAGATTGGATGTCTGGTGGCAACATGCCAATCATGTTGTGCATTATTGTATATAGTATTTTGAAAAAAACAAAAAAAAAATAGAAAAAAGAAGAACAAAAAAAAAAAAAAGAGTGGTCTTGTTTTTATTTGTTCATCTCGGCTCTTGTTGCCTGCGAGCCGTAGATGCTTGTTTTTCCTTTGTTTTTCTCCTCCCAACAGTTTGGTGGCTTTCTAGCACTTTCTTCTTTTCCCTTCCCCGTTTCCTCTCTTTCCTTTCTTCATCTTCTTCCTTCTGTTTCTTCTGCATTAAAACAAAATAAGCCACAGCTGTTGTTTCTTCTCCCGTTTTCTATTTTCCCCGTCCCTTCTTATCCCTTTCCTCTAAGTTTAGTTTTTTTTTTGCATTTGCTAACAGTCTAGTTCATTTCATTTCACAGCTTTCCTAGTTCCATTCCCACTCCATAACTTCGTTCATTTTCATTTCATCATTCCATTTGCAGTCACCGCTTGCGCAATCGCAGGAGCTCACTCCACCATCACGTTCCATTTCTTCAGTTTATAACTGCTTCTATGCAGGTTCTTCCAGTTCTAGTTTTCCGCAGCAGAAGAAGTTTTGCAGCAGTCCTCTGACATGTTTTGCAGCAGCTTGTTTACAGTTCCAATATGACTCTATGCCCAATGGACTAAGGCCTGGATTCTTGCATACAGCGAGCTGTATACCCCGCGAGCCGCCAAGAATGTTGGCATTTTTGCCACATTGATTCTCATTGATTAATGCATTAGTGTATTGGTTGGAAATCTGATCTTTGACTTCAGCTTTGATGCAGCTTGGGCGAAAAAAAGAGGAAAATTGAGCAAAAAATGACTAAGTCTGAAAACTGCAGCGATGCGCTGACATGTTGCAAAATCGCGGTCAACGCAGTCAATGCAGGCAGGTTGGGCGCGACCCGTCGCGATATCGCGACGTGTTTCGGAATCGCGGGTCGGTCGGCGGCAAAGGCAAAAAGTTGAAAACTTGCAGCGCGTCGCTGACATGTCAGCGAATCGCGACCGAAAATGGTGATTGGTACGGTGCCCGAAACATGTAGCGAAATCGCTACATGTTCCGTTTTTGCGGGGCAGAGCGCAGGGAGGAGCTAACGACGAAACATGTAGCGAAATCGCTACATGTTCCGTTTTTGCGGAGCAAGCTTGCGATGGCGAAGAGGAAGCCGGAGACGTAGCGAAATCACTACATGTGCCATTTTCGCGGGTCAACGGTGGTCAAAGCGTACGACATGATAAGACGTCGTGATTTCGCGACCCGTCGTGATTTCACGACCCGTCGCATTTTCGCGACCTGCGCAGTTTTCCCGCCAAGTGCAGTATGAACGGCCGAGAAGGGTTTTTCGGTTTTCGATGATTTAATATTGACCCGAATTAAATATTTTGTGGATTTTCGAGGCGGTTAAAGTCGAAGAAGCGCCCAGGCCACCAAAATTAAAGGGTTTATTGGTTCGAGGTTGCGGTTCGTGGATGGAGCTAACAATTGCATGCACATGTTTAAAAGAAACAAATTTAATGAAGGGCCGCGAACGTTTCATGGTATTTAATTTTTATTTCCTCGAGGCCGCTATTAAGGGGATCGTGTTCCTGATTTCCAAGTGACGGTTGTAGATCACGAGGAAGTTTGTTTTAAATATTTAATGCTGCAAAGAGGACGGACCTCTATAAAAACCAATGTAATTCTCATTTACAAAGGTTGGAAAAACTTGCTGCTAGAAACTGGAATTGTATCTGCGAGAATAAAAGGATCAATTTCTAATTTTTCAAGCGTTGCATGGATGAATTTCTTTTCTGTTTTCTGCATTTCTAATAGCATTCGTACTCCTGCATTGCTATTACATTTAAATTCTGCATACTGGATTTAAATACTGCGGTCAGGGTACAATTCTTGGAATGTGGGTTTGGAGGGATTTGCGGCATGTGATTGTGCGAAGATTAAGCTGATTTCTTATGTTACTTGCTGTTGTTGCGTTTGTAGTTTCCTGCTGTTGTTTTTCTGATCCCATCACTTCGGCCTGTGGCCATATTTCCCATTTCTTTTTGCAACCTTTTAAATCTCTTTCCAGCAACCCTATCTTAAACCCAATTTTAGAATAGTAGAGGGAACCAGCCCACTCTGGAGATTGGTCTGGGAGCCATTTCTTGCTTCTAGCCTTTCAATGTTGGCCGGGTCTAGGGCGCAATTGTAAAAATCCTTTCCTGTGGCAGATTCGTGACCAACATGTACTTTTAATTTATTTTTTTAATCTTATAAAATTAGATTTTATTAATTTAAATTTAAAGTTTACAATGATAACATTTAATAATATTTATTACCCTTAAATATATATTAGATCAAACCTTTTATTCTTTAAAAATACTAACCTAATATTTTTATAATAAATATTAAATCAAACCATTTTAAATTTTTTTATATCATATCCCCCAAGGTTATCTGGAGTCAATCGCATAACTTGCATATGAAGTTAATAAAAGTCTCGTGGGACGGAGATGATTGAAGGCAAGATTATTTTGAAAAATTCATTCCTTCTTTGATAAATCAATATATCCAAAAAAAAATTAAATTAAATTAACTAATTAAATATAACATTTTAAATTTTAATAATATAATACAAATATGATTAATATCAAGTTAAGTAAGTTGATAAGGATAGATAGTGGTTAGTGTAAAGTTCAAATAATAGTGCACCTAAAAAGTATAGGTTGGATGGTAGCATGCGGTTGCCCGAGTTCAATACCGAGGGTAGAGGTTTCCATTGACTTCCTCTAACCTAAAGTGGATAAATAGTGGTTAGTGTAAGGTTCAAACAATAGTGCACCTAAAAAGTATAGGTTGGATGGTAGCATGGGGTTGCCCTAGTTCAATGGGGAGGGTAAAGTGTTTCATTGATTTCCTCTAACCTAAAGTGTCTTAGGAGCCTACTAACTTCTGCTAAGGTTTACAACTTCTGCTAAGGTTTATAATAACAACACTCAAATATTACTGATTCTTTTATACATTTAAAAAATATATATATATAAAATTAAAACTTTTACTCCTTACAAAATACTATTAAATACAAAGATATAATTTTTTAAATTTTATATCGCCCCAAGGTTATGTGAAGTCAATCACATAACTTATGCATATTAAGTTAATAAAAGTCGTGGGACGGAGATGATTGAAGGCAAGATTATATAAATTTTAAAAAATCGTTCCCAATTTTCTTCAACGGTAACTTATAAAAACAATATATTAATAAATAATATTAGCTTAATTAAATATGAATTTCAAATTTTAACAATATAATACAAATAAAATTTAATTCCATATAAGCTATTGAATAGGAAGGTTTTAAGAAGTCCTCAATGGGAGAGAAATTTTCAAAGCTACTTCCGGTTCCAAGCAGCGATGCTCAACAACTATATTGGTCTATCTAAAAATATACTTTTAAAATATAACATTTAAATAAATTATATGCTATAAATTGTAGATGAAGGCGACCCTTTAAATAAGAAGTGTCTTCAGACCGTCACCTTCGAAAACTTACAAGTAATAATATTTAATTATAAATTATTTTTTATTATTTTGTTATTGTTCAGTTCCGTTTAAAACTCTGAGATTGGTAGGAGTTTTGTTAAGTTTTGAGATCTCGCAATGAAGATCAGGCCGTAAGGTAATATTACTGAACCTGCTGTAATTTTGGTGGGTATGTTGGAAAATGCTTCCTTGTCTTTCACACATGGATTATCTTCCCACAAGCTATTAAAATCAAGGCCATCACTCCTATCATTAAGAAGGAAACCAATGATTTAAAATGGCAAAGGCCATCCTTCTTATCACTAAGAAGGATACCAAGGATACCAATGATGGTAATAACAACGTCTCTTGAAACCTGTTTAATGGGACTGAATAACATGCTGTTAGATTGGTGTATCCCTGCATATGCGTTAGGTTTAGGTTTGGTTTTTGTTTCTATTTTGTATCCAATCTTCTTTTCAGTTAATAATGCAGTTATGTTGTATTCAATAATATTTTGTTTTTGGACTCTAGTTTTGGTATTGGTTTAGTTTGATTGTTATTCAAAGGTAATCTTTACTTGATTATCTATTTTCATTTAACTTTGTAAAAAAATTTGAAACCTTTTCAAAACCCTTTATCAATAAAAAAAATTATTTTAATGAAAAACGTTATAAGATCCACAACTTGTTATATTGTAAACAAAAAGCTTTACCAAATAATGAGGCTTATAAAATATTTAAGTTTTTTAATGCATGTACATACGATCTGCGCTGTTGTAATTGTAATCTTATGGTAAGTTAAGCTGACCAAGCAGGAAAAAGGGGAGAGAGTAAGCAATTGAGAAAATATCTATAAAATAAGATTATTTAGAATTCAATTTTAGCCAGGCCTATGTTGGAAATTTTGGGTACTTTGGGTACATTGCCTTTGCTCAAGTATATAAGTTGTCATTGATGTCAAGAAGCTTTTGAAGGAATTTGATTTGATGTCAAATAATTTATTTTGATGAAGGTTACGACATAACAGTTTCAAAGGTCTTTTGCAAACCCCAAGCTGGCAGGTTCGAGAGAAAGAGCTTGCAAAGAAAAGTGTCACGATTTCATGACAATTTTTCGCGATATCGCGACATGTCGAGTTTTCACGACCCGAAGAAAAGAAAAACGCTAAGGAGAAAAAGTGTCGCGATATCGCGACATGTCGGGTTTTCGTGACCCGAAGAAAAGAAAAGCGCTAAGGAGAAAAAGTGTCGCGATATCGCGACATGTCGGGTTTTCGCGACCCAAAGAATAGAAAAGAGCTAAGGAGGAAAAGTGTCGCGATATCGCGACATGTCGCATTTTCGTGACTTAAGCAGGAGAGAGAAAACAAGTTAGAAAAGTGTCGCGATATCGCGACATGTCACGATTTCGCGATGGGTTACAAGGAAAGCGTACGAAAGCTGAAAGCGTCACGATTTCGCGACGGGTTGCAAAGAATGCGTACGGATGCAGAAAGTGTCACGATTTCATGATAGGCAGAAAAGAAAGCAGACGAAAGCAGAAGTGTCACGATTTCATGACAGAACTGAAAGCAGGTCTTCTATAGGAGAAGTGTCGCGATTTCATGACAAAAGCAGAGAGGAAGGCTATGAAGACAGAAGTGTCACGATATCGCGACAGAAGTGAAGACGAAGTCTACAGAGGCAGAAGTGTCACGATTTCATGACAAAAGCAGAAAGAAGGTCGACGAAGGGAGAAGTGTCGTGATATCGCGACAAAAGCAAAGTTGATGCTGACGAAGTGTCGTGATATCGCGACATGTTGTAGTTTCACGGCAAAAGCTATAGAAGAGTTACAGAGGCAGTTGAAGCCGACAAAGTTAAATGTGAGCCGACGAAGATTAGGGTTTGTAGTCGACGAAGTTTAGGGTTGTGCAGCTGACTAAAGATCAGGGTTACAACTGACTAAGATTAAGGTTTTGATCTTGAAAGTGTTATTATAAAAGGCAGGCTATTTTGAAGAGTTGGAGGAATTGTTAGTTGCGACGTTCGTAGATAGAGCGCAGAGTGAGAAGTTCGATCGTCGAGAGCAGAGTGTGAAATTTGATCAAAGTGTGCAAAGTGAGCGAAGAGTCATGGTGAATTGTTCTAAGTGCCACTGTGATTGTGTAGAGAGTGCAAAGGTTGAAGTTTGACCAAGTGCGGCTGTGATTGCGCAAAGAGAGCAGAGGGCGTAGAGAGCACAAAGGGCAAAGACGAATATGGAGTGCTACTGTATGACGACAGAGGTGCACTAGTTCTTTGAGAAGAACTTGAGGACAGATTTTGCAAGTCTTTGAGAAGGCTTGTGTGCAGAGGATTGATTTGTTCAAGTGTTGGATAGATCTAACAGATAGAGGAAGACTTGTACTAGATTGACTGACTGTGTTTGGTATAGGTTGCTGAGCTGTCGTGGACGTGATCATAGAAGGCAGAGGTCTCTTAGGCTAAGCATTGAGGATAGGAGGTCTTTGATGGAAAGGAGTTCCACGTGTTGGCAAGAGGTAGAGGCAATTGATCTTCTGAGGGATCATTTCCAGAGCAGAGGGGAAGGTATCTCCTTTGAGCAGAGGCTCATAAATCCAGAGTAGAGGGGAAGGTATCTCCTTTGAGTAGAGGCTCATAAATTTTGATTGGGGGAAGGTATCTCCTTTGGGTTGAGGCTCATAAACATTGTAATTGGGAAGGATTCCCAAAGAACTTTGAGATAACTTTTAGAGAAAAGTTTTGTGGACGTAGCCCAACCATTCTAGGTGAACCACGTTAAAATTGGTGTCACTTTGTGGATGATATTGTGCATTGTTTTGATATTGCTTTGGGTATATTGCTTTACTATTTTGAAGTATAAAGAAAAAAGTAAAAAGAGGTCTTATACTATTCACCCCCCCTCTCAGTATAAGCTTGTGTTCTTCAATTGGTATCAAAGCGGGTGCCTTCGAAAAGTTTAATAGCTTGAAGGAAAAGCTAGTAAAGAACACAATGGATCATTCAAGTAGCAATGCAACACCTATTCTTGATGGGTCAGATTTTGGTCTTTGGAGTGCAAGGATGAAGGTTCATCTAATGGCACTTGGTAATGAGGTATGGGAAGTGATTGAAGATGAGTACACTATTCCTGTACATGGTCCTAATACTAAAGAAGAAAGGCTCCTACATCACAACAATTCAAAAGCAATGAATGCAATCCTAAAAGGCATACTGAAAGCATATCTCACCAAAGTGATTCACTGCAAGACAACTAGTGAAATGTGGAAACAGTTGAAGGTGGTTCATACAGATGATACAAATGTCAGAAAGGCCAAGTTGAGACACTTCAAAGGTATGTTTGAACAACTCCAGATGAATTATGATGAAAATATTAGTGACTACATGCTTTGTATGGATGAGGTTGTTAACTCCATGAAAGACTTAGGTCTTGAGCTTGCTGAAAATGATGTTTGTGATAAGATTTTAAGATCTCTTCCTAATAGATTTAGTGAAAATATTTCTGCTATTGAGGAAGCTAAAGATTTGGATAAGTTGAAAAAGGATGAGCTCCATAGTATACTTGCAAGCATTTGAGTTGAGAACTCAAGTGAAGGTTGATGTCAAGAAAGAGGCAGCTTTCAAGGCTACCAAGAAATCCAAGGGTAAACAACTTCAAGAGAGTGATGAGTCTTCTAGTGATGAAGAGGCATATTATAGCAAGAAAGGCAAGTTCTCTAGAAAGCACAAAAGCGTGAAAAATATAAGATGTTTCAATTGTGGAAAGTTTGGTCATTATGCTACCGACTGTATTGTTCCCAAGAATGAAAGTGATGAAGATAAACAAGATTCTAAGAGCAAGGATTCTGAAAAGCACAAGCATCATAGGAAGAACAAATATGAGCACAACAATCAAGGAAAGAGGTATTCTCACAAGCACAAGAAGAGTTTCTACCTAGACAAAGCAAGTAAGTGTTCTAGTAGTGATAGTGAAAGTTCTTCAAGTGATGATGAAAATGAGATGTTGTTCATATTAGAAAAAGAGGAAGAACCGAAACATAGATTCATTATCATGAAATGTCTTAGATGTGGAAATTTTGGTCACCTTGAGGATGATTGCACAAATAATGATTTGGTTTCTAGTATGTATGAGGATGCTTTAGAAAACTATAAGGAAGATGCTTGTATGGTTTTTGAAAAAGGTAGCACCTCTAGTGATAAGAAATCTGAAAAAGGCTTTGATGATTCAGAAAGCAAACAAATAAAGGATCTTGAAAGTGAACTTATTAATGCTCTTAGTGCTTTGAAAAAGGAAAGAAAGAAGAATGCTAGACTCAAGGATAAGTTAGATGAATGTTGTATGGAGAGAGATGATCTTATAGAAAGTCTTGATTTCTCTATAGCTAAGACACAAGAACTCAAGGATGAGTTAGAGTCTAAGGTTCTTGAGTATAGTGAGTTAGAACAGAAAATGGCTTCTTTGAAAGAGGAAACTAAAGAGTACAAGGATAAGCTTTACAGGTTTCAAGATAGCTCCAAAAAGGTTAAGTCACTCATCAAAGGTCAAAGAAAGACAATAGATAAAATAGGCCTTGGTTTTGTTAAGCCACACAAGGAACAAGTTGGAGAGTCTAGTAAGAGACTCCAAAAGGAAGAGAGTTCTGATGAGGAAAGTATTTCAGATCATGAGTCCTTGAATGATAGATGCACAGAAACAGAAAACAAAATTTAGAATGAGAAGAAGAAGTTTTCAGGACCCAAGAGGTCAAATAAAGGAAAATTTCAAGGCAGATGTTTTGCTTGTCATAAGTTTGGTCACATGGCTTCACATTGCATGGCTCAAGTGAAGAAGGTAAACGACAATTTTAGAAGTGCTAGTTTCTTTCAAGGGTATTGCTACTCTTGTCAATAGTTTGGGCACAAGGCAGTTTATTGCAAGGTAAATAACAGGAACAGGTTTGATCAAAACAGGTTTGGTTAGAATAGGTTTGGTCAGAACAGGTTTGGTCAGAATAGGTGTGGTCAAAACAGGTTTGGTTAGAACAGGTGGATTCAAAGATCTGGTTTACCTCAGAGAAACAACATCATCAAGTGTTTCAAGTGCAACAATGAAGGTCACATAATCAAAAAGTGTAGAGCTAAAATTCTAGATTACAAGAATAGGAACAGTGGCATGATCAGGTCCAAGGATCAAGGCATGGACAAGAACAAGGATGAGAACAAGAACAAGAACAGTGATAAGAACAAGAATATGGAAAAAGAGTTCAAGATAAGGCCCGATAAGGAAGTTATAGATGCTGATGATGATCAGTGCCTAATGGGAGTTTTACTCCCACCCCAGAATTAATCACCTCATTAGGAGGTGGGGGAGGGACTAAGCTAAGAGGCTCATTCTTAGTCCCGAGCCCCAAAGGTGACCCTTTGCCATTGATGACAAAGGGGGAGAGATATGAGTAAGGGGGAGAGCTTCAAAGTGAAGAGGAAAGCTTCAAGTCAGGGGGAGCAAAACTTCAAAGGACGTTGGTCAGTTGTTAGCACAGTTGGTTTCAGTTTTGGCTCTTGAGAAGTGTTTTCAATAAAGGTTTGCCATCAATGACAAAGGGGGAGATTGTTGGAAATTTTGGGTACTTTGGGTACATTGCCTTTGCTCAAGTATATAAGTTGTCATTGATGTCAAGAAGCTTTTGAAGGAATTTGATTTGATGTCAAATAATTTATTTTGATGAAGGTTACGACATAACAGTTTCAAAGGTCTTTTGCAAACCCCAAGCTGATAGGTTCGAGAGAAAGAGCTCGCAAAGAAAAGTGTCACGATTTCATGAAAATTTGCAAGAGGGTTTGTACGGACGAAAAAGTGTCACGATTTCGGGACAGGTTCAAGAGAAAGAGCTCACAGAGAAAAAGTGTCATGATATCGCGACATGTCGGGTTTTTGTGACCCGAAGAAAAGAAAAGCGCTAAGGAGAAAAAGTGTCGCGATATCATGACATGTCGGGTTTTCGTGACCCAAAGAAAAGAAAAGCGCTAAGGAGAAAAAGTGTCGCGATATCACGACATGTCGGGTTTTCGCGACCCGAAGAACAAAAAAGAGCTAAGGAGGAAAAGTGTCGCGATATCACGACATGTCGCATTTTCACGACTTAAGCAAGAGAGAGAAAACAAGTTAGAAAAGTGTTGCAATATCGCAACATGTCGTGATTTCATGACGGGTTACAAGGAAAGCGTACGGAAGCTAAAAGCATCGCGATTTTGCGACGGGTTGCAAAGAATGCATACGGATGCAGAAAGTGTCGCGATTTCATGACAGGCAAAAAAGAAAGCAGACGAAAGCAAAAGTGTCACGATTTCGCGACAAAAATTGAAAGTAGGTCTTCTATAGGAGAAGTGTCATGATTTCACGACAAAAGTAGAGAGGAAGGCTATGAAGACAGAAGTGTCGCGATATCACAACAGAAGTGAAGACGAAGTCTACAGAGGCAAAAGTGTCACGATTTCACGACAAAAGCAGAAAGGAGGTCGATGAAGGGAGAAGTGTCACGATATCGTAACAAAAGCAAAGTTGATGCTGACAAAGACAAAAGTGTCACGATATCATGACATGTTGTAGTTTCGCGACAAAAGCTATAGAAGAGTTATAGAGGTAGTTGAAGCCGACAAAGTTAAATGTGAGCCGATGAAGATTAGGGTTTGCAACCGACAAAGTTTAGGGTTGTGTAGCCAACTAAAGATCAGGGTTATAGCCAACTAAGATTAAGGTTTTGATCTTGAAAGTGTTATTATAAAAGGTAGGCTATTTTGAAGAGTTGGAGGAATTGTTAGTTGCGACGTTCGTAGATAGAGCACAGAGTGAGAAGTTCGATCGTCGAGAGTAGAGTGCAAAATTCGATCAAAGTGTGCAAAGTGAGCGAAGAGTCATGGTGAATTGTTCTAAGTGTCACTGTGATTGCGTAGAGAGTGCAAAGGTTGAAGTTTGACCAAGTGCGGCTGTGATTGCGTAAAGAGAGCAGAGGGCGTAGAGAGCACAAAGGGCAAAGACGAATGCGGAGTGCTGCTGTATGAGGATAGAGGTGCACTTGTTCTTTGAGAAGAACCTGAGGACAAATTTGGCAAGTCTTTGAGAAGGCTTGTGTGTAGAGGATTGATTTGTTCAAGTGTTGGATAGATCTGACATACAGAGGAAGACTTGTACTAGACCGACTGACTATGTTTGGTACAAAGTTGTTGAGTCGTCGTGGACGTGATCATAGAAGGCAGAGGTCTCTTAGGCTAAGCATTGAGGATAGGAGGTCTTCGGTGGAAAGGAGTTCCACATGCTGGCAAGAGGTAGAGGCAATTGATCTTCTGAGGGATCATTTCCAGAGCAGAGGGGAAGGTATCTCCTTTGAGCAGAGGCTCATAAATCTAGAGCAGAGGGGAAGGTATCTCCTTTGAGCAGAGGCTCATAAATTTTGATTGGGGGAAGGTATCTCCTTTGGGCCGAGGCTCATAAACATTGTAATTGGGAAGGATTCCCAAAGAACTTTGAGATAACTTTTAGAGAAAAGTTTTTTGGACGTAGCCCAACCATTCTGGGTGAACCACGTTAAAATTGGTGTCACTTTGTGGATGATATTGTGCATTGTTTTGATATTGCTTTGGGTATATTGCTTTACTATTTTGAAGTATAAAGGAAAAATTAAAAAGAGGTCTTATACTGTTCACCCCCCCTCTCAGTATAAGCTTGTGTTCTTCAGCCTATTATTATATAAGGAAGACAAGATTTGTTTTTATAATCATCCTTTTGATTTTTTCTATCAATTTTAACCAACAACTATCTTGGTCTTAGCAGTGTCTTGTTGTACTATTTCATTTTGTTGTTGAAAATTTTAAGGTGAAAATTGTATTAAAAAGATAGATTCAAAGTTATAATAATTGGCCTACCACTTTTAGTCAATCCTAAGATCTTAATATAACTAAATCTAACATCTTCTTGGACCACAAATTTCTTAGTATGATCCAAAGAATAGAAACTCCTATCCTGATTACAATTTTCGTTAATACTATTTTAGAGGACCTAGATTTTCTTCTATAACTTGCCACGATTTTGGGATCTATCTCAAATTAGGACTAAGAAAACTACAAGCGACAATGTGATGCAAAACCAAAGGTTAATTATCATAAACATCTACCCTGGTCACATACACTTCATTGCCTAAATCATTGTTGACTAGTAATAAAACTTGTTTTTTCACCTCTATTCAATCTACAATATTCCTGTTTTAGTCAGATTTTAGTCGCTATCCAACAAGATGTTTATTTCCTATTTTATCCAGAGATTTAGTTGTTGAATTATTCCCTTTGCCTACGTAAACTAGAATGGCATCCTCAAATTGCTACCAAATGACTTCAATTTGATTCCCATGTTTTTGACCTACCATGCACTTGGTCTGAAATTCCTATATCATCCAACAGTCCCACCAAAATTTGTAAATCAAACTCCACTATGATATTTCAAATTCCATTCTCCCAAGCATTGAGAGAGCCATGTCTGATTACCAAATTCTCTAATTCATTATTTTTTTCTACTCCTAGGCCTTCCAATTCATAATGAAAACTTTTTTCTTGTAGTCTCTTATGAGAAAATCGATACCTGCTACCCCTAGGTTATTCTTGATTGCTCCATCGGTGTTGATTATTTCCTATAATAGGGGAAAGAATCAACACATATATGATTTACTCAATAATGGTCATCCAAAACCATTTTGCTTTTAGTCTATGTGGCTCAAAGGCCCTAATTTCTTCTAGATGGTTACATTACGGTGAGGTGAATCAAATTTTAAAGGATTGTGTAATTACATTTTTTTCAAAAGATTAAATATTGAGAGGTATAAATGTAGATCCAAAATATCATATCTTTGAGTAACATATTTAATGAAAAGTAGGAAATTGATTCCAAGCTCAAAATGTTACAAGATATAGTAAAAATCAATGGAATGGTCTAGGATACTTATGTGCAAGAAAATGTTTGAGACTGAAGTTGTGAGAAGAGAAATCTATACAAGAGATGAAGGTCCTAGTATGGGTTATTGAAATCAGTATGGAAGATCTAGATATGCAAAAGGTAGGTGTTAGAATCTATATCACTGTGAGATTTGTACAAGACATAATCACTCCAAAATAAGTTGTTGGTACCAAGAGAAAGTAGTAAAAAACATGTTGATTGCGGTTGGATGGATGTGATAGAATGAGATAAAGTGAAATAATGCTAAGTTGATTCAATAAAAGGTTTTATTCTCAAAATAATACAAGGATAAGATAGAAAAGGTGGCCTTGTGTAGAAAGCCAAGCTAAAATGACAATAACTTGGAAGAGCAATTCATGTTCATAAGTTAGATATCATGAAATATTTTCTCTTACCCAACATGTATGATGCAAAAGCAATTGGGCATAGAATTATTATGAGCAAGGTAATGACTACATGTTTGTAATTATCAATAAATTATATAGAAAAACCCTTTATTGCAAGAGGAAAAGAGAAAGGAAGATAATAGGAGGAGGAATCATCTAGAAAAGAATAAGACTAACAAACATAGAGACATATAAAAGCACTAGGCATGGAGCATAAGGGGGAAGAGATTGATGTTTGAAATTAAGTTGTAATTAAAATGTTGTACAAACCATGTTAATGCAAGATATCTAATTCCATTTACGTTCCATTTGTCTGTATGTTTTTGTGATTGTCCTTGCTGTAGTCACATTGTGTTGTGTGAAGGTAAAGTTGGTCATTTATGGTAAATGCAAGTGTTTATCAATTTGAACATTAAAATATGAAGTTCTCATCTAGTTGGGTATTGCCATCTGAACTAGTGTTGATTATTTTTTGGATAGTGTTGATGTATTGTATGTGTGATTAACATACATAGACCCATTATATGATGGAATAATATTTTATCTTATAATTTGATTGGATGTATGAATAAAAGATCCATTCAAATGAGGAGCAAGTAATGAGCAAGTACTATTCAAGCCCAAGAGTAGGACCCTTTAGATGACTACTATTCAATCAAGTTGATTTATAAACCAACCTATCAATTGAGTAATCATGATATTGTTGGGGGAAGAAGAATGAAGTATTTTTCAAGGAGGTATTTATCATTCAACTAGAATTTGTTGTCCAAATAAGTATTTTTGTTCAAATTATTTATTTTTCAAATGAGGTTTTGTCATGTATAAGTAAGCACAATTCATAATGAGGACAATATTGAAGTTTGTATTGCTAAAGTGGAAGGTTCCATTCAAACTATGTATATTTTAATAGGTATTATTCATGTCAAGTGTCATTCGAGAGAGTGTCATTCAAGTGAATATTTAGTGATATCTTATGAATGATATGTTTCTATACCTATAACTTGTGGTTAGTATTACAATAGTGCTACTTAAGGAGGTAGTTCTTCATTGAACCTCCTCATTCTAACTGCATCATTTGGTATCAAAGTAATATTTTTATTTTAGGGGTTTGTGATACATGTTGAAGAAGAGATGGCACAACACAGAAGAGGAATACAACATGGTCTTATGCCTTGACTAGCAGACATAGCTAAAATTTTGAGGGGAATTATGACCATATTAGATGCAATCAAGATTGTCCAAAGTAGAGGTGTTCATATTGAGGAAGTAAATGATAACAAATAGGATATTTCTCATCCAAAAACTTGATATGAGGAGAAAGAAGAACTAAAGTAACATTTTATTTGATCAAATATTTAGTATAGGAAGAAATCCAAAGATAGATACTCCCAATTTTAATGAAATTTTAAATCCTAAAGAGTTGCTAGTTTGGATAAGTGACATGGAGAGATTATTTTATTTTGAATCCATGGAAGATCTAAAGTGGATTAATTTTTCATGCACATGGCTAAAGGGACATGCTTCAATTTTGTGGGATCATGTTCAATTAGATAGAAGAAAAAGGAGAAGATAAAATCTAAACTTGGGATAAATTTGTATCTAAATGGAAGTTTAAATTTTTACATACTCATTACCATATTGGATTGTTTAGAAGACTTCAAAACCTCAATAAACTAAGATAAGAGTGAAAGAGTATATAAATGAGTTCTATAAATTGACCATAAGAATAGATCATATTAAAGATGATGAGGAGAAGATGAAGATATCTATAAATGAATTAAGGTTGTCCATACAAGATGAAATTGGTATGATTTGGATTAGAATAGATGAAGAGGTGTAGGTGAATTTTATTACCTACATCCACTATGTGGTATAGTTAGACTATGTAGTTCAATTGCTAAGCATACAATAATTCATGAGGTAACTAGAAGAGCACTAGAAGAGGTCATTATAGCAAAAAAAATAGCTCAAAATATTGTATAAAGATGCATGATGTAGATAAGTGTGGTCAAACATAAAATATGCTAAATGGGAAGACAAATAAATAGGCAAACAACTATAAGATAATATTTTGTGCTAAGGCATTATTCCTGGCACCCAACGAAAGCAAAATAAAATTTGTATAAGTATGGAAAACATGTTAGATATATAAGAGGTTGATGTTAGAAATAAGATAATAAAATTTTGGTGTCTAGCATCCTTCAAGGAGAAGCAAAAAGCATAGGCACAAGACCCAACATCTATCGTTTGTCACCTGATAGTTAAGCAATGAAGACAAGTTGGGATAGTCAAAAAAATTATAATGTTAATGTCAGTAAGAAGGCATACGATATCTGGCATAGTACAAAGTAATACCAAGTAAGACATATGCTAAAGCATTGGATCTAGTACCCAACATCTGACACTATAGCATGCAAAGCATCCAAAGGTGCCAAACTTCAAAATATGATGATGTCAACATCAAGAAATTAAAGTTTTGGTAAGCCAAACACACTCTTGAATGCAAAATAGTCCTATACATGGTAAATCGATAACAACTCAATGCAAGGACCAAATACTCCTAACATTTGACATCATGTAAGCATTAATGTCAAAATATTTAGAGAATAAACATCTAGAATAAAGTCATCATCTGGATCCCATCAAGGAGAAGTCCAATCCAATATAAGGAGAAAGAAACAATGCTTAGTTAGGATAGATGTTCAAGTATGAAAAATATACCTTTGCATAAGTAATATGAAACCACCCATATCAGCAAGTATGAATGTGTTGATTAGCCACCAAGAATCATAACTATTAGAAGATCTCAATAGTAGAAGCTTTCCATATTGCACAACTACCCCTGCTTAGTTGTCTATGCATAAAAAAAAGGAGTGGACCATCAATTGATGGTTACAATCCAATGATGCAACACATAAGCCAGTATCAAGATAAAATCTATGTCATCCACATTACTAGAGCATGCCTAAAGCAATTAAGCACAACTAAGCTAAATGCGACAACCATTCTTTATGCCTTCCCTAAACCTATAATATTTTTTAACAAAAATTATTCTGCATTTTCAAATCTCTATATATAGTAGAATGTAAGATATTCTAATGGTCGGCTCTTTGGTGTTTACAATTGGCATAATTGTATTGATTACGGACTATAGGTCTTTTGAATGAAGATTGGAATGCTGTCTAAAATTTTTCTTTTCTCTGTGTTGAACATGTATGTATGCCTTATTAAGTTCTAATGATTTTTTGTTAAATATAGGAATGGATGCTTCTATCATATTTATTCTACATTCTATATTTCTACATATATTTATTGTTATAGTTCTGGAATCATTTAGCAAAAACTTATAGTTATTAATGTAAAATATTCTAATAACATAAGGGAAGGAAAGTTTTTTTTAGGTGGTTCAATCTAAGTTTGAATTGTGAGATTTTCTTTATTACGTCTTTTGATGTTGTCAATTCTATACCACTTTTAGCTCATCTTACTAACCCTTTGTATTTATTACTCTAGTCTTCAACTCCATATTTAGTTAGATTAGCTAGGCATAGGAATTGACCTTCTCTAGAGGTTGAATCAGAGACCCCTATTTTTGAGCCATCCAATATCTTGGTCAAGGTCTTGAGGGTGCATTCCACTCATTCACTTACCTAGGTAGATTTTAGAACCAAGAGTATCCATGACATGTCTGATGGGACTCAAGGGTCCCACTCCATAAGATCATCTACCCACCATGCTATGAAGAGTATTTTTGGCACACCTAGTGGGATAGGATTTCATTAATCCTATCTCAATTACATGAAGGATTCAAGACATTGGTGAATAGTCTTGATATCATTTACAAAGATTGTATGTCCACTTGATGACTCCATTGAAAGAAAATACAGAAAAAATAATGACTTTGTTGAGAAGAATACTCTGAATTAAATGGAAGAAGTATAAAAAATCCTAGGCATTACACCAAGCACCAATAATATGCCTCTAAAAATATAAAATCCTTAGATCCATGGTGGGAAAAAAAATTTCATCCTGGAATAGTGTCAGACCATTAAACCTCATTGTTCTCCATAAAATCCCACAATCTACACAAAAGTTAATGCCCATTTATGATGCTAGTTTGAAAATTGCCTATGAGCATTGTTAAAATGTCTCATCCCTAGCCATTTTCTACAATATTATCTCTAAATATGTCATGATAAGATTATTCACTCAATCCTTGCATGATAAGGCATTGCAATGGTACAAATATTTAGAAGAAAAAAACATTGTGACTTAGGCTAACCTGGTTGAACCATTAATGTTAGTATTTGATGATCTAGAGAAAATGTTTGTATTACTTAACTTTTATTATATTAAAATAGATCCTCAAGAAGCTCTCTTATATTTTAGTATTAGATTCAAAATATTATGGGATAGAATTACTTGGGAGATTAGCAATCACAAGCACATGCTTACATTTATTATGTTTGAGCTCTAAATTTAGAATTGGATCTCTAAATACAATGCTACCAGGAGAAAATGTTTCCACAAATGTTTCATAAGGTTTTGAAAGCTGAAAATATGTTGATATCAGTGGGAAAAAATCCTCCCAAGATAGATGAATTCAATGGATGCAGTGCCCTTAGTTCAATACTCAAATAAAAATATATATATATTGTATTGAACCCCCAAGAAAATCAAGAGATAAAATATGTCATCCACCATCTTACCAATGTGCTTGCTGAGATTAAAAAATAGAGGGACAACTATTTTCCAGATTTGCACAAGTGTTCAACACTTCATGGATATGATAGCTGCAAACTACATACTCCATTAGTAATTACTCATCAATCATAGGATGTTGTGGCCCCCAACATGGACCAATACCATCTCTTGATAGTGGTAAAATACTTTGTGATTAATTCGATCAATCCAAATACAATTTTAGAAAAGGAAGAATAATATGAGAATGGACCAAATAAGATGAAGTAGGAAGCAACTCAAATATTTCAAGGAATTTTGAAAAAATCTACAACCAAATACATGTCATCCAAGAGATTTATGTAAACATTTCCAAAATACACAAGCACATAAAGTTATGTATTATCCATCCATACTATGAGAACAATAGGTGGACATAGTTAAGAGGTGGTAGGATTCTAAATATTACGTTCCAGAAAAGAAAAACTGAAGGAAGATTTTTTTGTTTCTAAATAGGTGGATTTTATCAAGGCAACTTTAGAAAGTTTAATGGTAGGCATCACAACTTTATTAGAACCCAAACTAACATATGGGCAATCATCCTTGAAAACAAGAAAGGTTAGTCATATTCTATGTTATATTTTAGTATGCTTGAGGGATGGATATTACACAACTACCTAATAGATCAAAATATTGAATTTGCTATCATGCCTAAGGAAATTTGTGATGATATGAGCTTGAAATACATTGATATGGAGCATCACGTTATCCAATTCAATAAAATATAATTTAAAGAAATAGGGATATCTAAGAAAGGGCCAGTGCTATTGTAAATAATACCATATTTAGTCACAATTTAGGATATCATGGTGGTGGAGGTGCCTCCAACATTCAACATGGTCTTACCAAGAAAATTCTTGATGTAAATAGGTGGTCATATGGGGTATGATGATGCACATATAGTTTGTGTCTCAAGATATTATACCATATCCACACTAAAGACATCATACCCTTTCACATGTAGAAATATGAAGAATACAGGGTAAATATATCCAAGAAGATTCATATGGGGTATGATGATGCACATATAGTTTGTGTCTCACCGTTTGGGAAAAAGATGCAAAAATATCAACTTGTAATGCATAAACTTCAGCAAAGTATGATCACACCCCATGGCTAATTTTAGAGAATAAATATGGCTTGGTAGTAAGTTCTAGGGTTTGGAGCAAAGGTCAACAAGAGTACTAGAAGCTTTCAATAAATAAAGTAGAAGATTGGATGATGACAAATTAAGACTTTGTACTATATGGCAAATTCGGAAGGCTTGATTATAACAACTATATTTTTTTTCTAATAAATAAGATTATGCATAGGAAAGGGTGCATGAAAATATATTTTGACACTTAATGTGATCAACAATAAACTTTGCCACTAGTTCTACTTGTCACTTTTCCAAAAATTTAAATTGTAGAGCCAAACACAAAATCAAGGTTGTTGTAGATTCTTGATCATATTGATTGTTCTTTCCAATATGAATGGAATAGAGAGAAACATAAGTTTTTCACCATATGGTCCAGTCCCTATATATTCAAATTCAAAGTGTGAGGACGCAAACATAGTTTGCATATGAGGTATGCCATAATTTTGTGTGTATAGTCTAGTTATTAAATAAAATTTACGTTGTAGAAAAAAATGATAATAAAAGGATTTTGAGAAATACTTAGAATAAAAAAAGAGCAAATCACATGATCATGGGATATCACAAGAAATCATACTTCTTGAAACTTTGAAGATGATCAATCTAGAGATTAATGGGATGATAATATAAAACAAAGGATGATTTTTTTACAAGCAAAAGACATACTTAAAGGTGCAAATACTTAACTTTCATATTACATTGCTATGCAATTCTATCATAAATTGGAAAGAGGAAGGGTGAAACATAAGCTAAATATCAATATGGATCGATATCAATGGCCTACAAAACATAGTATTGTTCTCTCCTTGATTTTGTTTTTGAGATCTTTTTCTATGAAAAATTTTAAACGTCATGACATTGGCCAAAAATAATAGGAAGATAATAAAGCAAAACTACAAAAGGATTTGGGACCAAGATAGAAAATTTTCATCCTCCCTCAGGTATGAATCTCTCCTTCTCCTCTTTGCTTCTGAATGTATTTATCTTCCACTAATCAATTCTCTACTTTCACTCATTACATCCCTTCCTCCAAAAATTCAACTTTCCCATTCTTCCTTCTACTTTTTTCAACTCCATAGACCAATGAAAAATATGATAGTTTGTCCTTCACAAATGGTTATAGTCATTTCTCATGACTATGATGATGTGCAAAAAGGATGCTCTGGTATCCTCATAATGAAGTCAAGTACCACTAGGATGATATCTTAGCATGTATGAGATAAATTTAAATGATGCTTGATAGTATAACTTGATGTCCATGTCCTAAGGTACCAAAGAAATAAAATTAAGCATATCTTGTGTTAATGAGAGTACCTTAATGCAACATTTTTTTGGCTAAATAAAGGAGTCAATTTTAATCAATCAAATTCCATCTATTCGATTATTTTCCATCTATTCATTTCACTAAGGTCCCATACCCTTAATTAATCAAATCCATTCCTGCAATCAACTAAGGTAACATACCCTTAATCAATAATATACCTTCAAATATTCCTTTCATTTAGAATATTTGTACGCATTCAATAATACAATTATCAAATACTTTTTTAAAATTTGATCTATGTTTACCTTTCTAAAATCATCCCCTAATTTAGTATAAACCTCTTTATTTCAAGCTTCACATGTTAAAGGTTTATCTAAAAAGTATGATTAATATAATTTATAAATCGATCCAAATCAAGATCAAACTACTACAGACAACATTAGGTTTATCTAAAATATATGATTAACCAAATTTATTAACCGATCCAAATTGAGATCAAATTACTACAAACAACATTCAAATTGGTTCAAATATCATTAACAGACAACCTATTTGTCAACACCCTAGTCTCTATGACTTGGTAGCTAGCTCTCTCATCTAGCCCCAACTACCATGGTCATATCACTAGGGAAGTCACTTTCCATTTGTATGTCCACACATGCTTCCAGAGAGCATGTGGGACATTAGTCCTCATAGTTAAACAAAATATAGTGTGAATGTTATCTGTCCACACCTGATAGTAATGCATCCTGAAACAATACATAACCCAAGGGGTATTCCATGTGTCAAATCAAGTTATAAGTGGTCTAATGATGATCTGGGGATTTAGTTGCAACTTGGCTATAAAATTTTTAGTGTTAAGTGCATATTATAATGCTTTTGTTGTCCCACATCAAGCATGTGGGATACAATCTTATAACCAAATCCATTCTACCTGAGCTTACCAGGTGCAATACTAGAATCATAGTGGCTTAGGATCGAGCATGTAGATATTCTATTCCTACTCCAAATCACCAAGCAAGTAATTTATACCAAATAACTTCCTAACCTATGATATTATATTATTGCAGTATGACGTTTGAGGTCACGGAACAGAACAAATTTATCTGTAAAAAGTACAAAGCTTGCAACGAGTTCCATCACAAATAAGATAACATTGCCCAATTTTAATAAGGTACAAAATTATGTAAAATTCATCTATCTATTGAATAACATTCTAAGGTATGGCTGGAACATCATATAAAAGGTTTTGCATCATGCGCAAAATCATTCCCATGATGTCTTCAAAATACTTTAAGTTGTAGGTAGAAGGAATATACTAATGAATGGTACATAACTTGTTATCCTTTAGCCTTCGAATGGATGAGAAGTCATATGCTAATGAGTGAGAATATTCCCATGCCATATCTAAAAACCTTACAAAATTTTGTAATTTAAGGGATTTGAATGAACAACAAGAGACAATTCAAGGGTGCCCTCCTTATAATGGTATCACGAACATGTGCTAAATACAATGAGTACGATACATCTTAACGTGGCCATAAAAAGCAAGGGAGACACCGATTTTTAGGGCTACTTCATTTGAACTGGTATAATTCGTAGAGGTTTGCTTTTTAGGTAACGGTAAAATTGGATGGAATTACGTAAGATAAAAGGTATACCATAAATTGAAAAGGGCTCATGGATGAAAAAAATTTATTGTAGTCATAATCATACAAATAAACCTAAAAAAGTCTTAATATTTATTTTATTTTTGATCAACCCAATACAATGAATATAAACTATCATTATATAAAAATATTAATGGGAATTCATTAAATTTTCACTGAATCCCAATTCCACTCATCATCTAAAGTAAGTCAAATAAAAGTAAGAGATCCCAATATCTAAGTCCAACAAGATTGGTTTTCTCCTTATGATATTTTTTCAGATACCTTCTACGCGTAGTATTCAGGTCTCTACAATTCTTACTCTTTCTTACTTCTTGAATCTTTCCCAAAATTCATCCCCATGTGCAAGCTAGCCCTTTATAAAACTCAAAGTCTCTTTTTATAAGATTTTCTCCCCTTTCAAGTGACTTAATATAAAATTATTAAGAGATGCCTCTCCAAAACATACCCATGTGAAGTCTCTTTATTTTATTAAAAATATATGCCTAGATGGACAAGCCCATGTGAAGTGGTTATTATTTTATTAATTATAAGGAAACATTTGGTGGAGAACAGATCTAAGCACAAGATAGGAAACAAGAATAACAAGAGCCAAATTTCTTATCCAATAGCTTCGAAAGAATTTACAAAGAATATACAACAATCTGCCGTTTTGCCAACCCCTTCTCATTACAATCCTTGGGTTTTTATCGAGGTCCCGATCCTCTGTGTTTTCAAACTTCCCACGATCTGCAATTGCCACCTGGAACAATACTGGAAAGTTGCATTGATGAGACTCTGGGTGAGGTGCGCGACTGGCTGCCATACCCACCGGGATCTTCTTCTCGAACTGCTGCTTCGTTGCTAGTTGCTATAAATGCGTCTCTAGATATCCTGCACGAGTGGCCGACATGCTTGTTGGAATCTTCCTCTTAGACTGCTGCTTCACTACCGCTAGCTTGCCGTGCACGAAGGGATGCATTTATGAAATCCTGGAGTGCATGTTTTTCTTTTGGTCGTGATATCGCGACATGTCGCGATATCATGACAATTCCTTTCTGTGCTTTCTCTCTCCTGTTCCGATCGCGATATCATGACATGTCGTGATATCGCGACATTCCTTCCTTCATGCCTTCTCGCTTTCGCTTTGGCCACGATATCGTGACCTGTCATGATATCGCGTCATTTTTCTATCGTGCCTCCGTTCTTCAGTTTCAATCACGAAATCGTGACATGTCATGATTTCGTGACCTTCCGTCCTCTGTGCCTTTGCTCCCTGCTCTGGTCACGATTTCGTGACATGTCACGAAATCGTGACATGTCATGATTTCATGACCTTTGGTCCTCCGTGCCTTTGCTCCCTGTGTTGGTCGTGATTTCGCGACCTTCGGTCCTCTGCGCCTTTGCTTCCCTGCTTTGGTCACGATTTTGTGACCTTGTGTCTTTTGCGCCTTTGCTTCCCTGCTTTGGTCGCGATTTCGTGACATGTCACGATTTCGCGACCTTGTGTCCTCCGTGCCTTTGCTTCCCTGCTTTGGTCATGATTTCGTGACATTCTATCTGTCGCTTCTCTATCTCCTATTTTGGTCATGATATCGCGACACTTTTTGTGTCACGATATCATGACACATATTTTTCTTTGCAAAATACTTAGAAAAATTTGGTTGATGCTAGATTGCTCTGCTGCCCTCGGATGCTCCTGCATCAGACACCCAGGGTGGATTGAGAAGTGATCCTCACTTTTGATCTTTGAGAGGAAGACCCAGGCGGTCAACCTCTATTTTTGACAGCCAAGTTGCATCTTCTATAGGTCTGCCCTTCCACTTGATCAAATATTCATAATACTATTTGTTCCTTGTGCTTCTGCCTTCACGAGTATCTAATATTTCCTCGATCTCATCTGTGGTTGGGTTAGACGCTGGAATGCTCCACAATTCTGTACTTGGTGCCTCTGTACTATTTCCTTCATGGTATTCCACTAAATCTGATATGTTAAAAATAGGCGAAATGTCAAGCCCACTTGGCAATTCCACTTCATATGCATTGCCTGAGTCCCATTTTTCCAGTATTCTCGCATGGCCCAAACTTCTTCATCTTCAACTTGTTATAAGTTTTGGCAGGAAATATTTCTTTTCTGAGATGGACCATGACTTCATCTCCCACTTTGAACTCTTTGAACCGTCACTTTTGGTCTGCTCTTGTCTTATACTGAGTATTCATTTTTGTAATTTGTTTCTTCACTTCTTCATGCAGGCTTTTCATCTGTTTCGCAAATTCCTCAGCCTCGACACTGCACTTTTCTCCTTTATCTAATTTCCTCAGCTCAAAAACATTTCTTGGGTTGTTTCCATATATGACTTGGAATGGAGATTTGTTTGTACTCTTGTTGACAGAATTGTTGTATGCAAATTTTGCCTGTGGCAAAACCAAATCCCATCCCTTGGGTTTATCTGCTATCAAGCATCTTAATAAATTACCCGGACTTCTATTTACCACCTCTGTCTATCCATCAGTCTGTGGGTGGTACGTAGAACCGAACTTCAGATCTGTCTTCAACTTCTTCCACAATGTTCTCCAGAAATACCCAACAAACTTTGTATCTCTCGTCAAAAACTATGCTTTTTGGTAGACCGTGAAGTCGTACCACTTCCTTGAAAAATAACCCTGCAATGTGAACCGCGTCACTTGTTTTCTGGTAGGGAATAAAATGTGCCATCTTGGAGAATCTGTCAACCACCACAAATACGGAGTCATTTCCCCTCTGTGTTCTCGGCAACCCAAGAATGAAATCCATGCCGATGTCCTCCCATGGCCTCTCGTGCAGTGTAACGGCTGATATAATCCTGTGTTCTCGCCTCACGCCTTTTGCCATCTAGCATATTCTGCAACTTTGCACAAACCTTTTCACATCTTGCTGCAGTTGCAGCCAGTAGTAGTTCTCACTCACCAGGGCAATGGTCTTATCCCAACCAAAATGTCCAGCTAGTCCTCCGCTATGTTTCTCCTTGACTAAGTTTTCCCACATGGAACTCCTTGGAATGCATAACTTACTTCCTCTGAACAACATTCCATCTTGGATTAGAAAATCCAACCATTTTGTCCTGTCCAAAGTAACAGGTGCCAAGCAAGCCATCCAGGCTTCTACAAAATCAGGATCTTCAGGATACAGACCCTTCAGTTCTTCGAATCCTACCACTTCCACTGTCATTTCAATCAGCAAATTCTGCCTTCTACTTAAGGCATCTGCAACTCTGTTTGATTTTCTACTTCTGTGTTTCAACACAAAGGTATAGCTTTGGAGAAACTCAACCCACTTCAAGTGCCTCTGATTCAGTTTTGTTTGGCTGTTAATGTACTGTAAGGCCTGATGATCAGTGAATAGAACAAACTCTTTTGGCAACAAATAATGCCTCCACTTCTTTAGAGCCTGAACTATAGCATAAAATTCTTGATCATAAACTGAATACTTTTTTCGAGCATCATTGAGCTTCTCACTAAAGTAAGCAACAGGTCTGCCTTCCTGACTCAGTACAACTCCTATTGCACTACCACTGGCATCACAGTCTACCTAAAATACTTTGTTAAAGTCTGGAAGTGCCAAAATAGGTTGTTCTGTGACCTTTTTCTTCAATACATCAAAGCTCCTATCAGCCCCTAAGGTCCACTTAAATTCTTTCTTATCCCCTCTCATTGTTTCTGTGAGGGGTGCACAAATGCTGCTGAAATTTCTAATGAATTTTTTGTAAAAGCTGGCTAGACCATGAAATGATCTTACCTCTGTTGTGCTTCTCGGGGTAGGCCATTCGATGATAGCTCTCACCTTTTCTGGGTCCATTTTTAGACCTTCTACTGAGATGACAAATCCCAGGTACACTAACTCCTTTACAAAATTACACTTTTTTAGATTAATTAATAACTGCTCCTCCCGCAGCTTCTCAAAAACCCTTCTGATGTGCGCCAGGTGCTCCTCCAGGGTTCTGCTAAATATTAATATATCATCTAAATAGACAATGACAAATTTGCCTAAGAACTCTTTCAGTACCTCATTCATCAGCCGCATGAAGGTACTTGGTGCATTGGATAGCCCAAATGGCATGACCAACCATTCATACAAACCCTCTCTGGTCTTGAAGGCTGTCTTCCACTCATCTCCTTCTCTGACATGGATCTGATGGTAACCACTCTTGAGGTCAATCTTGGTGAAGTATTTGGCTCCACTCAAACAATCCATTATGTCATCCATTCTTGGCAATGGAAATCTATATTTTATTGTGATCTTGTTGATGGCTCGAGAGTCTGTACACATTCTCCACTCTCCATATTTCTTTGGTGCTAGCACTGTAGGTACTATGCATGGACTTAAGCTTTCCCGAATCAGTCCCTTCTCCAGCAACTCCTGGACCTACCTGTTTAGCTCTTCGTTTCTACAGGCGTCATTCTATGTGCAACTTTATTGGGCAAGCTTGATCCTGGCACCAAATCGATATGGTGACTGATCTTCCTTACTGGGGGTAAACCCTCAAGCACATTATCAGATATAATATCTAGAAATTCCTCCAACAGATCTAGGACTTCTACTGGGGTATCTTTGCATTCTCTCTCCCCAACTCTAGGAATTAATGCATAACACATATGTTCATGCTTCAAATCATCTAAAAATTTTCTTCCGTCAACTAAGCAAATTCTGGCACTGCCACATACCTTTTCTTCCACCTCCTTCAGGGGTTTTAGCTTATGACGCATTCCATTCTTTGTTACGGAGTAGGTGTTGGCATGACCATCATGAACCGTGCACCTATCAAACTGCCATGGCCTTCCCAACAGCAAATGGCACGCATCCATGGGCAGGATATCGCACAGGACCTCATCACGGTAATTCCCAATACTAAATTTTACTAGGCATTGTTCACTGACCAACACCTTATGGTCTTTCTGCAACCACGCGATCCGATATGGATGCGGGTGTCTCTTCCTCTCTAGTTGTAGCTTTGTAACCATTCCCTCTGAAACTAGGTTATCCGTGCTACCGTTGTCAATAATAATATTGCAAATCTTACCCGTGCATTTACACCTTGTGCGGAATAAGCTTTTCCTCTGATCTGCGGCCCCCTCTTCATTCAGCAGGACTCTCCTCACAATCATTACTTCTCCTCTCTCTGCTTCTTCAGAATGCTCAGATCCAACATCTTCATCAATGACCGCGGCTCTGGCATTTCCTTTCGGCCTCCTATTATTCCTTTCTCGTTGTTGTGGGCACTCGTATTGGTGATGTCCCTCTTCTCCACACTAGAAGCAAGTTCCATGGAATCTTCCTCTTCCCTGGCCACGTCCAGCTCTGCCCCTTCCCCCTCGGTAATCATTATTCTGATTACGGGGGTGGTAGGTATTTTCTCTCCTTTGTTCCTGATTACTGCTACCTTCTCCATTCTTCTGAGAATCTTCATTCCTTCTTCCACTGGTCCTTTCATCGGTTCTTCTGCCATGACCTCTTCCTCTTTGCTTGTTCTCAAACCTCCTATTGAGCTTTTCTTCAACCTTTAGGGCAAATTGGTAAGCATCCTCTATGGTGGTCATCCGCACTAGACTTAATTCTTCCTGAATACTTGCTCGTAACCCATTAATGTAATGGGCTACCTTCTCCTTGTTGGCCTCTGAGTGGCCTGTTCTGATCATAATTTTATGAAACTCTTCTGTGTATTCTTTTACAGACTTACTTGATTGCCTCAACCCTTGCATTTTCTTTAGCAGGTCTAACTCATAATCACCAGGGATGAACTGCCTCTTCAACTTTTCTCGCCATCCGTTCCCATTTTGTTATTCTCTCTTTTCCTCTTTTATTTCGCTCCAGCTGCACTCCCTTCCACCAAATGTTGGCATGACCTTTCAGTTTGGTCTTAGCGAATCTGACCCTATCAGGATCCTCAACCTCCTCGTACTCAAAGTACTCTTCTAGATCGTTGATCCAGTCGATCAATTCCTCTGGATCAAGGTTCCCGAAATACGTGGAAACCTCCATCTTCGGCCTCTTCCCAATCTGGGATATGGCTTTGTATAGTCTGGCTTGAGCAGGATCTACTGCTTCTTCTTCTTCCTCAGGCTGGCCTTCTTCTTCGTCATCTTCCTCTTCACTACCTTCATCTCTTCTTGGCTCCAATATTCTACGCATCTCTTCTTGCAGGGCTTGCATTTGCCGCTGCAAAGCTCGGACATCTTCCGCTGCCGCCATGCCTCTCCCACCAACAGGGTTTCTTCTTGGAGGCATTCTGCTCACTCACTCACAAGCCCTCCCACAGATCCTGGTGTAACTGCCTCACGTCCGGCGATCTGTTACACACTCAAGAACTTTCGGCTCTGATACCACTTGGTGGAGAACAGATCTAAGCACAAGACAGGAAACAAGAATAACAAGAGCCAAATTTCTTATCCAATAGCTTCGAAAGAATTTACAAAGAATATACAACAATCTACCGTTTTGCCAACCCCTTCTCATTACAATCCTTGGGTTTTTATCGAGGTCCCGATCCTCTGTGTTTTCAAACTTCCCACGATCTGCAATTGCCACCTGGAACAATACTGGAAAGTTGCATTGATGAGACTCTGGGTGAGGTGCGTGACTGGCTGCCATACCCACCGGGATCTTCTTCTCGAACTATTGCTTTGTTGCTAGTTGCTATAAATGCGTCTCTAGATATCCTATGCGAGCGGCCGACATGCTTGTTGGAATCTTCCTCTTAGACTGCTGCTTCACTACCGCTAGCTTGCCGTGCACGAAGGGATGCATTTATGAAAACCTGGAGTGCATGTTTTTCTTTTGGTCGCGATATCGCGACATGTCGTGATATCGCGACAATTCCTTTCTGTGCTTTCTCTCTCCTATTCCGGTCGTGATATCATGACATGTCACGATATCGTGACATTCCTTCCTTCATGCCTTCTCGCTTCTGCTTTGGCCGTGATATCGCGACCTGTCGTGATATCGCACCATTTTTCTATCGTGCCTCCATTCTTCAGTTTTGGTCACGAAATTGCGACATGTCATGATTTCGTGACCTTTCATCCTCGATGCCTTTGCTCCCTACTCTGGTCACGATTTCATGACATTTTGTCCTCCATGCCTTTGCTCCCTGTTGTGGTCCCGATTTCGTGACATTTTGCGAAATCGTGACATGTCATGATTTTGTGACCTTCGGTCCTCTGCGCCTTTGCTTCCCTACTTTGGTCACGATTTCATGACATGTCGTGAAATCGCGATATGTCATGATTTTGTGACATGTCACGAAATTGCGACATGTGATTTCGTGACCTTATGTCTTCCACGCATTTGCTTCCCTACTTTTGTCATGATTTCGCGACCTTGTGTCCTCTGCGCCTTTGCTTCCCTGCTTTGGTCATGATTTCGTGACATTCTGTCCGCCGCTTCTCTATCTCCTGTTTTGGTCACGATATCGCGACACTTTTTGTGTCGCGATATCGTGACACATATTTTTCTTTGCAAAATACTTTAAAAAATTTGGTTGATGCTAGATTGCTCTGCTGCCCTCGGATGCTCCTGCATCAACCTTGCCAATTTGTCTCCCAATCCTAATTTGGCCTTTTAACTAAATTTAAAAGGCCTACTATTTAAATAGTAAGATGCCTTTATTAAATTAATTTAATATTACCACCAACAAAGATGCCAATCCTCCTCCCTCCATTTGGAGTGGGGTCAATTTGGCAAATTAATATTTTATTCAAATGGGGAAGATGCTCTTTTTGGTCCAATCCTATTTGGACACCTAATTATATTTAATTAGGTTAATTAATCTTAATTAATTATTTGAATTACCCTAATTTAATCCTTCCTAAGGGTAATTAATATTTTTTCCAAAAGTATTATTTGATTTCACAAATCCTTACAAAATTCATATTTATCTTTACAAAATATTACAAAACTAGGGATTAGGCCCTAATTCATCATATGAAAGGATCCTGCCAAGATGGGTCATGACATACTACCCCCCTTGGACTAAACACAATCCCTTGTGTTTTTTATATTGGAAAGCAATCATAAATTTCCATAAACATTGCAAATCAGCAAATAAGCAATATATTTTCACAAATCAGTAAACAAGCAATATATTTTCACAATATATCTCACATTATACTTTCACAATCATTAATCACAAGCATCAAATGCAATCTCAATGTTTCTCCATTGTTTTATCCTTGAGTGGACGGACCTCTATACCGACCAATTCCAAGGAGACTAGTGCCATACATCATTGCCCAATGGAGTAAACATGAGTATGAATTTTAACATGCAAAGCAACTATATGAGGGTAATTTTTCTTGTTACCTTGAGCTATCATCATCATCATTTCCCTTTTTCCAGTATCCCATTCTCGGTGGTCGATCAACTTCTTCCACCCACGAGAGTACCTGGACCTACGATTTAACAAAATATTAGTAGTACCATATTCTCAATGCAATAAAACATCCATATTGCATAAACATAAAGTATTGGAACATCCATCAATACATAAATCTCATCATAGAGTCAAGCATTGAAACATCTATCAATGCATAATCAAATTATAGTAGAGTCCTGTAATGATAATAGAACTACATATTGTTTTCATAAAAATGATATGAAATCATATTTCCATATTAATTTAGACACAAGTCTAAATACAACTAGGTATATCAAGAATCTCTCACAAAGGAGTTCTAACCTAGGATTTGATGACCCTTATCATGAGTTATCCTTATAGAAAATAGGTGTCATCAAAGACAAAAACATAATGTCATAATTCTCGCTTTCAGGATACCCATATATCTTGAAATTATTTTTAGCAAACATATTTACCCCTACTAGTGCATCATCCTCGATGTCCCCTAGTATACATCCTTAGTCAACTTATTGACTAATTTTTAGATGCCAAGTGGAATCCTCAAAAGAATCTAAGGTACACCGCTTAAGACCCACAAAATATGGAGGGTTCGCTTAGTTCTTCCACTTGATTCACCAATGGTATCAATAGTGGGAGGAATATTAATAATACCACATGCATTCGATTATAGTATAAATTATTATTTATATATTGTGCAACATGCTATTATACTTGACCACCACCTAGATGGTCGGGTGGCATATTGCTCTATTTTATCGATGGTGTTGTTTGAGGGTGTTTCAACCATGGTAAAGGTTCTGGTTGCATCCATATCTGGGTAATGTTTCAAGACATCACAACCAATACCCAAGGTTTCACCCAGCTCCTTACTCTGGCCAAAGGCCAGATTTGTATTGTAACACAACTTAATAAAAGAAAACATTCTTTTATTACTCTGCCCATCCACAAAATCAATAGTCACTCTTACTCCACGTAAGGTGTCATCCCAAATATTTGAGCAACAACATCAATGACATCCTCCTTCATAACTTCTTAGAAGGTCTCTCATATTAACCCTTCAAAGATGAGTAAAATAGGGAACTATGTGTTTCTTTCATAATCATTCCCTAATTTTGGTATAAGTACCCAATTTTAAGATGTAAGAATCCATATTTTAAGTCGAAATCCTTATCCTCTCTAGGATTTCTTCTATTTTGGCCCAACTTTTACTGTAATTTCCCTCCTGATATTGCATTCTCTTGACTTAATTTGTTAAGTCATCATGACTATGGGTCAAAATAGTTATAAGCCCTTTTTCAAGGACTTAAAATTGAACAGGTTTGTCTCATTTTAGTCTTAGGATTCACTCCTAAGATGAACTTATGTAACTTTCATTGCATATTCTTGACACACTTTATCAATCTAAAGAGAAAATTTTATTTAAGTACAGTCAAAGCTTAACTAAGAATAGAATTTTCCATTTCTATTCTTTCTCATTAAGCATGATCAAAACTTAATCAAGAGTTAATTTATATATTGATTCATGTTTATTGGTTACATTTTTACAAAGTCTACTAGCATACACACCAAGGAATAAACTTTATGGCAACTACCTCTCAGTCTCTTCACCACTCTATGTTGGACCTACTCCTCCTATCTAGGAGGCTACCTGTGAAGTTGTTGGAGGAGCTATCTAAGAAGCTATTTGAGAAGCTACCTGAGCTCTGCTCTATGACATTTCTCAACTTTCTCATGTTGTCCTTCCATGCCTATGCTGTGCTCTAACAGTTGGCTGTGAGGGAATGATCATACCATGGCTCACTAATGCATCAAAACATGAGACCAAGAATGCAATCCTATATTCTTCCCTTGCTCGTGGTAGTTGTGCATTCTCTGCTTGTATGGCTATCATTATTGTTGTTCTCTAGTTATCTCTTTGAGCTATCTCAAGATGAAGCCTATCTCTCTCTGCTATAACGACATCTTTCTCAACCTCGAGCCTCAACTTCTCTTGTGCCCACAAGCCTTCTTGCTTCAACTTTTGTGATTCCAATTGTTGGACTTGTTTCCTCAAAGACTTTACCTCATGCATTCCATCCATCATCAAATACCAATCATCATCTCCTTGATAGTTTGATGGACCTACTTCCATTTCTACTCGATGATGTACATGTCATCTAGGAATTTCTTCTTCACTATCAATAACCTCTACTGTATCCTCAACTGCTTCATCAGTTTCTTCCATATCTATGTCTTCCTCTATATCCTCCTCTTTTTTCCATCCTTGAGTGGCCCACCATCTATCGTACTCTAGGGTTGTACCCACATCATCATCATCTGGAACCCATATATCCTCATCTGGTTCTATGGTCAATGGTTCCATTCATGGTGGTACTATTATATTCCTCCCCTTCCTTGTATAGATCATAGGTGGATTCGATATTCTTTGTCTAATACTAAACTATTACAATACTCGAGTATATTGAAAATACTCATAAAGTATGCTCTATCATCCAATCAACCACCTTGCTCATCGCACATGAGCTAGTTGTATTATATCCTCCACCCACATTGGGCCTTTCCTCCATGGATGCCAGATCACATCTTGAGGTCTCAAATTTGTACATATAGAATGATACCACTCTCTATTACCTTCTTGTGGTCTGTTAACCTTCATCTCTTTCCCCCTTTGCCATCTTAATGCATAAGGCATCTCTAGCCCCACCAAATTGTGTGCATCATAAGGCAATCCTTGGGGTCTTTCCACAACCAAATGTTCCTAGGCCCATACTTGTAGTAAGAGACTACAACTCATTCCTGTTCACCTTGTCATTCAAACCTCAAATAACTCTCTATAAATCTGAGACAATAAGGCTGGTGCCCATGCAAACATGATAGAATTATCCACTAGATCTTGCACCACTCCTAACAGGTTCCAGGGAAATCGTGCACTAGATAAATTAGGTAAAATAATACCTGTTATAAGCACCATCACTAAAGCCTATCTATGTGTTAATTTTCCCAACACATAATGCATCTCATACATTATACTACCCTTCTCAGTGTTCACATCTCTCCACTTTGATCCAAACACTCTTTCCAATAATCATCCCTTCTCTGCTTCCTCAGTAATGATTATTGTACATCCCTCTATTGGTAATCGATATATTTGGTATACATCTTCTAGAGTGATGGTTATCTCTCCAGTGGGTAACTAGAATGTCCCCCTATCAAGATCCCATATTTCAATCAAAGTCGATAGATAACATCTATCTACATGCACCGACTCTAGATGTGCAACTCCTTCCAATCCTATTGCTCTCAACCATTGCCAATCATCGTTATTCAACATATCCCTCACATTTTAAAATATTTCTCTAAATGTATGATGTGGTCTTACAATATTTAATGGATTTATTTCCTCTGCATTGCCTCCTTGACTAGATCCAACACCACCAGAAGCCATATTCTCTTCTCAAAGTGTATGCACTAGTAGGTCAGCGAGCAGTAGCAATAGAATCATGAAGCACACTATAGGGTTTGCTCCAAATACACTCAAACTTAGTAATGATAGCCCTAAAATAAGTATAACTACATTATACTTCATGGCAATTGATAGGTATTTCTTTCCTCATTCAAAGTTTGATAAAAATAAAATCCAAGCTCTCATCTCAACCTTTGAAGTTATAGAGGTAATGATTTGAATTACTCCTTCGATCATTGCCAAGTGTCTAAACAATCAATGGTTTACGACACATCGATCATGTTCAGCCGTCTAGCTGATCACATCTCAATCATCTCAAGACTCCATATTCATCCTCCATGGATCACGTCTTGATCATCTTGGGCCACCTTATTCTTCTTAAGCTACCCATCATCATTCTCATATTAATTAATTAAGGACACATCATTTCTCTAAGCCACCCTAGCTATAATTTTTCCTATTGAATGAGATCCTATTACATGTGTCCCATTTTTATAGATTTAATTTTGATCATTATCATTCTATCGATAATGATCTAGATCACACTTGTCTATCCTCATAAGGTGTCATGCACATTAGCGAATCATTCACTAACGACTCAGATTACACACTATTGAGTTTAGTTATTTATAGTTAGTCCTTTATTATTCTGGACTAACTTATTTTATCATTGGTGTTCATTTTGACACCCATTTCTCATGTGTGGATATTAATACCACATGCACCATGTAGTGGAACTATCCCATATTTAAATAGTGTATAACGCACTATTAAACTTGACCACCACCTAGGTGGTCGAGTGGTAGACTATTCTGGGGTGTAGATATTGATTCAGGAAGCTTCAAGCTATTTGGTGATGTCGGTGTTACTTGGGGAGATTGGTGATGATTCAAGTGGTGGAGACATATGTTGGTTTTCCAATGGTTCCATCCTTGCATTCTTTCACCATTGCTGAGATGTTCAACTCCTTCCTCTGGCCAATGGCCATATTTGTATTCAAAGACTGTTTAGTCTCTCCAATCCAATAATATAAAATATTCTTTTGTTTAATCACCTAATCATATTCCCATTCTTGCCTCTTCGCAAGATACTATCACTATTGTGTATCCAAATGGATTTATTTTCTTTCTCCCCATAACATATAACATCAACGTCTTTACCCCTTTATGAAATGTTTCATTTCTAGTTGAGCCTATAGCCATTCAACCTAGAATTTTAACAACTAACACATTGTTAATAATGGTTTAACAACCATAGCTCAAATTGAGCAATCAATAGATTTGAACCAACCTATGGTTCTTCTTGCTCATATATTTTGCTAACCTTAGGTTCCATTTAACCTAGTGACAACCAATAAGGGAAGGTTAGGTTATAGTTCCATCTAGAACTGAACTACTAACTCAAGCCATAATACAAAGTTTTCATGCTAAAAACATCAAAAATCTAACTAGGGTAGTATTCCAAGTTTATGATGTATCATTAATACCAAAGCCCATACTAAGGTATCATAACATTCATTCACACTTGGAATTAACTCCCACTAGATCTTAGCAATAGGGCATTCTAGGTCATCCCAACTTTAACTTATACCTTAAGCAAGCCTTCGTTGGAGACATCCAAATCCCTTTAGCACACATAAGAAGCTCTATACCCTCGTACCTAGAGCTCTGATACCAAATGTAATGACCCAAAATCTAGTTACATTAAAACACAAAATAAATAAAAAATATATATATTTTTTACTAAGGAGAGGGATTCACAAACCCCTAACCGATCCTTAATTGACCTATTGTTTAAATCCCCTAAGTTTCTTGAAGAGCTACACCTCACCAAATACCCTCACACAAATCCATATGTGTAGGCATATTATGTGTTACCGCAAATAAGTTTATCCCTCCCATCACTCTTGATGAGCTAAACTTATCACCTTCAATCCATTGAAGGTATACGTCCATCTCCATACCATACACAAATCAGTTTGTGTAAGTATGCTATGCGTACTACGAGTTAAGCTATCCCTCTCATCTACACGATGAGCTATCTTAACTCAGATGTAGTCTTTCCACAACTTAGTTCCAATATCCCTAAGGGGGTCTCAATTCCCTTAGGTCACCTATGTTCACCCTAAGGGGTCTTAATTCCCTTAGGTCACCACTAAGTTCACCCTAGAACTCCATACTTAGGTTTGTGTTGTTTTTAGCAAGAAAGCAAGAACATATACTAAATCTAACAAAAACATAATTCAAAAAGCATACATAAGATACTAGAAAGAATCCACATTTAAAGAAGGTAAATGTTAATAGAAAGGAATTTAAATGCAAAACATAAGTAATTTAAAGTACATCTTCCAACCATTAAGCAATTATTACAATTTAGCAAGTATGATAAATCCTTCATACTCATAAGTCATAAACATAAATTAGAAATATACATTTCATTCATTACCTCAACCAATGTCAAGGTCATTGTTTTGGTTCCAAGTGTATCTCTTGATCCTCCCATCTCTCCATCACTCATTTGATGGTAATAAGGGATCAAGACAACTTATGCATCTAAATGCATCTACCAAATGACTTCAAGCAAGTGCATATATAATTGAAATGCCAAATTGCAACTATACAAAGCTACTCAATGCATTCAGTCGATACCAGAAGGTATCCCATAATTTCACTCTTATTCTCATCAATAGAAAAGAGAATCATTTCATCAATTACAGAGTAATTCACAACTCCTCCTTTAGTCAATCAAAGGTTTATGCTTCCATCATGCAAAGTATTTTCCTTAATCTACTAAGGTTCCATACCCTTAATAAATCAAATCCATTCCTTCAATTAACTAAGGTCCCATACCCTTAATCAATCAAATTCCATCTATTCAATTATTCCATCCATTCAATTAACTAAGGTCCCATACCCTTAATCAATCAAATTCCATTCCTTCAATTAACTAAGGTCCCATACCCTTAATCAATCAAATTCTATCTATTCAATTATTCCATCTATTCAATCAACTAAGGTCCCATACCCTTAATTAATCAAATTCATTCCTTAAAGGTCGATCTAAAAAGTACAATTAATCTTATTTATAAATCAATCCAAATTGAGATCAACCTAATACATACAACATTAGGTTTATCTAAAATATATGATTAACTAGATTTATTAACTGATCCAAATCGAGATCAAATTACCACACACAATATTCAAACTTGTTCAAGTATCAATGGTATTCAACCTACCTAGTCAACAACATCTGTCAACACCCTAGTCTCTGAGACTAGATAGCTAGCTCTCTCAGCTAGCCTCGACCACCATGGTCATATCACTAGGGAAGTAATTTTTCATTTGTATGTCCACACATGCTCCCATAGAGAGCATGTGGAACATTATTCCTTATACTAATAAAAAATGTGGTGTCAATGTTACTTGTCCACACATGATAGTAACACATCCTAAAATAATACATAACCCAAGAGTTCTACCATGTGTTAAATCAAGTTATACATGGTCTAACGATGAGCTGAGGTTTTAGTCACAACTTGGCTATAAATATTTTAGTGCTAAGTGCATACTATAATGCTTTTGTCATCCCACATCAAGCATGTGGGACAAAATATTATAACCAAATCCATGCTTCCTGAGCTTTCCAGGTGCAATACTAGCATCATGGTTTCTTATGATTGAGCATGTGGATATTCTATTCCTAATACAAATCACCTAGCAAGTAATTTAGACTAGCTAACTTCCTAACCTATGACATTACATGGAGTATGATGTTTGAGGTCACGAAACACAACACAGTTAGTTGTAAAATTATAGAGATTGCAACAAGTTCCATTGCAAATAAGATAATATTATCAAACTTTAATAAGTTACCAACTTATGCAAAAATCATGTATCCATTGAATAACATTCTAAGGTATGGACGGAACATCATATCAAAGGTTTCACATCATGCACGAAATCATTCCCATGACGTCTTCAAAATACTTTAAGTTGCAAATAGAAGGGTTATACTAACAAAGGTGACATAACTCATTATCCCTAAGCCTTCGAATGGATGATAAGTCGTATTCTAATGAGCAAGAACATTCCCATGTTAGATCTAAAAACCTTACAAAATTTTGCACTATAAGGGATTTGAACGAACAACAAGAGACTATTCAAGGTGCCTTGGTTATAATGCCATCATAAACATGTGCTAAATACAATGAGTATGAGACATCTTAACATGGTCATAAATAGCAAGGGAGACACCAAGTTTCGGGGTTACTCCATTCAAATTGGTATAACTCGTAGAGTTTTTTTTAGGTAATGAGCGAATTTGATGGAATTACATAAGATCAAAGGTATACCATAAATTGAAAGGGTCTAATGGATAAAGCAAGTTGATTGTAGTCATAATCATATAGATAAACCAATAAGTCTCTTAATATTTGTTTCATTTATGATCAACCCAATATAGTGAATAAAAACTATCATTATATAAAAACACAATGGAAATTTATTAAATTTTCACTGAATTCCAATTCCATCCATCATCCAAAGTAAGTCAAATAAAAGTAAGAGATCCCAACCTCTAATTCCAACAAGATTGGTTTTCTCCTTATGACATTTTCCCAGATTTCTTCTACACATAGTCTTCAGACCTCCATGATTCTTACTCTTTCTTACTCCTCAAATATTTTTAAAAATTCACCCCTGTGCACAAGCTAGCCCTTTGTAAAACTCAAAGTCTCTTTTTATAAGATTTTATCCCCTTTAAAGTGGCTTAATATAAAATTATTAAGATACCTCTCCAAAACATACCCATGTGAAGTCTCTTTATTTTATTAATAAAAATATGCCTACATGGACAAGCCCATGTGAAGTGGCTATTATTTTATTAATTTGGAAGAAACCTTGCCAATTTGTCTCCCAATCCTAATTTGACCTTTTAACTAAAATTAAGAAGGCTACTATTGAAATAGTAAGATGTCTTTAATTTAATAAATTTTAAATTTCCTTTAACAAATATGTCAATCCTCCTCCCTTCATTTGGAGGAGGGTTCAATTTGGCAAATTATTATTTTATTCAAATGGAGTGATGCTCTTTTTGGTCCAATCATTTTTGGACACCTAATTATATTTAATTAGGTTAATTAATCCTAAATAATTATTTGAATTGGGTTTGATGGCTTGATTCAATGGTCAAAATGCTTTTGTAGGAGCACTAACCAAGGTTCCAATCCCTCAGGCCTTGTAATATCAATGAGAATGTCGCCTCAACATAGCTATATGCATAAAGGTTTACCCGATGCAACTGGAGGTTACAGTGGCGATAGGATGCAAGATTTGAATAAATGAAGAGGCGCAGGAAAACTGTAACGAGTTACCGATTCCTCTAGTATATAAAAAAATTAATTATTTGAATTACCCTACTTTAATCCTTCCTAAGGGTAATTAATATTTTTTCCAAAAGTATTATTTGATTTCACAAATCCTTAAAAAATTCATATTTATCTTTGCAAAACATTTCAAAACTAGGGATTAGGCACCAATTCATCAAATGAAAGAATACTACCAAGATGGGTCATGAAACTTAGGGTAAACCATCCTCTTAAGGTGACCCTAAGAGGGTAGTTTAGGCAACCCTAAGAGCAAACCACCCTCTTAGGATCTCAACAAAAAAATATAGACCATTGGAAAATCAAAATGATCATTTTATTTCACATTTCTTGCTGGACAGAGAGCTCAGGCAAGGGCATTCATGCAGACAAATGCTGGATAGAGAGCTTGAGCTAGGGTATTTTATCATATGGAGGCTATACAGAGAGCTTGAACTAGTATATTTTCTCAAATGGAGGCTGGATAGAGAGCTCGAGTGAGATCATTTGCTCAAATAGAAGCCAAACAGAGAGCTCGAGCTAGGGCTAGATAGAGAGCTTGAGCTAGGGATTTATAGAGAGCTTGATATTTTAAGTGGTATATACTACTTAGGGTTTAGGTATGCAGGGGTATATTATGCTCAAAATTTAGGGAATTTTTCATCTTTGCAGAGATGGTTAAGATTTTTTTAAATGATGGGTATTTTGGGAAATGGAAATTAGAGTTGTTCTTACATATTTGGAGAACATATTTGGTTATAAGACCCTACCAATAAGACTGATATAATAATAATTTTTTAATTTTATTTACCTTCCATTAGAATATGACAAGAAAAATATTTGGAAACAAAAATTTAACTCATATGTGAAACTTTTATCTAGTTGAGGTTGGCATCCTGAAATGTAGAACTTGTTGTGCATGCTTAGTGCTTAACTCCTTGTTGACCCTTCACTTCTTATTTGTTCCAGTGTGTTTATTTCGATCCTATTTAAAATGGTTCATATTCATACCTAATATTAAAGAAGTTGCTTGCATGTTTTCCTTCTCATTGCTCTATTTAAAATGGTTCATATCCATCCTTGAATATAGAGTAGCTGCATTGTATCTATGTTCTTGTTTTATTTATTTCTCGTGTATTTTTAATGGATTTAATAGATGAAGAAGCACCTATAATAATTGGTGACTTGAATTGCTTAGTGGTAATGTTATCAGTTTCATATCAAACCATATCCTATGGCAACGTAAAAGCTCTATTTTTATTTTGAAGGTCTATTGTTTTTATTTTATGTATAACTTTTCCATGGCCAATGGGTTATGGTTTATTGTTAAGGAGAGCAATTTACATGATGATGTTTTGGAGTGCTACTAGGCATGTTAAAGCCATATAAATTTGGATGGATCGAGCCTGAACCAAACTTAAGGTATTTTAAGGTGGATGGTGTAATCCTTGTGGTGTAACTCAACCATTGTAGGTGAATATTACAATTTACCTTGTTGGCAACCATGAAAAAAAAGATTGATTTTCTTCACAATATCAATAATGGTTACATGTTGTATATAATACCCTACCAATAGGACTGCTATAACAAAATGTTTTTTAATGCTATTTACCTTCCATTAGAATAAGATAAGAAAATATATGGAAACAAAAATTTAACTCATATGTAAAACATTTATCTAGCTGAGGTTGGTATCTCGAAAAATAGAACTTTTTGTGCATGCTTAGTGATTGAATCCTTGTTGGCCCTTCACTTATTATTTTTTCTAGTGTGTTTCTTTGGATCCTATTTAAAATGGTTCATATCTATCCTTGGTATTAAACAAGTTGCTTGCATGTTTTCCTTCTCATTGCTCTATATAAAATGGTTCATATCCATCCAAAAAATTAGAGTAGTTGCACAGTATCTATGTTATTATTTTATTAGTTTTTACGTGTTTTTAATGGATTGCATAGATGAAGCAACAACTATAATAATTGGTGACTTGAATTGCTTAGTGGCAATGTTGTCATTTTCATATCGAACCATATCCTATGGCAACATAAAAGATTTTTTCCTTCGAAAGATCTATTCTATTTAACTCAGATGTGAAAAATTTATCTAGCTGATGTTGTCATATTAAAAAGTAGAAATTGTTGTACATACTTAGTGCTTTACTCCTTGTTGATCATTTTATTCTTATTTGTTCTAGTGTGTTTCTTTGGATCTTGTTTTAAATGGTACATATCCATCCCTGATATTAAATAAGCTACTTGCATTTTTTCCTTCTAATTGATCTATTCAACCATATATTTTTATTGGCTTATTGAATTATAAATTTCTAATGGTTATATAAGTATACAATTGTTTTTTTGTAAGGTTTCAACTTCTTTTTGATCTTACTATCTGTTGAGGATACTTAGGCTTATCCACTTAAGCCTAAGTAAATATTTCATTATTTATTATTATTATATTAATTTCCTATTTCATTTCACTTTGTATTCATGTGAGGCATAGTATGCCCATGTTAGAAATAGGTTGTTAAGTTGTTTAGATGTCTTGTTAGCTGTTAGTTGGCATATCTTATCATTTGTCCTCTAGTAGTTAGTTGACATCCTTAGTTAGCAGATTTGTTATCAATTAGTTAAGTGGTTGGCCATGTTTATCAATTGTTACAACCACTTAAACATGTACTATATTATGTATTTCCTATATATTCTATGCATTTAAATAATAAACTAGCTTCACATTTGGTTTCTATATCATTGGTAATCAGAGCCATAGGATTTTTTTTTTGCAGGAAGGAAGGCAAACTGCCACTTCTTTGTGAGGTGCCTAGTAGATTTTTCTAGTGCATCAGATCCTAGGTAGGTGCTAGTGGAATTTGTCTTGTAGCCACCCACAACATCAGGTGAAGCTGAGGTAGCAGAGGGTAGAAATTACCCCTACACCAAATATCCCTAAAAAAAACCAGAAGGTCAAGATATTGCCTTGTGAGGGCAAGAAACATTTTTCTTGGTTGAAGAAAAATTGTATGTTTGTTTTGAAAATAAGAAGGCAGACAAATATTTGAGGAGCGATTCTATAACTTGGAAGCCAAATTCTTAGCCAAAATATAAGTTTTGCATGTTTATCGAGAATAGAAGGTTGAAAAGTGGAATCTGCATATTGCATGCAAATTCATTCAATGTAATAATATTAATATTAATACTAATATTAATATTTTATTGATATTAATATTTAAAAAGAAGGGTTGAGGAGAGAATTTTATTTTTTTTGTGCAGGGGTGCCATTTACCCTTCACCAGACTGGCTGGACATTTTTTCCAACTGGTCACCCATCGACCGACTTCCTGCCAATAGGTAGGCTTTGGGCAACTTTTGCCCTACCAAATTTAATGATCCAAAATCCAGTTACATTAAAACACTCAATATATGTATATATATATATATATATATATATATATATATATATATATATATATATATATATAGATATATATATTACTAAGGATAGGGATTCACAAACCCCTAACCGATCCTTAATTGACCTATTGCTTAAATCCCCTAAGTTTATTGAAGAGTTACATCTCATCAAATACCCTCACACAAATCTATCTGTATAGGCATATTATGTGTTATTGTAAATAAGTCTATCCCTCCCATCAATATTGATGATCTAAAATTATCACCTTTAATCCATTGAAGGTATACACCCATATCCATACTATACACAAATCAGAATGTGTAATTATACTATGTGTACTACAAGTTAAGCTATCCCTCTCGTCTACACGATGAGCTATCTTAACTCAGATGTATTATATTTACAACTTAGTTCCAATCTCCCTAAGGGGGTATCAATTCCCTTAGGTCACCTATGTTAACCCTAAGGGGTCGTAATTCCCTTAGGTCACCACTAAGTTCATTGTAGAAATCCATTCTTTAGTTTGTGTTGTTTTTAACAAGAAAAGAAGAACAGATAAAAACATAATTCAAAAATCATACATAAGATACTAGAAAGAATCCACATTTAAATAAGGTAAAAATTAATAGAAAGGAATTTAAATGCAAAACATAAGTAATTTAAAGTACATCTTACAACCATTAAGCAATTATTATAATTTAGCAAGTATGATAAATCCTTCATACTCATAAGTCATAAACATAAATTAGAAAATTCATTACCTCAACCAATGTAAAGGTCATTGTTTTGGTTCCAGGTGTATCTCTTGATCCTCCCATATCTCCATCACTTATTTAGTGGTAATAAGTGATTAGTACATCTCATGCATCTAAATGCATCTACCAAATGAATTCAAGCAAGTGCATAAATAATTGAAATACCAAATTGCAACTATATAAAGATACTCAATGCATTTAATCAATACCAAAAGGTATCCCATAATATCACTCATAAAAAGATCGATATAAAAAGGAATTATTTCATCAATTACAAAGTAATTCACAACTCCTCCTTTAGTCAATAAAATATTTATGATTCCATCATACAAAGTATTTTCCTTAATCTACTAAGGTTACATACCCTAATTAAATCAAATTCATTCCTTTCAATTAACTAAGGTCGCATACCCTTAATCAATCAAATTCATTCCTTCAATTAACTAAGGTCTCGTAATATTAATAAATCAAATTCATTCCTTCATTTAACTAAGGTCGTATACCCTTAATCAATAAAATTCCACCTATTCAATTATTTTCCATTTATTCAATTAAGTAAGGGCCCACACCCTTAATTAATCAAATCCATTCCTTCAATTAACTAAGTTCCCATACCCTTAATAAATCAAATTCAATCTATTCAATTATTTTCCATCTATTCAATTAAAAAAGGTCCCATACCATTAATTAATCAAATCCTTTCCTTCAATTAACTAAGGTCCCATGCCCTTAATCAATAAAATTTCATATATTCAATTATTTTCCATCTATTCAATTAACTAAGGTCCCATACCCTTAATTAATCGTATACCTTAAAACATTCCATTCATTCAGAATATTCCTATGCATTCAATAATACAATTATCAAATACTTATTTAAAATTTGATCTATGTTTACCTTTCTAAAATCATCCCCTAATTTAGTATAGACCTCTTTATGTCAGGCTTCACATGTTAAAGTTTTATCTAAAAAGTATAAATAATCTGATTTATAAATCAATCCATATCGAGATCAACCTACTACATACAACATTAGGTTTATCTAAAAGACATGATTAACTAAAATTATTAACCAATCCAAATCGAGATCAAATTACTACAAACAACATTCAAACTTGTTCAAATATCAATGGTAGTCAACCTACCCAGCCAACAACATTTGTCAACACCCTAGTCTCTGAGACTAGGTAGCTAGCTCTCTTATCTAGAATTGAACACCATGGTCATATCACTAGGGAAGTAATTTTTAATTTGTATGTCCACACATGATCCCACAGAGATCATGTGGAACATTATTCCTTATAATTTAAAAAAAATGCGATATGAATATTACTTGTCCACACCTGACAGTAACACATCCTAAAACAATACATAACCCAAGGGTTCTGCCATGTGTCAAATCAAGCTATACATGGTCTAGTGATGAGTTGGGGTATTTGTCACAACTTGGCTGTAAGCATTTTAGTGCTGAGTGCATATTATAATGCTTTTGGAATCCCACATCAAGTGTGTGGGACAAAATATTATAACCAAATCCATGCTTCTCGAGCTTGAAAGTTGCAATACTAGCATCATGGTTGCTTAGGATCGAGCATGTGGATCTTCTATTCCTACTCTAAATCACCTAGAAAGTAATTTGGACCAGCTAACTTCCTAACCTATGACATTACATGGTGGAGTATGATGTTTGAGGTCACGAAACACAACACAGTTAGTTGTAAAAAGTATAGATCTTGCAACAAGTTCCATTGCAAACAAGATAACATTGTCCAACTTTAATAAGGTATCAAATTATGTAAAAGTCATCTATCCATCGAATAACATTATAAGGTATGGCTAGAACATCATATCAAAGGTTTTGCATCATGCGCAAAATCATTCCCATGAAGTCTTCAAAATACTTTAAGTTGCAGGTAGAAGTGTTATACTAACGAATGGGACATAACTCATTATCCCTAAGCCTTCGAATGGATGAGAAGCTATATGCTAATGAGCAAGAACATTCCCATGTCATATTTAAAAATCTTACAAAATTTTTCACTATAAGGGATTTGAACAAACAATAGGAGTCTATTCAAATGTTCCTTTCTTATAATACTATAACAAACATGTGCTAAATACAATGAGTACGAGACATCTTAACATGGTCATAAATAGTAAGGGATACACCAATTTTCGGGGCTACTCCATTCAAATTGGTATAATTCATAGATTTTTTTTAGGTAATGAGCAAATTGGATGAAATTACATAAGATCGAAGGTATACCATAAATTGAAAGGGGATCATGGATAAAGCAAGTCGATTGCAGTCATAATCATATAGATAAACCTATAAGTCTCTTAATATTTGTTTCATTTATGATAAACCCAATATAGTGAATATAAACTATAATTATATAAAAACATAATGGAAATTTATTAAATTTTCACTGAATTCTAATTCCATTCATCATCCAAAGTAAGCCAAATAAAAGTAAGAGATCCCAACCTCTAAGTCCAACAAGATTGGTTTTCTCCTTATGATCTTTTTCCAGATGCCTTCTATGCATAGTATTCAGGCCTCCATGATTATTACTCTTTCTTACTCCTCAAATATTTTTGAAAACTCACCCCCATGCACAAGCTAGCCTTTTGTAAAAATCAAAGTCTCTTTCTATAAGATTTTATCCCCTTTAAAGTGGCTTAATATAAAATTATTAAGATATGCCTCTCCAAAACATACCCATGTGAAATATCTTTATTTTATTAATAAAAATATGCCTACATGGACAAGCCCATGTGAAGTGGCTATTATTTTATTAATTTGGAGGAAACCTTACCAATTTGTCTCCCAATCCTAATTTGGCCTTTTAACTAAAATTAAGAAGGCTACTATTGAAATAGTAAGATGTCTTTAATTTAATCAATTTTAAATTACCTTTAACAAATATGTCAATCCTCCTCCCTTCATTTGGAGGAGGGGTCAATTTGGAAATTTTTTATTTTATTCAAATGGAATGATGCTCTTTTTGGTCCAATCCTTTTTGGACACCTAATTATATTTAATTAGGTTAATTAATCCTAGATAATTATTTGAATTGGGTTTGAGGGCTTCATTCAATGGTCAAAACACTTCTATAGGAGCGTGAACCAAAGTTCCAATCCCTCAGGCCTCATAGTATCGATGGGCATGTCATGTCAGCATAGCTGGCTACGTAAAAGGTTTACTCGATGCAACTGGAGGTTATAGTGGCAATAAGGAGAAAGCTTTAAACCCATGAAGAGGCGTAGGAAAATTGTAATGAGTTACCAAATCCTCTAGTATATAAAAAAATTAATTATTTTAATTACCCTAATTTAATCCTTCCTAAGGGTAATTAATATTTTTTCTAAAAGTATTATTTGATTTCAAAAATCCTTACATAATTCATATTTATCTTTAAAAAACATTTCAAAACTAGGGATTAGGCCCCAATTCATCATATGAAATAATACTACCAAGATGGGTCATGACACTTAGGGTAAACCACCCTCTTAAGGTTACCCTAAGAGGGTGATTTAGGAAACCCTATGAGGGTGGTTTAAAACCACCCTCTTAGGGTCTCAACAAAAAAATATAAAGATCGTTGGAAAAGCAAAATGATTATTTTATTTCACTTTTATTACTATACAGAGAGCTCAGAAAAGGGTGTTCACACAGCCAAAGGCTGGACAAAGAGCTTGAGCTAGGGTGTTTGCTCAGATGGAGGATATACAGAGAGCTTAAACTAGGGTATTTCCTCAAATGGAGGCTGGACAGAGAGCTCGAGTGAGAGCATTTTTCTCAAATAGAGGTCAAAAAGAGCTTGAGCTAGGGCTAGATAGAGAGATTGAGCTAGGGCTTGATAGAGAGCTTGATATTTTAAGTGGTATGCACTACTTAGGGTTTGGGGATGCAGGGGGAAATTATGTTCAAAATTTAGGGAAATTTTCTTCTTTGCAGTGATGGTTAAGATTTTTTTTAAATGATGGGTATTTTGGGAAATGGAAATTAGAGTTTTTCTTACATACTTGGAGAACATATTTGATTACTTTGTTCTTGGTTATGCTTATTTTCAAGGTCTATGGACCTACCAATCCCATAAGAGCATGGATGTCCCAAAATTGAAACTTAGCAAATATTGCTAAGAAGGATATGGAAAAGTACCCAGGTGTTGTAGGTGAGTTGGAGAGGAGAGGGCAATCCTCAAAGGGAGGTCCCAGGTTCAAATCTCCACCCTACCAAAAAGTTGAATTGGGTATCTAAAATCCAATTGATAATGTTGGTGCGGGCAGGGTCGGGTGCGACCCCCGGGTGACTTTGACGATGTAGAACCCCTTGTTCGTGGTCTCTCAGACCAGGGTGGCTCCACAAGGGGTTTTTCACTTAAAAAAAAAAAAGAATATGGAAAATTTGAAGCCATGTATTTTGAACAAAGTTTTCAATGTGACAACAACAATGAACATATAATGGCACATACTAAGAATAGTTATTTATGGATTTGGGGATGGAGAGGGCTTAGAGTTTGGGTATGTAGAGGTTTTAGGGCTTGGGGATGCTACTATAACCAATTAATTAATGATGTGCTATGTATTTAAAGAGAGGATGTAATGTATTTCCTTATTTGGATTGTGATATTTTTTAAAATGATGGTTATTTTTGGAAATGAAAATTAGAGTTGTTCTTACATACTTGGAGAACATTTACAATAGTTTTGTTCTTGTTTTATTTGAGTAGTTGCACTGTATCTATGTTATTGTTTTATTTTTTTCCCACGTGTTTTTAATGGATTAAATAGATGAAGCAACAACTATAATAATTGGTGACTTGAATTGCTTAGTGGTAATGTTAGTATTTTCATATTGAACCATATCCTATGGCAACATAAAATATCTATTTTGCTTTCAAAGGTCTATTATTTTTATTTTATTTACAAGTTTTCCAAGGCCAATGGGTTAAGGTTTATTGTTAAGGGGAGAAATTGCCATGATGATGGGTTGAAGGGCTACTCGACATGTTAAAGCCAAGTGAATTTGGAGGTATCGATCCTGAACCAACCTTAACATATTCTAAAGTGGATGGTGTATTCCTTGTTGTGTAATTCAACCATAGTAGGTGAGTGTTATAATTTACCTTATTCGCAACCATGAAAAAAGAGATTGATTCTCTTCACAATACCAATCCTCGAGTCAATACAATGGGTGCATATTGTATATAAGACCTTACCAATAGGACTGATATAACAACAATTTTTTAATGTTATTTACCTTCCATTAGAATATGACAAGAAAAATATTTGGAAACAAAAATTTAACTCATATGTGAAACTTTTATCTAGTTGAGGTTGGCATCCTAAAAAGTAGAACTTGTTGTGCATGCTTAGTGCTTGACTCCTTGTTGGCCCTTCACTTCTTATTTGTTCCAGTGTGTTTCTTTATATCCTATTTAAAATGGTTCATATCCATACTTGATATTAAATAAGTTGCTTGCATGTTTTCCTTCTCATTGCTCTATTTAAAATGATTCATATCCATCCTTGAAATTGGAGTAGCTGCATTGTATCTATGTTATTGTTTTATTTATTTCCATCATATTTTTAATGGATTGAATAGATGAAGCAACAACTATAATAATTGGTGACTTGAATTGCTTAGTGGCAATGTTATCATTTTCATATCAAACCATATCCTATGGCAACATAAAAGCTCTATTTTTGCTTCTAAAGGTCTATTATTTTTATTTTATCTGCAAATTTTCGATGGCCAATGGGTTATGGTTTATTGTTAAGGAGATCAATTTCCATGATGATGTTTTGGAGTGCTAATAGGCATGTTAAAGCTAAATTAATATGAATGGATAGATTGTGACCCAAAATTAAGGTATTTTAATGTGGATGGTGTATTCCTTGTGGTGTAATTCAACCATTGTAGGTGAATGTTACAATTTACCTTGTTGGCAACCATGAAAAAAGATATTGATTCTTTTCACAATATCAATGCTCAAGAGTCAATACAATGGGTGCATTTTGTATATAAGACGCTACCAATAGGACTGATATAGCAATAATTTTTTTAATTCTATTTATCTTCCATTAGAATATGACAAGAAAAATATATGGAAACAAAAATTTAAATCATATGTGAAACATTTATCTAGTTGAGGTTGGTATCTCAAAAAACAAAACTTGTTGTGCATGCTTAGTGCTTGACTCCTTGTTGACCCTTCACTTCGTGTTTCTTTGAATCCTATTTGAAATGGTTCATATCCATCCTTGGTATTAAACAAGTTGCTTGCATGTTTTACTTCTCATTGCTCTATATAAAATGGTTCATATCCATACCTAAAATTAGAGTAGTTGCATTGTATCTATGTTATTTTTTTATTTGTTTTTTACATTTTTTTAATGGATTGCATAGATGAAGAAGCAACTATAATAATTGGTGACTTGAATTGCTCAGTGGCAATGTTTTCATTTTCATATCGAACCATATCCTATGGCAACATAAAAGCTTGTGTTTGTTTTGAAAGGTCTATTCTTTTTATTTTATCTATAACTTTTCCATGGTCATTGGGTTATGATTTATTGTTAATGGGAGAAATTACCATGATGATGGATTGAAGTGTTTCTAGGCATGTTAAAGCCAAGCGAATTTGGAGGGATAGAGTCTGACCTGGCCTTAAGGTATTCTAAGGTGGAATGTGTATTCCCTGTTGTGTAATTCAACCATAGAAGGTGAGTGTTGCAATTTACCTTGTTGGCAACAATGGAAAAATATATTGATTCTCTTAACAATATCAATCCTCAAGAGTCAATACAATGGGTGCATGCTATATAATATCCTGCCAACAAGATTGATATAACAATAATTTTTCTAATGCTATTTACCTTCCATTAGAATATGATAAGAAAAATATATGGAAACAATAATATTTCATTATTTATTATTATATTAATTTCCTATTTAATTGCACTTTTTATTCATGTGAGGCATAGTATGCCCATGTTAGAAATAGGTTTTTAAGTTTTTTATATGTCTTGTTAGCTGTTAGTTGGCATATCTTGTCATTTATCCTCTAGCAGTTAGTTGACATCCTTAGTTAACAAATTTGTTATCAATTAGTTAAGTGGTTGGCCATGTTTGTCAATTATTACAACCACTTAACCATGTACTATATGATGTATTTCCTATATATTCTATGCATTTGAATAATAAACTAGCTTCATGTTTGGTTTCTATATCATTGGTAATTAGAGCCATAGGATATTGTTTTTTTGCAAGAAGGAAGGCAAACTGTCACTTCTTTGTGTGGTAACTAGTAGATTTTTCTAGTGATTCAGATACTAAGTAGGTGCTAGTGGAATTTGTCTTGTAGCCACCCACAACATCAAGTGAAGCTGAGGTAGCAGAAGGCATAAATTACCCCTACACCAAATATACCTGGCAGAAACCAGAGAGTCTAGATATTGCCTTGTGAGGGCAAGAAAATTTTTTCTTGGTTGAAGAAAAATTGTATGTTTGTTTTGAAAATAAGAAGGAAGACAGATATTTGAGGAGTGATTCTATAACTTGGAAAACAAATTCTTTGCATGTTTATCGATATTGGAAGGTTGAAATGTGGAATCTGCATATTGCATAAAAATTCATTCAATGCAATAATATTAATATTAGTATTTTTTTAAGCGAAAAACCCCTTGTGGGGATGCCTTGGTCTAAGAGACCATGAACAGGGGGTTCTACAACGTCAAATTCACCCGAGGGTTGCACCCGGCCCTGCCCGCACCAACATTATCAATTGGATTTTGGATACCCAATTCAACTTTTTGGTAGGGTGGAGATTTGAACCTGGGACATCCCTTGGAGGAATGCCCTCTCCTCTCCAACTCACCTACAACATCTGGGTTTAATATTAGGATTTTATTGATATTAATATTTTAAAAAAAGGATTGAGGAGAGAAGTTTATTTTTTTGGTGTAAGGGTGTTATTTTCCCTTCACCATACTGGCTAGCAATATTTGCCAACTAGCCACCCACCGACCGACTTCCTACCAATCGATAGGGTTTGGGAAACTCCTACCCTACTGCTAAATTTACTCCAACTCCCTCATTATTCCTCCTCATTCACCACTTATCCCTTCATTATTCCTCTACGTAGACTCCATTTTCTCCCCATGGTGACTATACAACCATTGCAGGTGGATCGTAGACCATCAACCAGGCGATCGCAACTCACTCGATGGTCGGTCGATTCCACCCGATGGATGGCCACCCCAACTAACTCAATAGGGAAAGTGTGTCATCCATAAAAAACATGCATATTGTATATCATAATGATGCACATCGTAGATAGACGCTGTAAGTGCAGCCATTTCAAAAAATTCCAAACTATGAACAAATTTTATTTTTTTGTAGGCGACAGATTGAAATCACGATGCATATATTGAAAACATGTATTGAATGAAGAATAGGAGGATTCATAGACAAAAATTACAAAGCAAGAAATTACCATAATTCATATCGATCATGTCACATAGACGAAAGTTGCAAGCAGATGCAAATAGTTTGGAGAAAAATTAAAACGAATCCTAAGGTCTAAATATAAACCAATAGGAAGCGAGTTTCAAACCCTAGAAATCTGCATCAGTTAGAGGATACTATGTGGTAGTATTATAGTTTTCTTGAAGAATCTATGCCTACCAATAAGTTATAGACACATGCCAACATTCATTCTAAGCAGACACAAATTGCAATCACTGTTTTATAGATTTTCTGGTGACGGTTTTGCACCAGAGATAGTGGCTAGAAAGTATTCCTATGGAAAATAAAAAACCACATGCATGCAATGGAGGAACTCATGTTTTTTAAGAGGCCCTCCATGCACTATAGTAGGTGACCACCTACTACGTTCACACGCGATAGCATCTAGTGGAGGGGCACATAGCCTTTAAGGTCAATGGTGACCAGACTTTGGTTATGATATCTATGTGGAAATTCATTCCATTCGATCATGATAATTTGGTGATGATAATTTATGTCAGTTTGTGGAACGTGATCTACAGTTTCTCTATGAACAACCTGACCACATTTGATCGGTGGTCTAGGCCTGGTTGACCCGCGGTTGACCGACGGGTTTGACCACATAAAATTCAATTTTTTTTTTATGAAGAGGAAACATTTTCCCGCCCAAAGCAAATTTTTGAATTCAAACTGAATTTTTGGCATCAAAAATAGAAAAATAGCAAAGCAAGATCAAAACTCCATTCTTGGTCAATTTTAACCAAATGTTTTGCAATTCTTTGCAAATTTCTGCAATTTATCCATTATTTTTTGCCTCCTAATTAATTTTTGCATGTAAAGGGCTAATTTTTGTAATTTTTAAGTGCTCATTTTTTTTTTTGCAAAATTTGATTTAAATTTTGTAAAAATCACTTTAAAATAGCCCTATTTTTGTAAATTTTGAAGGCAAATTATTGTAAAAATATAGGTAATTTTTGCATTAGGAAAATTGTCAAAATTTCTAAGCCTAGATTAGTTCTTGCATCCATTTTGTAATCCTCCTATTTGGGCATATGCTAGGAGACATATGGCTTCAAACCTCAAATCAAACATGGAAAACCTTACTACTGTAGTAGACATTTTAGCATAGAAGGTTAAAGATATTGTGGTGCAATTAAATCCTGGAAATATAAAAAATCATCACAATCATGCAAGTAAATCCAAATGTGAGGTCAAATTATATGACGGATCCAGGGATCTGAATGTCTTGTCTACATGGATTTTAGACATGCAAACTTGGTTTGCTTATGCTGAAATTCCTGAGGATGAACAAGTTGCATTTGCTACAGTCAAACATATGGGCCTAGAAAAAGTCTTAGTTGTAGAAAGACAAATCCATAATGCCACAATGACTTAGAAATAATTAATCCAAATTTTGAAAAATACATTCTTCCCACCAAAGTACCTAAGTGACCTCACTGCCAAGTGGTATAGAGTGAGGTAAGCCTATGGTATATTTGTTTCTGACTATATTTTCCAATTCAATAGGCTAAGGGTACTGCTTGGTGTGAAATATTCAAAAGAGGACTTGATTAAAAATTTCACCCATGGCTTGCAAGATCAAATTTTTAGGGAATTCAAATTCAATATTTCCCTCACCTTGGAAGTGGCATTTAATCATGCCATTGTTGCAGATGAGAAAGTTGGTGCATATCACAAATCTCATTCATCACAAGAGAGCTCTTCCAAAGGCAGGAATCAACATCAACATAAGGTGAAGAAAAATTATCACTCTTCCCCTCATTCTTCTTCTCCTTCCATTTCTCCTAAAGCACATTCTTCTTTTCATGCTAAAGATCCATCTTCTTCAATGTATTGTAAATTTTATAAAAATTATGGTCATGTAAAATCCAAATGCTTTACTTTTAAAAAATTTAAGAAGAATAAATCTCTATTTTTACATCCTACACATGAGGAACCACATGATGGTCCCATTGTGGCTACAGGGATAGAATAAGAGTATCCTACTTTAAAGGGTAAACTGAATAAATTTACCCTTATGTAAAATGTATTTTCTCAAGGGGATCATGACCATTTGCTTTTTACTAGAGCCAACATTACACATGATTTCTATGTTGATTGTATCATAGATAATGGATCGTAAAAGAACCTCATTACAAAATCCATTATGAGAAGTTGAAACTTCCCATAAAGCCACATCACCAACCATATGCACTTGGGTGGAAAGATGTAGATTCCACATCTAATATCACCCACACTTGCACATTGAATTTTGCTTTTGGTGATAAGTTTGTGGATAAATTCAGATGTGCTATCACAGAGATGGATTTTTGTGGACTATTTCTAGGTAAACCCTATCAATTTGATAGGAATGCTATTTATCATGCTAAAAATAACACCTACACATTGAATTTGCATGATAAAACTTACTTGATACCAAGCACTACACCACCTAATTCTAAATTGATTTTAATTTGTAGGAAAGTAAGGAAGCCACTAAGTCAAGCACTCATTTTGGATCTTAATAGCATCAGTTCCACGCAAAATGAAAAACAATCACCATCTAAGGCACAGGAAAATGAAGAAGTTTCACTCCCACCTAATGAACAATCACAAGAGCAAGTGGTTACGAAACCCATAATTCTCCCTCATGAGAAAGATGCCATTAACTCTATTGGTATCATTTTAGGTACACATCTAGCTACACAACCACTTGTTTCATAGAAGTTACCTTTGGATTTACCCACTCCCACCATTGCACATGTGGAGGAGCAAGCAAAGGTTACTTCATTCATTGAGCACCCGTAGAGCCTTCTAGGCAAGATACCACATGACTTGGATGAGACTCCATAGGAACAATAGAGAGTGGTGCATAAGCATCAAAATCCTCACTCATCACAGGTTGGAGATAGAGTTTGGGTTCCCTTGGATAAGTTTAGCCCTACAGCAGTAGTGGCACTGGTCATCAACTTTCACTCATTTCAGATAGAGTTTTCAAGATGAAGTCTCATCACAATGGATAGGGTTCTTCCACTTATTACCTTATTGCACGTCATGGTCACTTTCCACACATGGCTCATTGGATTCATCACCATGAGATGGCCCATGAATTTCCATATTTATTGAGAGCATTGGGGTCCAATGCTTCTATTTTTGGGAGTGTTGAGGATACTTAGTCTTATCCAATTAAGCCTGAGTTATCATTTTATTATTTATTATTATTATATTAATTTTCAATTTCATTGTACTTTGTATTCATGTGAGGCATAGTATGCCCATGTTAGAAATAGGTTTTTAATTTGATTAGATGTCTTGTTAGCTGTTAGTTGGCATATTTTGTCATTTGTCCTCTAGCAGTTAGTTGACATTCTTAGCAAATTTGTTATCTATTAGTTAAGTGGTTGGCCATGTATGGCAATTGTTACAACCACTTAACCACATACTATATTATGTATTTCCTATATATTCTATGTACTTTAATAATAAACCATCTTCATGTTTATTTTCTATATCAATGGCTCTTAATTTTTTGGCTCCATATCTTGTATTTTTTCTTTTCCTTTAGTTGCTCCATTATTTGGAAGTTGCATTGCATTTTTATAGACAACACACTTTATTTGGTGACTTTAAAGGAGTTGCTTTATTTTAGCTGGATTTGGGTAGTGTGATACTTCTACCAAATCTCAAAGCATTTAGTTCCAAAATATCCTTTTGGTGGATATTTAGGATAGGCCTGCTCTTTGAGGTGTGTGATAAGCTTGAACAAAGATATAAGGTCCTTCACTAGATTAGGCTACCAAACAAATATCACACTCTTCTTATGCTTGGGAAACATTTTTTACATCTCCTTACATCTTCTAGAGGATTTAGGGTTTGGGTATGTAGAGAGTTTAGGGTTTAGAGTTTTTACTATAACTAGTTAATTAATGATGTGCTATGTCAAATTATATCTATGGGTTATAATTTGCTCCATATTGCTATGTATTGTTGAAAATCTTCACAAATCCTAGTGTACTAAGGCGTTTCACTATGTTGATTTGAAATTAATGGAGGATGGAATGTATTTCCTTATTTGGATTGTGATATTTTTTTAATGATGGTTATTTTTGGAAATAGAAATTAGAGTTGTTCTTACATACTTGGAGAACATATTTGGTTGCTTTGTTCTTGGTTATGCTTGCTATCAAGGTCTATGGACTTGCCAAGCCCATAAAGAAAATGTGGATGTCATAAAATTGACATGTAGCATGTCAATCTATCTCTCCACTATAGATTATTTTATATTTGTTGAAACTCTCTTTATAGGGCATGTTGATTTCTAGTATAAAATACTGGTAAGAAGGATATGGCAAAGTTGTTGAAACCATGAATTATCCCAATCATGCATAGGATATGGTTGTAATAAAAAAATATATGTAAAAGTAAGACCATTCCCAAATGAACTTAAGAACTCCTAACGTCTGCAAAATATTTAAACCGGTATATCCTTAAAAGAACTTCCTTATTGCTCCAATGAACATAGATTACAATTTATTGTCTTTATACCTCCTTTCTACTTCATAACAATGTACAATAATCCCCATAACAATCCTTTTAATGTACCTTAATAGTAATGGATGGTAATTATAGATATTGTAATTGAATTTGTTTATGTTCTAACAACTAGGACTAGCAATAATGCTTCTAAATAGCTAAAAATATATGAAAAACATGATTAAGTTCCATAGTGATAATTCTCTGAAATAGCTAAAAATATATTAAAAAATTATTAAGTTCCATGAAGTGTATAAAAAGATAATATCATATAGATATCCTACATTTTTTTGAAAATTTTGGAAGATACCAAATGAGCCAATGACGTACAATCACATCAATGTTGCAAAACAACCAAGTAATCACAAAAAATATAGAAATATTGACAAACTAACTCCTCCAAAGATATTCTAGGGTATCCTCATACACAAAAATCTTATCATGTATGTCTATGTCCATGTGTGCATGTTGGACTATGTATGTGTTATTTGATGAAGTAGTCTTCATTTGTGGTGCTTTGAAACTTTTCGTAGTTGAAAGCATTGATGTAACAACAACTAATGCTAATGGAGATAAATTTAAATTTTGGCTCTTTCTTTTGTTCTAAAACCAGTTATTTTATTTCAACTAAATCTTATAGTTTTTTTTTAGCTAAGGGTTATTCCTTTGGTTTTGCATTAGCTTCTTCTGCTTTGTCTTAGAATATTTAGTTGAAAGAAAAGAACGGGTTTTAGAACAAACATGTACTGTACTATTTTTATCTTTTTGAATACATAGTGTTTGCTAATATTTCATATTGATTCATAGTCTAGAGAGTGTACATAAGGTTGGTACATATCTCTGCTAATTTTCAAATATTTCATATTGAGTTAGAGTCCAAAGAGAGTACATAAGGCAATATGAACAAAAAAAGACCAAATAAGACACCACAGGTAGCTAATGTTATCACAATAACATAGGATTTAGTGATATATGCCTTGCATACTAGTAAGTACTTGAAATTTGATAGTGCTTTTCAATAGTGGTTGGCCTAGGCATATTAGAATTGATAATTATTTTATCATCAACTATGGTGTATTGTAGCAACTAGTGGTAGATACCAGCTATGGAGTTTTTTTAATGAGGAATATAAGGAGGTGATCCATAAAATAAATGAATTCGATGACGAGAATACTCGAAATGAAGTTAACAATAGTTTGGATAATGAAGAAGGTACGTAGACCATACAAGAAATTTGCTTGTGATGTTGGGTTACTTGTTGTTGTCATACTATATGGTATAATGATGTTTGGATGGTATCAATAATATAGGTATTGATGCCAGGTCATCACACACTTCAAACACTAAATATCACAAAAAGAGAGGTCCAAAAATATATGCAATAGATTCAAGTATCATAGATAAGGTAGAGATCATTTACAATCTAAATGTATAGCCTATAGGAAAATATTCTATTTTGTATGCATCTTACTTGGGGGTGGTTATAACCAAGGAGATTATTCTTAATACCCATACATACTGGAGAGCAATCCTAGTGGAAGTTAAAAATCAGTTATGGACACTTGTTATGATAACGTTATAGCCAATGGAGTTCATAGTGTCTATTTTTGAATACTTATATAAATTTTGCATCTAATAAGATACTAGTTTGATGCAGCAAAAATATATCATTTCAAACACAATGAAGAAATGGGTCTTCGTGACCATGGATAAACAATGGTGTGAACATAAGCATCAAATTGTGAAAAAGTACTATGATAAGTATGATAATGATCAATATAGAATTTATAATCCCCCACCTCGTGTATCATAAAAATATTGGGAAGCCTTTGTGAATGGTAGGAGCAGTGTTGACTTTAAGGCAAGTACTAGTCAATCTGCTATGGTAGTTCATATCATTGTTATGTTCATGTGAATTTTTTTAACCTTGCTCTCCCTAATTAATTTATATATTGGTTTCTTCATTATGTTGTATATAGTGAGGTAAAGGAATAAACAAAATAGATCTCATCAATCCATCATGCACACTTGCAATTTAATAATATATGCTCATATGGAGCATGAAATGGTATTCTATCATACTCATCCATTATATATGACAAACATAGCTCTATTGTTTTATCGTATGAATTATCCCCATGTATATCCAACTATATATCTTGCAGAGGAAGAGCCAACCAAATGTGGAAACTCTATTACCAAGGGCAATTGTGTGTATGGAAACTCATACAAAGAAGGATGGGGATTCTATTTCACTAGAATCTATGGAGACAATCGTAAGTGATATTCCCTTGGAAATAGCAATACGTTGAAGTTCAAACCTTTGTTATATCAATTATTTTTTTAACATATTATCAGTTAACTATGCATGCAATATTACCAAAAAATATTGGATGATGAAATATCATCTGTGAGCTCCATATGTCAATGTATAAAGGATGATGCCCTCACCAAGGTTTTAGGACATGAAATATCAGGTTGGATTTGGGATGTTGGTAAAGGAGTATCACCAATTATTGTGTTTTTTGGTGAGGGTTACATACAAAAGTTGCACCAGATGCAAGAGCATATGGTAGATAAAGAGCAAAAGTGAAAAGAGAATCTTGTAGAGAGAAAAAGTATGGAAGAGAAGCTTATAGAGAAAGATAAAAATATTGAAGATATTTTGACATGATTTTCACAGACAGAGGTGTGTTAGCTTTTTCATGATTTAATATTTGAAATGTTTACATGTTGCACCCCTAAAGTTGTAATGATCCCTTGCATATAATTCCATAGGCAAAATCACTACATGCTACCCCTACAATTGGACACAACATTGGTGGTGGTGATCAAGGCATAGGTAGCTACTCAATACCTTCTAGGCCAAATTCATTAATGGTACAACTATTATTTCAAATATAAAATGATTAACTTAGTTTTTATTGTATGTTATGCAATGAATTTATTTGGGCAATTTATTTTCCATTTAGGAATTGAAAACAACATCGATCACTCAAAATGAGATAAGTGAATGCTACTTGACTTAGATCCATAAGGATAACATAGTGGTTGAAGGCATGGTGATGAGTACTGACCCTGAAGACCTTGTACATGGTCAATGTTTGGGTGAAGGTTATTGGAAAGTCAATGTGCATGTCATCCATAAAGAGCAAACAATATTGTTTATAAGGAATGATGAGATGGCCACAATGAAGGATGTTGTGGGATTCTTCATTGATTGGCCTATATAAGATATTATTTACAAATAATAATCAACCAAGATAGGAGTGAGGCGAGTAGGTATCCTGAGCATGAGGTTGGGTAGTTAGATACAAGAATATTTGAATCTTATTCCTAGTCCTTAGCAACAATACTTGATTTGCATAGATGGATATTTATGTATATAAAAAAAGTCTCAAGATACCCTCTCATCTCATCTCTAATGTTTGGGACAGGTAGGGATATTTAGACATATTCATGTTATATGGAGGGCTTAAGCTATCCATTCACCTAAATTCTATAAATAAGAATCATACTTGAAATAAGAATTTTCCATTTACATATATAATCATAACCAATTTCATTCTTGCTTGATTTTGTACATATAAGAGGTGCAATAGATCATTGTTGTTCGTAAATAATAATTAGGTTTTTATCCAGTAATCTAAGAGAAAATATTCCATATATTATTCAAAATAAATTGTGTGTAATTCTAATATTCAAAATTTTAAATTCCTTTATTAACTAATGTTGTTTTATCATGAAGAAAAAGAACATGTCGGTATAATGGTTGTCTCACTACCTTGTTTGAGATGAGAAACATGTTGGTTAAATGATTACCAACTTCATCTTACTTCAAAAATAATATTTTCCTAATCTTTTATTCTATTGAATTTTAGGGTAATCAAGTTAAATGGTTATTGGATTCTTTTGATTGATGTCTATCAACTCTTCAATTTTTGAATGGTCTCAAGAAAAATGGAAAAGGATATGCATTTATGTGGCCCTATTTTTAACTATCTAGAAGGGATTTTGTGAATAAGTAATTTTTTTTTTAAATTTTAACTTGATTCAATAGTGTTTAGTTTTAAAAATTTATATGGAAAATATTACAGTTTGTGTATTTAATCCTATCTAGGAATAAGACTGTCAAATTATGCCAAGTTTTATGTTCCTAGGATGTTGCTAGGTTGATAGAGTCATAGTCTTATTATTTAACAATAAAGTTTACAATGTTTTTTCAACCATACTTCTAACTCACTCTGTCCAATGTGTGTAAGGTATTGAGCCTACATGAGACATTGACTTCAAATAGTAGTGTCCACTATGTAGGGACACTAGTGAAAATTGTTTTTAAGCCATCAAAAGCAGACAAGGCCAAGTCCAAAAGGAACATTAGCATGTAATTATAGCTTATATGGTTTAAAGTTGAAGTAACATCACTTGCCTTGGTGTTGAGATCTATGGTTTACCAAAATAATCGAAGATCAAGTAGGAATTGACATGATTGAATAGTGTTACAATACCTGTACCATTAGTTTTGAATGTTTCACCTATAGCAATGTAAGTCATAAGTATATTTCATTTGATTAATATGACCATTGAATGGATATTTTTATTTTCATATTTTTATTTGTTTATAATATGATATGAAATTAAGACGTGATTTATGAACAGAAAAATTGTTATTAGAAAATACTTTGCTTTTATGCATTGCTTTAGCAATTTCAATAAATATTTTCAATGTGTTTATTTTTCATTGTTGGAATTTGATATATTTGCATGTATTAAATTGATTTATGATCAGAGATTATTATCATGTGAATATTATAGTATTTTGCAAATATGTTTTTAGAGTAAAATTGTAACTATATGTATTTGGAAAGTAAATTGTTCATTGTTGAAGTTTGATATATTTACATGTATTGAATTGATTTATGATCTAGATATTATTATATTTTGAATATTACATTATTTTGTTAAAATATTCTTAGAGTAAAACTGTATCTTTTGAATATTAAAGTATTTTGTTAATATTTTATTAAAGTAAAATTGTAACTATATGTATTTGGAAAGCAACGAGTTATACAATTCTATCATCACAAATCATTTCTAGCTAGTAGATATAACAATATTTTTGTATTATTTCATCCTCAACATTGGAGGAACGATGACAAATTAATTTTTAACATATATTTTTTTGAACTAATGGTTTACTATGGGACATCTATTGATTTTTAGTTTCTCTTTGCTCTTACACACTACAAATATAGGCATAGTTATAGCACATAAAAAGGAAACAATGAGAGTTGGGATTTTTTTGTGGAAAACATCCCAAAAGGGATGCCACTTTTGGGTAAGATCCAAGGAGGCAGGGGTATCCATTCCACCAAAATCGTCGAGGGCTCGAACCTGGCCTACCACATTTGACATACTCAAGGAGCAAACAAACACACGATAAGATTAAAATAAATAAATAAAAATATTAAAATAAAATAAAAACATGCTCCTTGAGTGTGTCAAAATGATAAAGCACAACCAAACACACACTATAAGATAAAAAACCACAACATGAACCACATAGAAAAACACAAGAAAAATAAAACAAAACACAAACATGTCAAAAACAACAGAACACTACAAAGACAACAAAAAAAAACAAGAAAAACAAAAACAACCAAAACCTAAAAAATAAAAAAAATAAAAATAAAAAAACAACTAACAACAAACAATAAACAAAAACAAAAAACATAGAAAAAACTCACACACAAAAACATCAATTAACACAAACATACAAAAACACAACAAAAAGAACAACAAAAACACAAGAACAATAGACAAAAATATGAAAAACACAAAACACAAGAACAACAAAAATAACACAAAGAACACAAAAACAAAACAAAACAAAAAAACACACATACCTCAAAAAACTAGACAAAAAATAAAAAGGGAAAAAGAAAAAAAAATTGAAATAACAATGACCTTTCTAGACCAAAATACTTTTAAGGAAAGAATCAACAAAGGAAAAAAAATAAATAATAGTTTGAGCTAAGGAACTAAAATATCCTCACTGAACTAAAGATAAGCAAAAATAAAGCAAGAAGAAACTAGGTATTTTCAGAACTAGAGCCATCCAAAGAAATGATAGAAAGAAGAGATTCCCTTATTTGCGAAGCCCACCATCTAGGAGGATGGCTATAACAAGTAAGATCACCTTTGTCCAAAGACCAATTAAATAAAGCATCAAAAATCTTGTTTTGATCTTTGACCACATGATTGTAATCAAATTTAAAAAATCCCATCTGGATTAATTGAATATTCTCAATAATTCTTTTTATTCTCCAATAAACCTTATCATTCTTAGGAGTCTTCAAAATATTAATTGTGAGTTGAGATTCAAACTCAACTGACACCTTTTCCCATCCAACCTTAGTAGCCTCTTGAAGGCCTATGAGGATACCATACCCCTCAACAAGGTTATTGGAAAGAATACTCAAATTCTTAGCAAAAGTGAAAACCAAGGAGCCATCTGAAAGTCTACCAATTCCTCCCGCACTAGCTTTTCCAGGGTTCCCTCTATAGGCTCCATCAATATTTACTTTTCCAAAATCCGTAGGAGGAGGTTGCCAATTTCTTGTCCTATCCATATTACAAATATTCACATTCCCTTTAAGTTGGTTGCCATTAGAATATTTAATATTCAATATCTGCATCACTTGATCTCATATTTGGTGGGAGTTTTGAGGGTGATTAAGGAGTTGATGGACCGATTCAACTAATTTGGCTATGGTATTTTGAAAAATATAGTGAATATCCTTCCTATCTTAATTTAAAATTTGGTTGTTCCTTTCATTCAAGATATTCCAAAGAATAAGGGTAGAACCCATCCAAACTAATAGCCTAATTAAGTGATCAACACCCTCTTGTTTACGTCAATCCCTCCAAAGCTGTTCAAAAGTAAAAATATTGGACCATTGTAAGCCAAGTAAAGTGGTCATTCTCCTCCATATCTCAGAGGCTAAAGTACACTCAATAAAAAAATGGCATAGAGTTTCTACATTATCTCCACACATTTCATATCTAAAAGGGCTATGAGAACCACACTTCATAAGTTGCTCACCAGTAAGCACCCTACGATGTAATAAAAACCAAGTAAATAACCTCACCTTAGGCCAGAGCTTTTGAGACCAAAACTGAGAAAATATGTTAGAATATTGGTTATAATGGCATAAGGTCAAATAACCTTGAGCAACTGAATACTCACCCTTAGTAGTGTTGTTTTATCCAAAACAATCTTTTTCATGGGACCAAGAGAGAGATATCATATGAAGGATGCCTTGGATATCTTGTCTTTGACTTTCTGGTATTTGAATAGGCTAGTCCTTAATATGGATCCGATATCTACCAACCTTTGAATTACTAGTATGGTACCGACAATAATTAGCCACCTTTATCTAGTTATATCGGTGAAGCTCCTCCATCAAAGGCCTCCAATCGGAAAACTAAGTTATCAAAGGCTTGTGACCATCCTAAGAATCTATCCAAAAAATTACCTTTTGACCATTATGAATGATCCAAAATAATATTTATTTTATCAAATCCTCACTAGTCGTAAGAACTACTAAAATGGGAGAACCTTTAGTAGGAATTTGATAGTGAACAAGGTCTTCAGTAATTTTGTTCTCAACATATTTAGCACAAAAATTATTGGCCCAAATAGCATTGGGGTTATGCAACATCATCCAATATAATTTAGTAGCTAAATATTTGTTGTTATTAATAGAAGACCAGAATCCTAACCCCCCTTCATTCTTAGGAAGACATAAAGTGTCCCATTTCACCAAGGCCCATTTTATTTTCTCCTTAGTACCACTCTAGAGGAATCGATGATTGATTTGATCTAGTTCTCAAAGAACAACCTTTGGGATATTCAAAATGGAAGAAAAATAAATAGGAATATCTTGAAGTACTCATTTTACTGTTAGAATTACAATGGCATTGAGAGGGGGGGGGTGAATCAGTGTAGCTCTTTAATCATGAATTAACAGCTCTTAAAACAACAACAGTTAAAACTTATAAATAGATACAACAAGTACAACAAGAGAACATCACACAACACAAGATTTAATGAGGTTCACCAATGTGGCTACTCCTCAAAAATGATTGCTTGGACTACCATCCAAATCCAGCCTTTGCAAAGCAACAAATTTTACAAACAGTTTACCAGCACCCACTGGAAGGAGCACCAACCCCTGATTTATCTGTACCAATAGAAAGGAGCACCAACCCCTGATTTGCTAGCACCAACTGGAAGGAGAACCAACCCCTTATGCCAAGCACCAACTTGGACTTCAATTCTAAAACTAGAAGAATGATAGTAAGATACCTTTGCTTTTACAAGACCCTTGACTGGTCTGCTTCACTTTTGCATCCTCTACGCACTCTGCTCTCTCTACACTATCACTTCGCATAATTTGCTACTTAACTGTCGAACGATCGTCTTCTCCCCTTTGTGCATTCTTCTTCCTTTGCGATATTTGCACTTAGAATGATTCGATGACTTGCACACTGCACACTACGATTGAACTTCGCACTCTATACGCTATCTCCGAACTTTGCACTTCTCCATCATCTCGCCACTTCTGTGCTTTCTGTGCTCTTACAACCGCATTTCACACTTCGACATGCATTCGATGATATCTTCGACAACACTCAATTCTCCAAATAGCCCTACTTTTATAACAACATTTTCATGATGAAAAACTCTAATCTTAGTCGGCTGTAACCCTAATCTTAGTCGATTGCAAACCCTAGTCTTCGTCGATTGCAAACCCTAATCTTCATCGACTTACATCGATCTTCGTCGGCTTCAACTGCCCCTATAACTCTTCTGTTGCTATTGCCATGAAAACATAACATGTCACGATATCACGACACTTTCACCTCCGTACACTTTCTCTTAGCTTTGGCCCACGAGAATACAACATGTAGCGATATCGCTACACTTTTTCCTCCGTACGCTTTCTCTTAACTTTGGCTCCCAGAGAATACAACATGTAGCGATATCACGACACTTTTTATCTTTGCTCTGATTCTTAGCTTTGGCCCTACGAAAACATAACATGTCGTGATATCGCGACACTTTCGCCTCCTTGCTACTCTTCTCTGCTTCAACCAGCAAAAACACAACATGTCGCGATATCGCGACACTTTTGCCTTCTTACTTTCTCTCTCCTCCTTTAGTCGTGAAAATGCGACATGTCGCAAAATCGTGACACTTTCTCTCCTTTGCTCTTTCTCTTGCTTTTGGGTCACGAAAACCCGACATGTCACGATATCGCGACACTTTTTCTCCTTAGCTCTTTCTCTTGCTTTTGGGTCGCGAAAACTCGACATGTCGTGATATCGTGACACTTTTTCTCCTTAGCTCTTTCTCTTGCTTTTGGGTCACGAAAACCCGACATGTCGCGATATCGCGACACTTTTTCTCCTTGAACTCTCTCTCCTCTTTCGCACGAACCAACATGTCACGAAATCGTGACACTTTTTCTCTCGAACTCTCTCTCCTACAACATGTCGAAATCGTGACACTTTTTCTCTCGGACTCTCTCTCCTGCAACATGTCACGAAATCGTGACACTTTTTTGTCCGTACAACCTTCCTTGCAATATGTCGTGAAATCGTGACACTTTTTCGTCCGTACAACCTTCCTTGCAATATGTCACGAAATCGTGACACTTTTTCATCCGTACAACCTTCCTTGCAATATGTCGTGAAATCGTGACACTTTTTCTACTTGCCTCTTTTTCTTTCAACATGTCACGAAATCGTGACACTTTTTCTACTTGCCTCTTTTTCTTCTAGCATGTCGCAAAATCGTGACACTTTTTCTTCCGTACTATCTCTCTTGCAATATGTCATGAAATCGTGACACTTTTTCTTTCTTCTTCTCTCTCTTCCAACATGTCACGAAATCGTGACAGTTTTTCTTTCTTCTTCTCTCTCTTCCAACATGTCGCAAAATCATGATAGTTTTTCTTTCTTCTTCTCTCTCTTCCAACATGTCACAAAATCATGACAATTTTTCTTTCTTCTTCTCTCTCTTCTAACATGTCACGAAATCACGACAATTTTTCTTTCTTCTTCTCTCTCTTCTAACATGTCACGAAATCGTGACAATTTTTCTTGTCTATTGTATATGTCGTGATATCGCGACACTTTTTGTACTTGTCTTTTTCTTTGACCTTTTGCAAGTGGTCCACTTCGGTCTTCCTGGAGAATCATTGTACATACTCTGAGTAACCTTTGAACTCTTATTTTCTGCATCTAACTAGCTTTTGAACTTCCTATCCACTACATCAACATATCTGTCTGACTATGTTGACAACAATGACAATACTGTTTGCTGCACCTTGCTCAACAATCTCCCCCTTTGGAATTGTTGGCAACACATGTGCAATTTATCTATAATTCTTCTCCCATTTGACAATAATAACAAAGGATTGCTACAGACTCCCCCTGAGTCTATGCACAACATTCTCAGGAACAAATTATTACAGTTAGCAAAAATTACAAACATGAGCAAAAAGATAAACAAATACACAAATGCTCCCCTTGAGAATGTGATCCCGATAGCTAGTCAATTCTTGGGAAACGTGACCACTCCACAATCTATTGTTGGAATGAAAATCCAACTTAACCTCACTTTCTGCAAATTTCTCCTACATACAACATGTTGTCACTGCAATATATTCTGCCTCTGCTGTGGATAAGGAAACTGACTCTTGTTTCTTATTGTTCTACACGACCAATCTATCTCCAAGATAGAATGCACCTCCACTGGTACTCTTTCTGTCATCTACACATCCTGCCCAATCTGCATCTTTAGGATACCATAACCCATACTCCATAGTACCCTTGTGATATTATAGAAGACTCTGTCTCTCTGTACTTTGTCACCTCCAAAGCTCAATCAATAGGCTCACTAAGAACCTGCTCAATAGGCTCACACAGAACCTACTTAACAAGCTCACATAGAACGTGTCCAATGCTGAATAACAAGCTCATAAAATAACCTGTCCAAATTTGCTCCACCAAGCTCACTAAGAACTTGTCTGAATCTTCTCTAGAAATCTCACCAAGAGCTTGCCCAAATCTGCTCTAGACATTTGTCCCAACATTGTCCTTAAATATTTCCCAAAAGGCCTTCTCACAGGCTCAATCAATCATGCTCAAGTAGTACTCAATAATGAACTCAATAATGAATGGTGATCTCAAATCAAATCCACTTCATAGAATTTTAGAAATCACTTCACACATAACTTGACTGGGCTCAAACAAATCAACTCAACTAATCACTTTCGAAATAGGAAACTGCAACCCATCATTTTTCCTTCAATGATATTTCAGAAATCAACCACCATAATGCTGTCACATGAGTCTCCTTAGGATTAGCCTAAAATCGTGCTACCATGCATACTACCTGCAAAATATATGGTCTGATAGCTATCAGGTATAGTAAGCTTCCAATCATAGATTTGTACATGATTTGATCAACAGGTGGAGACTTGTCATTCTTGCTCAACTTGCACCCTTCCTTAAGCCTTTGTTGAGTGAGATAGTTGTCTAGCCTTGCATATCATGCTCGGGGTGCCTGTTTCAAGCCATATATCTTCAACTTACAAACCAAGTTGGGATCATCACCAAGCTGGAAACCATCTGGCTGCTCAATATAAACCTCTTCTTCAAGCTTCCCAACCAAAAATGCTGATTTCACATTTGTCAACCAAATTGACAAGTGACTCACACTTGTACTGAATTTTGTCCAACACTGTACCAACACTGCAATTTTACTGCCAACTCTGTGCAAGCATCAAACACTATACCATAACACAACCAAATCCCCTTTTCTATAGTCATCGCTAGTCACACCTTACTTTCAACTTCACGGCCAGCTACAATGCACCTTACTCATACTTCTGGACCTCGAATAGGTATGATTCACAAAGCAAAGTTGCTCATCTTGATGAGCTAAACATGAGTCAAAGATCAGACTTCAATATTTTTCACCACAGCATCATAAAAGATCTAACAATATTTACTTCAATGTGTAGTTCCAATGCACACTACTTTTATAGAAACACATATATGCGGCTAAGGCAACATTCTTTCACTAACCAAATTATCTGACCTATTGTAATCCTTAAATTTGGATAGTGGCAATAAGAACCATCAACAGTACAACAATGACATATAGCAATACTGCCAATAATGACAACTCTCAATTTAATCACCACCCTTCATGGCACTTCCACAAACAACTACATGAACTGAAAACACACTTCAACAACTATACGACAACTTCCCTGACTGCTTGCATTTCATCCTATGGTAATAAAACAAATACATAGGAGCATTAAAATGAAACTTCAATATTGCTCCCCCTGAGGATGTGTTACCTGGAGTTGCTTAATGCAAGAGCAAAGTAGTCTCCTTCAGTCCAAGGAGACACGATTTCCTTTCTTCTATCTTTCTCCAAACTTTCTTGAACTCGGGCTTGGATTTTTCAACTACATCCCTATTTTGTACCTTTTCGTGAGCTCGAACATTTCCCTTGTGTGGTTGTCTCTTGTGCATCCTTTATGAATGATTATTTTCCTTTCTTATATGTACATGATTTATTCCCTGTCTATGTTGCGTTCTTTGCGTCTGATGAACTCTACTATTTTGCCTTAGATTAGATACAAAAGTGCTTGGAAAAAACCTTGCTATGTGCCCATGACCATTACATTGAAAGCATTGTACATAGTGTTCACTCAGAAACGTAGATGTATTTCTACCAGCATAACTCTTTGATTTGTTATTCAATCCACAATAAATTGCCTTGTGACCATACTGGTTGCATCTGAAACAATAGCCATTAAAAGTATTATTATGAATAGAGTGAGAGTGATAGAACCTCTTTTGTTGTGGCTACTTTGTTGTAGATCTCCTTTGATATTTTCTTCCTTTTGAAGATTCAGATTCAAATTTTTCTTGCTTCGATCCTTCAACAGTGAACTTCTTCTTCTCTATAGAGTTGGAAGATGAAGGTTGTTCAGCTTCATATCCAAGACCATGCTTATCCATGGAGCTTCTTTGTTGGCTTATCATTTTATCTAGCAACTCTATGCTCTTCTCAAATTTGAGATTTGTATTGGCCTCTTCTAGTTGTTTCTTCAATAAAACAATCTCTTCCTCTTGTTTGCAGCAACCAATCTCTTTCTCATTGATCTTGTGACTCGAGAGTTTCTTCAATCCTTTTGAATTATTCTACCTATATTTTCAAACTGGTTATTATTTCATTTGCATCCTCAAGATTTCTTGAGATCTCCTTATTCCTTTTTCTTTCTATCTTCAATTCATCCAGAGTTGCAATTAGTTCCTCTTTCAAATTTATTTCTGCATCAATTTCTTCTTCATCACATTCCTGTTCTTTTTCTGTTTCTTCTTTGAGTGTCATGAAAAGACCTTCACCTATTTCCTTTTTAGAATCATCCTCTATGTTCTCATTGTCACCTTCATGAATACTCCTCAGTTTGTCCCACATTTCTTTTGCCATTTTACAACTCATGATCTTTACCAATTCACTGTCTGCTAATCCGTACCTGATAGCATTCTTTGCTTTTGAGTCATTCTCAAACAGATTCTTATCGGCAAAATTAGTTGGAGGAGTGATGGGTATTGTGTATTCATTGACTACTGAATCCTAGACACCGTATCCCAAAGCATAGAGATATGTTTGCATCCTGATTTTCTAGAACACGTAATTAGATCCGTCAAACAATGGTGCTTTGTTTGATGAGAAGCCTTCACCATTTTTTGGATCAATTTTCTCTTCCACAGGAACTGAAACTGACTGAGATGCCCTTTTGGAGGAGGATATATTCTTCTTACCCATTGCGTACTAATCCAAGATCAACCCTGACTGATTTAGCATTAGAAGGGAACTTGGCTCTGATACCAATTGTTAGACTTACAATGGCACTGAGAGGGGGGGGTGAATTAGTGTAGCTCTTTAATCATGAATTAACAACTCTTAAAATAGTAGCAGTTAAAACTTATAAATATATATAGCAAGTATAGCAAGAGAACATCACACAACACAATATTTAATGAGGTTCACCAATGTGGCTACTCCTCAAAAATGACTGCTTGGACTACCATCCAAATCCAGCCTTTGCAAAGCAACAACTTTTACAAACAGTTTACCAGCACCCACTGGAAGGAGCACCAACCCCTGATTTATCTGTACCAACAGAAAGGAGCACCAACCCTTAATTTTCTAGCACCAACTGGAAGGAGCACCAACCCCTTATGCCAAGCACCAACTTGGACTTCAATTTTGAAACTAGAAGAATGATAGTAAGATACCTTTGCTTTTACAAGACCCTAACTGGTCTACTTCACTTTTGCGTCCTCTGTGCACTCTTCTCTCTTTGCGCTATCACTTTGCACAATCTATTGCTTCACTATCGAACGATCGTCTTCTCCCCTTTGCGCATTCTACCACCACAAATTTGCACTCCCCACACTACGACCGAACTTCACACTTTGTGCGCTGTCTCCAAACTTAGTACTTCTCCATCATCTCGTCGCTTCTGCACTTTCTGTGCTCTTACGACCGCATTTCACACTTTGACATGCATTCGACGATATCTTCAACAACTCTCAATTCTCCAAACAACCCTGCTTTTATAACAACATTTTCATGATGAAAAACTCTAATCTTAGTCAACTGTAACCCTAATCTTAGTCGACTGTAAACCCTAGTCTTTGTCGGCTGCAAACCCTAATCTTCGTTAGCTTACATCGGTCTTCATCGGCTTCAACTACCCTTGTAACTCTTCTATTGATGTTGCCGCAAAAACATAACATGTCGCGATATCATGACACTTTCACCTCCGTACGCTTTCTCTTAGCTTTGGCCCATGAGAATACAACATGTAGTGATATCGCTACACTTTTTCCTCCGTACGCTTTCTCTTAACTTTGGCCTACGAGAATACAACATGGAGCAATATCGCAACACTTTTTCTCTTTGCTCTACTTCTTAGCTTTGGCCCCGTGAAAACATAACATGTCGCGATATCGCGACACTTTTGCCTCCTTGCTACTCTTCTTGGCTTCAACCAGCGAAAACACAACATGTCGCGATATCGCGACACTTTTGCCTTCTTACTTTCTCTCTCCTCCTTTAGTCGCGAAAATGCGACATGTCGCGAAATCATGACACTTTCTCTCCTTTGCTCTTTCTCTTGCTTTCGGGTCGCGAAAACCCGACATGTCGCGATATCGCGACACTTTTTCTCCTTAGCTCTTTCTCTTGCTTTCGGGTCGTGAAAACCCGACATGTCGCGATATCGCGACACTTTTTCTCCTTAGCTCTTTCTCTTGCTTTCGGGTCATGAAAACTCGACATTTCACGATAACGTGACACTTTTTCTCTTGGACTCTCTCTCCTACAACATGTCACAAAATCGTGACACTTTTTCTCTCGGACTCTCTCTCCTGCAACATGTCGCGAAATCGTGACACTTTTTCTTTCGGACTCTCTCTCCTACAACATGTCATGAAATTGTGACACTTTTTCGTCCGTACAACCTTCCTTGCAATATGTCATGAAATCTCGACACTTTTTTGTCCGTATAACCTTCCTTGCAATATGTCACGAAATCGCGACACTTTTTTGTCCGTACAACCTTCCTTGGAAAGTGTCACGAAATCGCGACACTTTTTCTACTTGCCTCTTTTTCTTTCAACATGTGAAATCGTGACACTTTTTCTACTTGCCTCTTTTTCTTCCAGCATGTCGCGAAATCGTGACACTTTTTCTTCCATACTATCTCTCTTGCAACATGTCACGAAATCGTGACACTTTTCCTTTCTTCTTCTCTCTCTTCCAACATGTCGCGAAATCGCGAAAATTTTTCTTTCTTCTTCTCTCTCTTCCAACATGTCGCGAAATCGCGACATGTTTTCTTTCTTCTTCTCTCTCTTCCAACATGTCGCGAAATCGTGACAGTTTTTCTTTCTTCTTCTCTCTCTTCTAACATGTTGCAAAATCGTGACAGTTTTTCTTTCTTCTTCTCTCTCTTCTAACATGTCGTGAAATCATGACAATTTTTCTTATCTGTTGTATATGTCACGATATCGTGACACTTTTCTTACTTTTCTTTTTCTTTGACCTTTTGCAAGTGGTCCACTTCAGTCTTCCTGGAGAAATCACTGTACATACTTTGAGTAATCTTTGAACTCTTATTTTCTGCATCTGACTAGCTTTTGAACTTCCTATCCACTGCATCAACAGATCTGTCTGACTGTGTTGACAACAATGACAATATTGTTTGTTGCACCTTGCTCAACATTTACCAAGGTGATTCTACCCCTAGAAGAAATCCACCTATTGGTCCACTTTCTAAATTTCTTTTTGACTTTTTCCAACAACCAATTCCAATATTTTTTTTCTGCATTTGAATATTGATTGGAATACCAAAATAAGTGATTGGAAGGGAGGTATTCTTATATATTAATTTATACTAGACCATGGAATCCTATCTGTTAGAACAATGAAAAAAAAAATTAGATTTATCTTCATTGATCAACTACCCAATAGCCTTAGAAAAACAACTAATTATTTGCTTAATATTAGAAGCTTCCTTAATCGTAGCTTTACCTAAAAGAGTAGAGTCATAAAAAAATTGAAGATGAGAGATAGGTCTAGACCCATGAGAAATGGTAACTCCCTCAAGATTTTTGTTTCCCCTATTTTTTGTTATAGTCCTACCCAAGCATTCAGCAAGAATGATGAATAAATAAGGGGATAGTGGGTCACCTTGCCTAATACCTCTAGAAGCTGGGAACAACTGAGAAGGCCTACAATTAATAAGAACCAAGTAGGAAACTAAAGAGATACATCCCATAATCCAATCCATCCAATCCTTAGAGAAACCAAATTGCCTCAAAACTTTGATAAAGAAGTTCCAATGCACTCTGTCATAAGATATGGATAAGTCTAATTGAATGAACATGGAAGGAGACTTTTGCATATCCATGGAATGGATGGCTTCCTGAGGAAGAAATATCTCATATACTATTCGAAACCCTTCCACATAACCCCCTTGTTCAAGGGAAATAATCTTATGTAAAAGAGGCTTCAACCTTTCTACCATGATCTTAGTAATGATTTTGAGAAGAACATTACATTAAGCAATAATTCTAAAAGTTGAGATATGATCAACCTATTGAGATTTTGGAACAAGAGTAGTAAAATTTTTGTTTATAACCTTCAAAATTTCTTTGCCTTTCCTGTCTTCTTCCACCACCTCTAATAAATCAGCATGAAGGATATCCCATAACTCTTGGTAGAACTCAATGGGAGAACCATCAGGACCTGGGGTTTTCCCTTTTTGCATTCTAAAAACTACCTATTGAAGCTCATTGATAGTAACAGGAGCCATCAAAGTAGAATTGTCATTAGAAGTGATAAGAGAAGGATTTCTTAAAGAACATTTTTTTGAGAAGCTGAGTCAAGAGGAGTAGTAGCAAAAACATTGGGAAAGTAATTGACAACAATAAAGTTCATGCCATCCCAAGTATAAACAACATTTCCAAAATCTGATCAGGGAAGAAATAAGATTGTGATATCTTCGGGCTAGAAGAGATTTGTGTTCGATCTCCTTCTTTGAACCATTAAATTCTAGATTTTTTCTTCCATAAGAGTTCTTCTCTTTTTTTCCATTCCTCTAACTGAGTTGTGAGTTTAATTTCATATGCACTTCTATTCTATGTGAGGCCATCTAAACAGATTTTCTTATTCAAATTTTCAAGTTGAGAAATAACTTCATGTTTTTTTATGAACATCCCCAAACTCCTTCCAGATCCAAGTCTTGATTTTAGATTTAATGTATTGTTGTATTTTGGCAAAACAAAACATCTTAGTCCCATACCTAGGCTTACCTTCCTTCCACCATTGTTGCACACGAGGCCTAAAGGAGCTGTCTCTGAGACACATTAATTAAAAATGAAAAGGAGAGAAACTCACATTGGTTTTCCATATTTCCACCATGATTGGCCAATTATCTGAACCAACATTGTTAAGAGTCTTCAGTTTAGGAATGTGACCATGGATTAAGAAATTTTCAGAGAGAAAAAATCTATCCAATCTCTCCATTATACACGCTAATCCTTGAATTTTGTTACACCAAGTGATAAGGCCATTATCTGGTTGGATATCCACAAGATGGAGGTTTGTAGTATATTCACTCATGAGGCCAATGCTTTTGTCTAAATTTCTATTTCCCCCCATTTTCTCATCTAGAGAGAGGATGGTATTTAAATCTCCTCCGATCAAGATACAAAATTCAAGAAATGAGAGATAATATGAGTTATATCCTTCAACTATATTTTTTCCCTCCAAAGCAGTCAAAGCATAAATAGTAATGTAGAGCATAAGTTGGTTGGAATATCTACTTTGAATATCTATAGCCAAAAGACCCCAAATACCAACTATATGGTGAATAACTACCTCTTTTGGGTCCCAAAGATAAGCAATGCCACTAGAAGTCCCCTAGGAACTGAGGGAAACCACTTTTCTAGGTGGCCAAATTTTACTAGCAATTGAGTCCATATCCTCCATTGACATCTACGTTTCTTGAAGGAAAACAATATGTGGATGATTTATCTGAATCATTCTTCTAATTTCATTTTGTTTTGAAAGACTCCCTTTGAGTCCTCTAATATTCCAAGTGATGATATTCATTAATACCAGGGCTAAAAATTTTGGGAAGGGCATTCATCTTACCTTCCTCTATAGGCTTTTCACCTTATTTTACCATATGATATTGATTGGTCTTGCAACATGCCTTTTGATTAGAATCCATCTTTAGTTTTTTTTACCTATTTCATGACTTACTCCAATTGAACCTGAGATGGCTTCTAACCTTGAAGAATGCTCGTACACAGCCAAAATTTTACTAGAGGATTCAATAAAGTCTATATTGGGACCTATATTATTTAAATTTTTGATATTTAAAATATTATTTTTCTTTTGTAAATTTTATTTCTTTTTTTTTTTGTTGAAAACCTTTGATTTGTTGGTTTGTCTCCGAGTTTTTCACTTCATATTTAAATTGTGTTTCTAAGATTTGTGTTTCCATTATTTCCTCTTCCTCACTTGGGATATCAGTTGTGGAAAGGATTTCAAACATATTAGCAGATGACTTTGATTGATCCTTCATAACTGGTTTTTTATGAGTGTTCTTCTTCTTAGGCATTTGGAAATCTATTGAGTTTATATCTTCTTTCTTTTTATCAAGAATTTTATTTTGCCAAGCACTAGCAAAATGACCATATTCATGGCAAATTCTACAATGAAAAGGAATGTTCTCATAGTCCACTACTTGTTCCCAAGTATCTTACCCAAATTGTAATGTGATATTTTTAGGTAGGGGTTTTTCAAAATCCATTAAAACACAAATTCGAGCATAAATAATATGTTCAAAATTTTGAGTACACTCAACAGTCATCATAAAATTTCCTAAAGACTTTGCAATTGAAGAAAAATAGTAGGATTACAAAATTCAATAAGGAGGCCAAAGAGTCTAACCCACACGAGAGCTGTAGAAGGCATCTCTTCTTCGACTTTAAATTTAGTATGCCAAGGCTTCATGAAAAACCCTGCTCTTCAAAAAAACTAGGGACCCCCTTGAAAATTTTTCTCTCTATCTTCATTATTAACAAATAAAACAAGAAAATAACCATTTGGATAAATAGATATTTGTAACTCACCTTTAATTTTCCTGCTGTTTGTAGCCTAAACTTTGAAAGCAGATAGGCTCGAATGAAAAACCACGAACCGACAAATTAGTCCTCTTTTTTTCCAGATCTTCAATGCCAGTCTGAATGTTACCCATATCAAGCTTAACAATAGGAGTTCCATCAGCTGCTTTAAGAAATCCTGAATCTATTTTCCTGGGATCAATATTAGGAATTCTTAGAGGTTTATGAGAAGCCCTAATATTAATATTAGCATTGGGCTGAGGTTGTCCACCATGGAGGGCATCCCTAAATTTTTTTTTTGGGGTAGAGTCTTCGAACTGCTTACCCTTGACAGGGGTTTTCACAATATATTTATTTTTTTGGTGCACCTTAGCACTAGATTCACTTGAGATATGAGCCATTTTTTGATCAGCTACTTGAAACTTATTTCGTGATCTCTTTAATTCTTGCCCTAGATGTCATGGAAAGGTATGGTCTTCATTTTTATTTTGTGTAGCAAATTGGAAGCCATTGTCACTCAAGTTCATAGTATGATATTTTGAAAGATAGATTTCTAACCCATATTGGATCCCTTGCAACATATCATGCTAAAATTTTGAGTATAAACAAAAAATATATTGGTTTCTAGGGATCAAAGGTCCTAAAAACCAACCTCTAGAGTTGCTTGCACTCAACCCAGATGAAACCTTCACATAGCCGCTTACCAAAAATCTTGTTCACACATAGGGATGCACTAGGCTATGTGTTACTCCAAATGATCTGAAAATTGGTGGAGACATTCTAGGGTGTTTCAGTCATCTACCCTCAAAATTTCAGCTCAATTAGAGTTCGGATGAGTGAAATATCAAGAGCTGGAATTGTTGTTTTGGTCTTTGGAGTGGGCATTGTTTTCAAAGTTGCCAAAGCCAGAGTTGGATATTATTGTTTTTTCATGAGTTCAATGTAACCTCCATTTAATCTATCTAATGAATTTGATATTTTTTAAAGATCAATAAGAGGTGTTGCAAGCCATACTAAGCCTCTTACAAATTTTCTATTGAAACTACACGGACACATGAATATCCTCAACTGGTATAATCGTATTCAAGTGCAATTTTCATAATTGTTTATTTTATTATGAGTAGTGTCTAACATGCATTTGCGAATATGAGGCTACTCTTGTATAATCACTGACAAGTGGGACTCAAATAGACACAAGAGTAAAAACTAATAATGAACGCTCCAAGAAGATCTTAATTCAAGCCATAAACTACTAGATTTGTAATACCTTCTTATATTTTATGCTTAGGTGGAACTATTGAAAGTATATTGACCTCTTTTTATGACATTAATTTTAGATTTTGTATTCTATCTATAGGAATTGCAAGGGTCTATAATCAATATGTATGATTCTCTCATTGCTCAAAATATAATGTTTTCACTAACAACATGCTTCGGATATGACATGGAGTTATTTGTTCTATGCAAGATATCTTTAGTATATCAATGAATATATCACTTGGTAGGCAATAAGATGCTTAATTTGATCAAGGAATGTACCAAGTATATTTTTTGATAGTTTCTATCTCAAATTGTTTTTGTAGATCCAAAAAGGCAAGTATTAGTGCCAAGCTAAATCAATGAATCAAATCTCAGAATGCTCTTTGCGGTACCTAAGCCCATATGAAATTTGGTTTGGATCTTCCTTTTATAAATTAATAAAAAGTGCCATAATTTTTGTTGTAGATCCAAAAAGTTAAGTATTAGTGCTAAGCTAAATCAATGAATCAAATCTCAGAATGCTCTTTGTGGTACCTAAGCCCACTTGAACTTTGGTTTGGATATTTCTTTTCTCAATTAATTTAAGTGTCATGATTGTTGTTGCAGATCCAAAAAGGTAAGTATTAGTGCCAAGCTAAGTCAATGAATCAAGTCTTAGAATGCTCTTTGTGGTATTTCATTCCACATGAACTTTGGTTTTGATCTTCCTTTTCTCACTTAATTTAAGTGCCATGATGGTTGTTGCATATCCAAGAAGGAAAGTATTAATACTAAGATAAGTCAATGAATCAAGTCTCTGAATGTTCTTTGTGGTACCTTAGTCCACATGAAATTTTATTTAGATATTCCTTTTCTCACTTAACTTAAGTGCCATGATGGTTATTGCAGATCCAAAAATGCAAGTATTAGTGCCAAGATAGGTCAATGAGTTAGGTTTCAGAATGCTCTTTGTGGTACCTCAATGCACATGAACTATAGTTTGGCTCTTCTTTTTTTCACTTAATTTAAGTACCATACAATGTGGGAGAAGACTATCACAAACCAATCATAAAAATCAATTAGACCTAAGAATCTACAAAGATCTATAAAGGTCATTTGTGCAGGCTAGTCTCAAATTATCTAATTTTTTAACATCAAATCCTTCCTTACTGATAATACAACCTTCAAATTTAAATTTTGCATACCAAAAAAACACTTTTTCAAGTTGGTATCCAATTAGTGTTTACATAGGGTATCAAGAAATTTTCCAACTTACTCCATTTGTTTCTCTCATGTTTTGTTGAAGAGTAAAGACACGTGTTGAGTAGGTAGATAAGCTACAAATAATTTAGTCAATAGTAGAAAAACTTCTATAATTCAAAATGCATTTGGTTAGGCCCAAAAAATCAAAATACTTGGATGTAAATCTTGTCTTCCACTGGTCTAACTTGAGGTTGATATTAATGAAATAGTTTGCATCTCTAAGTTGATTCAACAAGTAATTGGGTACCTATTTTTCATAATAATTTTATTCAAAACTTTTTATTCAGTCAAACTCTTGCAAGGTGATGCACTCAACTGTATGCATCCCTTTTGTCTCAACTCTTCAATACAATGCTTGATATCACCATTCTAATAGATAAAATTGGTACAAAGGGCCATATAACAAGGAGGCCCAAGCAACAACATATATCAAGTGCGTCACCTAACAATGCAACAATACAAACTCAGATGTTGCAAATATGTCTTTTCCTTCCACTATCGGCTAATAAACCCACATTTTTTTCATCACTTAAGAACATAGAGTTGCAGTAGTCTTTCCATATTCATGTTATCTGATCATCAAAAGCATAAAATTTCTTAGTAGCATGATCTACCTCTATTATCCCTATAAAATTAATCTCACAAAGTGAGGACTCTGCCTTGACACCTTGAATAGGAGACACCATGGCACTACCACATATTGGGTTTCTCGAGGAGGATCTCTATCTTTCAATTATTTTATTGCATATGAAATTCTAGGATGCTAGTCGACCCATATATCTTTACCTTGATTGAACCAACCAAACAGATGAGGTATATAATGGGATATCATTAGAAAGTTTTAGCATATTGAAACTAAGATTATTTTGACTAACACTATCTACAAATTATAAAGAATTTCCAACATCCAAGGATTTTTATGACTGCTTATCATGGTCTTTTATACATGCATACATTGTTTATTGCCATGTCCCATAGGATAGTATGCATATGGTCATCTATCAAGTGTAAAAGTATTTGTAATATGATATTCCTAGGACAACATTGGTTGTATGCACTCCAATAAGAGCAAAATGGTGCATTGTGACTTCATACAAACTCTGATGCTTCCATAAAAAATTCTATCCCTTGGAGCCAGTATAAAATTCTATCCTTCTTTTTTCCAATAAAAAATTACCTTGTCCATGAATTAACCATGAGAAATAAACGATACCTCCATATAAAGGATGCCTCATCTAAAACAACAAACCACTGTTGAGTGCTATGTTGTTTTAGTTGAGGCATCCTTTCTATTTTTTTAGGTAAGATTCTATAAGGGTGGTTCTAAATTACCCTCTTAGACTAAGGTGATGGTTATAAACCACCTTCTTAGGTCATCCTAATATGACAGTTTAAAACCACCCTCATATACCTAAGAGGGTAGTTTCTAACCTCCCTTGTAGCCGTAAACCACCCTCTTAGACCCTAAGAGCATGGATTTTTAAGGCAATTTTTAGCCATCGTCGTATGTTTCATACTTTTTATGATGTTCTCATATACAATGACTGAATAAACACCTTTAAAGGCCTTTAAGGGTGGTTAAAAACTATCGTTAGAACCCTTTTCTGGTGTAGTTCTCCATAGTCATTTCCTCACCATATCTACTTGAATATCTCTCCACCATACTCCAAAATTCATGTTCTTTGACATCACTACCTTTATTACCTCTTGCAACATTCACCCCCTCTTCCCATATTTTAATTCACTACGACTCATAAAAATATTTTATTTCATATCATTATAACCATCAATGTTTCCTATCATTATATCCTTCAATTATTTTATTCTCAATCTATATGTCCTCTCAAAGCTCTATTATCCCATATATAAGGCATACTAGCTTGTCAATTTTACAAGCAAAAAATTTCAAAAGTCACCAATAATGTAGGTGAATTTTCTCACCTACATCCACTATGTGGTATAGTTAAAATATACAAGTTATTTTTCTAAGCATGCAATAGTGTACGTGGAAACTAGTAGAGAACCAAAAGAAGTTAATGTAGCAAATAAAGCAAGCCAAAAAATTGTAGGAAAATACACAATGTATATAAGTGTGGTTAGATGTAAATATACTAAGGGACAAGATAGAGCAATAGGCAGACAACTGCCAAATAATATTTTTGTGTAAATATATTAAGCATAACACCTAAAAAAATAAAAATAGAATTTGGCTAAGTATGGAAAGCATGTCAAATGCATAAGAGATTGATGATAACATCAAGTCAACAAAAGTTTGGTGTCCAAAATTTATCAAGGAGGAGTAAAATAGAAAGGAACATGACCTGGCATCTGCCATCTATTACCCAATAGATAAGCAATGAAGACAAGTTAGTAAAGTTGAACACATTACAATATTGATGTCAGTAAGAAGACATAAAATATCTGGTATAGTACAAACCAATTCAAAGTAAAAAATATGCTAAGGCACTGTATCCCATACCCAATATTTGATGTTGTAACATACAAAGCTTCTAGGGGTGCTAGAATTTAGAAGATGACGATATCAACATAAAGAGATTAAATTTTTGGCAAGTTAAACACACTCTTGGATGAAAATAGTTCTAAGCATGGCCACTCGACTACAAAGCAATACCAATACCAAAGACTTTAGAATCCAACATCATGCAAGCATAACTGCTAGACTCTTCAGACAATGATCATCAAGAGTGAAGTCATCATTGAACTCTCGATAAGAAAAAATATAGTTTGACATAAGGAGAAAAAGTGATGCTTAATAGGAACATATACCTAATTATAATAAGTATACCTTTGCATAAGTAATCTAGAACCATCCATATCAGCAGGTGTGTGCATTCTAATTAATCACCAAGAATCATCACTATCAAAAGATCTCAATGGTCGAAGCTTTCCATATCATACACCTACTCCTACTAAGTTGGCTATGCATAAAATAAAGGAGTGGACAATCATTTTATGGTTACAATCCAATGATGTAGCATGCAAGTCAATCTTAGAATAAAATCTACATATTCCACATCAACAAAGCATATCTAAAGAGGTTAAACATAGTTGAGTTGAATGTGATGGCCACTCTCTATGTCTACCCTAAAAATTGTAATATGATCTAACAATAATAATTATAGGATAAATGAATACATTACAAAATCCCTATATATACTAAAATACAAGATATTCTAATTGTCGACTCTTTGGCATTTATAATTGGTATAATTGTATTGATTGATGACTATATGTCTTTTGAATGAAGATTGGATTGTTATCCGAAATTTTGCTCATCTCTTTATTCTTAACATGTATGTATGCCTTACAGAGTGATAATGATTTTCTATCAAATATAGGAATAGATAATTTTGTTATAGTTATTCTACTTTCTATATTTCTCCCTAGATTTACCTTTATAGTTCTAGAATAATTTAGCAAATTCTTATAGTTCTTCATGGTAAATGTTCTAATATCATAATGGAAGTAGATTGTTCTATTAGGTGGTTTAATCTAAGTTTGAATTGTAAGACTCTTTGCACTATGTCTCTCGATATTACCAATTTTGTATCACTTTTAGCTCATATTTCTAACCCTTTGCATTTCTTACTCTAGTATGTAATCCCCATTTAATTAGATTAGTTGGGCACAAGTATTGTATTTCTATAGAGGTTGAATTAGAAACCCATAATTATAATCCATCCAATATCTTGGCCAAGGTTTTGAGTTCACATTTCACTCATTCACTTGCCTAGGTATATTTTGAAACCAAGAAGAGGCATATTAACATGCACTCAAGGTGGAAGAAAATTTGACTCACAAGTAACAAAATAATTCTAAAGTAAGAAGGTAGTTCTCTAGAGGAGAAGAAAAATCAAATTGTGGTAGAGGGTAGCATATGTAAGAAGAATAAGCAAGGAGTATAACTAGAGCAATATATGATTTAGGTGATATCTAGTATAGGAAGAAAACCAAATATATATATATTTCTAATTTTAATGGAAATTTAAATCATGAAGAGTTGATATATTGGATGATCAACGTGGAGAGATTTTTCAAATATAAATCTATAGAATATTTGAAGCAAGTTAAATTTGCATTAACACAATTTTGTGGACATGCTCCAATTTTGTGGGATCATGTTTAAACAAAGAGACAACAAAAAGGAAAGAATAATATTTGAACTTGGAACAAGTTTGTATCTAAATTGAAGTCTAAATTTTTACCTACTACTTACCATATTGGGTTGTTTAGAAGAATTTAAAACCTCAAGCAAAGAGAGTTGGAAATAAAAGAGTATATAGAATATTTCTATAAATTAACCATAATATCAAGTCATATTGAAGATGGTGATGAGGTGGAAATTTATATAAATGGACTAAGGTTGATCATACAAGATGAAATGGATATGCTTCAAATTAGAACAATTGAAAAGGTATATCAATATGCATTCAATATGGAAGAAAAGTTGGCTCGCAAGCAACAAAATAATTTTAGAGGAAGAGGATAGTTTTTTAGAGAAATAGAATAATCAAATAGTAGTACAGGGTAGCATATGCAATAAGAAGAAGCTAGTACTTATCAAGGTAATTTCAACTATATAACTATAGAGAGTGGATATTTCTAAAGAGGAAGAGGTAGTTATGGTAGAGGATTCCCCAAAAATTATTTTTTATGTGGAGAAACTGGTCATCAAGCATTTGAATATCAAATTATATATAAGGATTGATAAAGGAAAGAAATATGAAACCATATTGAATAGGTATATGAGGAAAGTGTTATTTTACCCAAGCACATGGAGGAACAAGAAGATGGAGAATCGCTTATGATAAAAGGGTATTGTTAAAACTAGATAAAGAGGAGCATGAAGTGATGCAAAGAAGAAATATTTTTAGAACCATATGCAAATTAGGAAGCAAGTGTTGCAAATTCATTGTGGAAAATCAAAGTACAAGTAATTTAATTTCTATAGATATAGTAGAAAAGCTTGGATTGAAAAGGATTGAACATCCAAATCCACACAAAATATCATGTATGTAAAATGGACATCAAATTTTGGTAAGTTAACAATGTATAGTAAAATTTCAAATTAGTTCTTAAAAGGATAATATACAACGTGATGTTATGCCTATGGATGCTTATGGGGGACACAAAATTGATCAGACCAAATTTCTCAATAACTCATTCATTAAACTTGGAAAAAGATTACAATACTAGCCTGCAGGCGTAGTTTTCTTTTCCTGGTGCAAGCTGCCTCACATTCGGCAATCTGCTCGCACACCTCCTAGCCCACAGGCGTAGTCTACTTGATCTGAGCTGCACTTCCTTCTCCCCCTTATAGAAGAAAAAAATACCAAAAATGCCTAGAGCGGCCCTCTTGCCTTCAGCTCTATAGCCCTGCCTTGGCCATTTTTTGACCCCTTGTGCATGCCTCTGCTTCCCCTTTTAAATATCTAGGTTTTCTTCGAGGTCCCGACACTCTAGACCATTAATGACCCACCTGGAAGAACACATCTTCCAAAATTAAAAAGTCGGCTCTTATCCCCGCCTTCGTGACTGAACCTTCACATATTTTTCCTAATTGGCAACTGCCACCAAGTCAGCTGCAAAAACACGCATTGATGAGCCGTCTAATCGTTTCTGACCTCTGGGTGCAGCCTTCGAGTGGCTGCCATGCTCAAAGAGCTTACTGGGCAAGAAATCATACATAAATGAGGCCTGAATGCCTTAGGAAACACTATTTGGGAATGCAGGCCTTTTCAAACTGTGAACCAGTAGTATGTCACGATATCGCGACATGTCGCGATATCGCGACATCTTTCTTCCTTGCTGCCTTTCTCTCCTTCAGGTCACGATATCACGACATGTCATGATATCACGACACTTTTCCTTCTCACTGTCTTCTTTCTCCTTCGGGTCGCGATGTCATGATATGTCACGATATTGTGACATTTTTCCTTCTCGCTACCTTCTTTCTCCTTCGGGTCACGATGTTGTGACATGTCACGATATCATGACAGTTTTCCCTCTCGTTGTCTTCTTCTCCTTCGAGTCACAATGTCACGCCATGTCATGATATCGTGATAGTTTTCTTTTCTGTCTTCTCCTTATCTCTTGGGTCGCAAAATCATGACATGTCGCAATATCGTGAAATCTTTGCTCTCTATCTTCTCTTTGCATTTTGGGTCATGAAATCACGATATGTCATGATATCATGAAATCTTGGATCTCCGTCTTCTCTTCGCCTCTCGGGTTGTGAAATCGTGACATGTCACGATATCGTGACATCTTTGCTCTTTGTCTTCTCTTTGCCTCTCGGGTCACAAAATTGTGACATGTCGTGATATCGTGACATCTTTGCTCTCTGCTCTCTCTCTCTACTTTGGGTCACAAAATCATGACATGTCGTGATATCACGACAGCTTTGCCTTCCTTGCTTTTGCTCTCTGCTCCGGGTCATGAAATCATGACATTTTTTCTTCTAGCCCTTCCTGTTCTCTTTTGGTCATGATTTTGTGACATGTCGCAAAATCATGACATTTTCTCTGGATGCCTTCTCTCTCCTGATTCGGTCACAATTTCGCGACATGTCACGAAATCACAACGTTTTCTTCTCTGTGCCTTCTCTCTACTTCATGAGTCATGAAAACGTGACATGTCATGATATCATGAAATTTTTTCTCCTTTGTGTCTTCTCTTGTTCTTTGGTCGCGAAAATGCGACATGTTGCGATATCGCAACACTTTTCTTCTTTGCGCATTCTCTTGTCTTTTGGTTGTGAAAATCTGACATGTTGCGATATCACGACACTTTTCTCTCCTATGCCTCCTTTTGGTCCTTTGGTTGCAAAAATGCGACATGTCACGATATCGCGACACTTTCCTCTCTTATGCCTTCTCTTGTCTTCTGGTCACGAAAATGCGACATGTCACGATATTGCGACACTTTTCTCTCTTGCACCTTTTGTCGTCCTTGGGTTGCAATAATGCGACGTCGTGATATCGTGAAACTTTTTCTCCATTGCACCTTCCCTCATTATTTGGTCATAAAAATGTGACATATCGCTATATCACAACACTTTTTCTCCTTGAGCCTTCTCTCGGCTTTTGGTCACGATAATGTGACATGTCGCTATATCACGAGACTTTTTGCTCCGCTCCTTATCTCTCCTTCCTGAGTCGCGATAATGTGACATGTCACGATATCGTGACACTTTTTTTGTCATGATATCGTGACACTTTTTGTTTCATGCCTTCTCTCTCCTTCCTAAGTCACGATAATGTGACATGTCACGATATCGCGACACTTTTTGTGTCGTGATATCATGACATCAAGGCAAACACTTAGAAATTTTTTTGTTGATACAAGATTGCTCTGCTGCCACCGGATGCTCCTACATCAGACAACTGGGGTGGATTGAGAAGTGACCTTCACTTCTATATTGTTCTGCATTGTGTAGGATCCGTTGCTTCTTCTTCATCTGATGGATCATCAACCTCCCAAACTTCATCTTCACCATGGTCTTCTCTCCTTGGCTCAACCCCTCTTTGCAACTCCTCTTGCAGGGCTCACACTTGCCTCTGCAAAGCTCTAAAATCTTCTTTAGATACGACATTTCTCCCACCACCATGATTTATTCATGGAGGCATTCTTCTTCGCTCTCTTATCTCAATCCTTCAACAGATCCTGGTGTAAAATGCCTCACGTTTGACAATCTGTTTACACACTCAGGAAATCTACACTCTTCCATAGATCTTGGTGCAAACTGCCTCACGTTCGGTGATCTGTTTGCACACTCAAGAACTCTACGCTCTTCCACAGATCCTGGTGCAAACTGCCTCACGTTCGGTGATTTGTTTGCACACTTAAGAACTCTACGCTCTTTCGTAGATCCTGGTGTAAAATGCCTCACATTCGACGATCTGTTTACACACTCAGGAACTCCTGCTCTGATACCACTGATGGGGGACACAAAATAGCTCAAACAAAATTTCTCAATAACTCATTCATTAAACTTGAAAAAAAATATTACAATACTAGCCCGCAGACGTAGTTTTCTTTTCCTGGTGCAAGTTGCCTCACGTTCGGCGATCTGCTCGCACACTTCCTAGCCCGTAGGCATAGTATACTTGATCTAAACTCTACTTCCTCCTCCCCCTTTTGGAAGAAAAATAGACCAAATAGGCCCAAAGTGGCCCTGATGCTCCTGCATCAGATGCTTGTCACGTCTTGTTGGGAAGGCCCTATCAATTTGATAGAAGAAAGTGCATTATGATATGGTGAAACTACACTATTGAGAAATATTACAAGAGGTACACATTAAGCGAATTAAAGTACATAGAAAAAGTGGATAGTTATCCTGTGATGTGCTTGAGTACATAAAAACAACTCTTGAAGGGTTACGAGACAAAGATGAGGGAAGAAATGGTTGTAGTATGAGAAGTTCTGAAAAAAGTGGAGGTAAAGGTATAAAAAAGTAAGATAATAAGCATGGGAAATAGGTTGTTTAATAGTAGTGATGATGAAGACAACATTGTAATGATTACCACTTTTATTTTAAAATCAGCCCTAAGAGGTATTGTAGATAAATAGAAATAGAATATGAATGATAACAAGACATAAGAGGAATATGAATGTCATGTTGTCATTGATAATTGTGATGGCCATGAAAAATTACATATTATTGAAGAAAATATTTATGATGAAGATATTGGGCACTTAAAAATGCACACCAAAGGTATTGGCTCCAAGTTAACATAAAAAGGATATAATATTAAAATATTAGGAATAAATGGGTGAGGTGTCAAAAATCCAGGGTTATGCATCAGGGATCATACCCTAAATGTACTTGTAAAAAATTGGTGAATCCATTTTGAAACCCTAGCAAATCCTAACCAAATTCATATAGGATGAAATGATGAACTACCTAATTTTTCCAAAAAATATAGTAATTTTTTTTTTTAATTTGAAAGTTCTAGTCAAACCGAGTGGAAAATGAGATCCGACCATGGGTTGGTACAACATATAGTCCAACCTTGAATCGGGTGTAGAAAATGGTTTGATCTCGTATCAGGTACAAAACATGGTATGATATTAGATCAGGTGTAAAATATGGTCCGATCTCAAACCAAGTGTAGAAACTGGTTCGATCTTGGACCAGGTGCATAATATGGTCTGGTCTCAGGCCAGTTGCAAAAAATGGTTCGATAAAGGATCAGGTGCAGAAGCTAGTTCTATCTTAGACCAAGTATAGAATATGGTCTGATCTTAGTATGAATGCAAAATATGATCTAGTCTCAGACCAGATGCAAAATATGACCCGATCTTAGACCGGGTGCAAAAAATAGTCCAATATTGGACTAGATGCAGAATATGGTCCAATCTCAAACTGAGTGTAAAAATAAATCCAGTCTCTGGTTAGGTACAAAAAATGATCTTTTCTCTGGATGAATGCAGACAAGGTTTGGTATTATACCGAGTTCAGAACAAGGTCTGACCTTGGATAGAGTGCAAAATAAGGTCCAACTTCAAATTGGATGTAGATAGTGGTCTGACATCAAGTCGAATGCAAAACAAGGTCTAACTTTAGACTAAGTGCAAATCAAGGTCTAGCCTTGGACCGGGTGCAATCAATGGTCTAGACTCATATAGGGTGAAAAATAATGTCCAAATTTGCACTAGATGTAGGTAATGGTTCAACCTTGGACCGAATGCAAAACAAGGTTTGGCTTCAAACCATGGGCCAAAAATGGTCTGACCTTGGACCAAGTGCAAAACATGGTCTAGCCTCTAAAATGTTCCTCCATGGACTGGTTGCCACATATCTCATGTTCGGTCACCCATAATGCATGTACAATATCATGTTGCCACGTGTCAACCCCATCTATTATGTCTATAAATGGGCATCAACTATCCTTTTTCTAGTTTTATTTCTACGAATACACCTGACTAGATCGAACTGTTACCCAATAAACTTCCCAATCCAATTCCTCCTCTTTACAAATTCTAGCAATGGCCACCTCTTCCACCCCTACTATAAAATTCAAGAACATTTCTTGCACTAAAATTTTAGATTTGTTAAAAAATCTAGGTTTGGATTTTTCATGGGTGTAGGTTTCACAAACTTACTTTAATACCCAATTCTAAAACTGATAAAGTCCTCATATACACTATCATAGCTCCTTATGACCATAACCATACCATAGTCAACATGCAATTATAGAATATAAATCTATCATTCATAATCATGCCTACAAATATTTAGATATTAACAAATATTCCTTTGAAGGATTATCCTCCAATGTCAATGAAGCTCATGTTGACTACAGATGATAGAGCATACCTCGAGATAACATATCATATTGATATAAAATTATTGCAAGGTATAATTCTTGTTACTTAGATTCTATTAATGTTCAAAATTTCAAATTTGTAAATTGTTATCTAATTTTTTTTGCATCTTTCGTCGTTAAGTCAAAAAGAGGGTTAACAATCACTGATGTTCAACATCTAACTTTGAAGTCCATATTGAATTCTTCCAAGCGAGACTGATTCTTCTTGGAAGATCAAAAATTTTGTATTGGGTATTGGACTATGTTGTTTTTTGTGATAAGCATAAGAAATTCGACTAGTGCACATATATTTTATATCATATCAGAGCAAAATTGCATGGCATGCAATTGCAAACCAACAATACATAGCCCATTGTTGGCACCACTAATTATATTTTAGCACTCTATTATGAAAGTTCATAATTTGCAAAATACTCCTATACCAATTGTAGTGCATGCAACACTACAAACCATTGCCATGAGACTCGAATAATTGAATGTAACAAGTCCATATTTGACCATAAAATAGTATTTTATATTTTAGCATGTTTTCATTTTTTATTTTTCTTTTCATCTAAATGCAGAGTAGGGAATACACCACAAGGAGTAGAAAGGATGCTACCTTTGAGGGGTCACAGGCCAAAACAAACTAGTGATTCTGAAGATAATGGATCACAAGCATCACCATTGTAGAGGTCACAAAAATGTTTGAGGTAAACTACCTCTCTTTGGGGTTCTTGTGCACCTAGGTTTGCATAAAATGTTCAGGTTGAATCTAGTGCAGCCAGCCCCAACTCCATTGGCACCCAAATTCAACATATTTCATCCTTAGGTAAATCAATGTGTATTTACTTTGAATTAAGATTTTTTTCTATTTTATTTTCCAAAAAATTCTAGCAATTTGTTTATTATTTTCAGGCACCTCTCAACTACAACCTATGAAAATTAGAGGTCATATACCACCACCGATTCCACCATAACAATGACAACTACCATTTCCACCACAACAATGACAACCACCACTTCTACCACAACGACGACAACCATCACTTCCACCATAGCAATGACAACCTATGCAACTGAGAGGTCATATGCGGTTTGGATGTGGAAAATAACTTATTTTGCAAAGATCACGGGGAAAAACCAAGTTCTAGGTATGGGTTCTTATCTTTTACATTTAACACAACTTCACAAGCACCAAAAGGCTCAACCGTGGGATTGGAAAATATCCAACTTGATGATAATTTTCTATTGCATGCCAATATTTTAGGCTTCAAGGCAACGAATGTGATTCAAGATCCATATACTGAATAACAACAAATAGAAGCCCCAAAATTTGAGTAGACATCATTACCATCTTCTAAAGGAAATGATCCTCATCCTCAAACTAAGGATGACATTGTAAATTTTGATGAAAATATTTTAATGGTTGAAAATACTAAAGCAAATATAAAAAACAAGTTGTGCTTAGATATTTTGAAGTGATGAAGGGTTGGGAATATTGGGTCAAGATCCTTATAAATAAAATTAATGACCGGTATAAGAATTTTTCAAAAAGAGAATCACTTTTTTCTTTGGTTTAGTATGAACTAGAAAAGCTTGATGGCCTGCTAGATCAATCCACATGGGGATAAGTGAAGACAACTATTATGTATGATGATGATGTTTTAAATATTATGGTTAATATAATAGAGAATATTAGTGGGGAAGCCTAATATATTTATAACCTATGGGATTTCTATAAGAAAAATGTTGCACTCGGTAAGGTTGCAAGGGATGTGGCTAAGGTAAGAATAAGTTTTTTTATATTTTAATTTTCTTTTGTAGTTAAATTTTAATATTTTATTAAAACAAGTAAACTTTTTTCCTATAAATATTTTGAATTATGTTTTCATCTTCCATTTGCAATCAAATTTTGATAACTTAAAAAGACAAGTTAAGAACATGGAAGTTAATATCAATGCATCGAAGATATTTCTGAAAAATAAAATGGAAATGAAGAAAAAATGCAATCAAAAGTTGTGGATAATAATCATTTAAGAAGATATATTAGGTAAAATCTCAACGAAGATCCAAACCTTGTACTATAGTAGTATAAAGTGAAAGAAACACTTTTAACAATACTCGGAGAACCAAACCAAGAATAAGCTGCATTTGTGGGGAATATTGAGAAAGTATAGGAAAACTTAGTCAGATCTGGAGCACTGTCAGCACATGGTGTCAAGGAAGGATATAAAGAAAAATAAAAGGCAACTCCAAGAGAAATTGAAGTAGCAAACCCCCAATAAGATATTTAACAAAGTGTGGAATGTTTTCAAGACTGTAGTTAACAATTTTGTACAATGTAATATATTTTGATTTGAGTTAATGAAAAAGATATTTACTAATTTTTTTTGTCTTCCATAATTCAAAGGTAGTTTGCATTTATAATTTTATTTTTCTTTTTTATTTTGTGCCTATCCAATATTATTTACCTTGTTCATATCAAACAACAAAATAAATATTATTGTTTGTTAATAGTTATTTGTTAAATAAAAAAAAACAATACCAATATTCATATATTAATAATACTATGATATAAAACATAAGAATTTATCAATGAAGGTAGTTGAGACACTATGATATAAAACATACAATTTTTAAAACAACAATATGATATAAAACATACAATTTTTAAAACCACAATGTGATAAAAAACATACAATTTTTAAAACAACAATGTGATATAAAACATACAATTTATGAATGAACATTTTTTTTGACATTTTATAAATCTAAAACAATATTGTGAAATATGATAACAAAAAAAGTCAAATTTATCATTGTTGTGAAATCATGGAATAATTACATTTTAGGTGGCTAAAACAAAGACTTGTTAGCTTGTCCATAATCACTATTAAGAATAGAAGATACTTGTGTCTCCTCCATATGATCACTAAAAACATCATTATCTTCCTCATCATTCGTATTCATGGTACCCCTTCTGCCTATAAGGGATTTCCAGTATGCCAATGCTCTGTCATAGGGAAATTTGTCTAGCTGATACGATAACACATAAATTCTCAAATAATTTTCTAATTTTTTGTCCAGCTTGTTGTGGAGCTTAGATTTAACAAAATATAGTACACTGAAAACCCTCCCATCTTCCAAAAATCCTAAAATTATTGTTTGACATAATTCATATAAAAAAAATTATTCACTAATCGCATCTTGTAAGACACTAGGATACAAATTTTTCCACAAATGTGTAATGGAACCGGTCTCATGGATGTTACTCAAAAGTGATGTCTGCTTAACCATTTTCTTCCTAAATGAGATGACTGTTATTTTAAAATATCTTTGTTGAGTATACCTTTGATTTCAACACAATTGAATTCCATAATTTTAATGAAATAGTTAATAAGGATGCCCATATATTTAATAAACAACTAATGTGTAGAATTTTAGTCAACACAAGGATCCCAAACAAAGTGTTGACCACACCAATGACCTCAAGAAACTCATATCTTTGAAACCGATCTCTTATCTTGCTTGTCAACGATTCTGTTATTTTTAATAATTTTGTCTTAGTATTGTGTAAAACAAATTCAAATCTATTGTGTGTTAAACGAACTTGATCAACATCATATATAACTATATGTGACTACCTTTCATAACAATATATAGGTATAATATTTACATGAACATTAATACAAATATGATGATTGATATAAAACTTCAAAAATCTTTTTGTATCATTCATGTTTGTTAATGTATTCCAACTATCAAACATGGGATCTATAAAATATGTTTTGGACACATATAACCTGTCAATAATCATACATATTTGCTTTCTCATCCTCATGAAATCAATAATATAGATGTATCTCTATTGTGCAATTTTAATCAATATATTCATTTCTTGTAGCATTGGAAGAATACCACATAATGTTAAAAGGGTTTCCAAGTTAGTCAAACAGAACATCAAATATTTTACCTTATCAACTGCCCTACAATTTGTGTACATAAATCCCGTTAAAGATTTATATTCTATAAAAAATCTATGTGCAGGTTGATACAATGAAATCCACCTTGTATCCACATCTTTTAACAATTTTTTTCCTTCTATAACTCCTAGTGCAAATTGTTGAAACTCTCCAAACCTTTTTGGACTACAAGAAAAATAAGAATGTATTTCATGAATGAGGTCTTTGACTCTTGCAATATTGTCAAAATTTCTCATGGTTTTATATGTAAGTTTCATTCTATGAGCCATACAATGAATGGGTATCATGTGTGGGGCAACTAAGGTTTAGAGTTGAAGAAAAAGATAATTCCTATGCTCTTGCATTATAGCAATACCATCATCTCCAACAGATATTAAATTTGTGGCTATGTCTATATAATTCATTCCTACAATATCCTTTAAACTAGTTACAACAAAATTATAGATGTTTTCTACATTTGATATTTCCACCATGTTATGTAATCCTAGCAAACTAGGTTGCCTTACCTGATTTTGAAATGTGTACACATGTATGCAAATCTGGGATGTGTTGTCCACAACTGCCACCTCATAAATTGAAATTGAAATGAATCTAAAAAGTTTTACTTTCTCCCTTAGGTAATCCTTCTCAACTAATGATAGACATTTTATCATTTTCCAACCACTTCAACCTGACCAATGGTAACTAGGAAGGTTTTGCACATCAACTAGTTTAAATAGGTGTTTATAATCAATTAAATCGGACATGGGTCTACTCTTTTTGAAAATACTATATACAATAGCAAACTGTAAAATTTTTGAAGCTAAAATGGTCTTATGAATTTTATGAAATTGGGCTTCAATCATTCCACCTTTCTCAACAAGATATTATTGTTGCTTCAAGTGATTGTCATTTTCTATTGCATATATAACATGCATACATTTTGATGCATCCTTCCACCTAACTTATTTATTAATTTTACCTCGAATTTGCACGAATGTTGATGGCTCGTTGGATTTTGACATATGGTTAAAATATTTGAGGATACTCTTTTCAACAGTAGATTTGACCCCTTTCTTTCCATCGTAAGTAGGTGATACTTTACTTGTAAAGAAAATATTTTTAATTTCAAAAAAGTAATAAAATGTTGAAGAGATATTAATTGTGTTAGGCCTCAATATAATATTTTAACTAGAATAAACAGATGGTTGGTTGGTAGAAAATACATACATGTTTCCTATCATGCTTTATTGTGATTTTTTTAGTGTATGCCACTACTCTATTTTTTGGTGATAGCACTTGTAACTGATAAGATCATAAAACTAATCAATATACAAATTAAAATCAATTTAGTAAAAAATTTTATGTGTATGCAAAAAATAATTAGAGATACATATGTGGAAAAATATTAGATTATAGTACAAAATAGACTAGAATCAAAGAATCACAATGTATTCAGAGAAATAGAGCATCATAATGTCTTTAGAGAACCAAAGCATTTACCTATTTATAATATTATAACAAGTAAGTATATCTCAATAGAAATAGAGAATCAAAGTCTTAATAGAAATATAGAAAATAAGGGACAACATGGAGAACAAGGTAAAATAGAGAAAAACATGGAAACTAGATCATTGACCTATTTTCAATAAATGATAGAAATCAACAAAAGAAAAACTCGAAATTTGCTGACAAAAAAATAGATCTTACTACTACAACTGCTTCAACTTATATTCACAATGTCTTACAAGAAATAGAGAACCTGGTGTAGAACCCGGTCTGACAGTCTGTTCGGGTGAAAAAAAATTAGAAGTCCATTCGGGTATAGAATAGTGTCTAGTAGTCGATTCGAGTAGAAAAATAATTTCAATAGTTGGTCTGGTGCATTACTGGGTCTATAAAACCGTTTGGATGTAGAACAATGTTTGACAATCCATTTGGATGTAAAATAGGGTTTGGATATCAGTTCATGTGCAGAATTGGATTTGATAGGTCGTCTAGATGTAGAATAAGGTTCATATGTTGATTTGTGTGCATAATATATTATGATAGTCCATACAGACATAGAACATGGTCTAGATATTGATTCATGTGCAAAATTATGTCCTTCACTTCGTTTGAATGTAGAACAAGGTTTGGATGTAAACCTGAGTGCAAAACATGGTTTGTCTACCATTTTTAGTGCAAAAAAGGTTTTGAATGTTGGTCTAGGTGCATAATAGGGTTCAACTACTATTTTGAGTGTAGAAAAAGGTTTGATACTTAGTCTATTGTAGAAAAGAGTTTGATAGTCAATTTGATGCAAAAAAGAGTCTGGTAGGGTTTGATTGTTGTTTTGGATGCAGAATAGAGTTTGACAGTCATACTGGTGTAGAAAAGAGTGCAACAGATATGGGTCTGGTTTCAATCGAAGTAGAGTTTTATTCTAGATCAACTGGTTTATACACACGATAGAATTTCGATGGAATTCTCAATTTTATAATAGTTTGAATGTTTTAAATGAAAAAGTATCGTTAGCATGTTAATTATATATAGTGGTATACTTGGTGAATTTTATGGGATAAGTTAAAAATTTTAAAAAATTTATGTGAAAATGATCCTTGATTTAGGCAATAGTGTTGGTAAGTCTTTTAAAAAATTCGTAATACTATTATTAACATATGGTAAATCGACACCTAAAAAGTTTTGGGTGAAAGGGTCGACATCTAGGGTCCCCAAATTCACCAATTTGTATTTTTGAAAATGATAATATTCAACAAATTTTTGAATATTCGTCATTGTGCATAACCCTACAAAAAGCCGATAATGCTAGATATAAGACCAATGAATAAAGGCCTTAGATATATAGGTCAAGCATGAAGTAGTGAGACTAAATTTGTGAGAAGATAAACTAGTACAAGAGGTGAAGGTCATATGATGGTTTATTGTGGTTAGTGTGGAAGATCTAGATATGAAATAGATACATGTTGAAATCCACATCCTTGTGAGATTTGTAAAGTATATAATCACTCCAAAATAAGGTATTGGCACCAAGAGAAAGTAGTAACCAAAATACATGTTGATTGTAGTTGGATGGATGTGATCGAACAAGACAAAGTGAAAATAATATTGAGTGGATTCAACAAGAGAAGGTTTTATTCTCAAAATAAAGTAAGGATAATATAAAGAATGTGGTCTTGTGTAGAAAGCCAACCTAGAATTGTAATAACTTGGAACAACAGTTCATGTTCATGAGCTTGAGCTCATGAAAATTTTTCTCTTACCCAATGTTACAATGCAAGAGCATCTAAGCACAAAATATGTGTGGGTAAGATAACAACCATCCATTTGTAACTATCAATAGCTTGTATAAATGCACACTTTATTATAAGAGGAATGTGGAGTAGAAGAGAAAATTAAGAGGAAGAGGAAGAGGAAGATGAAGAGAAAGATAAGAGAAAGAGGAATTAGATAGAAAAAAAAGGAGGTCAACAAACATAGAGACATAGAGAAGCACTAGATATGGAACATAAGGGGGGAATAAATTGATATGTAAAATAAATTTATAATGAATATGATGTAAAACCCATGTTAGTTCAAGATACATAATTCCATTTGTATCTCATTTGTCTGTCTACTTATATGATTATCCTTAGTTTAGGTGCATTGTATTGCATGTAGTATTGTAGCACAAATTTGGTCATTGAAGGTAAATACAAATAGTTATAGATTTGAGCAATGAATGATTGAGTTTCGATGTAGTTGTGTGTTGTTGTCCAAACCAGTATTGATCATTATTTTGGGTAGTGTTGACATGTTATATGTATGATTACCATACATGCACCCACTATATGATGGATAGTATTGTGTCATGTAATATGATTGGATGTTTGAATAGAAGAGTCATTTACATGAGGAGAAAGTGTTATTCAATCCCAAGAGGAGGACTATTCAAGTGATTGTTATTCATCTAATTTGACATATAAACTGACCTATCGACTGAGTATTCATACTATTTTTTAGGCAAAGAAGAATGAAGTGTTGTTCAAGGGGGTCTTTGTCATTCAAGTGGAATTATCATCCAAATATGTATTGACATTAAAGTTGTTTACCATTCAAATTATTTGTTGTTCAAACGAGGTCTCATTACATATGAGTAAGCATAGTTCATAGTGAAGACAAGTGTGAATTTCACATTGTTAAATTGATTTTATTAAAAAAATCATTGAATCATTAAAACCATACAAGAAACAAAGAATCCCAAAAAAATAACCCTTACAAGGGCCAGAATAAAGAGACCTCCAAAACCACCGAGCACCTGACCTAAAGACACCAAAAAACAACAACCTCAACTAGGCATATCCATAGCAAGCAAATTAGCAAGATGACAAGAACAATCCAATGGGATTTGATCCCATTCCCTAACATTCCAGTATTCTAGAAACTCAAAATCCCATTTTGCCAAGCAATCAGCCACCCCATTCCATTCCATGGGAATATGAACAAAGGAAATAAACTCTAGATGTCGACAAATTTGAATGATATTTCGAGCCACTAACACTAGCTGCCAATGAACATTAGAAATATTATGAGTCTTCAACAAATTAATAATATTCTGAGAGTTCGACTCAAAAATTATCTTCCGCCATACTAGAGCATAACCTTTTTCCAAAGCAAAATGAATAACAAGGGACTGCATATAATTATTAGTTTTATTCCCATTATAACATGATAAAACAAAAAGAGTTGCACCACTACTATCTCTCCCAATACCACCAATACCTGCATACCCAGGATTACCTCTAGAAGAGTCATCAGTATTAATATTAAACACCCCCCAATGCGAAGGATTCCATATGCCATCTCTTTGCACTTTTTGATTTAGGGCTCTCATATTGACCGATAAATAAGGACGAGAGTCATTCTCCACTAAACCCAGGTCCTGCATCATCAAAATATTAGACTACTCCAAAGGAAGACTGATCTTACATTTAGAAGAAATAGTTTCTTAGATCATACAAATAATCCTTTGCTAAATCTGATAAATAGTTAACTTTCTACCTTGAATTTTTTTTTATTTCTTTCAAGCCAAATCTGCCATATAATACATGAGGGCCCAATACTCCATGAAAATTGAAGAAAGAAGCCCTTAGTAGGAGGTCTTCCTATACTCTTCCAAAAATCAACAAGAGAAGAGGTATGAGAACAAGACTATTTCCACACCCTCCACCAAATATGCCAAATTTCTCGCATAAACGAACATTGTAAGATCAAATATCCTAAATATTCATCACTATTCTCATAAAGGAAACAAAATGAAGGGCCCTAAAAACCTCTCTTTTGGATATTATCCTAGGTAAGACATTTGTTCCTAGTAGCCAACCATAAATGGAAATTGCATTTGGGCTAGGAAAACTTATTCTAAACATGTTTCCACCAAGGAACCTCCTCATCTCCAAAATGTTGCCTATCTAAAACACAGTAACTAGATTCCATTGATAAACCCCTCTAGGATCCAGAACCGAAGCCAAAATGTCGTCATACTGGAAAAAAGAGCATTCTATAGTAGCCAAAATACGAGCTAACTCTTCTCTATCCTGAAAAGAACTACCTGACGACCAATATTTAGGATCTTTCCACTGAACTAGCTTCACCTACCCAACTCTTTTGGCAACTTTATAATACATCACCCTGTACCAACCAAAAACCAAGAAACAATTACATATCTCCTAAAGATGAGAAAACATAGATAAAATTGTAGGGAAACCATCCCAAGAATCATGCTAGAAAAGAGCCTTCAATGCTTTGAGATAAATCCAAAACAATCCTTGCTTAACAAGAGTAGCCCCCTTCTTAAGGGTGTTCTAGATCAAAGAGCCTTTACCATACAAATTGTATCTAGGTATATTAGAGCCCTAAATCCCATTAAGGTACTTAAATGAAATAATTGTAGCCCAAGCATGGTATTGAGAAATGCACCATATCCAATAAAGCTTGGCTATCAATGCTTGACTAGAAAGAGAAGTAAAACTAAGACCCAAACCGCCTTCCTATTTTGGTTTACAAATAGTCTCCCACTTAACCAGAATCCATTTTGAAGACTCCAAATATCTAGCCCATAAAAATATTCTTGACATAGATTCAAGATCATGAATAAAACTAGCAAGAGCGACTTGAATCATGCACCAATAAATTGGCATTGTTCAAGTGATGAATAAATTATTGTTTAAGAAAACAATTTCATTAAAACTAAGTGTTTTTTGATAGGTACCATTCAATTAGATTTCCATCTGAGAGAATGTCATTCAAATGAATGGTATTATGCCATTTGAGTGAATATTTAGTGATGTTCCATTAAATACATGATGTTGTATCGATAATTTATGGCTAGTATTTAAGTTTTTCTACTTAAAAAGGCAATTCTTCATTGAATCCACTGATAAAATGGATAATATTTGCATTGGGAAAACTCATACAACAAAAATATTGGATATAATTTTTTTACGGAACAAATGGTTCAAAACTAATTATATGATATCTTTGAATATTTTACTATTATCATGATTAGATTATAAATACATCCTCTTTAGACGTGATTTAGTCAATAATGGTCATACAAATCCATTTTATTTTTAGTCTATGTGGCTCTAAGACCCTTATTTCTTGTAGATGGTTATATTATGGTGAGGTGAAGTGTTAGCAAATGGGCCCTATTATCATAGGATAATAAACTCTAGGATCTAATAATCTCACATAAAATCATACATCCATTTGACAATAGTATTTCACACAAAAAATGAAACTTGTATTGAAAATACAACTACTAAAAGCATGCATAAATGAAATGTTTCCTTGATTACATAATACAGAGCTTTGTGTTCAATATATAGATACATGAGACTCTTTACATTACCTAAATGTTGAACTTTTTTCTCATAAAACTCATGAGAGAACCAAATATTCATGTTTTCCTCTTTACATAATAAATCTCACATATTATATAAAGATAAAGTCTCTAATATGAAGAAGATGGAATAATGAAAATCAATAGAGGGTTAAGATAAATTTTTATATGAAGAAAATAAATGTTTAGAAAGATGTTATTGTCATGTAATATGGTAAAAGTTTCAACAAAAAAATCTTGGTACTTAGATCCCTATTGTCAAATCATATCATTGGTAATAAGGATCTATTTATGGATTTTGATGACTCATACAAAACCATGGTAAAATTTTGAGACAACAAACATTGGAAGATGAAGAAAAAGTAACCTTTCAAACTATTAAAAAATATGAAAAGGAAAATATTCACAATACCTACTTCATAATAGGCTTGAAGCATAATTTTTTGATTGCGGGGTAGCTTATATAGAAAATTGCAATGTGATATTTAAGAATAAGGTGTGCATCACCTATAACAAAACAAATAAGAACCAAGCAATGATTGTTATACCTATGAAAAATAATAGCATACATCCTTTGAAGCTAGAAAGAGAAGAGAGCAATTTCTGTCATACAACCATTGAGGATAAAAACTGATGATAGCACCAATGATGTGTTCACTTAAATTTTTGAAGCATGCATTTGTTGAATTCTTAAGGAATTGTTCATGGACTACCTTGCATAGATATAAGAAATAAAGTGTTTGAAGATTGCACAATGGAAAAACATCATAGAGAGATATTTTCAATATGAAGAGCATGTGGAGAGAATCATATTCGCTATAATTGATTCATTTAGATATTTCTTTTCCAATACATACACCAAGTATCGCTAAATCCTTGTATTTTATAGCTTTCAATGATGATCATAAAAAAAAACTTGGGTATATTTTTTGAAGAATAAGATTGATGTTTTTGAAGTATTCAAGAGTTTCAAATTCATAGTAGAAAATGAAAACAAATATACAATCAAAACATGAATGATTTTTCATGGTGGTGAGCAATGTTCTAAAAAATCTAATCACGTTTGTGATGAATATAGGATATAAAGTTAATTATCAACAACTTATACACATTAACAAAATGAAATGGAATCCTACGGTTAAGATACTTTAGGAATATATTATAAATACCACCACAACTACCATTGTCCAGATGGAAAGTGATGTGATCACAAGCATGGCAGCCATTACACAAATAAAAGAGCACAAGAATGCTCTAAATATGTTGTTTTTCTACGACAACTTCGTCGAGGATCTCCCAGCAAAGAACGTTGCTAGATCCAGAGTTGGTGTCAAGGAAGATGAAGTGGTGGAAATCGCCAAGGAAGTGTTCAATAAAACTCCTAAGGATGTCTAAAAGAATAAAACCAAGGATTCCACTAATGTGTAATTATCTTTTGTCTATTATTTTTGTCTATTACTCTGTTTATTTCTAGTTTAGCTATATGTCTTAGGCTTTGTGTGGATGCCATGAAGTTCTTGTGGATGATGCATCCTTTAATCCTACTGTTGTATTAAGGTGTTAGGGTGTCTTTCAAATTCCCTCTTTAATTCAATTTTGATAATTTACCTTCCAAAAAAACAAAAAAAATGACAAAAAGAAAAAATAGTAAATTTTGACAACTATTTATAAGTTTAAAAAGTTAATGTACATCCTTAATAAAACCCCATAATTACAATGAAGAATATAACTCTTTATAAAATATAATGCTAATTATGATTAAAAATATATATTTAAAATGATAAAAAATAAACATATAAGTTCAAAGTACAACTACAAATATAAAATAAAAAAAATTCTAGATGCCTACCATCAACCATATAATGATGCGACATTCAAATATTGTTTATTCTCTATATAAACATTTGCCTCTATTAAATTATTCGTCAAACAAGAAATGGAGAAAAAATAATAATAATAATAAATTGATTATTATCATCGTTCTTAGTGTCAAGTAAACATGTAAGCATGAGTTAGGGTTGTGGATATAGTAAAAAAAATAAAAAATTATATAACTCATCGGTATTTTCTAAAAGTCAATTAAACTGTATATTTTATTTATTTATGGCAAGTGATATTTTTAACTTAGTTTTTGAATTATAGTGTAGTTGTTGGGGTTTTGGTTAAGGTTGAAACTAGGGCACATAGGATAAACTAGATGGTATTGATAATATGGAGCCTAAATTTGGCTAAAAATCAGTTTTTCTCTTTTTTGGTAACTAGTTTTTTTTATGCATGGAAACTTTCTAAACTGAAAAAATCAGTCTAGAAAAAGCCATAATTGATGGGTCTATCTTTGGTGTCTAATTCCAATATAGAATCTATAAAATTAATGGTTGCATAGAAATCATTGGTGTGTTTTTTTGGGAGAGACACTGTATGTGGAGATAATTTCTTTGTTTTTGAGACATTAAGAGGATGTGTACAGGGGTTGGCTATTGGTGATTCCATCTGGTTCTTGGAGGACTTAATAAGAACTAAAATTATTCTCGTAGGACGTAGTAAGAATTAAAATTATTCTCGTAGGACGTAGTCCACACTGGGTGAACCTCGTTACATACTGTGTCAATCTGTTGTGTGATTGTTTTTGTTATTTTGTTTATGTTCTTCTGCAAATCTATTTAGATCAATTGCTCAATATTATTGGTTTAATAATAAGTGAATATTAAAAATTGGTATCAAAGATTATTGTTGAGTGCTCAAACATAGGGAGGATTAGTTTTGATTGGGAGAAATGACAGAGGATTCAAAGTTTCAGATAGACAACTTTAATGGGTAGAACTTTACATTATGGAAAATGCAAATTGAAGATTATTTATTATTGAAAGATTTGTATCTTTCTTTAGGTGGAAAGTCAAGTCAACCTTTTGATGTAACAGATGAGGTCTGGGAGCTGCTAGATAGAAAGGCTTTGGGGACAATATGCTTATGCTTGGGAAGCTAGGTGGCTTTCAACATCTTAAAGGAGAAAATAGGAAAAGATGTAATGGACGCCCTTACTAGGTTGTATGAAAAACCTTCTACATCTAGCAAAGTTTTATTTATGAAAAAATTATTCAATATGAAAATGAATGAAGGTGAGTCCATGTAGGACCATCTTAATAATTTTAATGAGGTAAAAAATCAATTATGCTTTGTTAAAATTGAATTTTATGATGAGGTCAGAGCTCTGCTTATATTATGTTCTTTGTCGAATAGTTGGAACAATCTATTTATGGTAGTTAGTAATTATGTATCCGATTCTAATAAACTGGTATTTGATGATGTTGTTGGAGTAATTATAAGCAAGGATATGCAAAGAAAATCTTTAGGAGAAGCAACATCACCAGGAACTACTTTGACAGTGGAGAATAGAGGTAGGTAGAAGGAAAGGGATAAAAGTCCAAGCAGAGGAAAGTCTAAAGGGAGATCAAAGTCCAGAGGAAAGAGAAAGGTTGAGTTTTGGTATTGCAAAAATAAGGGACATCTAAAAAATGATTGTTGTAGCAAAAATAATGTTGGGAAAGGGGATGGAGAGAGTCAAGGTAATCAGGAAGTAAATATTGCAGGTGAAATTCCGTAAGATGCCTTAATTTTATCATTAGATAATAATAGTGATTACTGGGTAATAGAATTTGGAGCCTCTTTTCATGCTACATCTCACCATGAATATTTTATAGAGTATGTCCAAAGTGATTATGGATAGGTGCTATTGGGAGATTACTATCCTTGCAGGATTTTTGGCATGGGAAAAATTAAAATGAATCTATCAAATGGAAATTAGTGGATTTTAAATGATGTCCGACATATTCCAAACCTCAAGAGAAATTTAATTTCAGCAAGCAAACTTAAAAATTAAGGATATGTCACTACATTCAGATATCATTCTTGGAAGGTCACCAAGGGATCAATGTCGATAGCCAAAGGTAATATGATTGGTACTTTATATTTACTTACCAATGCTTTTAATTGTACAATGAATTTAGTGGCTACAAGAGAGAGTGCAGAGTTATGGCACCATGATTGATCCACATGAGTGAAAAGAGAATGAAGATTATTCACTCGAGAAAGTTGCTACCAAAGCTGAAAGAGGTGGATTTGGAATTTTGTGAGGACTACGTCTACGACAAACAGAAGAGGGTAAGATTTTTGAAAGTTGGAAAAGAAAATAAAAAGAAGAAATTGGAGCTGGTACACAGTGATGTATGGGGATCGACTCAAGTAACTTCTTTAGGTGGATTTAATTATTATGTTACCTTCATAAATGATACCACTAGAAATACGTGGGTATATTGCATTAGAAATAAATATTATGTGTTTGATACCTTTAAAAAATGGAAGGCATTAGTAGAGAATGAGACTGGTAAAAAGGTTAAGTGTCTCAAATCTGATAATGGTGATGAGTACTGTTCTAATAATTTTGATAATTATTTCTCATTGAATGGAATTAGGAGGATTAAGGTAACACTTAGAACACCTCAAGAGAATGGGGTGTCTGAAAGGATGACTATGACTATTATGGAGCGTGCCATGTGCCTTAGATTGCATGCAGAATTACCTTTGTTTTTATGGGTATATTGTGTTGACACTGCAGTTTATTTGATCAACAGGGGGCCTTCAAGTGCATTAGATGGCGAGATTCCAGAAGAGGTATGGACTGGTAAAATCTGCAATTACTCTTTTCTTAAATTTTTTGGATGTGAGGCATTTGCTTATATTGATAAGGAGAATAGAAAGAAGTTAGATACAAAATCCCAGAAATGTTATTTCATTTGTTATAGAGTTGATGGATTGGGTTACAGTTTATGGGATAATATTAATCGTACAATCATCAGAAGCAAGGATGTTGTATTTAATGAAAAGAGTTTGTATAAGGATAGGTTGCATGTAAAGAAAGATGATTCTCAGTATGTTGAGCTTGATGGTGAGCCAATAGTATCAAGAGTGCAAGGAGATGTCCAGGAACAAGAGCTACAAACTTCATCACAAAGTGTTTAAGAAAAACAACAACTAGAACCTCAATATCCTGTAGGTGCTGTTAGAAAATCTACGAGGACAAGTAGAATTTCCTAATATTTTTATGATTATGTTATATCTACAAGAGTAAATTACTAGACTGTTATTTCTTTGCACTTAATTATGTGTTATATACTGATGCTAGTGAGCTAGAGTGCTTGGATGAAGCTTTACAGATGAGTACCAGCAAGAAGTGAGAGCAGGATATGAATGAGGAGATAGAGTCTCTTCTTCACAATCAAACATGGGAGTTGGTTGAGCTACCTGCAGGAAAAAAGACACCAGACAAATGGGTGTATAGATTTAAGAAGGAGGTAGGAGGCAATAAAAGGTATAAAGCTCAACTTGTAATAAAAGGTTTTGCACAGAAGAAGGGAATTGACTTTGATGAGATTTTCTCACCAGTTGTAAAGTTAACCTCCATTAGAACAATTTTAAATTTAGTTGCTATTTAGAATTTGCACCTTGAGCAACTTGATGTAAAGACAACTTTCCTTCATGGAGATTTGGAGGAGGAGATTTGCATGCATCAACCAGAGGGCTATGAGGTAAGGGTAAGAAAAATCTCATGTGTAGGTTAAAGAAAAGTTTATATGGCCTCGAGCAGGCACCTAGGTAGTGGTACAAGAAATTTGACAATTCATATCCTGCTCTATCTCCTCATGTTTACTAAAATTGATCTCTGAAATTGGATAAGATTCACACTTCCAAGAATCCTGTAGATATGTTTACTAAAATTGTTTCCAGGGAGAAGTTGAGTTTTTACTCAACTTTAGTTGGTCTAAGGGAATAGATCAATGTTATGAGAATATTTTAGTTCCTTAGCTATAAAATGTTACAGCGGTTTAGTATCCACGTGGGAGATTGATAAGATGGAGCCTCAATTTGGCTAAAAATCAAATTTTCTCTTTGTTTGGTAACTAGTTGTTTTTTTGCATGGAAAATTTCTAAACTGAAAAAATTAGTCTAGACAAATCTATAATTGATGGGTCTATCTTTGGTGTCTAATTCCAAGATAGAATCTATAAAATTAATGGTTGCATAGAAATTAGTGGTGTGTTTTTTAGGAGAGACACTGTATGTGGAGAGAATTTCTTTGTTTTTGAGACATTAAGAGGATGTGTACATGGGTTGCTTGTTGGTGATTCCCTGTGGTTCTTGGAGGACTTAATAAGAACTAAAATTATTCTTGGAGGACGTAGCCCACACTAGGTGAACCTCGTTACATACTATGTCAATCTGTTGTGTGATTGTTTTGGTTATTTTTTTTATGTTCTTCTGCAAATCTGTTTAGATCAATTGCTCAATATTATTGGTTTAATAATAAGTGAATATTAACAGGTAGCAAATATTTGCCCAAGTTCAATTTCATGAAATGTTATGATCCCACTAACTTTATGTAATCTAAAGTACCTTAGTTTAATACTCTATAAGATTAGATTTACTAACTTTAAAAAATACTAACCTATATAATAATATTTTTTAAATAAATATTTACTTCTTTTCTAAATTTTTAATATTTACAACCCATTTCTAATAACATATTTCATGATTAAAATTTTGTTCACGGTAATAACTATCTCTAAAATTTTTTATTTTATATAGCCAAATTTATCTGAAATCAATCACATAACTTGTACATATGGACATAGATGATTGAAGGCAAGATTATAAATTTTTTGAAAAAGTCATTCCTGATTTTCTTTAAGGCCAAGTGAAAAAATCAATTTATTCATAAAATAATATTAAATTAATTTAATATAAAACTTTAAATTTTAATAATATAATATAAATATGATTAATATTAAATCAAGTAAGTTGATAAGGATAGAGTAGTAGTAAGAGTTTTGATTTCTAAATTCAAAGTTCAAACAATAGTGCATTCAGAAAGTATAGGTTGGATAATAGCACGTATTTGTGGTAGTTTAATGCCAAGGGTTCCACTGACTTCCTTTAGCCTAAGGTACCTTAATTCAATGTCATGGGAGGTAAGGGTCCTCCTGACTTTTACTAAAATTTATAATAATAACACCCAATAAAATTAAAAATTCTTAACAATAAATAAATATGAAGTATAGACATCTAATTTTTATTTTATTTTATACTGCCCTATGTGGAGTCAATTACGTAACTTCTGCACGTAAAGTTTATAAAAGTCGTGGGACGGAAACGATTGAAGGCAAGATTATATAAACTTAAAAAAATAGTTCCCAATTTTCTTCAAGGGTAACTTATAAAAACAATATATGGATAAAATAATATTGATTGAATTAAATACGAAGTTTTAAATTTTAATAATATAATACAAATAAAATTTAACTAGGAAGGTTTCCTCCATGGGATAGAAATTTTCACAACTGCTTCCGGTTCCAGGCAGAGATGGTCAACAATTAATGTTGGTATAATCTATTTAAAATATACTTTTAAAATATAACAATAAACAAAAGTATATGCTTTAAATTGTAGATGAAGGCGATCCTTAAAATAAGAAGTGTCTTTACACCGTCACCTTCGAAAACTCACAAGTAATATTATTTAATTATAAATTAATTTAGATTATTTTATTATTTTTAATAGATTATTTTGCTATTAACTTAAAAAAACATATTGTCTTTTGAAAAAAATTATAAGATGGCAGAGTTTTCCAAAGAAAGGATCACAGCCTGTTATCTTATGAACAAAAAGGTTTACCAAATAATAAGGCTTATAAAATATTTAAGTTTCTTTAATGTGCAAACTATCTGCACTGCTGTAATTGTAATCTGATGGTATATTAAGCTGACCAAGCAGGAAAAAATGGAACAAAGTAAGTAATTGAGAAAATATCTTTAAAATAAGATTCTTGAGAATTGGCTCAATCTTAGCAAAGCCTATCCTTATATAAGGGAAACCAAGCCTTGTTTTTTTTGAATCAATTTTTTCATTGCTTAAGTTCTGCTATTAATCTTCAATTCTATTCTTGGATAACCAAGAACTATTTTGTTTTTTGTTTTTTCGTTAGCAAGGTTATGTTGTACTATTTCATTTTGTTGTTGAATATTTTAAGGTGAAAATTGTATTAAAAAGTTAAGTTCAAAGTTATAATAATTGGTCTACCACTTTTGGTCAATCCTAAGATCTTAATAAAGCTAATTATAACATCTTCTTGGACCACAAATTTCTTAGTGTGATCCAAAGAGCATAAACTCCTATCTAAATTACAATTTTCATTAATACTATTTCAGAGGACCTATATTTGCTTCTTTTTTACCATCATTTTGGGAGCTATCCCAAATTGGGACTAAGAACACTACAAGCAACAATGTGATGTCAAACCAAAGGCTAATCATCATAAACATCTACCTTGGTCACACACACTTCATTACCTAAATCATTGTTGGCTAGTAGTAAAATATGTTTGTTCACCTCTATCCAATCCACAATATTCCTATTTTGATTAGATTTTAATCGATATCCAACAAGATGATCACTTCCCATTTTAGCCAAAACGTTAGTCGTTGCATTATTTTCTTTGCCTACATAAACTAGAGTGTCATCTTCAAATTGCTTCCCAATGTCTTTAATTTGACTCCCCATGTTTTGGACCTACCATGCACTCAGTTTGAAATTCCTAATCTCATATAGCAACCCCACAAAAATTTGAGAGTCAAACTCCACTATGATATTTCAAATTCCATTCTCTCAAGCATTGAGAGAGTCATGCCCAATTACCAAAGCCTCTACTTCATTATATTTTGCTACTCTTAAGCCTTACAATTCCTAATGATAAACCTTCCTCTTGTAGTCTCTTATGAGGAAATCAATGTCTGATGCCCCTGGGTTATTCTTGATTGCTCCATCTGTGTTGATTTTTTCATAGCCTAGGGGTGGGTATTTCCAAGCGCCATGAGTCTAGATCATGGTATTTTTTATCTCTCTGTTGGTTTTCTTGCTCCCCCACATGAAATTTTACTATTTCTATAACCTTATTTAGTATTTTTTGTTAAACTAGTTATATTGGAGTGTATTCCTTTCTAAACATATTGGCATTTCTTTCCATCCATATGTGCCACAAAATAAAGCTCAGACCTAGAGACTATCCCAACTGAACTAATTTACTTTTTAAACTTCTTTTTTTCTATACCTCTCATATATTAGTATGTTATAAATGTTAATTGAAATGGAACTTGAAGAGATCAACCCATCGATTCAACAAATTTAGGGTAAAGTCACACTGGAAGAGCAAATGATCTATTTTATCCTCCTAGGTATTGCACATGATACATTTAGAGAGGCCATGAAAACCCCTCTTTTGTAAGTTATCATAAGGAATATCTATTGCATAACCAAAGAAATTTATTTTTGGTCAGTCCTTTACCAACCATACTCTATCCCATGGAATATCCAATTGCATCGGAGGGAGAGGGAGCAATTCATTATAACCATACTAGATTGTATAGATGCCTAAATTCCCATGACCCTAAGCTATCTTATCCTCTTCATCCTTTCTTATAGGGTGGCATTACTTTAATATCCTCTCTAAAAGTAATAACACATTCTCAGAGATTGGGATTGACCACCCTTCCCAATACTTTAGTTGTATAAAAGAGAAGGTCCTAATATGACTTATATGTAGATAACATGTTGTCTTAATCCAACCTATAGCCTCCAAGATCTATTTAAGGGATTGCAACTCTAAAAATTCTAAAATTAAGGGTGGGTATTGGTCCCAAGAATTGGTCCAAAAATTGCTTTATCCCTTCTATCTACTTTCACAAATAGTTTCGGTTTTACCACTTTCTCTCCTAATTTCAACACTTTTCAAAAAATATAAATTTAATCACTCATAGGAATGTGACCTACTTTCTCATGGGGAATTTTATCCAAATACTTACTAGTAATATTTTTTCTAAACAATGCTTCCTAATTAGAGATCCATCTCTAATAAAGCTTGACTGCTAGAGCTTGGTTATTCAATGTTGCTTTTAAAATTATTAATACTTCACTTGCTCTAGGCTAGAATTTTTTTTTTCCAACCTACTAGAGCCCATTGCTTACCCATCCTTGGACCATCCCAAAGGAATTTTCACATGATCAAGTCCAACTTCTCGAGGATCCAATTGGAGTCGTAAGGATAGAGAACTTATAATCTGACATTGATTGAATCATTGATTGAAGAAGAGTCATTCTTCCTACAAAAGAAAGCCAATGATACATCTAATATTTTACCTTCCCACTAATTCTATCCACTACTATTTTCGATTCTGCCACCTACAACTTCTTATAATAGAATGGAATCTTTAGGTAGTCCAATGGGAGGGATGCATGAAGGAAACCTAAGGTGTTTAAAATCTGATATTGGATTATCCTTTTAGTATTAAAGAAAACTACCTTGCACTTGATTGCATTCACTTCTTGGCCTTGGATTCTAGATAGTTATTTAAGGCATCTTCAAGTGTTATTTCCTTCCTAGCATTGGCCACCTCAAGAAACCCTATGTCATTCATAAATTATAAATAGATTAGACTCATTGTACCCACTTGCACTCCTAAGATAAATCCTTGTTGCCTATTTCTTCGAAGAAATATACCCAATATTTCAACAAGTAGGTATAGGGATATAGATTCTCCTTATCAAATTCCCCTATAGGTCTAAAAAGGAACTAAGATAATACCATTGATGAGGACTGATAAGGAGATCAAAGATACACAACTCATGACACACTCTCTCTATCCCTAATTGAAACCAAATTTCTCTAGCAATCGATCCAAAAACTTCCAAATAACTCTATCATAGGCCTTGGACATGTCTAGTTCGATAAACATGCCTCTTCAACCTTTTAGATGCAATGTGTGAACTGCTTCTTCTACCAAGATTACTTCAAGAAAAATTTGTCGACCCTCCACAAATCCTCCTTGCTCTTGAGGGATAATACTATCCAATACATTCTTGAGCCTTTCAAACATCAATTTGGTAATGATCTTGTAGACTACATTACAAAGTGCAATCAAGCAAAAGTATCCAAGGTTGAAATCCTCTCCCATTTTAAGAATCAAAGTAAGGAAAGTGCAGTTCATAGCCTATAACATGCTTCTATTTGGAAAAGACTCTTCCACTGCCCTAGTTACATAATCCTCTATTTCATCCCAAAAATATAAAAAAAAATCAATTGAGAACCCAATAGGGCTTCGAGAGTTTTTGGTTCTCATATTGAAAACTATGTGTCTCATCTCCTCTAGATCCATAGTGTTGAAGAGGGCCTGGTTTTATTAATTTGTTATAATATATGAGATACAATTATCTCTTGTTATGTTATAATATTAGGATGGGCAAAAGCAAAGAAAATATTTTCATAGTAGAAATTTGTAGCTTGTTGCATACCTTGGATAATGTCCATCACATTACCATGAAGGTATTTCAGGTTGGGTATTGTGTTGGAGTATCTTCTTGCTGAGGCCAAGAAATGGAAGAAATTAATATTTTGATCCACCTATAGCATCCAAGTTATGGCTCATTGTTTCCAATATATCTCCTATTTTTCTATACTCTAAATTTTTTTTAACCGGCTCTTCTTCCTTTTTGAATTCTTCTAGGTATATTTTAGTCTAAAAGAGTGTGGATAGCTCCTTCATCCTTGAAGCTAGTGGAACTCTTTGAATCTAAAAGTATGATTTATTATTTCTTTTCCTAATTTTGAGTTGAACTTTGACATGTTGGAGTTTTTTAAAGACATCAAACAATATTACCCCATGGGAAGGGTGCCCATACTCCCACAAATGTAGGATTTTATCCCTAATCTACTCCTTTTATAACCAAACTTTCTCAAACCAAAATTGTTTAGAGAAATATTTATGGCCCATATCACATTCCAAGAGAATTGGAAAGTGGTCTAATTTTGTATGATTAAATATTTCCATCCTATGTGACCATCACCAAAAAGCCTCTTTAGATGCTAAGAATCTATCCATATTATTGGAGAATATTACATTATTTTGTGTATGTCAATGTACCACCTTGGTACATCATTAGATTAGGTGTGTGTCTTAGATTATAGTGTGAGTTTATATTTCATATAATATAATATTATGTATGAAATGCACAAGTATCATGTAATTATGTGTGCAAGTGTTGTGAGTGTAAATGTGCACAAGTTACCATTATGTAAGAGTGCACATATGTCCTTTAGAATAGACAAGTGAGCAGTTACAAAGAAGAGGTTAAGGTCAAGAGTGCATCATATGAGGGATCACATACAATTATATATTTTTGATAAAGCATTGTAATTGGTATAAAAATGCATAGCTTCTTGCATGCATTAGTAGACCTTTATTCAATAGCATTTTTAGTATTTTCATGAGCAATATTGTGAGCATGTCCATGTGATTATTTTGTGAGTATTTGTTATTTTATTCTATTTGATATTATATTTTGAGTTATCTTTATCAAGTTTATTATATTGTAACTTTATTATATTCGATCATGTGATTATTTTCTTGTGATATTTACATTAAGTATTAGGCCTCAAAATCTATTAGTGGTATCAAAGCCACAACAAGGTTACTTTCACAAGTTTTTATAAGTTGCAAAAATTTGAAGGATGTTACCACTTGCTAAGGAAATACGAGTGAAATTAAGTATATTACCACTAGATAATGAACACCTAGTGAAGCTATGGATATTTTCATTGGGTAAGAAAATCCAATGAAGAAAAGTATTTCCACTGAGTTGAAGAAAAACCATTGAAGCTAAGGTATTTTTACTAGGTTGAAGGACAACCGATGAAGATTAAAAATTTGCATTTTAGAAGAACCAACTCAAGGTAAAATTTGGTCATTGCCACTTTGCTTTAGATTATTTAAAAGTTTCTTATAGAAGTTTTTGATAAATAATATTGTCTATGATTTTTTTATAGTAAAAGATAATCTTGATATAGATTGAGTTTACCTATTCCAAGAATATATTTATAATAGAAGGTAGTATACAACATAGTTTTAGGTCTTGGAGATAGACCCTGATATTGATAAAGAAATGAGACTTGAAAAAGGTCCCATTAAAAGCAGACAATGGAGACTTGGAAAAAGTTCCATTGAAGGAAAATTTAGAGACCCAAAAAGAAGGTCCTACTAAATATTGAAGATAGATTGGTACTTAGAAGAAAAGAGACTATTGAGAGAGCTTGAAGGTAGCAAGAAGACTTCAAGAAGACTTTAAGACAATACAAAGGATTGAGGATAGTTCAAGTTAAAGGACAACATAAGAACTACCCAATGTAGAATCTACATTGAAAGTAGCATAGAAGGACTACAAGTTCAGATAATGTAAGACAACATTCATAGTATTGTCATAAGCAAGTGAAGCACCACAATAGCACCACAACAATAAGACTTGAAGCTAGCATACAAAATGCAGCATAATAGATTGATGCAAAGCATCATAAAAGACCACATGGATAACATTTAAGAGAAAGCTTCAAATTCAATTAAGGAAAGAATATTGTTGGATTTGGGACAATCGTTGTCATTCGATGATAAGATCAGAAGATAGAGAAAGGAGATCCACTAGAGAAGGTCTCATCAGATATTGAAGAAAGTGAATGAGTCTCATTAAAAGAGGTTCATCATAAATATAGAGAAGTTTATTCTACAAGCCATTGGATAAGAAGTATTGAATCAAGATAGAGAATAACATAATACAAGTTTGAGAACTATAAGAATTCAAGGAGAAACAAGGTATAACATTCAAGAAAGAAGAAAGAATAAATACTATTCAGGTAGATTAATGTTCATAACTAAACTGAACATAAGGAGGAGCAATCAAAGAACAACTAAAAAACTTGAAGGCAAGCATCTTGCCAAAGTTTAAAGAAAGCAAAACTGCAAAGGTTGAAGAATGAAGAAAAATAAGTAGGGCAATATTCATAGTATCATATATAAGTAAGTAGAGTGCCATAGTAGCGCTATAGTCAAAAGCACCATAGTAGCTCTATTCATATCTAGTAAAGTGAAAGGACTAAATTCCATAGTTAGAGAGTAAACTTGATCAATTTAGAGTGCCATAGGAGCTATATTCATAGGGAGCAAGAATATTTAAAGTAAAGAGAAAAATTGGATACAAATTTTTTTCTAAGGACAATAGTTAAAAAAAACAAGAAATTTTTTGAATGTCACAAGTACAACAAAGGAGATAAAGAAGACAACAAATTTGTAAAGTCCACAAGAGAAAAATAATATAATTTTTTTAGTCAAGGCATAGCCACAAGAGAATAAGATAAATAAAAAATCAAGATCCTACTAAATGCAGGAAATAAATAAGATTTTAAGTCTTAAGAGTGTTGTTCTTGAAGAAATTATACTAGAATCTTCTGCACCATAGTAAAAAGCTTGATATTTGTAGCTACAAAGAATCAGAACAACAAGCATTTGAAGTGTTAGACAAAGATATTAAAGAGTGCAATAGTGATAAAAGTATAAATAGGAAACCATCCTTTGAAAAACATTATTTAGATTTAGTCAAATGCAACACCATAGCAAGATACTATTGTAAAGAAGAAAAAGGGTTGAAGGAGTGCAATAGCACTTGTAGTAACAAGTGTCCTAACAAGACAAACTCCATAAAATAGATAAGCACCACTTAGGCAACCAATGGCATCATATAATATAGTTCCAACTAGGCAACATCATCATAGGATATAGCTCCATCTAGGTGATCAACATAAAAAATACATATACAACATCATCTAGATGATGAAAACATAGTGCTTTTTAAGAATAGGGTAAAATCAAAGGCGACAAAGCACCATCATAGTGAATAGTACCATTGAGAATCCACCATGGAAGTAAATATCACCAAGATGATAAGCACAATTTAGGAAAAGAGTGTTATCAAAGCAAAGAATTCCATAGTAGAGTCAGATGTCAATAAGGATGAAATCATTGTTGATATGTCTAAGCACCATCAAAGTTTTCTAATGCCATATAGAAGCGTAAGAATCACTTAGAAATGCAAGTATTGTGGGCCAAGGCAAGATTAAATTTTTTCACCATACATAGTTAAGGAAGAAAAGGTGAAGCATCACTTTGAGAGCCCAAATATCTATCAGCTAAAGAGAAATCAAATTTCATCAAAATGCAATGAAAGAGAAGCTCAAATAGTGAGCCATGCAATTCAAAAATTAAGTGCCAAAAAAATGGAAGTGGAGTAATTTTCCAAGCACAAACGCCAAGTAGTTGAAGGAAACTCGAGGGTTAATATTTTGCAAGCATTAGAACATATGAAATTATTTCAAGTGCCAAAAAACATCGCATGCATTATGTCAGATTACCACGTGATAAAAGGAAGACTGATGGGGCAGCATTTGAAATATTTTATGAGAATTTACAAATAGAAATTCATGCAAATAATCCTAACCCAAGCCTCACACATTCACTAGTGAACGTTTTTTAAGTAGACATTTCATTGAGGAGGTAATTAGGGTTTATAAAATTTATTTAACTTTTGCCAAGGTTTAAAGGAGGAATAAGAAATTTATAATGTTAATTATTATTTTTTGTAAGGTTTACTAAATTTAAATAGATAGATAAGAAGGTTAATAGGATATTTAATATCTTAGTTTCTTTGTTTAATTTTTGGAGTGAAAAGGTGATTGATAATTTAATTAAAGGTATTAATTATTTATAGAAGTTTTGGAGTAATAAGGAGCTATTAGTTTAAATTTATTTAAAATTTTTTTGGGAAAGGTTGTTTAGTAATTAGAAAAATTTATTTGCTTTATTATTTATTGAAATTTAAAAGCCATAGAATATTTGCAAATAATTTAATTATGGAGAGATATGGAATTCTACTTCAAACTTAGGAATTTTTAAATTTGCAAAATTCTTAGTTTTATAGTTTCTAATTTATTAGGGAGTCATAAAAGGTTTTTGAAAAACTTGGAAACTTGAATTTTGTCATTCAAAAACATAGGGAGACATAAGGTAGACTATACCAAAGGATATTAATGGAGAAATTATCAAGAGAGACCTATCAACATAAAAATATTATGGAAGGATACAAGATCAAATTTCATTTAACACCTTTCATAATACTTATCAACAATGAAAGATAACATCAAATAGAGATAATCATATGGTTCAAAAAGATAAAAAAAATTGGTACATAGATTATAGTGCCAGTCATCATATTACAAGCAATTTACAATGGTTTGATTGTCTAGAAATCAAAGGCAACTTCAGCTTGAAAATTACAGATGGTAAAATCTATCTTATTCATGTATGTGGATGCGTAATATCGAGTACATAATTTTCATATTTTGTGCTACATGATGTCCTGTATGTTCCTAGATTGATATCTAATCTCATTTCAGTGACTAAGCTAGTAGAAAGTAAAATAGTGATTGAGTTAAAATATATAAATGGAGTTAATAAGTGTCTCATTAAAAATCAAAATGAGATAGTATATACAAGGTCAGTCAATAATGGATTATAAGATTTACACTCAATTAGTTTCTATCAAGATTTTGTTTTAGTTCAAAATAACATTGTTGAATATTCTGAGATAGATTATAGGAAATGAGAATCAAGAATATTTTTACCATCGAAAACGTTGGGTCAATACTAAATTCAAGATGATGAAAAATATGAAAGGACAACAAGAAGTTGAATTTCAAATCCATCTAAAAATAAAATAATAAAAGGATAAAGAAAATAAAAGGGAAGGAGAACCATATAAATATCTAGTTCATTACAAAGTCATATCAATATGAAGACTATATTGAAGACTAAAGTCTTCATTAACCAAATAATATAATAAAGGAGGATATTGGAGAATATTACATTATTTGGTACATGCCAATGTACCACCTTGGTACATTATTAGATTAGGTGTGTGTCTTAGATTAGAGTGTGAGTTTATATTTCATGTAATATAATAATTTACAAGAAATGTACAAGTATCATGTAATTATGTGTGCAAGTGTTGTGAGTGTAAATGTGCACAAGTATCCATTATGTAAGAGTGAACATATGTCCTTTAGAATAGGCAAGTGAACAATTACAAAGAAGAGTGAATGTCAAGAGTACATCATATGAGGAGTCACATACAATTATATATTTGTGGCAAAGCTTTGTAATTGGTATAAAAATGCATAGCATATTGCATACATTAGTAGGCCTTTATTCAATAGCATTATTAGTATTTTCATGAGAAATATTGTGAGCATGCCCATGTGATTATTTTGTGAGTATTTTTGAGTTATTCTTAAGTTATTATATTTGATATTATATTATGAGTTATCTTGATCAAGTTTATTATATTGCAACTTTATTATATTTGATCCTATGATTATTTTCTTGTGAGATTTACATTAAGTATTAGGCCTCAAAATTTATCACATATTTACCTTCTTGTTTTTCAACCCCTCTTGTTTGTTTTTCCAAGTATGATAAGGCCTTGCACGCTAGACATCAATCAAATTGAGTTGATATACTTTAGAGATCATAAATCTATCCCTTAGATCCAAATATGGGATCCCTAGCTCAAATCTTAGCATTGAGGTCACCAAACACTATGCAATTCACCTCTTCCTTTCCTATCCTCCTTTTTGAACCATAGAAATTTAAAATCAAAAAAATTTCTCTTGAACTTTTACTCTTGAAGAGAGATGTGAGAACGACCTTTCTACAATATAATCAATTGTTATCTAGTTTATATGATTCCACAAAGTCACTATACCCATAAAGTACCCTAGGAAACTACAACCATATTCTCTATTTGTATCCATATTTTCTTGGCTATTCTATCCATCACCTGTATTGAAGATTTTATCTCTTGAAAGGGAATAAAATCTGAATAATGCCTTTCAATTAAACTAGAACAACAATTTGATGAGACATCTTGTTAACGCCTCTAATATTCGATGATTATAGAATATTTGGGAATTATAAACCTAGTAAGTATCAATCAACTTTACCCTTCCCTAGTTTATTAGTTTGTCACCCTCCATTGCAATTGCTCCTAGTTTGATTTATGTCCCACACTCTTTGCTTGGGAGTTTTTTAATTATTTTTTTGCTTGTTGAATTCCAAGAGTAGGATTACCTCTGTCTTTATATCTATATTTAATTGAGATATCCATGTCAACCAAGATCATAACAAGGTTGAGGTTATCTAAATTTGTTATGGCAATATGGTTTGGGATGGGTTGGGTATTGGTTTCGAACACTGATTTAGTTATTTTCTATTGGACTACTTCTTCGATATTTTAGAGGGCATATTTTCCCCTTGTGATTCCTCAATTACAATTATCACAATTTCCATTTCCATTAGGGTATTAATAATTTCATAAATCTTTAGGCTTCTCTCTTTTGTTTGTCTTGATCATGCCACCTTATTCTTTTGATTTTTATTTCTATTAGATGCTTCAAAATTCTCTTTCGATTTACTTAGGCTTAAGGTTGTGGCTAACATTTTACCTTATTCTCAAGCATATTATCATTATTGTAATTAGCCTTTAATGGTATAGGATTCTCTTGGATAGTCTCAGGGTACAACTAAGCAAGATGTCCATGCTTATGATAAATCCTACATCAAAAGGGGATAATTTCATAGTCTATTTACTGAACCAAAATTACATCCCCCATATATATTTCTATTTCAATTGGAAATGAGTTATTAAGATCCATATCAACATAGATTCAAGCATAAATGGCTAAATATCCTATCATTCTATAAATGACTACTCCTAGATAACATCCCAAGAAATTATCCAATCTTTCAAAAACTGGTTTGCACCAATATTTCATTGATAGAGCATACAATCGAACCCAAACAACCTTGTATTGGCTTACAAGGCTATACAAAAATACTTGTTTCTCCATTGCTTCTCTTATTTGATTCAAAATATTTGTCCATGTCTACTCGTGAAGAGAAACTCACTATATAATATCCATAACTAATGAGAAATATTGAAATATCACTTAAAATATCCTAGTTATTTCAATTCCATGAGGTCATAAACCATAGAGATAGTCAAATGCCAATAAAATTACATATTAGATCATGGTACTCTTGTACAAAATATTTTTAGCCAATAAACTTTGTTCAATAACAAGTTTGGAACAATGGAAATCCTAGGGAAGATAGACATTATCTCTAAGTAAGAATCCTTTATCGATTGGCTTCTTGGTTATAGCAAAGAAGATGGATTTTAAGGCATCACTAATCAAATATTCATCCTCACCTTCTTGTTTCTCCCTCATTGTGTTTGCAAAGGACCACTTGGGAGAAGGGGGAAAAGGGAGGGCCCTTGAAGGGCCGTCACAAATAACCATGGATAGGAAGAAGGCAATTTTAATCTATGATAATTATGTGATAAAATACAAAAAATAAAAATTACATACAATTTTTTAATAGTGTTGGACATGAAGAAAGTTAAATCTAATCCCCATAATACACATCCATTCTACCTCACTAAGGCTTCTACATGCAATGGTGGTGGCAATGTGTGCAAACCCTAGCAAAGCTCTGTTCTATTTTAGGAATACAATATAATACACAATATTCACATAATATTAGCATATTACTTCATTTAGTATTTTTCAATATTAACCAATAATATTTTAGATATTTAATCTTAATTTTTAAAAGGCTCTTAATTGTTTTATTTATTTATATTATATGATGTATTATCTGTATTAATTAATATTTAAAATATAAATAATGTTATTATATCTCTTTCAATTTTAATTATAAGATAATTTTGAAATAACAATAGGATAGTTAGAAGTGTTATATAAGTTTGAAAATTATATAAAACATTTAAATAAATTTTAGACTCAACAATGATAATTATTAGATTAAAAAATAGTATATTAAAATTTAAAAAATAATAAAATAATTGATTAAAAATTTGAGTTTTTTAAGTTTCTTTTAATTTTTAATAATAAATAGTAGTAGAAGAAATTGATACTCTATCATAAAAATAGGTTCCATGGATAAAGAAAATTAACTCAATCATAGATAACATTACAACAATAACTTTACAATCTCACAAGAATTGATTTTCAACATGATCCATTGAGCTTATTAAAAAACATATATATATATATATATTGACATTAAATTTTATAAGGTATTTTTAGAAGAAAGTTTATGGAGTGGCAGGACATATGGAGCCATTTTAAAAGTTTGAGTTATTATATTAATGTTGCTTAAAAAAATATTGTTATGTGTGCAGAGGGTTTCAACCATGATTCACAGGCATAGTTAGCATTGAAGTGCATGGTCAGGATTGTCACACACAACACCATGATTTTCATAGGTTTTTTATGTCCTTGGAATGTGCTTTTGGAAAAAAATTATTAATGAGCTTGGAGAGGCCATTTACCGATGATTTTTTCAAAGATAAAAAATAGAGGCACTACTGTGTTGACTCCCTCAATGATCATGAATCTCAAGTTCCCTTGACTCCCCTTCGAAACCTTGAAAACAATTCTGTGAAGAATCCTGCAAATTCGGAGAGTGAAAGAAGATTACTAGAGGGCTACATTGTTGATCCATCAAATCCTAATCTAGAAATATCTCAACCACATGCAGAGAAAGGTAAGCCCCTTTCAGTTGTTCTTCATGATTCCTTTGTTGAAGTTGTTAATGACTTGTCTGAACGTACTGCTATTTTATTTTTTCACATGGGATACCACCTGAGGTTGAATTTCTCAAATGGGTTAGGGGGTTTGGGAAAATACTAGAGGTTGGATAGTTGAGGCTATTTGAGGGTTGGTAAGGGGATACATAGTAGTCTCATTTGTGAATTTCAAACATGCCAAAAAAGCCCTCCAATATGGAACTTGGGTTATCTGTAGGTAAACTTGTTATCTGCAAGGTTGATCTTTGGATTTTCATCCAGAGGATCCCTCTAGGGTAAAATATTTTTGGATAGAGTTTCCCTTATTATCTCTGTCATATCACCCATTTCTAAATAAAATTTTTATTGTTCTTGGTAAGGTTTTATGGTCTCACCCAATGCCAGAAAAATTGTCTAATTATAGAGTGTATCCTCGTATTTGTGTAGAAATGGATATCCAATCCGTTTCCCCCCTCCCTGGAACTCAATGGTCTAGGTTTCCAAGTAATTCAGCCTCTTGTCTATCTAAAATTACCTAATACATGTTTTTAATGTAGAGAAGTTGGGCATTTGATCAAAAACTATTCAAAAAATAGGTAAAAAAGAACAAATGGAATCAACTACTAAAAAAATTGCAGAAAAAATCCCAACTAATGGCCCTCATATAGAAGCTGTTAATAAAAATTTAGCTAATAAATTCCTTACTAATGACCCTCAACACTCTCTTGTTCTTGAAAAAAATTCAACTTCTCAGATTATTCCTCCCAAGAACCCTCTTGCATCTTCCATGGATTAAACTAAGTACTCATGTCCTCCTATTAATCCTCAAGCTCTGCTAAATTCAACCATGAGTCTTGAGTTAGCTCTCACTCCTTCACCACAAATATTGATATATAGTCTTATGATAGATGGTTAGATAGTGGTAGGCAAGCGATAATTTTCATCAATCCCCCCAAGATCACTCCATCCATTCAAAGGAAAAAACCCTTTGTCAAATATCTTGCTAGATCCTTCTCTCAAGTGTTTCAAAATAAGGTTCATGCTCAAAAAATTCATCTGGATAGCACACAATTGTTGCCAATCAGTAAAAAAAAAATCTAGGCTCTAAATCATGAGGTTGTGCAGTCTCTAAATCACCCCTCATGAATTTAAATGTCCTATAATGTTAGGGGTCTCTCCCTCCCTTACCATAAGTTTCAAGTTCGAAAAGTTATTGCTGAAAATCATATTTCTGTTCTTTTCCTTCAAGAATTGAAAGTCACTAGTCACACTCTCACCCATTATATGGATATCATTGGTGGTGGATATGCATATGAATTTAATATTCTCATATTAATGGTAAATTATGTGCTACCCTTTTGACAACAAAGTTTCTTTGTTATGCTATTCTAGACCATGATGAAGACCCTGCTCATCATTGTGTATGGGTTAGATTGGCTCATAACTCTTAGGTTATTATATTTTATTCTATCTATGCCCATAGTGACCCTCCTATTCATATAACCCTTTGGTAATGGTTAGCTATTTATCTCCCTCCTGCAAAATGGATCCTTGGAGGTGTCTTTAATATGACTGAGAATCCTAGTGATAAAAGTTGGACTAGTAGTAGATCCCTTTCTAATTCTAAATTTGGTAGTTGGTTGTTTTTTCATAATCATTTAGGTGTGCATAACTCTCTCTTTGGTAAAGGATACTCTCATAGAGATAATTGGTTTGCGTGGTCCAACTATTATCAAGGTTCTTCTAGGAAGCTTATTTGTCTGGAAAAATTTTATTTTAGTAATTATTTCCTGGATAAATTCTCTATCCATGCGCAAGTTCGTGTCCTGTCTCACACTACTTTGTCTTATCACCTTCCTATATTTTATTTTATCCAAACTTACTCAATCTCTCTTAATTCCATGTCTCTTCATTTCAAGTTAAATGTGTCCCATATTGACAATCCTTCTTGTTTTCACCTTGTAGAGTATGTTTGGAATAGATTTCCTAGACCAACCAGTAATACTAGCTAGATCAAATGGTTTGAAACAATGATTTTCAATACAATTTCATTCCTTAGATGGTATGGGCACTCTGTTTCTAGGAGGAAGAAGATTCAAGAGAGTCGAATTCATAAGGAGATCTCTCATCTTCGTTCCATGCTAATGAAAACCCTATTAACACTGTTATTCAATCCAATCTAGTTAATGTTGAAAATCAACCTAGAGTTTACGAGTCTTACCATGCTAGAGCGGTACATGTTAGGTCTTGCATCAATTGTATCTCCTAGGTAGAGAATGGAACTAATTTTTATTTTTAACTACCTCAGACATGAGAATATTTTGGAAAGGATCACTGAGGTGGAGGACACATCAAGTCATTTTATTTCTGTCTCTAAAGAGATCATGAATCATTTTGTAGAACATTTCTCTAAACTTTTTATAGTGGATCCAAGGGATGAAATCTAGTGTATCTTAATGGAATACATGTAGGAACATATTCCACTTTAGTTGACCCCATTATTCAATATAAAATTGAATATCCTCATTTTTGTGAATGATATGCAAACTGCTCTTTTTTTTATGAAGAATGACAAAGCTCCTGGCTTGGATGGGATTCCAATGGAGTTTTATAAAAAAATTAGCATGTTTTTCCTCTAATCTTCATCACGTTTACCTGGAAGCTCTTCATAATAGTTTCCTTGGAGCTTATATCAATGCAGGGCTTATCAAGAGTATTCCTAAAGGTGCGATTCCTAACCAAATCTCAAACAGGAGACCTATTACTCTCCTCAATGTTTCTTATGGGATCGTAGCTAAAGCTATAGCTTTAAAGATAAAAATTGTTTCTCAAGTGACTATTCACCCTGAACAATATTATTTTCTTAAAGGTCATTATATTTTAGATAATATTATGATGGCTTGGAAAACTTGGCAATGGGCTATCGATTCTAATCAATATGCCCTCTTGGTTAAGTTAGATTTTGATAAAGCTTACGATAGAATGATATGGGATTTTATTCTAAGTATGTTTTCTTGGCTTGGTTTTGGTACAAAATTCTATAATAAAATTGATATGCTCTTTGGTGATGCTTCAGATTGTGTTCAGGTTAATGGAGCTCTTTCCTCCTCCTTCCCTCTTCAATGGTCTATCAGACAAGGTTTCCCCATTGCTCATTTTTTGTATGTTTTGGTTGCTGATGCTCTTGATTATCTTCTTCATAAGGCCCATTCTGATGGCCTACTTTAGGGTATTAAGATTCCTAGGGATAAGCACTCTTAACTCGTATTTTGTTGATGATTCCCTTATTTTTCTTCAACAACCAAACAGAGGTGGAAACGGCTAAAAAGATTGTTCAATTGTTTTGTGATGTCTTTGGTTCTTGTATTAACAATTCTAAAACTAAAGTCTTATATACCTCTTACTCTCCTCATGAATGTAACTCCTTAATTTAATGGAAGATCATCCCTCATGGTATTATTGTGCATTATTTTGAAATTCCCTTTGAGATTAATATCTCTCTTAAGGATATGTGGAACTGGGTTATGGAAAGACTTCAAAAAAATTTAATGCTTGGCTAGCTCGATTTCTTTCCTTACCAGGTAGAATTCAAGTTACGAATAAAATTATGGTAGCCTCTCATGTTTATTACTCCTCTTGTTGGATGCCCCCCAAGGTAGCCTATAATAAATTAACTCAATACATTTGTAAATTTTTATGGACTAAATGGGATGGAGAGGTGGGTATGACACCCATATCTTGGAAACTTTGTACTCAACCTAAGGCTTTAGGAGGTCTAGGCATCATTGATCCTCTTACCCAGAGTAAAACTTTGGCTGCAAAATGGGTTGCTAGAGCCATTATTGGTGATGAAAATTGGAAACACATATTTCAATAAGAATTTGTTTGGCTACAAAATGGGTTGCTAGAGCCATTATTGATGATGAAAATTGGAAACACATATTTCAATACAAATTATATATAGATATGCACAAAGGCAAATCAAAAGAAACCCCTTGGGAGGATAAGGTCCTTAATGCATCTTATTTTACAGTTAAAGGTTCTAGTCCAGTTACCCAAAACTAGAAATCTTGGCAATCAATTTCTCATTTATTGGCTTGGAAGTTTGACTCCTTGAGACATGGTACGAGCATCAGTCTAAATAGTCTTTAGTGGAATAAAATTATAATCCATAATTATAAACCTTTAGATTTATCCAATGCTATTCATGGGATAGAATTTTTTAAGAAAGGAATTAATAAAATTAGAGAATTCTTACCTAGAACCAGAACTACAATAATTGCTCCCTTCCCTCTAGGTTCAAAAAGTCTTATGGTTTATTTTTGGCTTCCATTCCTTGTGAGGTACTTTTGAAGTTGGGAACAACTGCACATAATATTTGGAATGATTAGAGATGGTTTAATGGTCATATAATCTCTTCCATTACTTCTAGTTGGTTATAAAAAAATCTTATGAGTCCACCTTCTTTATAATATAAGCTCAATGTCAAGTGGCAAGTGAATTTTACCAATATCCGATGGCAATTTCTTGCTAATAAAATTCAGAAAGCTCTTTTTGAATCAAAAACTCAACTTCTTGGTTGGTAGAATTTTCATCAAAACCTGCCAACAACTAAAATTTTAGCTATGATTTTACACATTCCCCCTCATTGCAATTTTTTTTAATGCTTTAGAAACTCTTATTCACTTGTTTTGATTTTGTGGCATGGCTAAACAATTCTGAGATATCTTATACTCTTTTTTTTCCCCTCTTTCACTAGATCTTAGAAGCTTTCTCTACTTAGTTTTTATCAGATGGATCAATACCCCAAACTCTGGGATGTTTGTAGACTCATCCTTCTCAAGCACATTTGGAAGTGTAGATGCAAAAATATGTTTACTGGATCTACTCCTCCATGGGATATAGTTTTGGCAAACTTGAACTTTGATCTTCTGTTACATGTGGGACACATTCATTCCCAAGTCTATGGACTTTTCGACATTCCTCGAGATGTTATTGATAGAATTCATCAAATTTATCATATGATTCAATATCTTTAGAAGGTCCAATAGGAAACTAAGAAGTAGATAGTTAAAAATGATAAGCAGGTTCGGGGTTTTATTACTTCTTTTTCTTCTCTGAAAACTTTAGAAGATATCACAGAAGACATACCTTGAACTTAGTCATATAACATACTCTCCCACAGATGAATGTTGATATATGGTGTATTGCAGCAAGATATAACTATACTCTTTTTGTTGATATTAGCTTCTATTCTTATGTATATTCAGCTATGGATGCTTTACTCGCTGATCCACCTCATTTTTTTTTAGCTGGTGGACAGTACTAACACCAAATTATTGTAATGTTTCGATTAATGATATAATATAATCTAGCTTTTTATCAAATATATATATATATATATGTATATATATATATATATATATATATATATATATATCCATGTTTTTTTTATTACATAGGAGAGTTGGTTACAACCATTATTTTTAGTAACTAGCCAATGCAGGGTTCAAACCATAAGGACTTCTCCTAAAAAATCTATCTATCTTGTTCTTGTTGACCCGACATGAGATGGGGACCACCAATTGCTCGGGGTTTGTACCATCATCGTCGATCTGGCACACACTCAAAGGATTCAAAGCAGACTACTACCTTTGCAAAGGGTTGGCTTCCCCCAAGGTTTGAACCTAGGTCTCTTCTTGGTATGTAATATATATTCCTCTTTTTAGTGATTAATTTTATGTAAATTAAATTATTTTTAATTAAAAAATAATTTTCAAAGTTATAAATTGTAAAATTGATTATTATATTGTAACATTTGAGAATGAGTGTTAGGTACAAGTGAGCCTCTATATTTTCATTTTTAGAAAGTAAGCAAGTGTTACAAGTGTAAGCATAAAGTTAGTATGAGCAAGGAACACGAGTAACCTTCCCTTCTTCAAGTTCTTTAAAAAAATAAAAAATTAAAGGATTCTTATAAAGGAAATTTATGTAGCATGACATAATTTTCTTTTTGAAAATCCTAACTTTAAGGATGCCTTTTTTGGTGTTGTAGTTAGGAACAAGAGGAGGAGTAAATTTATGGAAAATCCTATAAATGTACTAGATATTATAATAGAACTGATTATCATGGATGAGATGAGAGTATGACATGGTGGTTCTTAAAATTAAAGGGTTAATTTGTAAGTTCCATGAATATTGGCCAAGTTTTTTTAGAGATTCAAAGATAGATCAAGTACAAGTGGGGACTTAATTCAAACTACTCAATCATTTTTCTTTTGGAAGAATATTTTCTCATCTTCTCTAGTTCAATAATAGGAGATAAAATAATAGTTGGTGGACCATGAGTTTGAAGATAGATGCATTATATTTAATATAATTGATTGAGAAATTTTCTATGGAGATAAACTAATGAAGGGTTTTCAATGTGGATTAACCTTTTTGTACTTTCATATCAATGTACCAATAAGGAGGTTTTGACATAAGTTGTTAAATCTATAGGGAATTCATCTAATAGGGATCCAATACTAAGGAATAATGACATGTAATATACACCTAGATATGTGTTTCCATGGAAAATTCAAAAGCTTTATGGTAGTCCATTAGGATTAAATCTAAATAAAAATAATTAAATCAACAAATGAATTATGCAAGCATTGAATTATGATGTAACAAATATAAGAGACTAGACACATGACAAGAGATTGAAAAGTGAAAATGATAGAGAAAGTGATGGAAAATTTAGGGTATGAAACTATTAGAATTAATGTGTACTTTGTATTTTGCATGTTATGATATGTGTCATTGACACTTGTCATGTTTTCATATAGGCCTCCTATCTATATATTGTAATATTATTTGTATCAATATCATCTATTTCAGTCCCAACATTTGGTATCAAAGCTCAGTCACTCTCCTACCCTGTGTAAACCCTTGAGGGGGATTTCCCTCATGGAAATCCCCCCTTATTTTTTCCCCCCATTTTTTTCTCTATTTTTCTTTTCAAATTAGGGAGTATGCTCTCCATTGTATACAATGGATCAGAAACCAGAAATTTGAGAAGAACTCATGGCTGCCCTTGAAGCTTCATTGCTTGGAGCCATGAGATGTTGACGAGTAGAGTTTATATTTTGCACCAGATTATCATTTTTAATGGTGTAAATATTTTTATTTTGTGAGGTCTTTGCTGCAAATTTTATTTAGGGTCATTTATTAAGAACTCAGTTTTCTCATTTAATATTATGTTTTGGGAGCTATGCTTGACAAGGAGTCCAATTTGATTAGACATAGTATAGTGTATGATAAGTTGTCTCCACTACATATTACTACTGCCAAAGGTAAGATAAAAGTATTATCAATGTTTTTTGAGAAGGGCATGGATCTTGATGTGTTGAATAGGTATAAACAAGCACCTTTGATGATGGTTGCAATATTTGGGAGGGTATCCTGCATTGAAAGACTTCTGCAAGCTGGTGCAAATGTCCTATTGTTTGATTCCTTACATCAGAGGATAATCATTCCCTACGAGCATTGGAAAATTTTATTGTGTATTTTTTGAGAAGGAATGCCAAATTATCACATATCCTTAGCCAAAAGCTCCAATTTCAGCAAACTATATTACTAGTTCAAACCAAAAATTTTGATCTATAATTAAAAAAGGGAACAAATGTGAACTTTAAAAAAGCTCCACAATTGTGCACACTAAAATATTCCTATTCTTCTCATCTTAAAAAAGAGTCCAATTACAAAATATATAATTATCAATCAGCCTTGATCATGCAAAAAAACTAAAAAAGCTAAAAACTAGCTTTTTATAAAAAATAACTTTTATTATGCCACTTTGCATTCTATTTTTTATTTATTTTTAAATTAACTAAAAATAATAATTTGCATGAATAAATAACTCTATTTAATATATTTTTCATGTGCTTTATTTTACAACTCATATATTAATTTAATAATTATAGGTGACTTCTGACATCACCCTCAACAATCCCCCCTTTGATGTCAAAGGAAGATATGTCCAACATTTCTTTGAGTCTCCCACGAGTCACCTTAAATAGCCCCTTTGTGAGTATATCAACAAATTTATCCTCACTCTTAACATACTCAATAATAAAAATTTTGTCATGTACCAAGTCTCTAACAAAATGGTGCTTCAATTCTATGTGTTTGGTTCTTGCATGGAAAACTGGATTTTTGGACAATTGTATTGCCCCACTATTATCACAAAATATTTTGGTAGGCTCATGTTGAGTCTTACAAAAATCCTTCAATATTATCCTCTGCCAAATCCCTTGAGTACAAGCTGAAGTAAGGGTTGCATATTTAGCTTCAGTGGAATACAAAGCCATTGTACTTTGCTTCTTGGATGACCAAGAAATCAACCCACTATTGTAATCACAATGACACTGAGAGGAGGGGTGAATCAGTGTGTTCTTTAAAAACTTAAAAGCAATTTAGACTTTTAAATAAACAGCAGCAAATTAAAATAGAAATAATAAAAGTACTAAGAGCATCACACATAACACGACATTTTGATGAGGTTCACCGATGTGGCTACTCCTCAAAAATGACTGCTTGGACTACCATCCAAATCCAGTCAAAAAAAAAGCTCCAACTTTACATAATCATTCACCAGCACCAACTGGTAAGAGGCACCAACCCCTAAGTTTTATCTCGCTACAAGGAATGGAGCACCAACTCCAATTTTTCCAGCACCAACTGGAAAGAGGCACCAACCCCTTTTTCAAGCTACAACTTGAAGATAATAATAAAAATTGCAGAATGTAAACTTTCACCTCAATTATCACGATCTGCTATTTTTCTACGATCTGCTGCTTGTCGGAATTCGACTGCTGCTATGAAAAATGATTCACACTTTTTCAACCACTCCTCTATATCTCTCCGCGTTCTCTGCTGCAACTTCACAAAAATATCACTTCTACAGCCAGCACACTGTCATTTCACACTCGAACATGACTTCTGCATACCGCGTTCTTATCTTCTCTTCGCACCACTCACACTGCTGCACCCGAACTTCATACACATATATCACATCATGCTGGGCCTTTTAAACTCGAAGAACCCTTGCTTTTATAGAAGAAATTTTAGAGGCAAACCCTAGAAGAACGTCGGCTAAGAAACCCTAGAATTTGTCAACTGCCAAACCCTAAAATCCGTCGGCTGTAACCCTAAGAATGTCGGCTGCAAAACCCTTCTACCACCTTCGTCACCTTCCTGTAGCTTATTTCCGTGAAATAGTAACACGTCGGCCCTTTTTTATTTAATATTTTAATTTAAATTTTAAATAAAATAAAATTTAAACTAAATATTTAAAATTAAATATCTTCATCACTGGGGCATCTTTTTCAACGAAACGAAGAGCCAACTTGGGTTTTAAGAAAAACCCATTTCAAATCTGTTATCCATGGTTTTAAATAAACCTTTTATTTTAACTGCCTTGGTTTTCACAAAAAAAACCTTTAAATTTTAAACCAAATATTTAAAATTAAATATCTTCATCATCGGGGCATCTTTTTCAACGAAACGAAGAGCCAACTTGGGTTTTAAGAAAAACCCATTTCAAATATGTTATCCATGATTTTAAATAAAACTTTTTATTTTGACTACCTTGGTTTTCACAAAAATCCTTTCCGCTTCTTGTTTGAACTGCCTGTCCATTGCATCATTAGATCTAACTGACTGTATTGACAACAATGACAATCCTCCTGCAACACCTTGCTCAACACTGAACCCTATCAATTGTACTTTGGCTGCACCTTGCTGTTCAATAAACTCTTGTCCATTGCATCAATAAATATGTCTGACTGTGTTGAAAACAATGACAATACTGTTTGCTGCACTTTGCTCAACAATCTCCCCCTTTGGAATTGTTGGCAACACATGTGCAATTTTCCTGTAAATCTTCTCCCCCTTTGACAATAATACCAAAGGGCTGCTGCAGACTCCCCCTGAGTCTATGCACAACATTCTTAGACACAAATTATTACAATTAGAAAATATTCCAAGCATGAACAAGAAGAAAAACAAATACACAAATGCTCCCCCTGAGTCCAAGACCACTTCATTTCACTGATTGACAACATCATGATAAGCATAATAGGCATCAATAAAATCAACAATGTGAATAGCAGCAATAACCAATGAATGACACCATCACCGTCAACTTCACCAATATAACATGTGTAAGAACATGACTGAACCACTGTCTTCTGTGCAACTACCCTCTGTTGCTTTGCAAACTCAAACTTGTCCACTGTTAGTGAAGGCATACAATAATCTTATATAGCCAGATTTTTGTTCTGCAATGCCAACAACATCTGCATACAACTTCACCATGCATCTTGGATATATTCTCAACAAGCTTGAACCCAATGATAGTTGTTTGTCTCTCTCTATAGTGAGAATCCAGTAGGCTACCTCAATCCACTTTCAACTCTATGCAAGTACCAAACACTGTACCACAGCACAACCAACATCTTTTCTCAACCAATTAGGGCTTTAGCAACAATGCTTATAGACAAGGTTTAACCAACATCATTCAACTCAAGATTAACCTTGAAGCATTCAACCAATCACTACATGAAAAGGAAACTAGTAGACATCCTTTTCCTTCCAAAGGTATTTGAACAAGACAACCACCAACATAAATCACCAAGGCAAAGAATAACTTGCTCAAATCAAACTCAATGGAGTAAGCCCAAATCATGTATCAAGAAAAGCATTAACTTGATCAAAACAACCACTATGAAAGCAACTCAACTATTCATCACCAGGCTGGAAATCATCTGGCTGCTCATTAAAAAACTTTTTCTTCAATCTTCCCATTCAACATGCTGATTTCACTTTTGTCAATAGAATTGACAAGTGACTCACATCTGTACCAATTTTTGTCCAGCACTGCAATTTTACTGCCAACTCTTACTTTCAACTATGCATGTCGAAAGAAGACATTTTGTCAAACACTTTATGGCCAACCGTAGTGCACCTTACTCAGCCTCAAGCTTCTTATCCTTGGACTGGCATTAAATCAATAGTTAAAACAAAACTGTCTGTGAATTAAATATATTCACCAAGGTGTCATGAAAGATCTGGCAATCTTCACATCAAAGAGTAAAAACAAATACATGCTGCTCGAAACACAAATACACAGCTAGGGCAAGCATTCTTTCGTTGAGCAAATTATCTGGACTATTATGATTCGTAATTTTGAACAGTGGTATTAAGAATCATCAACAGTACAACAGTGACATATCTCAAAACTACCAATGGTGACAACTCTCAAATTAAACACCACACTTCACGGCATTTCCACAAACCACTATATAAACTAAAAAACACACTTTAACAACTATACAACATTAACCCAACTGCTTACCTTTCATCCTCAGATACCTAGACAAATACATAGGAGCATTAAAATAAAACTTTAATATTGCTCCTCCTGAGGATGTGCCACCTGGAGTTGCTTAGAGCAATGGCAGAGTAGCCTCCTTCAGTCCAAGGAGACACAATTTCCTTTCTTCTGTCTTTCTCCAGACTTTCTTGAACTTGGGCTTGGGTTTTTCAACAACATCCCTATTTTGCTCCTGTTCGTGAACTTGAACATTTCTCTTGTGGGGTTGTCTCTTGTGCATTCTTGATGGATGATTATTTTCTTTTCTTTTATGCACATGATATGTTCCTTGTCGGTGTTGTCCTCTTTGTGTCTAATGAAATCTAGGGTTTTGCCTTAGATTAGATATAGAAGTGCTTGGACAGAACCTTGCTATGTGCCCTTGACCGTTGCATTTAAAACATTGCACATGTTTTATTCCTTGTCCGTATTGCATTCTATGTGTATGATGAAATCTATGGTATTGCCTTAAATTGGATACATAAGTGCTTGAACAAAACCTTGCTATGTGCCCATGGCCATTACATTTAAAACATTGCACGGGGTGTTCACTCAAAAAAATAGAAGTATTTTTATCAGCATAACTCTTTGATCTATTGTTCGGTCCACAATAAATTGCCTTGTGACCAAAGTGGTTGCATTTAGAACAATAGCCATAAAAAGCATTATTATTAAAAGAGTGAGAGTGAGAGAACCTCTTTTGTTGTGGTTGCTTTGTTGTAGATCTTCTTTGATATTTTCTTCCTTTTGAGGATTCAACTTGAGACTTTTCTTGTTTCAATCCTTCAACCGAGGACTTCTTCTTCTCTGCATATTTGGAGGATGAAGGTTGTTCGGCTTCATATCCAAGACCAAACTTAGTTGTGGAGCTTCTTTGTTGATTTATCATTGTATCTAGCAACTCTGTGCTCTTCTCAAATTTGAGATTTATATTGGCCTCTTTTAGTTGTTTCTTCAATGAAACAATCTCTTCTTCTTGTTGGCAGCATACAGTCTCTTTCTCATTGATTTGAGACCTAAGAATATCTTCAATCCTTTTGTTCTATTCTACTTGTAGCTTTAGATCAACAATAACCTTTTTATATTCCTCTTCACTTGTGCTGTATACATCATTCTTATTATCCAGGTGTGTCTTCAAGGCTTCTTCTGATTTCTTGGCCTTTTGAACTTGTAGGAAGAGATCTTCAATCTCATCCTCATATTCTTCTAACTTCTTGGATAGTCTTTTGTTCTTTTTATTTTCTATACTCCACTCTTCAAGTGCAGATATCAACTCTCCTTCAAAATCTACTTCAGCCTCAAGATTTTCATCACAAACTTCAGGATTCACTTCTTCTACCTTTTTCGGTTCAAATTTCTCTTCTACAGGAACTGAAACTGATTGGGATGCCTTTTTGTATGAGGATCTATTCTTCTTATCCATTGTGTACTAATCCAAGATCAACCCTAACTGGTTTAGCCAAAATTGGGAACCTGGCTCTGATACCAATTGTTGTAATCACAATGACACTGAGAGGGGGGGTGAATCAGTGTGTTCTTTAAAAACTTAAAAGCAATTTAGACTTTTAAATAAACAGCAGCAGATTAAAACAAAAATAATAAAAGTACTAAGAGCATCACACATAACACGACATTTTAACGAGGTTCACCGATGTGGCTACTCCTCAAAAAGGACTGCTTGGACTACCATCCAAATCTAGTCAAATGCAAAGCTCCAACTTTACATAATCATTCACCAGCACCAACTGGTAAGAGGCACCAACCCCTAAGTTTTATCTGCTACAACAGAATGGAGCACCAACTCCAATTTTTCCAGCACCAACTGGAAAGAGGCACCAACCCCTTTTTCAAGCTACAACTTGAAGATAATAATAAAAATTGCAAAATGTAAACTTTCACCTCAATTATCATGATCTGCTATTTTTCTACGATCTTCTGCTTGTCGGCATTCGACTGCTATTGTGAAAAATGATTCACACTTTTTCAACCACTCCTCTATATCTCTCCACGTTCTCTGCTGCAACTTCATAGAAATATCACTTCTACAGCCAGCACACTGTCATTTCACACTCGAAACACGACTTCTGCATACCGTGTTCTTATCTTCTCTTTGCACCACTCACACTGCTACACCCAAAATTCATACAAATATATCACATCACGCTGCGCCTTTTAAACTCGAATAACCCTTGCTTTTATAGAAGAAATTTTAGAGGCAAACCCTAGAAGAACGTCGACTAAGAAACCCTAGAATTTGTCAGCTGCCAAACCCTAAAATCCATCGGCTGTAACCCTAAGAATGTCGGCTGCAAAACCCTTCTACCACCTTCGTCACCTTCCTGTAGCTTATTGCCGTGAAATAGTAACACGTCGGCCCTTTTTAATTTAATTTAATATTTTAATTTAAATTTTAAATAAAATAAAATTTAAACTAAATATTTAAAATTAAATATCTTCATCACCGGGGCATCTTTTTCAATGAAACGAAGAGCCAACTTGGGTTTTAGGAAAAACCCATTTCAAATCTGTTATCCATGGTTTTAAATAAACCTTTTATTTTAACTGCCTTGGTTTTCACAAAAAAAACCTTTAAAATTTAAACCAAATATTTAAAATTAAATATCTTCATCATCGGGGCATCTTTTTCAACGAAACGAAGAGCCAACTTGGGTTTTAAGAAAAACCCATTTCAAATATGTTATCCATGATTTTAAATAAAACTTTTTATTTTGAATGCCTTGGTTTTCACAAAAATCCTTTCCGCTTCTTGTTTGAACTGCCTGTCCATTGCATCATTAGATCTAACTGACTGTATTGACAACAATGACAATCCTCCTGCAACACCTTGCTCAACACTGAACCCTATCAATTGTACTTTGGCTGCACCTTGCTGTTCAATAAACTCTTGTCCATTGCATCAATAAATCTGTTTGACTGTGTTGACAACAATGACAATACTGTATGTTGCACTTTGCTCAACACCCACTTCCCAAGGTAAAACAATACCCTGTAGTAGATTTTATGTCATCAATAGAACCTCCCAAATACTTGAAGATATTTATGATCTATAGTGTATTCCATGATCAAAGGTTTCCTTCACTTATCTAAATATTCATTTCACCACTTGCATATGCCTTTGATTTGGTAAGCTCATAAATAAGGAAACTAGTGAAACTACATAGGTAATATCAGGTCTTGTGAATGTAAGGTACATCAATCCACCCACCATACTTCTAAAATTATTCTCATAAACAAGAGGACTCCCATCCTCTTTCATAAGCTTCTCCCCACTAGCAATAGGAGTGTCAACCACCTTGTAGTCTAGAAATGAAAATTTATTCAACATGTCTTGGGAATACTTGACTTGTCATATGAAGATCTCATCTTCCCTTTGCTATAATTCCATGCCAAGAAAGTATTTTTTTTTTCGAAGATCAGACATCTCAAAATCACTTTTCATGCTCTCCTTGAAGTCTTGCATCATAGCTTTGGAATTTCTTGTAAAAATGAGATCATCAACATAAAGATAAACATAAAACATGTTAGTGTCAACAATTTTTATGTAAATATTTGGCTTATTTTTTCTCTTTTAAAAATAATTTTCTTAGAACCATCCATATATCTTTGATTACCAAGCCCTAGGAGCTTTTTTCAGACCATAAAGTATCTTTTTCAACTTGTATACCCAATGTTCTTTACCCTTTATTTCATAACCTTGTGGCTGCTCCACATATACCTCTTCTTAAATGTCACCATTCAAGAATGCACTCTTGACATTCATTTGGTGAACTTCCTATCCTTTATGAGCAGAAACTAAAAGTATCAATCTAATAGTATCATGGCAAGCCATAGGAGAAAAAGTCTCCTCATAATCTACTCCATATGTTTGTGCATACCCTTTTGCTACTAGTCTAGTTTTGTGTTTGTCTGTTTTCCATCACTATATAACTTGGTCTTGTAGACCCATTTTGTACCAATGAAATCCATGTCACTAGTATGTTGAATGAGATTCCATGTCTCATTTCTCTCAATGGCCTCCATATCAATATTCATGGCCTCAACCCATTCTTTCCTTTGACTAGCCTCTACATAGTTCCTTGGTTCACTAGAAATGCAAGATAAGGCATAGTAAGTCATTTCATATTTAATATATTCAATATTATTACCTGATTGAGATTTAAGTCTTGTTTTTCTCCTTTTATAGTTATGATCCAACATCTGACTTGTTGGATGTGAAAGCAACAACCTTTTATTTTTCACTTGTGTTGAATTTGGTGGTAAACTTGTCTCTTGGGAATAACTAGTATTGTTGCCATTACCACTAGTAACTAGTGGAGTATCTTGATTGACATCCATTTCTCCATAAAAATGCTTCCCACTTCACTAATAACATCTACATTCTTCTGGTTATGATAAAAAACACATTATTCTTAAAAAAATTACAATCCCTAGAAACAACAGTTTTCTTACTAATAGGATTGAAAAACTTGTAAGCCTTACTACCATCACTATAACTTGTAAAACTATGAGGCCCACTCTTGGGGTATAATTTTTTCCTTTTAGCATCATCAATGTTTACAAATTCTAAACAACCAAATACTCTAATATGAACCACCATGAGATTCTTACCATACCATGCTTCATAGGGTGTCTTGTTTTCCATTGCCATTGTGGGACTTGCATTTAGGATGTAGGTTGTTGTTTGCACTACTTCAGAAAAAAATTCCTCTTCAACTTCTTGTCCTCCAACATAGTTATTACTGACTCCATTACTGTCCTATTATTTCTCTCTGTAATACCATTTTTTTTTGGTGTGTAGGAAGCAGTAAAATACCTTTTTATTCCATGTGAAGAGCAAAAATCTAGAAATTCCTGTGAACAAAATTCCCCACATCTATCAGTTCTTAACACCATAAAACAACTTGATTTATTTTTAGCCAATGCTTTTAATACGTGATCAGTAATAGCAATAGATTTTTGGTTGAATTAAAGGCATCATCAAACCAATGATTATCTATGTATGAGGTGGAGTTGCATGTCACTTTCTGGTTGAATTGAAGGCATCATCAAACCAATTATGATTGATGTATGAGATCGCTCTCAGCTCTTACACTTGAAAATCCAGAGCTAGAATGATTTTAAACAAGTTTGTTTGAGTTTTTACATGAAAATTTGGGATGATAAGTTTTTTTTTCTGTCATTCAATACTTTTTGGAAGTAAACGTTGGCTGGCATTCTCCCTCATAGTCGGTAAAGTGGGCATCCAGACCATATTTATGGAAAATAGATAGAACATAGTCTACGTTAGCCAAATGAGACTCACAAGTGAGGATCCTCAGATTTTGGGCTATGGATTTTTTGGAGTTACGTTCCTACTTTTGAAACAGATTGTGTTATTAGATGTTGAAGTTTATGCATCAAGGGTTTGTGTACTCGGGTGATCCATTGTTCTTGATCCATATCTTACCATGGGTAGCCTGCCAAACCTTGATCAAACTCACTCACAATCACTCGCTCACCTCCACATTATAAAAGAAGTGGTATTAAGAATACTTTACTCTTGTACGTAGAGTTGTGCACCACACAAACACCATTCATTGATCACAGTAGAGTTGGACAAGCATAGAGGATTAATCCAAAAAAAAATTTGTAATGATTTTACATGGCTAGGATGTTAGAATTTCTAGATCTAACTTCCAACAATGATATATGGCTCTGTGAGCGCTATGACATCTATCTTAAGATTTGCGGGGTGATTTTAGTGGTTGCAATATTCTACCATGTATCTGATGTGATAGCATTGGTGGGATTCAAACCACAGACAAAGAATGGACAAACCAGTGGGCCATCCATGGTATTACGCCATTGTATCATCAAAAAGGGCAGGGCACTATAAAAGCATGCCAATGTGGCAATGGAGGGTGAGGACGTTGAGGGCAGTTAGTTGGAAATGATGCTTGACTATGACTATGAAGATATGAATTTTGTCGTCAATCATTTGGAATACAATTTTGTGAGCATTAACTTGGCAGATGTAGAGACCATTCTAAAACCTCTGATTATGGCTTGTGACTTTGGGTCTATTTTTGTGTGATTGTGCTAAATTTTTTGCAAAAGGGCCATTTTTCACCTTTGATTTTTGTAGACTTCAAGACACGATGAAGTCGTTAGAGGAGAATATTTCTCCAAGTTCTAGAAAAAACTAAGTCATCAATTTCTAAGAATTTTATCACCATGGGACAACCAGGATTATCACATGCAGGCTTCGAAGACACCACCTGTACTTGACATTGAAATTGAAATTGAGATTCTTTGTTAATAGATAAATGTTGTGTAGTATGGCAGAGAACATTGGCAAAGGGAACCATATATATTTTTCTTTTTTTATGCTCTTCAATAGGCCCATGGTGATTGTCATAAAAAAATGCTTTCTTTTCATATTATAATTGAAAATAAAGGGGGCCATGTGATTTTTTTTTTTAAAACCATGTAATTTTTTAATGAGTGCTTGAAAAACAAGGGGGCATCTTTTTATAAAGTGGGTGGGCCATTTTATTTAAAGAGGGGGACACTTTTTATAAATATGGCCTTATGGGGCATTTTTTGAAGACCTAAAAGTTTTAATATTATTTCCACATGGGAAGTGGAGAGTGGAAGGCCCTCATGGCCACTTTATTGTATTCAAGAAATGAAGGCCCCATTGAGAGTGGAACATAGGGTATTTATAGTCGTTGATTTTTTTTTTTCAAGATGGACATATTGGTGGTGTCCAATTTTAATTTTGAGGCTATTCCATTTACAATTTTTTAGAATCAAATATTTTTATCATGGAGTGCACTCTTGGTTGAACCCGACACTCCCAAAGCATTTGTATGTGATCCTAGTATCTAGTCACCTTCTCTATAGAACTTTACGGATTCAACAGTTGGTTATCCATGCACTCCGATAGGATGAAGAGATCACCATAAGGATACCTACTCTAGGGACTATAGACAAAGACACCCTAGACTCTATCCGAGGAATTTTTTGGATCAAATTTTGAAGACTACAAACATAGACACTTCAAAAGATTCTATTCTCTTATTTTTTCTTCTCCTTCATATTTGGATTCTATGGCTCATTTTTTATGTAGTTTTTGAGTGCATTTTCTATAGAGATCGACACTCTTATATGGCTTGTAATTATTTTGTATTAAGGTGCATTTTTGGTAGAGACCAACACCTTCTAGATTGTGTTTCACCATGAGGGGGGATGATATTCATGGTGAACCTAGTTAGTGATCTACAAGAGGCAACATACCTAGAGGATGACCTACAAATACAACATACCCAGAAGTGGCTGACCCTGAGGCACCCAGGATGACCTTGAGGTACTTAGATGATTGACCCAAAGGCAACAGATACAAGGAAGTGGCTGAATCTGAGGTAGAAGATTGAGATGTATATATTGTTGATCTAGCATTATTCATAGTTGGAGATCCAAGTGCAAAGAGCATGATCCTAGAAAAAAATTTATAATAAAGAAGGATATAGGGTTCTTTTATAAAAGTACACATTAAGGGGGGATCTTAGAATTAATGTGTACTTTGTCTTTTGCATGTTATGACATGTGTCCTTGACACTTGTCATATTTTCATATAGGCCTCCTGCCTATATATTGTAATCTTCTTTGTATCAATATTATCTATTTCAGTACCAAAAAAAATAAAATTCAAAATGAAGCAAGGAGATAACACCCTAATAGAAATTTGGTCTAAACCAAAAATTTTCCATTCCCATGAAAGTGGAAGAGAAACCCTATTTTGCATCATTAAATGATGAAGGCCATTTTGATTCACCTAGATAAGCCATTAGAATAATGAAAGGACATAAGGAATGATAAATTATAATACACAAGTTCAAATTTAGAAGGATTTAAAGGTGCAAAGGAAGTTGAGGAGGCAAATATTAAATCAAAAAAAGACAAAAGAGGTCAAGGTTAAACCAAGTAAATAATATCCATTTTTCTCATTAGTATAAAATCTTTTTCTTGCAATAAAAATAGTAGTAGCATATTCCTTGCACTTTAGGGTTTTAAGAGTAGCATAATAAATACATCAAAATGGAGGATATCCATGGAAATGTAAGGTTTCTAGGATAACATAATAATTAGTATGGAGGGTTATTCTTGTAATTTATGGTTTCTAGGAAAATACAAAAAATAAATTAATATGAGGGATCATTACTAACTTTAAATTTCCAGGGAAACATAAAAGGATTTTAGAACAAATACAAATAATATTTCCATGGGAACGTTAAAATAATTGTTTACAATGTTGTTCCTTTAATTTTAAATTCTATAGGGAAGCATAATATTTTAAAAGAGAAGTCTCATTATGGACAATATGGAAATTTATAAGAACCTAATAAACATGAAAGGGTTCATGGAAATGTAAAAGTGAGAAGAAGATCCTCAAGTCATGAATAAAGAGATATAAATTTGAAAAATACAAGATAAATATTATAGGTGTTAAAAATCTATGGGCCTAATCCCATACATAAAATAAAAAGTAATGATGAAAATGGTATTATAAAATATTCAAAGTATCAATAAGACCCATAAAAAAATGTTACGAATTGTTATATTCCTAAGTTTATTTTAATCTAATAAATAAAATTAAATAGTGAGGAATATATGTAAGTATTCAAAAAGTTTTAGTAGATGGAGAATTTTCTAGGTGTTTCTCTTATAGGAGATTTTAGATGTATTTAAAAAATATGGGATAAACACATATATGATGGATAATTGCTAGAAGAAAAAATTCATTGGGTAGCTTCTATATTTTTCAAGAAAGAGGAAAACATTATAAATGAGATTAAAAAAGCATGTGCGTCAACTATACTTACTTGTCATGAGATATTTTGGAAGAAGCTCAACATATTTTATCAAATACAATGATGATTCATAATATTAATATATGGATTCTTAATGGGACTTCAACATAGTTTTATCTTCTTTAGAAATTATGGTACTCCTAGTTGACCTAAATCAATGCAATATTTTGCTTCTTTTGCCAATTTAAATATCCTTTGGGATTTTTTACCTCAAGCCTTCAATATAAAAGGGATAATATATGCATTGGGCAAACTCAAAAAAAAAAATATTGGATAGATTTTTGTTACCCAACACATGGTTCCAAACAAAGTATATAATATATTTGCATATTTTACTATAATTAGGATTAGATTAGAAAGGTATCCTCTTCAAATGTGATTTACTCAATAATGGTCATCCAAATCCATTCTGCTTTTAGTCTTTGTGGCTTGAAGTTCCTAATTTCTTCTAAATGGTTAAATGATTGTGTAATTACAATTTCATTCAAATGATGAAATATTTAGGGGGATGAATGAAGATCCAAAATATCATATATTTGCTTAACTTATATGTGATTACCATACATGCACCCATTATACAATGGTAGAGTCTTATGCCATACAATATGATTAGACATATGAATGAAAGATCCATCCAAATGAGATGCAAGTACTATTTAGGCCCAATAATATGATCCTTTAGGTGACTACTATCCAATAAAATTGATGTATAAACCAGTATATTGATTGAGTAATCATGCTATTGTTTGGGGGAAGAAGTATGAAGTGTTCTTAAAGGAGGTCTTTATCATTCAAGTGGACTTTGTTGTCCAAATAAGTATTATTGTTCGAATTTTTTACTATTAAAATTATATATCATTCAAATGAGGTGTTATAATGTGTGGGTAAGCATGGTTATTACTGAAGACAATATTGAAGTTTGCATAGTTAGAGTGGAAAATTCTACTCAAACTAAGTGTAGTTCAATAGGTATTATTCAAGTGGAGTGTCATTTGAGAGATTGTCATTTAAGTGAAGCTTTAGTGACATCCTATGAGAGGCATGTTGCTATTCCTATGATTTATGGTTAGTCCTAAAGCAGTGCTACTTAAGGATGTAGTTCTTCATTAAACCCCTTCGTTTTAACTACAACATTTGGTATCAAACTAGGATTTTTATTTTAAGGATTTGCTATACATTTTGGAGAAGATATGGCACAACATGGAAGAGGAAGATCATTGGTCTTGTTACTTAACTAGAATACATAGCTAAAATATATATTGAGGGGAATTATGACCATATTAGATGCTATGAAGATTATCCAAAGTAGAGGTGTTCATCTTGAGGAAGTAAATTATAGTGAAGAGGAGACTGGTCACCCAAAAGCTTAATATGAGGAGCAAGGAGAAGATCTAGAGCAATATTTTATTTAAGAAATCTCTAGTATGGGAAGAAATCCAAAGATAAATACTCCAAATTTTAATGGAAGTTTAAATCCTAAAGAGTTGATATATTGGATAACCAACATGGAGAGATTATTTGATTATGAATCCATGGAAGATTTAAAGTGGGTCAAATTTGCATGCATGTGGGTAAAGGGATATGCTTCAATTTTGTGGGATCATGTTCAGTAATAGAAACAAAAAAAAATGGATAATATCCAAACTTGGGATAATTTTGTATGTAAATTGAATTTTAAATTTTTACCTATTGATTATCATATTGGTTTGTTTAGAAGACTTCAAAATCTCAAGCAAAGGAGGTTGAGAATGAAAGAGTATATGGAAGAATTCTATAAATTGACAATAAGATCAAGTCATATTGAAGATGATGAGGATAAGGTGGTAAGATACATAAATGGACTAAGGTTGTCCATAAAATATGAAATTGGTATGCTTATAATTAGATACTTCAAGTGGCATATCAATATGCACTCAAGGTAGAATAAAATTTGACTTGCAAGTAACAAAAAAGTTTAGACCAAGAGGACAATTCTCTAGAGGAAGAAATTAATCAAATAATGGTAGAGGGTACCATATGATAGAAGAGGAAGCTCGTACTTGTTAAAGTAATTTCATAGATCATGAGAGAAATCAAATATTTTTCAAGAGGAATAATTATTTATGGTAGATTAAGGGATAGAGGATTCCCCCAAAATTACTTTCAATGTAGATAAACTAGCCATAAAGCATATTAATTTCCAATAGCGCATCAATACAATGGTAAAGGTAAAGAAATTTAGAACTATATTACACAAGTATATGAATAAAGTGTTGCTTCACCCAAGCACATGGATGAAATAAAACAAAGAGAATCCCTTATGTTAAAAAGGGTAGTGTTAGAACTAGATAAATAGGAGCACAAGCTACTAATGAAGACATTAGATTGAGGTTCTAATGAAGTCCTTAGACTATATACTATTGGAGCATACTTTTTATTCACCTAGTAACTCTATTGCAACCAAAGGACATAAAAGGACTATGAAGAGTTCACCACTAAAGCTACATACCAAAAAATGAGGGCTTCCTTTATTGTAAACTTTTAACATGAAATAGAAGAAGCCCATTGTGACATCCAATACCACTAGATATTTTGTATAAATATTTAACATCCATACTCCTAAACTTACCATATTATACTAGAAAAATTCTATCAACCCTAGTAGAACATCTACAAGATATGGTTTGTTTTTATCAATTGAAAAACATTACAAAGAATAACATGGCCATAAGGTTACTTGTGGCATCATTTAGTGAAAATATATATTAGGGGTTATACCTCTCTCTATCTCTCCATATTCAAGCATTGAATGAGACAACTTGTTTCCCTATTCATAACTATATTTAAAGAGATACAATAACTAGCTCCAACTATCCAACTCATTACTTGTTTGTCTTATATCACTTAGAAACTTTCTACCCTCAACTAGATTGCAATAATTTGTAATTAGGAGGAAAAATACATCGAGGCAAAGGAATCAACATCTTAAATACCCCAAAACCATATAAAAAATGTGAGGAGCTAGAGAATAACATAGGTAGTGGATTCATGTACCTCTAAATTTCTTTATCGAAAAATATTAAACACTTCTTCAAGACAAAAGAAAGTGCCTCTCTTATATAGGAGCATAAAAGAGGTAAATACTTTTATTTGGAGGTGGAAGGTGCAAGAAAATTGAGTTAGGATTAATAAGAGAGATAGAATTGGTACTAATTATATTTCACCAAGAAGAATTTCCATCCTTGGTACCAATCCATTTGCACCAAAGGGGTTGCTTAAGAGTTCTATTTCTCAAAGGATGTTGGTGTTTCACCCAAGAAAGTGAATAAAAAGAAAAATAAATGACTTGATGATGGATTTTTAAGCCTTAATATTACAACAAATATCACAGGTTATATATCATAGGATCGAATATAATATAGACACAATATAATAAGGTCAAAATAATGATAATAATATAATAATATAAGAAAATTAATATGTATAATAAGGGTTATAATAAATCAAATAACATTCAATAATATGCAACAATATGAATTTAAATAGCCTTAATCAAACATGTACTAAGGATGTAACATAACTTAAAATATTAATTGTTCAAAGTGTATACAAGCTTTATTGCTTCACTTTATCTTACAAAGATAATGCTTGTGATGTTTTTTATCCTCCTATTTATTGTAATGGAGTATGATATCCATAATATAGCTATAGTGTGACTCTTTCGATACTTGAATATAGTTGTCTATATGCCAAGTCTCATGACTCTTGGTTTATCTACTTGCCACTTGCATACTTGATGAACACTTGACACTACAACATATGCACACCTATACATGACTCTTGCACTTCTACTTGCACTCTCTAATCTAAGACACTTGTGCGCATAGACTCAACTTACACTTACAATCTAAATCACACGACACTTGTCCATTTCCTGCACATTATAACTTTACATGACATGTGCATTTATTGCACATTCACACTTACATAAAAGGGAAAATTTAAGTCACACTCTAAACTATGACTCAAATCTAATATATTATTTATAAATTTACCATGAATGTACCATGGGGTACACTAGCATATACAAAATAATGTAATATAATCCAACACCCTTGTATTACATTATTTTGTTATTGAAGAATTTAGTCTTCAATCATGGTCTTCATCTTTGTCTTCAATATTCAAGTGACCTTGCAATGCATATGATTAATTTCTTGAGATTTATATTGTTCATATTCTTGCTTGACTTCTACTTTGATTTTATCTTTAGTTTCTTTGAATTCAGGTTCATGTTCTTCGGTCTTTGTATATTTAAGTTTACAACCTTCTTGAACTCCCTCATTGTCATCATATTGATGTATGAAATATTTTACTATTTATTGATCCTCTGAATCATTTAATTCTTTATTTTATTGTATAGTAACTTCTGAACATTCACTTAGAGCATCATAATAAATTCTTGAGTTAGATGAACTTGGAATATCAATACTGCATGAAGAATGAAATATTGTTTCTAGAAATGATTCATCTATTTCTACTTTCTTCTTAAGAGATTCAATCAACTATTTTTATTTCAAATTCTCATGCTTATGAATATTAAGTGGGATTAATTCCATATACATTATGCTACATATATCTAGAGGTATCATAATATCATCCTTTTCATTTTCAATTGCTTCAACAAGTCTTGCATGCAAATAGTATTCAAATGTTTCAAAATTGTCATCTATGAATTCTCTTAAGATTGATTGCAAAACCATATCTAAATTTCCTTTAGATTTTTTAATCAAATTCTTAATCCCAAATTTTATGACATATACTTTTTCCTTTTCAATCATAGATTCCATATTTAAATCCATAAATTTTATATATTTTGATTTCTTTGAAGTAGAAGACCTTATAACTCCTAGGTTTAAAAAATTCAAAGTTTCTAATTTAATTCCAATGGAGTAGTAAACCTTATGCATCCCTAATTTAGAAACTAAAAATAATTTCTATAATTTTTTTTATATTTTTCTAATCCATTGATGTTGAAAACCTTTTACCTCCAAAATATTTAAATTTGTAAAAATTCAAGAATTTCAACTTTTTAATATTTCAAAAATAAATTTCAATTAAAAAACCATTCAAAAAACTTAACATTTAAAAAAATTTAAAAATCAAATAAACTTGGTGAAGTCCTTATCACTCCAAACTTATTAAAACACAAAAATTTCAAAAATAACTAAGTTCCTTATTACTCCAAGCTTATAAAGCTTTAAGAAACTTTAAAAGCTTATCAACCCTACTCAACTTATCACTCCAACCTTATAATAAATATTTTTTTTCGAAACGATTAAAAACCATTAAATATCCCTTATAACTCCTATTGAAAGCTTACTTTGACAAAACCCTAAAAATAAATTCTAAACTTAGCATTTAACTCCGCTTTTATTTTGTACACATAACAATTTTGTAGTGCTCATTCTCTATTCTACAATGATCATCCATGTGAGTATCTTTAATAAAATGCTAATCAATTGCTAGGTGGAGGTCTACATTAGGTGTTTCTTTTCTTTGAGGTGTTCTACTTCAAACTCCAAATGATATTCAAAACAATGCCTTGTTATGTTCCAAATTGCACTTGCAATGGTGTAATATTCCTATTCCAAATGTACTTCAACTAGATTTCAAAGATTTGAATGTTACTCATATTGGCACTTCAACGTAAATTGGTGCTTTAGTGTAGATTGACACTTCCACTTCTAGATGATTCTTTCTCCTCAAATGCACACTTCTCTTATTGTTTTAGCTTCCAAATGGTTCAACTTTTGCAATGAAAATATTTCTTATATTCTATTATGTATGAGCTTGTTGTATTGCAGGTTTAGGTTTTGAATTATGTCTACATTGAAAATTGGTGCTAGTTTTGGTGCTATCTTGTTGCACATTTCCAAATAGCCTTTTCTTATGATCTTATCCTTTTCTTTTGTATGACCTTTACCCTGTTGTATTCTTCATATGCATATGGTGGCCTGACTACATTGAGTTATTAGACTTCTTAACCATGTGATTTGGTCTAATGGCCTTTCCCTTTACATATATCATCTTGAAATATTATTTTACTACAAACGTATGTTGACATTCTTCTTTAAATCTACTCAATCTTGACCTGATGTTCTCTTTACGTATCTTGGTCTGATGTTCTTCTCTATATATATTGGCCTTGTACATATCTCAAATCATGTGCTATCTCAACCTAAGAATTTATGCTCTACTCTTAATGGTGCTTTGCTATCTTCTATTCTTGATAGTGCTTTATGTTGTTGTCCTCTATTTTTTATGATACTATGTTGTTGTATTAGATGATGGCACTGTGTTGCCTTATATGATGGCGCTATGCTATATTATATGGTGATGCTATGTTGCCTTAGATTATTGTACTATGTTGCCTTCTTCCTTATGCAGACTTCTTTTCAGTTTTATATAAGCCTCTTTATTCCTTCTTTTATATATTCAATTTAGCCTCTTTTATTTAATTTCTAGATACATCTCCTCTATTTTGTACAAGCATCTTTTCTTATCCTATATGGGTCTCTCTTCATTTTTATATGAGCCTATTTTCTATTTGATAAAGGGATTCACTCCAATCTCTATAATGGCCTATTTTTAGAAGGCATTCTTATCTTGCAAATTTTTTCAATTGTATATTCTAATTCAATGATTGAAGAAATATAAAGTAAGCTATATGCTTTTTTATCATTCTTCAATAATGATATATAAACCTTCTAGATTTTATTTTGCTCTATTTTTTTTCTCTTAGGAAGATATTAATGGTTATCAATCCATTGGTATATTTCTTTCTTTCTTATGATGCTTTATTCTTTCTTAGAACATGAAAATATTCTCTATTCTTTGTAGAAAGCTTCTCACACTTCTTAATATTAATCTCTGCTACAACATTTTTTTTTAAATTAATAACGTCTTAGATCAAACCTAAGAACCTTATATGATTCTCCTCCTTACTAGAGAATCCAATATCAATATCAATGTCAGGATATCTCTTTCTCGAATGACCAATATTCTTCTGAGTTGGTTCTCTTAATTCTTCAATATAGTTGAGCCTTATTCTTCACTGGTTTTCCTTCAACCTAGTGGAATGACCCTAGCCTCTTCTAATCTAAGACACTTGTGTACTCTCTAATTTAAGACACTTGTGTACATATTTACATTAAATTTTTATTCTCATACATGCAATACACTTGTGCACATAGACTCAACTTGCACTTGCACACTAACTCACATGAAACTTATGTATTTTCTATAAATTTATACTTATATAAAAGGAGAAATATAACTCACACTCTAAACTATGACTCAAACATAATCTATTATATACAAATATACCATGAAGGTACCATGGGGGTACATTAGCATGTATTAAATAATGTAATATGCTCTAGCACTTGAGTAGCAACTTGGGGCCTATTGACTCCATCTATAATAGATAAATGTTCCTCACAAAACCCTTGTAAATATGTAATATATGGGGGTGGTCCTAGTATGATGGGATTGCAAAATCTTAACAACTATGTAATTGGAATTTTGATATTGTTATAAATATCCCCACCACTCCTCATTTGGATTATTCGAGTGTAGTGAATCTTATCTATGAGTAACACAATGATTATTATGGTGCACATGGGTGCCCTCAAATATATGTGTCTATTTTCATTTATTTTTTTATTTTACACTTTTTGTATAAGATTTGAGTGGATGGATTTCTTCTATTAATTTTTGAAAATATTATAAATTCCAACATAGTATCAGAGTAGGTATAGAGCAACTTCACTTGGTCATACAAAAAGTTAATCTAGAACCTTCAATATTCCTTTCAATCTTAAAGATGATCTACTCTTCAAAGCTTCAATATTTTTTTTGGTATAGGAAATAAATAAGTGTTTCTATCACATTTTCCTTTATTTTCAAAAAATATTTGAAAATTTTATGTCCACTTTAAAGCATTTCTTACCTTTTACATGCATTTTAAAATTTTATTTGGTATAGTTATAGTTTTTTAGTATTTTTTAGGTATGTTATTGGGATGATAAATATGATGAAAAGAATTTTGTTGAATTTAAAATTTTGAAAATTGCTACCAAAATCTATCTTTGCACTTTATTCTTCACATGCATGCTTCATCCTATGTTCCTTATATGGGGTATTTACCTTCATATTTAAAGAGTGAAGGCATACCACATTTAGTGTCAATGTAATGCCAAGATGGATGCAATATGGTTTTTGAGCCATCCACTATAACAGGCTCCAATTTTAAGCTCACATATCCCTTTCTTTTGTCATTTAATATAGAAGAGAATCAGACTATGGTGGGTGGATTAAGAGATAATTTATAGTAGTGGTGTAAGACAATATGGAAACCTGAATGTAATATTAGCCATTGGTTGTGAGAGGTTTGGAGTTCAAATCATTTTTCATGAGCAAAAAATCTTCAAAGGGTTATATGAAGAACACAAGCTTATACTGAGAGGGGGGTGAACAGTATAAGACCACTTTTTACTTTTTCCTTCAATTCAACTTTCAATTCAATATTATGCAGTGTATAGATAGCAGTATCAAAAGCCGTAATCAAAGCAATGCACAAAACACCATCCACAAAGAGACACAACAATTTACGTGGTTCACCCAATGTGGGCTACTCCACGGATAAAATCTTTCACTAAATTTTATCAAATCAAATTCTGGGAATACCTTTCCCGATTACAATGTTTATGGGCACCAACCCAAAGGAGACACCAATCCCCTAGCTCTGCTCTGGCTGGTGATCCTCTAGAAGACCTCTGCCTCCTCTGCCCTTAGCAAATGGAACTCTATCCACAGAAGACACCTGTCTTCCCTGCTCTGGCTGGAGACCTCTGTCCTCAACTCTGTCACCTCCAAAGCTGGTCCTCGAATTTGCACTAAACACAGTCCTTCGGTCTAGCACAAATGTCCTCGTTCGTCTTTCTATGATCTGCACCAAACACAGTCCTTCGGTCTGGCACAAATGACCTCGAATCTGCACCAATCTCTGTCCTCAACTGGTCCTCAAATCTGGTTCACAAAAGTGGTTCACAAGCTTTCACTAAAGCTTGCTTGATCTTCACCCAAGTCTTCACCAAGACTTGTCTCAGATCTGCTTTGCAAGTTCTCACTAGAACCTGCCCAAACTGCTTCACTAGCTCAAGAAAAAACTTGCTCAAATCTGTGTAACAATCCCTCTCAATGACTTGTCCAAAACCATCAAGCCTATGCACTATCATCGAACGTCGCAAAAATGATGCACCCAACAACTTTGCGCTTTTTTGCTCTCTGTGCACAAACACAACAACACTGTCTTTGCACTCTGCTCTCAGCGATCGGACTTCTCCCCGCACTCTATCTGTGAATGTCGCACTTCGAACGCACACAAAAAATTGATACTTTAACTCTTTGAACAACCCTCCTTTTATACTAATACTTTCAAGATCAAAACCTTGATCTTAGTCAGCTGACCCTGATCTTTAGTCGGCTGCATAACCCTGTACTTTGTCGGCTGCAAACGTCGGTTCACATTTAACTTTGTTGGTTTTAACTGCTTCTGTAGTTCTGTAGCTACTGTCGTGAAACTACAACATGTCGTGATATCGTGACACCTTTGCCTCCGTACACTTTCTTTTGGCTTTTGTCACGATATCGTGACACTACAGCCTTTGTCAACTTTAACTACGTTCTTGTCGTGATATCGTGACACTTCTCCCTTCGTCGACCTCCTTTCTGCTTCTGTCGTGAAATCGTGACACTTTAGCCTCTGCAGACTTCGTCTTCACTTCTGTCATGAAATCGTGACACTTTTGTCTTCATGGCCTTCCTTTCTGCTTTTGTCGTGAAATCGTGACACTTCACCTATGGAAGACATGCTTTCAGTTTCTGTCACGAAATCGCGACACTTTCTCCATCCGTACGTTGCCATCTCAAACTATCACGAAATCATGACACTTTCACTTCCTTGCACTCTTGTCTGCTTGCACTAGCGAAAATGGAACATGTCGCAAAATCGTGACACTTTCGTTGCCTTGTGTTTTTCTCTGCCTTACGCCCACAAAAATGGAACATGTCACGAAATCGTGATGCTTTCGCCTTCGAGCTCTTCCTTCTTGAATTCGTCATGAAATCGTGACGCTTCTTCTGTTGAAGACTTGCTTACTGTCTCTGTCATGAAATCGTGACACTTTCTGCATCCATAAGCTTTCTCTTCAACCTGTCGTGAAATCGTGACACTTTCTACATCCGTACGACTTCTTTTCAGCCTGTCGTGAAATCGTGACGCTTTCAGCTTTCGTACGTCTTCTTTGCAACCTGTCGCGAAATCGCGATAGTTCTCATTTCAGACTCTTCCCTTTGCTGCATGTCACGAAATCGCGACAGTTCTCACTTGGAACATTTTCACCTGCAGCATGTCACGAAATCGTGACATTTTATCTTGCTTCCACTTTGTCTTCTGACTTGTCACGAAATCGTGACACTTTTTCTCCTTAGCGCTTTTCTTTTCTTCGGGTCGCGAAAACCCGACATGTCACGATATCGTGACACTTTTTCTCCCGGACTCTCTCTCCTGCATTATGTCATGAAATCATGACACATTTTCTCCCGGACTCTCTCTCCTGCATTATGTCATGAAATCGTGACACTTTTTCTCTTGGACTCTCTTTCCTGCATTATGTCGCGAAATCGTGACACTTTTTCTTTCGGACTCTCTCTCCTGCATTATGTCACGAAATCGCGACACTTTTTCGTCCGTTCAACCTACTTTGCAATATGTCACGAAATCGTGACATTTCTGACTCGAACATTCTCTCTCTTCTTTGAGTCGCAAAACTGCGACATGTCGCGATATCGCGACACTTTTCTAGAAAGCTTTTTCTCGCCTGCTTAAGTCACAAAAATGCGACATGTCACGATATCGCGACATTTTTCTAACTTACTTGCTTTCGAACTTGTCATGCCGAAACCTTCATCAAAACAAATTCTTTTACATCAAATCAAATTCCTTTAAAAGCTTCTTGACATCAATGACAACTTATACACTTGAGCAAAGGCAATATACCCAAGGTACCCAAAATTGCCAACAATCTCCCCCTTTGTCATTGATGGCAAACCTTTACTGAAAACACGTCTTAGGAGCCAAAACTGAAACCAACTGTGCTAACAACTGAGAAACTGCCTTTGAGGTTTTGCTCCCCCTGACTTGAAGCTTTCCTCTTCACTTGAAGCTCTCCCCCTTACTCATATTTCTCCCCCTTTGTCATCAATGGCAAAGGGTCACCTTTGGGGCTCGGGACTAAGAATGAGCCTCTTAGCTTAGTCCCTCCCCCACCTCCTGATGAGGTGATTAATTCTGGGGTGGGAGTAAAACTCCCATTAGGCACTGATCATCATCAACGTCTATAATTTCCTTGTCGGGCCTTCTCTTGAACTCTTTGCCCGTATTCCTGTTCTTGTCACTGTTCTTTTTCCTGTTATCATTCCTGTTCTTGTCACTGTTCTTGTTCTTGTTCTCATCCCTGTTTTTGTTCATGCCTTGATCCTTGGACCTGTTTATACCACTGTTCCTATTTCTGTACCTTGAAAGTTCAGCTCTACACTGTCTAGCTGTGTGACCTTCATTGTTGCACTTATAACAAGTAACAATGTTATTTCTTTTAGGCATACCTGTTCTTTGAATCCGCCAGTTCTGCCTAAACCTGTTTTGATCAAACCTATTCCTGTTATTTACCTCGCAATAGACTACCTTGTGCCCGAACTGTTGACAAGAGTAGCAATACCCTCGAAAGAAACTAGCGCTTCTGAAATTGCCGTTCACCTTCTTCACTTGAGCCATGCAATGTGCAGCCATGTGACCAAACCTGTAACACGCAAAACATCTGCCATGAAATTTACCTTTATTCGACCTCTTGGGTCCTGAAAACTTCTTCTTTTCATTCTGAATTTCATTTTCTATTTCTACGCATCTATCATCCAAGGACTCATAATCTGAAATACTTTCCTCATCAGAACTCTCTTCCTTTTGGAGTCTCTTACTAGACTCTCCAACTTGTTCCTTGACAAAACCAAGGCCTGTTTTATCCGTTGTCTTTCTTTGACCTTTGATGAGTGACTTAACCTTTTTGGAGCTATCTTGAAACCTGTAAAGCTTATCCTTGTACTCTTTAGTTTCCTCTTTCAAAGAAGCCATTTTCTGTTCTAACTCACTATACTCAAGAACCTTAGACTCTAACTCATCCTTGAGTTCTTGTGTCTTAGCCATAGAGACGTCGAGACTTTCTATAAGATCATCTCTCTCCATACAACATTCATCTAACTTATCCTTGAGTCTAGCATTCTTCTTTCTTTCCTTTTTCAAAACACTAAGAGCATTAGTAAGTTCACTTTTAAGATCTACTGACTTCCTCTATTTGTTTGCTTTTTGAATCATCAAACCCTTTTTCAGATTTCCTATCACTAGAGGTGCTACCTTTTTCAAAAACCATACATGCATCTTCCTTATAGTTTTCTGAAGCATCCTCATACATACTAGAAACCAAATCATTATTTGTGCAATCATCCTCAAGGTGACCAAAATTTCCACATCTAAGACATTTCATGATAATGAATCTATGTTTCGGTTCTTCCTCTTTTTTTGATATGAACAACATCTCATTTTCAGTATCACTTGAAGAACTTTCACTATCACTACTAGAACACTTACTTGCTTTGTCTAGGTATAAACTCTTCTTGTGCTTGTGAGAATACCTCTTTCCTTGATTGCTGCGCTCATCTTTGTTTTTCCTGTGATGCTTGTGCTTTTCAGAATCCTTGCTTTTAGAATCTTGTATATCTTCATCACTTTCGTTCTTGGGAACAGTATAGTCAATAGCATAATGACCAAACTTTCCACAATTGAAACATCTTATATTTTTCATGCTTTTGTGCTTTCTAGAGAACTTGCCTTTCTTGTTGTAATATGCCTCTTCATCACTGGAAGACTCATCACTCTCTTGAAGTTGTTTACCCTTGGATTTCTTGGTAGCCTTGAAAGTTGCCTCTTTCTTGACATCAACCTTCACTTGAGTTCTCAACTCAAATGCTGCAAGTATACTATGGAGCTCATCCTTTTTCAACTTATCCAAATATTTAGCTTCCTCAATAGCAGAAATATTTTCACTAAATCTATTAGGAAGAGATCTTAAAATCTTATCACAAACATCATTTTCAGCAAGCTCAAGACCTAAGTCTTTCATGGAGTTAACAACCTCATCCATACGAAGCATGTAGTCACTAATATTTTCATCATCATTCATCTTGAGTTGTTCAAACATACCTTTGAAGTGTCTCAACTTAGCCTTTCGGACATTTACATCACCTGTGTGAACCAACCTACAACTGTTTCCACATTTCACTAGTTGTCTTGCAGTGAATCACCTTGGTAAGATCTGCCTTCTATAAACCTTTCAGGATTGCATTCATTGCTTTTGAGTTGTTGTGATGTAGGAGCCTGTCTTCTTTAGTATAAGGACCATGTTCAGGAATGGTGTACCCATCTTCAATCACTTCCCAAACCTCATTCCCAAGTGCCATTAGATGAACCTTCATCCTTGCACTCCAAAGACCAAAATCTGATCCATCAAGAATAGGTGCTGCATTGCCACTTGAATAATCCATTGTGTTCTTTACTGGCTTTTCCTTCAAGTCGTTAAACTTTTCGAAGGCACCGGCTCGATACCAATTGAAGAACACAAGCTTATACTCGAGAGGGGGGTGAACAAGTATAAGACCACTTTTTACTTTTTCCTTCAATTCAACTTTCAATTCAATATTATGCAGTGTATAGATAGCGAGTATCAAAAGCCGTAATCAAAGCAATGCACAAAACACCATCCACAAAGAGACACAACAATTTACGTGGTTCACCCAATGTGGGCTACTCCACGGATAAAATATTTCACTAAATTTTATCAAATCAAATTCTGGGAATACCTTTCCCGATTACAATGTTTATGGGCACCAACCCAAAGGAGACACCAATCCCCTAGCTCGCTCTCTGGTCGGTGATCCTCTAGAAGACCTCTGCCTCCTCTGCCCTTAGCAAATGGAACTCTATCCATAGAAGACACCTGTCTTCCCTGCTCTGGCTAGAGACCTCTGTCCTCAAATCTGTCACCTCCAAAGCTGGTCCTCGAATTTGCACTAAACATAGTCCTTCGGTCTAGCACAAATGTCCTCGTTCGTCTTTCTCTGATCTGCACCAAACACAGTCCTTCGGTCTGGCACAAATGACCTCGAATCTGCACCAATCTCTGTCCTCAACTGGTCCTCAAATCTGGTTCACAAAAGTGGTTCACAAGCTTTCACTAAAGCTTGCTTGATCTTCACCCAAGTCTTCACCAAGACTTGTCTCAGATCTGCTCTGCAAGTTCTCACTAGAACCTGCCCAGACTGCTTCACTAGCTCAAGAAAAAACTTGCTCAAATCTGTGTAACAATCCCTCTCAATGACTTGTCCAAAACCATCAAGCCTGTGCACTATCACCGAACATCGCAAAAATGATGCACCCAACAACTTTGCGCTTTTCTGCTCTCTATGCGCAAACACAGCAGCACTGTCTTCGCACTCTGCTCTCAGCGATCGGACTTCTCCCCTGCACTCTATCTACGAATGTCGCACTTCGAACGCACACACAAAATTGATACTTTAACTCTTCGAACAACCCTCCTTTTATACTAATACTTTCAAGATCAAAACCTTGATCTTAGTCGACTGACCCTGATCTTTAGTCGGCTGCATAACCCTGTACTTTGTCGGCTACAAACGTCGGTTCACATTTAACTTTGTTGGTTTTAACTGCTTCTATAGTTCTGTAGCTACTACCGTGAAACTACAACATGTCACGATATCGTGACACCTTTGCCTCCGTACACTTTCTTTTGGCTTTTGTCATGATATCGTGACACTACAGCCTTTGTCAACTTTAACTACGTTCTTGTCACGATATCGCGACACTTCTCCCTTCGTCGACCTCCTTTCTGCTTCTATCACGAAATCGTGACACTTTAGCCTCTGCAGACTTCGTCTTCACTTCTGTCATGAAATCATGACACTTTTGTCTTCATGGCCTTCCTTTCTGCTTTTGTCATGAAATCGTGACACTTCACCTATGGAAGACATGCTTTCAGTTTCTATCATGAAATCGTGACACTTTCTCCATCCGTACGCTGCCATCTCAAACTGTCGTGAAATCGTGACACTTTCACTTCCTTGCACTCTTGTCTGCTTGCACTAGCAAAAATGGAACATGTCGCGAAATCGTGACACTTTCGCTGCCTTGTGTTTTTCTCTGCCTTACGCCCGCAAAAATGGAACATGTCACGAAATCATGACGCTTTCGCCTTCGAGCTCTTCCTTCTTGAATTCGTCATGAAATCATGACGCTTCTTCTGTTGAAGACTTGCTTACTGTCTCTGTCATGAAATCGTGACACTTTCTGCATCCATAAGCTTTCTCTTCAACCTGTCACAAAATCGTGACACTTTCTACATCCGTACGACTTCTTTTCAGCCTGTCGCGAAATCGCGACGCTTTCAGCTTTCGTACGTCTTCTTTGCAACCTGTCGTGAAATCGTGACAGTTCTCATTTCAGACTCTTCCCTTTGCTGCATGTCACGAAATCGTGACAGTTCTCACTTGGAACATTTTCACCTACAGCATGTCACGAAATCGTGACATTTTATCTTGCTTCCACTTTGTCTTCTGACTTGTCGCGAAATCGTGACACTTTTTCTCCTTAGCGCTTTTCTTTTCTTCGGGTCGCGAAAACCCGACATGTCGCGATATCGCGACACTTTTTCTCCCGGACTCTCTCTCCTGCATTATGTCATGAAATCGCGACACATTTTCTCCCGGACTCTCTCTCCTGCATTATGTCGTGAAATCGTGACACTTTTTCTCCCGGACTCTCTTTCCTGCATTATGTCGCGAAATCGTGACACTTTTTCTTTCGGACTCTCTCTCCTGCATTATGTCACGAAATCGTGACACTTTTTCGTCCGTTCAACCTACTTTGCAATATGTCACGAAATCGTGACATTTCTGACTCGAACATTCTCTCTCTTCTTTGAGTCGCGAAACTGCGACATGTCGCGATATCGCGACACTTTTCTAGAAAGCTTTTTCTCGCCTGCTTAAGTCGCGAAAATGCGACATGTCGCGATATCGCGACATTTTTCTAACTTACTTGCTTTCGAACTTGTCATGCCGAAACCTTCATCAAAACAAATTCTTTTACATCAAATCAAATTCCTTTAAAAGCTTCTTGACATCAATGACAACTTATACACTTGAGCAAAGGCAATATACCCAAGGTACCCAAAATTGCCAACATTATAGAGGTATCCTTCATGGAGGTTCTATCTACATTGAAAATAGGTAGAACACTACATAGAGGGTTTAGGAAGCTTTGTAAATATGTCTATTTCATTCTTCAACATAGTTCAAATTGTTATTGGTATTTTTTTTAGTACTTTCTTATGTGTGTTTGTTTTGTGGCATCATTTTTTAACACTTGATTCCATTTGTATCCTTCATTGGGAACCTTTATGAGGGAAAAAAACCTAATACATAGAGGAGTTGACATTTTATATATATATTTTATAAATTCTAAAATATTTTGATAAATGATTTTTCTAGTTGATGTGGTGGTTATTTGAGTAATTAACAATTTTTAAATCAATTTATTTATCTTTTACTAATTAAACTACAACAAGTAGCAATATTTAAATGATTCAAGGGGAACTAGGTGGTGCAAAAACACTGGCTATCTCTAATAAATTAGTGAATTTCAAGTGGTATGCTGGGATTCAATACTATTTTATAAGGTTTCAGACTTTAATTTTTCTTTTTGAGGTATATTTGAGAAGAACTATAGTACATAACATTTGCATATGAAAGTGTTTTGGGATTGTTTTTTCAAATCACATAATTTTTAAGCTCTATGCATTGGTCACATTAGTTTATCTAGTGTCTAATGCCAAATTGTGTGGAATAGTCCTCAAGCCCTATTTCCATATTTGAAAGGGTATATTTACATTTTTATATGCAATCGAAATCTTTGGCCTAGATTTTTAGGAGATATAGATAGATTTGTGACAATTTTAGTAGTGTTTAAAGATTTTAAAGTATTATAGGAAAATGATTAAATATGTATTTTATTCAATTCATATTCCTCATTTAAGCTATTGATTGATCTTATGTTGGCAATTTTGGGTTTGAGATCCTAGCTTCTTGTCTATGAGTTGTCATTGATGTCAAAAGGAACAGGCATTAATGTCAAGAGGATTTATTGGCTTCAAAGGTTGGAGATTCCAAAGAATATTTTCTAGAAGATTTCGAAGAGATTCCATGTGGCAGATGAAAAGGTTTTTATCAAAACCATGGTAGGTTTAAGGGTTTTTATTAAAACCAGGTGGATGCATTAAGGGTTTTTCTCAAAACCACTCTTAGCTTAATGCAAAGGCTAGAGACACTTATTAATTAAATAAATTAATTAATAAAACCTTTTTAAGGTTTTTTAATTAATTATTTATTTGATTTAGTGATTAAATTATTTTAATAATTTAATGGGTTCTCCACCTAAGGTCTAAGGTCTAAAAGACCTTTGATTATTTTTTAAATAATCAAAAGGGTTTCATAAACCCTAAAGTTGTTTCAAAGGTGCCAAAGTAATATTAATTCGAAAAGTTTGAATTATCCTCCCGCCGACGTCATGCATAGCATGGAAGTTTGGCTATATAAGCCATAACCTATAGTCCAAAGCAAATGTGTGAAAGAAATTGGAATTGCGCAAATGTTGGGAAGTAAAAGCTACGGCTATCATTTTTTCACCACGTTTATCCGCCACCAAAGGGTTAAGGAGAAGGAGTTTTTGTGCACTGATTTTTTCAGAGGCACTGTTGACCCGCGATTTTCGAAAGCATTTTTTTGGTAAGGTTTTTTAAATAAAATCTGCATTTTGTTAAAGAAGAAGTGGTTGGGCAGATTTATTTAAAATTATTTTTAAGGTTAAATGCTTCTTTGGAGATATAAGGTTGATAGTGTTTGGTTGAGATTTTCGGCTTGATTGTTGAGTGAGATTTGCATAGAAGCTATTATTCCTTGAGCATGGTTTAATTAATTTGGAGAAATAAGGTGTAAAAGGATATATTGTTTTTATGCTTTATATTTTTGGTAGTTGACTTCTAAGGATTGGAGTCATAAGGTGTTTTATGGAATAAATATTTTTGTGGTTACTTTTATGATCTAACCCTAACTTGGTGGCAAAGTTGAGGGTGGTGTTGGTAACAGGTTGAAGAACTATTCTCTTCTTCCTCAAACAAAGGTATGGGCAAATTCTTCCATGTATATTGTTGATGGTGTATTTTTTGAAATTGAGTTTGGAGTGAAAAGGTTGTCTACTAGGTATTCTTGTTGGTGTAAATCCCATTTTCTGGATATTGAAGATTGTTTATGCATTAAAATCATTGATGAGTTTTTTGGGTGAATGCATAATTTTGGTTGAGGAAGAGGAAGCATTTTTGCACTAGGGTTTATGTTAGTAAGTCTTGCTACTTGCTTTGAGTTGGTGAAACCCTTAGTTGGTTGTTTTGATATTGATAATTAAGGTGCTTCCATAGAGGTTGTTTTGATCAAGTTAATGCTTTACTTGATACATGATTTGGGCTTACTCCATTGAGATTGATTTGAGCAAGTTATTCTTTGCATTGGTGATTTATGTTGGTGGTTGTTGTGTTCAAATACCTTTGGAGGGAAAAGGATGTCTACTAGTTTCATTTTCATGTAGTGATTGGTTGAATGCTTCAAGGTTAATGTTGAGTTGAATGATGTTGGTTAAACCTTGTCTATAAGCATTGTTGTTAAAGCCCTAATTGGTTGAGAAAAGATATTGGTTGTGGAAAGAACATGAGTATCATTGTTATATGAGATATTGCATGGTTGGCAATTGTTGGTTTGTGTTTCATGTTCTTGAGAAAAGCATACTACATCTATCTTATTATTTTGAGATTGAGATTGAGTTGAGATTGAGCTTGGGAGTTAAGTATAGAACATATTGAGTCTCTCACAATTCTCTTTATGTTTCTATGAGATTTGAGATTGATATTGGTAGTTAATTATAGAACATATTGAGTCTCTAACAATTCTCTTTATGTTTCTATGAGATTTGAGATTGAGATTGGGAGTTAAGTATAGAACATATCGAGTCTCTAACAATTCTCTTTATGCTTCTATGAGGTTGATGAATCACATTGGGTCTCTAACAATTATCTTTGTGGTTTCATGCTAAGAAATTTTTTCTTGGTGAGATTTTTGATTTGGATAGGTTCTAGTGAGGACTTGTGAGCTGATTTGGACAGGTTCTAGTGAGGACTTGTGAGCTGATTTGGACAAGTTCTAGGGAGGACTTATGAGCTGATTTGGACAGGTCCTAGTAGATGACCTGAGGACAGAGTTGAAGTGGTTCTTTGAGAAGAACCTGAGGATAGTTTTGACAAGTATTTGAGAAGGCTTGTGTGTTGCAGAGATGGATTTGTTCAATCTTTATGAGTTGAGATTGGTACAGATCTGACAGAGTGAGGAAGACTTGTGCTGGACTGACTGACTATGTTTAGTATAGGTTGATGAGTTGTTGTGGAGGTGATCCATGAGGATAGAGGTATCTTGACGTTGAGCATTGAGGACAGGAGGTCTTTTGTGGAAAGGAGTTCCACGTGCTAGCGGAATAAGAGGCATGGATATTTTGAAGTATCATTTCCAGAGCTGAGGGGAAGGATTTTCCTTTGGGCAAGAGGCTCATAAATTCATGAGGAGGGGAAGGATTCTCCTTTGGGCAGGAGCCTCATAAATTTGTGAGGAGGGGAAGGATTCTCCTTTGGATAGAGGCTCATAAATACTTGAGTAGGGGAAGGTTTCTCATTTGGGCTGAGGCTCATAAACATTGTAATTGGGAAGGATTCCCAAAGAACTTTGACAAAGCTTTTTAGAGAAAATTTTTATGGATGTAGCCCATGTTGGGTGAACCACATTAAAATTGGTGTCTCATTGTGTGTTGCTTTATGCATTGCTTTGATATTGCTATTGGTTCATTGCTTTGTGAAGTTGAAGTTAAATAGAGAAAGTAAAAATATGTCTTATACTATTCACCCCCCCTCTCAGTATAAGCTTGTGTTCTTTAATTGGTATTAGAGCGGGTTCCTTCGAAAAGTTTAACAGCTTGAATGAAAATATTATAAAGAACACAATGGAATATACAAGTGGTAATGCAACACCTATTCTTGATGGGGCAGATTTTGGGCTTTGGAGTGCTAGGATGAAGGTTCATCTTATGGCTCTTGGAAATGAAGTTTGGGAAGTGATTGAGGATGAGTATACCATTCTTGAGCATGGTCCTTATACTAAGGAAGAGATGCTCCTACATCATAGCAATTCAAAGGCAATGAATGCAATCCTGAAGGGTTTACAGAAGGTAGATCTTACCAAGGTGATTCACTGCAAGACAGCTAGTGAAATGTGGAAACAGTTGAAGGTGGTTCATACAGGTGATGCAAATGTTCGAAAGGCCAAGTTGAGACACTTCAAAGGTATGTTTGAACAACTCAAGATGAATTATGAAGAAAATATTAGTGACTATATGCTTCGTATGGATGATATTGTTAACTCTATGAAGGAACTAGGTCTTGAGCTTGCTGAAAATGATATTTGTGATAAGATTTTGAGGTCTCTTCCAAATAGATTTAGTGAAAAGATTTTTGCTATTGAGGAAGCTAAGGATTTGGATAAGTCAAAAAAGGATGAGCTTCATAGTATACTTGCAACATTTGAGTTGAGAACTCAAGTGAAGGTTGATGTTAAGAAGAAGGCAACTTTCAAGGCTACCAAGAAATCCAAGGGTAAAGAGCTTCAAGATAGTGATGAGTCTTCTAGTGATGAAGAGGCATATTACAGAAAGAAGGGCAAGTTATCAAGAAAGCACAAAGGTATGAAATATGTCAAGTGTTTCAATTGTGGAAATTTTGGTCATTATGCTACTAACTGTATTGTTGCCAAGGATGAAAGTGATGAAGATAAACAGGATTATAAGAGCAAATATTCTGAAATGCACAGGCATCAAAGGAAGAATAAATATGAGCAAAGAAATCAAGGAAAGAGGTACTCTCACAAAAACAAGAAAAGTTTCTACCTAGACAAGGCAAGTAAGTGTTCTAGTAGTGATAGTGAAAGTTCTTCAAGTGATGTTGGAAATGAGATGTTGTTCCTAACAGAAAAAGAAGAAGAAAAGAAACATAGATTTGTCCTTATGAAATGTTTTAGATGTGGAAATTTTGGACATCTTGAGGATGATTGCACAAATGATGGATTTATTTCTAGTTATACTATGTATGAGGATGATTTGGAAAATTGTGAGGAAGATATTTGTATGGCTTTAGAAAAGGGTAGCACCTCTAGTGATAAGAAATCTAAAAAAGTCATTGATGTTTCAAAAGGAAAAAAAATAGAGGAAGTTATAGAGGATGGTGAAGTAGATCTTGAAGCTGAACTTGTTAGTTCTCTTAGTGCTTTGAAAAAGGAAAGAAAGAAGAATTCTAGACTCAATGATAAATTGGATGAATGTTGTATTGAGAGAGATGAGCTTATAGAAAGTCTTGACTTCTCTATAGCTAAGACACAAAAACTTAAGGATAAGTTAGATTCTAAGGTTCTTGAGTGTAGAGAGTTGGAACAAAAAGTGGCTTCCTTGAAAGAGGAAACTAAAGAGTACAAGGAGAAGCTTTACAAGTTTGAAGATAGCACCAAAAAGGTAAAGTCAATCATCAAAGATCAAAGAAGGACAACAGATAAAACAGGTCTTGGTTTTGGTAAGAAACACATGGAACAAGTTGGGGAATCTAGTAAGAGATTTCGAAAGGAAGAGAGTTATGATGAGGAAAGTAATTCAAAAAAAGAGTCCTTGAGTGATAGATGCACAAAATCAAAAAATAGGAATCATAAAAAGGGGAGAAATTTTAAAGACCTAAGAGTTCAAATCAAGGAAAGTTTAATGGCAGATGTTTTGCTTATCACAAGTTTGGTCACATGGCTTCATATTGCATGACTCAAGTGAGGAAGGTAAATGACAAATTCAGAGGTGGTAATTTCTTTCAAGGGTATTGCTACTCTTGTAAATAGTTTGGGCACAAGGTTGTTTATTGCAAGGCTAATAACGAGAACAGGGTTGGTCAAAATAGATGGAGTCAAAGATCAGGTATGCCTCAAAGAAATAACATTGTTAGTTGTTATAAGTGCAACAATGAAGGTCACATAGCTAGACAGTGTAGAGCTGAAATTCCAAGGTACAAAAAAAAGAACATGGGTATGAACAGGCACAAGAATCAAGACATGGATAAGAACAAGAATGATAACAAGAATAACAATAGTGACATGAACAGAAATAGGAATATGGACAAGAAGAACAAGAGAAGACATGGTAAGGCAGCTATAGACACTGATGAAGATCAGTGCCTAATGGGAGTTTTAATCCCACCCCGAAATTAATCACCTCAATAGGAGGTGGGGGAGGGACTAATAAAAGAGACTCATTCTTAGTCCCAAGCGCCAAAGGTGACCCTTTGCCATTGATGACGAAGGGGGAGAGATATGAGTAAGGGGGAGAGCCTCAAGTCAGGGGGAGATGATTTCTATACAACAATTTTGAGTTTCAGTGTTTTTGAGAAGCATGGTTTGCCATCAATGACAAAGGGGGAGATTGTTGGCAATTTTGGGTTTGAGATCCTATCTTCTTGTCTATGAGTTGTCATTGATGTCAAAAGCAACTAGCATTAATGTCAAGAGGATTTATTGGCTTCAAAGGTTGGATATTCCAAAGAATATTTTCTAGAAGATTTCAAAGAGATTCCATGTGGCAGATGAAAAGGTTTTTATCAAAACCATGGCAGGTTTAAGGGTTTTTATTAAAACCAGGTGGATGCATTAAGGGTTTTTCTCAAAACCACTCTTAGCTTAATGCAAAGGCTGGAGACACTTATTAATTAAATAACTTAATTAATAAAACCTTTTTAAGGTTTTTTAATTAATTATTTATTTGATTTAGTGATTAAATTATTTTAATAATTTAATGGGTTCTCCACCTAAGGTCTAAGGTCTAAAAGACCTTTGATTATTTTTTAAATAATCAAAAGGGTTTCATAAACCCTAAAGTTGTTTCAAAGGCACCAAAGTAATATTAATTCAAAAAGTTTGAATTATCCTCCCATCGACGTTGTGCATAGCATGGAAGTTTGGCTATATAAGCCATAACCTATAGTCCAAAGTAAATGTGTGAAAGAAATAGGAATTGCGCAAAGGTTGGGAAGTAAAAGCTATAGCTATCATTTTTTTACCATGTTTATCTGCCACCAAAGGGTTAAGGAGAAGGAGACTCTTGCTAGCCTTCAAGCTAGCACCGTTGGCTTAGTGGCAATGACTGTGCTGCGAAGGCGCTTGAAGGGAGGTCAAGCGTTCGACTCCCATCGTGGAGTGTGAGAAGAATTTTTGCGCTTCGATTTTTTCGGAGGCACTATTGACCCGCGATTTTCAGAAGCATTTTTTTTGGTAAGGTTATTTAAATAAATAATGCATTTTGTTAAAAAAGAAGTGGTTGGGAAGATTTATTTAAAATTATTTTTAAGGTTAAATGCTTCTTTGGAGATATAAGGTTGATAGTGTGTGGTTGAGATTTTTGGCTTGATTATTGAGTGATATTTGCTTAGAAGCTATTATTGCTTGAGCATGGTTTAATTAATTTGGATAAATAAGGTGTAAAAGGATATATTGTTTGTATGCTTTATATTTTTGGTAGTTGACTTCTAAGGATTGGAGTCATAAGGTGTTTTATGGAATAAATATTTTTGTGGTTACTTTTATGATCTAACCCTAACTTGGTGGCAAAGTTGAGGGTGGTGTTGGTAACAGGTTGAAGAACTATTCTCTTCTTCCTCAAAAAAAGGTATGGGCAACTTCTTCCATGTATATTTTTGATGGTGTATTTTCTGAAATTGATTTTGGAGTGAAAAGGTTGTCTACTAGGTATTCTTGTTGGTGTAAATCCCATTTTTTGGATATTGAATATTGTTTATGCATTAAAATCATTGATGAGTTTTTTAGGTGAATGCATAATTCTTTTTGAGTAAGAGGAAGCATTATTGCACTAGGGTTTATGTTAGTAAGTCTTGCTACTTGCTTTGAGTTGGTGAAACCCTTAGTTGGCTGTTTTGAGATTGATGATTGAGTTGCTTCCATAGAGGTTGTTTTGATCAAGTTAATGCTTTACTTGATACATGATTTGGGCTTACTCCATTGAGATTGATTTGAGAAAGTTATTCTTTGCATTGGTGACTTATGTTGGTGGCTGTTGTGTTCAAATACCTTTGGAGGGAAAAGGATGTCTACTAGTTTCCTTTTAATGTAGTGATTGGTTGAATTCTTCAAGGTTAATGTTGAGTTGAATGATGTTGGTTAAACCTTGTCTATAAGCATTGTTTTTAAAGCCCTAATTGGTTGAGAAAAGATATTGGTTGTGGAAAGAACATGAGTATCATTTTTATATGAGATATTGCATGGTTGGCAATTGTTGGGTTGTGTTTCATGTTCTTGAGAAAAGCATGCTACATCTATCTTATTCTTTTGAGATTGAGATTGAGTTGATATTGAGATTGAGAGTTAAGTATAGAACATATTGAGTCTCTAACAATTTTCTTTATGTTTCTATGAGATTTGAGATTGAGATTGGGAGTTAAGTATAGAACATATAGAGTCTCTAACAATTCTCTTTATGTTTCTATGAGATTTGAGATTGAGATTGGGAGTTAAGTATAGAACATATTAAGTCTCTAACAATTCTCTTTATGCTTCTATGAGGTTGATGAATCACATTGGGTCTCTAACAATTCTCTTTGTGGGTTCATGCTAAGCAAGTTTTTCTTGGTGAGCTTGCTGATTTGGACAGGTTCTAGTGAGGACTTGTGAGCTAATTTGGACAGGTTCTAGTGAGGACATGTGAGCTGATTTGGAAAAGTTCTAGGTAGGACTTGTGAGCTGATTTGGACAGGTCCTAGCAGAGGACTTGAGGACAGAGTTGAAGTGGTTCTTTGAGAATAACCTGAGGACAATTTTGACAAGTTTTTGAGAAGTCTTGTGTGCAGCAGAGTTTGATTTGTTCAATATTTATGAGTTGAGCTTGGGACAGATCTGACAGAGTGATGAAGACTTGTGCTAGACCAACTGACTGTGTTTAGTACAGGTTGATGAGTTGCTGTCAAGGTGATCAGTGAGGATAGAGGTCTCTTGAGGCTGAGCATTGAGGACAGGAGGTCTTCTATGGAAAGGAGTTCCACATGCTAGCGGAATAAGAGGCAGGTGATATTTTGAAGTATCATTTCCAGAGCTGAGGGGAAGGATTCTCCTTTGGGCAGGAGGCTCATAAATTCATGAGGAGGGGAAGGATTCTCCTTTGGGCAGGAGGTTCATAAATTCGTGAGGAGGGCAAGGATTCTCCTTTTGGCAGAGGCTCATAAATACTTGAGTAGGGGAAGGTTTCTCCTTTGGGATGAGGCTCATAAACATTATAATTGGAAAGGATTCCCAAAAAACTTTGAGAAAGCTTTTTAGAGAAAAGTTTTGTGGATGTAGCCCATGTTGGGTGAACCACGTTAAAATTAGTGTCTCATTATGTGTTGCTTTATGCATTGCTTTGATATTGTTATTGGTTCATTTCTTTGCGAAGTTGATGTTAAATAGAGAAAGTAAAAAAAGGTCTTATACTATTCACCCCCCCCTCTCAGTATAATCTCATGTTCTTCATCTTATTCATTGAGATATATTCTTTCACAATATTCTTATTTTATTTCTTGTCTAGATACACTTGGAGGTTTGTTATAGATTTAATTGTAAGTAGGTTTCATGTAAATCCTTTTTTGATGACTAAAATTAGATGGCCCAAAGGCAATATGAAGCCTCTAATTAAGTTGATGTATAACATAAGAAGAAACATTATGTCTTGTCATATATTATGTGACTATGGAATATTGAAGGACATTATATTTAATGAAGGTGGTGATGTTAAATTCTTCTTTTCATTTAAATTCTTAGCGGAAGTATTTTTTGAATGTGTGCAAGAGTGTCTAATAGTGGTAGTGATGACTATAGTCCAGCCTAAAAAGAGTCTTATGTAGTAAATACTTTTGTAGCAATAGATTTTAGATGAGAAGGGGGATCCAATTATGTCTACCTTATAAATAAAGAGGTCCACTAGAGCATCCATTATAAGGGGAGATGTTATTGTTACTGATGTCTTCTCTACTTGACCCCTTAGTTAATATTATGAGTATTTATTTTTACTAAATAAATTATGTAGAGAAATGTACATGGGAACCTTCATGCACGTGAAGGGTTCTCTCGAGTGTAATTTTTTAAAAATATTTGATTCGACATACAAAGACTCTATTCTTAATTTTTATGGAAAAAAACATGAAGAAATGTACACAAGAAAATATTTTGTATGGTTTCTCAACTATTTATCAAGTCACGATTTCAATGTGTTGGGTGCTTGGTGTTAGACATATACTTAGTTATAGGTATTCATTCAGTTATAGTTGTGTGCATTTTTTAAAGATGTATGCTATTTTTATATTAGCATGTAGAGTGGTTCCAAGCTTGGTTATTTGGATGACCTTGGGTTCACCATCAAAGTGTTTGATTTCATCGTCGCTAGCAACATAATTCTTTTTGATTTTGTATTGTGGCAAACCAATTAACATGTTGTTTAATGCCATATATGGTTGACGTATAACTATAGGAGATGTTAAGCTTGTGTATTGGGTCTTGTTCCTTTAGAAATATTAGTCGTGTTCCTAGGTTTTTTTTGGTTTAGGGTTAATGTCCTTTTCTCTTCTTTTTTTAGCCTATGTCTATGTTATGGATGAGCAAAACTGAGGATAGTTAGAATAGTGTATCAAGTTGATGTTATTTTTTTTTCTTTATGGTTTCGGTGGATTGATTTATGCAAATATTTTTATAATGGTTTCTTAGGTTGAAGAACATGAACTTATACTGAGAGGGGGGGTGAACAGTATAAGACTTAACCATTTAATAATTTTAAATTCAGATAGCAGTGGCATCAACACAATATTAAACAAGACAGAAAGCATCACACATAGAAGACTCATTTTTAACGTGGTTCACCCAGAATGGCTGGGCTACGTCCACAAAACTTTTCTCTAAAAGTTTATTTCAAATTCTTTGGGAAACCTTCCCAATTACAATGTTTATGAGCCTCTTCTCAAAGGAGATACCTTCCCCTAACTCTGCTCTGGCTGGTGATCCTCTAGAAGACCTCTACCTCCTCTGCCCTTAGCAAGTGGAACTCTATCCACAGAAGACACCTGTCTTCCCTGCTCTGGCTGGAGACCTCTGTCCTCAACTCTATCACCTCAAAGCTGGTCCTCGAATTTGCACTAAACATAGTCCTTCGGTCTAGCACAAATGTCCTCTTCCTCTTTCTTTGATCTGCACCAAAACATAGTCCTTCGGTCTGGCACAAATTGTCCTCTTCCTCTATTATGCAAAACATAGTCCTTCGCTCTTATTGCGCAATTACAGCTGCACTCGATCGAACATCGACCTTTGCACCTCTACGCAAACACAATAGCATTCAACACTCTACGATCGAACTTCTCACAGTGCGCATCAACTCGCCACTTCTGTGCTATTTGCGTTGTTATGGCTGCATCTCGCACACTTCGCACGAATCGATTCGACTCGGTCTCTATGCACCATGGACTTTTCTTGCGCAAGTTTGATACACACATTCGATACTTACAATCTCGAAATAGCCCTCCTTTTATAGAATAAATTTCATGATCAAAACTCTCAAACTTAGTCGGTTGTAACCCTCAAACTACGTCGGTTGCAAAACCCTATGCTGCGTCGGCCCAGATTTAACTCTGTCGGCTCAAAGTTAACTCTGTCCTTCAACCGCCTCTGGTTCTGTAGCTTTTCCTATGAAACTACAACATGTCATGATATCATGACACCTTTGCCTGTCATACACCTTCTTTTGCCTGCTATCGTGAAATCGTGACACTTTTTGCCTTTGTCTGCCTTGACTGCGTCCTTGTCACGAAATCGTGACACTTCTATCTTTTGTTGACGTCATCTTCACTCCTATCATGAAATCATGACACTTTAGTCTTCATTGCCTTCTTCTCTACTTTTGTCACGAAATCATGACACATCTTTTGTTGACGTCATCTTTAACTCTGTCATGAAATCGTGACCCTTTTGTCTTCAAGGCCTTCCTCTCAGCTTCTATCATGAAATCATGACACTTCTCCTATAGAAGACCTGCTTCCAGTTTCTATCATGAAATCGTGACTCTTTCACCATCCGTACGCTTTTCTTTTAGCCTATCATGAAATCGTGACGCTTTCAGCTTCCGAAAGCTTTCCTTGCAACCTATCACGAAATCATGACGCTTCTCCTTTCAGACTCTTCCTTTTGCTGCATGTCGCAAAATCATGACAGTTCTCACTTCGAGCTTTTTAGCATGTCGCGAAATCATGACAGTCCTCAACTTGACCTCTGCAGCATGTCGCGAAAACGTGACAGTCCTCACTTGGAACTTTGCATCATGTCACGAAATCATGACAGTTCCTGAATAACTTTCTCTCTCTTCGATCTTGTCACGAAATCGTGACAGTTCACACTACGGACTCTCTTTTCTACAATATGTCACGAAATCGCGACACCTTTTTGTCCGTACAACTTTCCTGGCAATGTGTCACGAAATCGTGACACTTTTCCTTCTCTGCCTTCCTGCACTTTTCGAGTCGCGAAAATGCGACATGTCATGAAATCGTGACACTTTCCAACTTGCTCTCTTTCTCTGCCAACATGTCACGAAATCGTGACATTTTTGCCAGCTTCGTCTCTGTCTTCCGCATGTCGCGAAATCGTGACACTTTTGCTAGAACTTTCTCTCTCCTCAAACATGTCGCGAAATCGTGATAGTTTTGCCAGCACTTTCTCTCTCCTAAAACATGTCGCGAAATCGTGACAGTTTTGCCAGCACTTTCTCTCTCCTAAAACATGTCACGAAATCGTGACAGTTTTTCCAGCCGCCTGCATACTTTTTCTTACTTGTCTTTTTCTTGATCTTTTGCAACTGGGCTACTCTGATCTTCTTGGAAACTCATTGTCCAAACTGAAACCTTCATCAAAACACATTCTTTGACATCAAACCAAATTGCTTCAAGACCTTCTTGACATCAATGACAACATCTCCACTTAGAGCAAAGGCAATGTACCCAAGGTACCCAAAATTGCCAACAATCTCCCCCTTTGTCATTGATGGCAAACCTTCATCGAAACACATCTTAAGAGCAGAAACTGAAACCTGCTGATCCAACAACTGGGAATCTGCCTTTGAAGTTTTGCTCCCCCTGACTTGAAGCTCTTCTCTTCACTCATATCTCCCCCTTACTCATATCTCTCCCCCTTTGTCATCAATGGCAAAGGGCCACCTTTGGGACTCGGGACTAAGAAAGAGCCTCTTGGCTTGGTCCCTCCCCCACCTCCTGATGAGGTGATTAATTTTGAGGTGAGAGTACAACTCCCAATTTCTCCCTTAGATACTCAAACGTATCTCTTGGAAGAGGTTTGGTGAAGATATCTGCAATCTGCTCTTTAGTAGGCACATACTCTAGCTTGACCTGCTTCTCTTGCACTTTCTCCCTTAGAAAATGATATTTGATGGAAATGTGCTTCGTCCTTGAGTGCATTACCAGATTTTTAGAAATACTTATGGCACTTGTATTATCACAGAGAATGGAGATGGGTTGTTCATGCTTGACTTTGAAATCCTCCAAGGTGGTTTTCATCCATAAAACCTGTGTGCACCCAGCCACTGCTGCTATGTATTCAGCTTCTGCTGTAGATAAGGAAACTGAAGGTTGTTTCTTACTTAGCCAAGAAACCAGACTCTTTCCCAGAAAGAATGCTCCACCACTAGTGCTTTTCCTATCATCAATATTGCCTGCCCAATCTGCATCTGTATAGGCTGTGAGGGTGAAATCATCACCTTTGGGATACCAAAGCCCAAAGTCCATAGTGCCCTTCAAATATCTGAATATCCTCTTGACTGCTATAACATGAGATTCTTTTGGAGCTGCCTGAAATCTTGCAACTAATCCAACGGCCTGCATGATATCCGGTCTGGTAGTCTATCTTGTATAGTAAACTGCCAATCATAGATCTGTACAACTTTTGATCTGTCGCTGGAGATTCATCATCTTTACTCAGATTGCACCCTGTAATCATAGGAGTACACACGGGTTTGTTGTCCATCATCCCAAATTTCTTCAACATTTCTTTGATATACTTTTCCTGAGAGAGAAATATACCATCTTTTGATTGTGCAATCTGAAGCCCTAAAAAGAATGACAGCTCTCCAATCATAGACATCTCGAATTCCTTCTGCATGGTGTTAGCAAAAACTTTGCACATCTGAGTATTATTTCCCCCAAAAATAATATCATCAACATAGACAACTATAATCAACATATTATCATCTTCATTCTTAATATACAAGTTGCTATCTGCCACGCCTTTCCTGAAGCCTTGCTCATGAAGATAACTGTCAAGTCTTGAGTACCATGCCCTTGGAGCTTGCTTTAATCCATATAAGGCCTTTTTTAGCTTACACACATAGTCTGACTGTTCTGTGAGAGAAACTCCTTCTGGTTGTTCTATGTAGACTTCTTCTACCAACACCCCATTTAGAAAAGCCGACTTTACATCCATTTGGTATACCTTGAAAGATTTGAAGCTTGAAAGGGCCAAAAACATTCTGATAGCTTCAAGACGAGCAACAAGCGCAAACGTCTCTTCGAAATCAACACCTTCTACTTGAGCATACCCTTTACAGACTAACCTAGCTTTGTTTCTGACAATCTTTCCATCCTCATTGAGTTTATTTTTGAATATCCATTTTGTGCCAATGACATTCTTGTCCTTAGGTCTTGGAACCAAATCCCAGGTTTCACTTTTCTCTATTTGATTTAGTTCTTCATCCATTGCTTTTACCCAAAACTCATCTGTACATGCTTCACTAAAATTTTTTGGCTCAATCTGAGATAACAATGAAACATTCACAGAATCATGTGAAGGAATGACTCTTCTTCTTGTTTGCCTGCTATTTGGATCACCAATGATCAAATCTTTGGGATGATGTTTCTGAACATACCGTGAAGGAGTTTTGGGAAGCAGTTGTTGTCTTTCCTCTTCTTCATCCGACACCTCTCTGAATTCTTCTTGACAGATTTCATCACTGAGTTCCTTGACTGGTTCTCTTATCCCTGTCTTTTCATCTCTTGTTACATTCATGCTCTCTACAACTGTATGAGTTCTTTTGTTGAAGCACTTGTAGGCCTTGCTTTTGCTGGAATATCCAAGAAAAATTCCCTCATCACACCTAGGATCAAACTTACCCAAATTCTGATCTTCTCTTCTGATGAAGCATTTACTCCCGAACACTTTGAAGTATTTTATTGTAGTTGGTCTTCCTTTCCACAACTCATAGGGAGTTTTATGATGATTGACTCTGAGTTGAGCCCTGGTGATGATGTAGACTGTTGTACTTACTGCTTCTCTCCAAAAGCCATCTGAAAGTTTTGACTCATTTAACATTGCTCTAGCCATATTTTCAATAGTTCTGTTTTTCCTTTCAACTACTCCATTTTGTTGAGGAGTTCTTGCTTGATTGAATATTCTCTTTTGATTTCGTGTTGCTCATAGTATTCCACAAATTCATTTGAAGTGAACTCTCCTCCTCTATCTGATCTTAAGCATTTGATTCTCTTGTCAGTCTCATTTTCAATCATTTCTTTAAAAGCTTTAAATTTTTTAAAAGCTTCAGATTTTTCTTTGAGAAAAGTAACCCAAGTCATTCTAGAATAATCATCTATAAACAACATGAAGTAGCTATCTCCCTGAATGCTCTGAGTTCTGGTGGGGCCACACAAATCAGTATGAATAAGATCCAATGGTTTGGAAGAAGTATACCCTTTTGATTTGAAACTGGTTCGGGTCTGTTTACCATGTTGACAAGGACCGCAAATGATGTTATGGGGCCTTTTTATTTTAGGCAAGTCTCTGACTGCTTCCTTGTTACTAATACTGACAAGATTATCAAAACTCAAATGTCCCAATATTTTATGCCATAACCAACTCTCATCTTCTTGAGTTATAAAACACTTTTCCCTTTTTATCTCACTTAGCATGTAAAGATTGTTTGGAGTCCTTGTAGCACTAGCAATGAGTTTTCCATTTTTTTCTTTACTTATCTCACATCTATCTGAAAAGAAAGATACTATGTGCCCTTGATCACAAAGTTGACTCACACTAAGAAGATTATGTCTTAGGCCTTCTACATAGAGCACATTCTCTGTTTTGGATTTCCCATCCAAACTAAGAGTCCCTTTACCATAGATTTTTGCGGACCTGTTATCTCCAAAACTGACTGTTCCTCTGTTTGTTTCTTTGAAAACCAAAAACTTTTCTTTTTCACCAGTCATATGTTTTGAACAACCACTATCAAGATACCATTTTTCTACTTTGTCTTGAGCATGAAAAGCAGTTTGAACTATCATTGACTTAGATTTGATCTCATTCCTCTTTTTAGTGAACTCAAAGCTAAATCTATTCAAACAGCACATCCTTGCTATATGCCCAAAATTCTTGCACTTGTAACACATGATATTTTTATTCATAAGAGGTGCAAATGAGTTAACATTTTCCTTACTATGGCTATTCAGAGATTTATTGCAATGCATAGCTATGTGACCAAATTTCTTACAGGAAAAACAATAGCCATGGAAGGTATTATGTAACCTGTTTTGATGCCTTGGATGATTGTTCTTCTTGCGATCAACTGGAATCCACTGCTCTTCAGGATGAAGATTGATCTTGCTCGAAGACCCTATTTCATGAATGGTGATACCATCCTTCTTTTCACATGGAATATTCTGTCTGAGAGTCAACTGTTCCAACTTCACTCTAAGAGACATAATCTCTTCTTCTAGTTTCTCACAATCAGCTTCCTTTCCTTTTAGAGCCTCTGTTAGAACCTGTTCAACCTTCTTCCCTTCTTCAGCTAGAATTTTGAAATCTATAACACTTTGAGACAATTCTGATCTTGCTATCTCTTCTTCCTGACATTTATGCTTGAGAACAAAATTCTCTTCCCTGAGTTTCTCAAGCTTTCTCAAGGCCAAGAAGAATTCACTTTTGAGATCGAACTCAACCTCTTCATTTCTTTCTGAATTTATATGTTCCTCTGATAGATCCTTCTCCAAGCTGTTAGGCTCTTTCCGGAGTGACCTGCTATGATACCAATTGAAGAACATGAACTTATACTGAGAGGGGGGGTGAACAGTATAAGACTTAACCATTTAATAATTTTAAATTCAGATAGCAGTGGCATCAACACAATATTAAACAAGACAGAAAGCATCACACATAGAAGACTCATTTTTAACGTGGTTCACCTAGAATGGCTGGGCTACGTCCACAAAACTTTTCTCTAAAATTTTATTTCAAATTCTTTGGGAAACCTTCCCAATTACAATGTTTATGAGCCTCTGCTCAAAGGAGATACCTTCCCCTAACTCTGCTCTGGCTGGTGATCCTCTAGAAGACCTCTACCTCCTCTGCCCTTAGCAAGTGGAACTCTATCCACAGAAGACACCTGTCTTCCCTGCTCTGGCTGGAGACCTTTGTCCTCAACTCTATCACCTCAAAGCTGGTCCTCGAATTTGCACTAAACATAGTCCTTCGGTCTAGCACAAATGTCCTCTTCCTCTTTCTTTGATCTGCACCAAAACATAGTCCTTCGGTCTGGCACAAATTGTCCTCTTCCTCTGTTCTGCAAAACACAGTCCTTCACTCTTATTGTGCAATTACAGCTGCACTCGATCGAACATCGACCTTTGCACCTCTGCGCAAACACAACAGCATTCAACACTCTACGATCGAACTTCTCACAGTGCGCATCAACTCGCCACTTCTACGCTATTTGCGCTGTTATGGCTGCATCTCGCACACTTCGCACGAATCGATTCGACTCGGTCTCTGCACACCATGGACTTTGCTTGTGCAAATTTGATACACACATTCGATACTTACAATCTCGAAATAGCCCTCCTTTTATAGCATAAATTTCATGATCAAAACTCTCAAACTTAGTCGGTTGTAACCCTCAAACTACGTCGACTGCAAAACCCTATGTTGCATCGACCTAGATTTAACTCTGTCGGCTCAAAGTTAACTCTGTCCTTCAACCGCCTCTGGTTCTATAGCTTTTCCTATGAAACTACAACATGTCATGATATCGTGACACCTTTTCCTGTCGTACACCTTCTTTTGCCTGTTGTCACGAAATCGTGACACTTTTTGCCTTTGTCTGCCTTGACTGCGTCCTTGTCATGAAATCATGACACTTCTATCTTTTGCTGATGTCATCTTCACTCCTATCATGAAATCGTGACACTTTAGTCTTCATTGCCTTCTTCTCTACTTTTGTCATAAAATCGTGACACATCTGCTTCTACTGATGTCATATTTAACTCTGTCATAAAATCGTGACCCTTTTGTCTTCATGGCCTTCCTCTCAGCTTCTATCATGAAATCATGACACTTCTCCTATAGAAGACTTGCTTCCAGTTTCTGTCATGAAATCGTGACTCTTTCACCATTCGTACGCTTTTCTTTCAGCCTGTCACAAAATCATGACGCTTTCAGCTTTTGAAAGCTTTCCTTGCAACCTGTCGTGAAATCATGATGCTTCTCCTTTCAGACTCTTCCTTTTGATGCATGTCATGAAATCATGATAGTTCTCACTTTGAGCTTTTCAGCATGTCGCAAAATCGTGACAGTCCTCAACTTGACCTCTACAGCATGTCATGAAAATGCGACAGTCCTCACTTGGAACTTTGCATCATGTCACGAAATCGTGACAGTTCCTGAATAACTTTCTCTCTCTTCGATCTTGTCGTGAAATCGTGACAGTTCACACTACGGACTCTCTTTTCTGCATTATGTCATGAAATCGCGACACCTTTTTGTTCGTACAACTTTCCTGGCAATGTGTCACGAAATCGTGACACTTTTCCTTCTCTGCCTTCCTGCACTTTTCGAGTCGCGAAAATGCGACATGTCACGAAATCGTGACACTTTCCAACTTGCTCTCTTTCTCTGCCAACATGTCATGAAATCGTGACAGTTTTGCCAGCTTCGTCTCTGTCTTCCAGCGTGTCACGAAATCGTGACACTTTTGCTAGAACTTTCTCTCTCCTCAAACATGTCACGAAATCGCGACAGTTTTGCCAACACTTTCTCTCTCCTAAAACATGTCACGAAATCGCGATAGTTTTGCCAACACTTTCTCTCTCCTAAAACATGTCGCGAAATCGTGACAATTTTCCAACACCTAACACCAAACCGACGGTTTTCCATTGCCTGCATACTTTTTCTTACTTGTCTTTTTCTTGATCTTTTGCAACTGGGCTATCTTCTTGGAAACTCACTGTCCAAACTGAAACCTTCATCAAAACACATTCTTTGACATCAAACCAAATTGCTTCAAGACCTTCTTGACATCAATGACAACATCTCCACTTAGAGCAAAGGCAATGTACCCAAGGTACCCAAAATTGCCAACATAGGTAAAGAATACTTTTCTTATGCATGTAAGTAAATATGCATATCATCCAAAGAGATGGGAGTAAAAAATAGAAAATGACTATTGACTTTATTTAATAGAATAATGAGTGGTTATTTATTTAATTGGGAAAAGCTATTTTTTATTATTGAAGACTTTATTGTTGGTTTGTTTTTAACATGGGTTGAAAATTAGTAATATATGGAGTTTGAAGACCTTTATTTATATAGTTTAATGTCATGGAAGTTGAGTTTATAGAAAAATATAAAAGGATATTTTTGGGAATTAGTGTAATTACATTGCATAGATTATATATATTTGTTGAATTTTGAAAAATAATAAAAGAAGGATGTTTTTGGATGGATTAAATAATGGATTTTTCTGAGGCTTGTGTAGATAAGGAATTTATTATTGAGATAAGTATGGGATTCTATATTTTTTGCAAGGAATGTATCTGCCTAATTGTTGTGTTGTTGCATAGTGCATGTTAAGTTGAATATGTATATCTAGAGCTTTCCTGATCCCTAAATATTCTTCAAGTCTGTTGATGAAGACTTAACAAGTGGAGACCTTGAAGAATAAGAATAACTACTTATGTTTGTAATATTAAAATGTAAATTTTTTGGATTAAATAATGAGCTTCTTGTTATGAAGAAGGAACAATCATTTGTTTTATATAATGTACTATTTAGAGAACAAAAAAAAAACTTAAGTTTTGTTATTCTTTTATGTATATTGGAATATTTGGTTTGAACAAAATGGAAGGGATATGGTTTATATTTTCAAATCCTTAAAGTGTATGCTATTATTTAACTTTCTTTAAGGAAATGCTAAATTCTGGTATTTTTTTTAACGTATTTAAATTTATTGTCTTTAGCAATGTGATATATTTAATTGAATCTATGAATTAATATAGCACTTTATTTCCTTTTTGAAGAGATGTTAATTTTTAAAAAATGTTATGACTCTTGGGCTTTGAATTGGGTTTTTGGGCATGAATCTAGAACCATATTAGAGAATCCCTTGAGTCAAGAAGATAATACAATCTTGGGAGGAGTTGTAGTGATGCAATAGCTAGGTAGTTGTGAATCCTAGGAGGAGTTGTGGCATTGAAATAACCAAGTATTTGTAAATTTGGAAGGAATTACAGTGATGCAATAAATAGAGAATTATAAATGATACACCCTGAATGGTGAGGCTCAAGTATCGCAAAGTGGTAAGGCTTATGGAATCATTCACAAGATAATATAGTGGTGACACCTTGAATGATGAGGATTGGGTGACCATGCTCATTATTAGGTGAGCGGTAATGGCCTTAGTTATACCATGGAGGTATGGGTGAAGGAAAAAGCATCCCCTTTAAGTGTTATAGGCCTTAAACGATAATACCTATATCATTGTCAAGTTGTTCTATATAAAAATGAGGGTATAGGAAAAGTGGGGGGATCACTATTGGTGTCCTTATAAATGGCGAGTTTTAGAAAGGTGAAACCTAGAAGTACATGAAATTGTCCACTCATATCCACTTGAGTGTCATATGCAATTATAATGAACTCAAAATGTGGTTATACCTTACAATGTTGAATAATATTAGGATTTATTTATGAGTTTCCTTGTAAAAATTAAAAAAAGAATCTCTCTCCCTTGAGTTGGTTTGGTGGGTTATTACACCCAAAGTAAAGATATTTTTCCATTAATTATAGATTTTGAATAGGGTAAATCTTGAGGTTTTTGTAGTAGGGATGGATGTTGAGAAACAATAGTGTTGGAGTTAATTTTTCTTGAGACATTGTGAAGACTAGAACAAGGGTGTACCTCCTTTAATAAGCCTAATCACTTGGGAATCTGCTGAGGCTTATTCCTCCTTTTGTTGATTTTTTACAATAGGTGGATATGGAAATACTTATTCCATCATTCCTAGGTAGTGAGGGACATCATCAACTTCCATGTTCCTTTATTCTTAGTTATCACAACTATTCTTCTTTCAATCAAAATTACCTCCATTATTAATCTTGAGAGGGCTAGTATACATACCTTGAACTCATCAAATTTATCCTTCAAGTGTGTGGTATATCAATCCTTTTATATCAATCCTTTTGCTATGAGTATGAACTCACACATAACTTACACCAACTAGATGCACATAATAATAATGATATATATATACATATTCAAGGTCCTATAGGGTTGATGGATTAGCCTTTGCATCAAGCATCTATCTCATACTAGTGCAATTGAAGGTCTTGTTAGAACTAGAGTTCTACACCTTGATAACTTATTATTTATTTCTACAATATGGGTGTGTTTCACCTTGAAGTTAGGCCTTCCTTTCTTTCTTCATAGAGTCTTTTATTGATATATCCTCCTTGTATTTATATCAACTTGCATTCTAGAGGATGGTCTTGATATTGACTTTTATCCTCAGGGTCTTTCATGCCTACCCTATTCTATGATATCCTCCTAACTTTAGGAATGTAGTATTTGGATCACATTGGGAGGTTGACAACCAATTTAAGGGCTTGTTGTCCCACTTCCTTTTTGGTCATTGATAGGGCTTAGTTTAATGCATTCGCTACCATTTTTAGTAAGGTGGGTGTAATGAGCATGAGATTAATTAGAAAACTTTGTAATGGCCTACCCTTACACATTAGGGTTAAGTGAAATATTCTTGTCTCAATTTTCCTAGTTGACTTTTCCTTGATATTGTATTACTATAGTGGATTCTTACCTAGGTATTTTTGTAGTAAGGATTCAGGTTGTGGCCCAAATCTAGTTTTCCCCCTATTGGTAGAGAAATTTTATGAGGACTCGGTTGTAAAAACTAACGTCTACCAAAGGACTCAATAGATTTAGCCCTATAATTCTTGTGGTAGTTGACATCTCTTTTGCTTTGGTCATCTTGTTTCTCTTAAAAATATTAACAACCTTGGGTCTAGTTGCCTTCTTAGAGTCTGGTTGATTCTAGTTTCTACTAAGCAAAGGCTTACTAGTTTGGTCATTCCTTGTATGCATTATTATTTCTTCCCATGTTACCAAGACTTGCTCCAAGGAGATGATTTTTGGGAAGTATATGGCCTAGTGGTAGGCGAGTTGGTGCCATAGGTACTTCCTTTGTGTTCCTATTGGTGGTTGGAAATATTTAATGGGTTGATGACAAAGATAAACTCCCCAAATTGGTTAATGGTTCATGATCAGATACCCTTCAGGGGGTTGCCTTCTAGATAAAAATAAGGGAGAACCTAGTTGATTGCTACCTTATTAGAATGAGTAGCTCCTCAAAAAGTGTTTATACCTTCCTCCTCATATTGTCTATTTTTTAATTAGGTAAGGCTTTTTATAGTTAGATAGAATGGGGAAGGAAGGAAAATTGAATCTAAGGGGATAAGGAGTGTGATATGGGAGGAGGAAGGTTGCTCAACTGATTATGATGGGTACGTGGGATGAGAAAATAAAGGTAATAGGGATCTTGGATGAATCCACATATATGTATGAGTTTATTTTCTACTTGGATGACTATCTATAGGCTACTAGAAAGGAGTTCTCTCTATAAATATTAACCATCATGGCAATCTCTAAATTAAATAACTTGAGATAGAAAATGATTTCCATACCTAGGGGTTATTTTATATCATATTAGATATTCTATATCAAATTTTATGGAATTGGGTATTCAAATCCTCCAATGAGGCTCCATTTACCTTCTTTCTGAATTTATTTGCTATTCGAGTGGCCAACTGGTCCTAATACCCTATTGAATATTCATGAAAGATCATGTACTATTCTTGTGCTTTCCCTTTGAAATATGTCACTAGAATCCTTAATATCACATTTTGTGTGACCACACTATACATAATGTAAAGAGTTACCACATAATGCAATTGTTCTAGTGTAGTGATTGCTTATTATCTAATGAATTCAATCAAGGGATTCAAATCTATAGTAGGATTTAGATCTCATGTGTTAGGTCGAATCAGGTAAACTAAGGGACCTAAGTCATTCCATGTGTGGATGCTAAGATTGTATTACAAGGGAAAACTTAATTCATTCCATGGGGAAAATTAGCTTATTATTCTAAGTTGGTCCCACAAGGAATGCTAGAACAATTTGGGACAAAAAATAGTTCTTATAATTTAGGTGATGTGACCCACAATAATGTGGTTATTTTTGGGTGCATTTGATGTTTGTTCCTCACTTGGAGCACTAGTTTGGGAAGTCTAAGGAGTGTGGTATGTGGCACATTTGAACAAAATTCAATATTGTTTACCAAGGGTGTCTCATTTTTTGGATATGATCTTAGATGCTTCACTAAATTCCTAAATTAGCCTAGTTTAACAAGGTTTTTACCAAGGAAAATGATTAGAGAGAAAAAAACTATATGACTAAAAGCAAGTGAAAGGAAATAAATCTAACTAATTTGACTAGCATATGCTAAGGGTTGTGATGCACCAAATATATAAAACTCTCTACACTATAGTTGGTTGAATGAACAAATTCTTCATAGTTGACAATGAATATGGAACACATTCTTACCAACCATGAAGTAACCCAAACACCCATAAAAATACAAGGATGGAAAAGTAGTCAAAACTCCTCATATATAGCCTCAAAACTAATCAACTAAAACAATACTAGGCTCAAGCTAGGACAAGATATAGAATAGAATTAAGGAAAACACTATATGAGGCTATATACTAAGCATGGATATGACTATATTTTGATATTTACAATGAATAAGGAATAAGTATTTATAAGAAGAAGCAAGGTGTTTTTCTCCAAATTTTTTATTGGAATTCAAAATTGCCCAAGCTAGTCAACATCAACAATAAATTATCTTCGAGGACTCAAGGATCTACAACCATAAATGTTATTGGTAGGTTGGATTGAGGGAACTCTTGATGTGATGTTGAGACACTTCATGCTAGAAATCCCCATGATTAGACTTATTGGATCATTATTCATTAATTCCTTAGATTTGGTGTTGCCTATTGGGCTACCCTCTATGTAACTACTTTAAATACTCTATTTATTGCCTAGGGAGCTATGTATGGTTGTAGTTTATTTCCAAGACTAAAACTAGATCATCATCCCTTCCCTCACATTTGGTGACTATGGGTTGGTTTGTTGGTTTTTGTGGTAACCATAACTTGGCTCCTTTATTCTCCCAATAGAATACTTTGGTAAGATCTTCTATAGTACACTCCTTGGAGGTCATGGTTATCATATTTGGTATTGTTGAGAAATATGTTCTTTTTTAGAGGTCCATACCTTGCTATTTCAGTTGCACCCTCATGATAACTGGGATTGTCATATTTTGAGATTAGGTGGGTGTGTATTTGGGTGTTCTTCTCCTCTTATGCCCTTTGTTGATCTCTTACAATTTTTTTGGGGATGGATCTTATGGAGGCTAAGAAACCTCAAAGAACAATAGAGGCTATGCAACTTGGAATATCCAAGATGTTAGGCTTGTAGCCATACTTTGACCTTTAAGACCCTCTATAGGGAGGAGGATTTCAAGGATACCTTTTGGCTCAATTAACTTGATTCACCCTAATTTCTTCATCCATGTAATTGGATATATTCCTTTAGGATAACTATCTAAGAATGACTTGCAACCTTACCAAGAAACCATAAATAGTAGGGCACATGGATGGAATCCAAGCAATCTTTCCTATCCAAAGAGGAGAGATGTCCATAAGCTTTGAGTGGGGTAGAGTTTTTTCATGAGTGAGGTACATTTAGTATCACTATAAGGTATTTTAGACTTTTTTTTATGGCAAAACTCACCTTAGTTGCTACCAAAAAGGCTAACATATGACTTTTATTTTGGTTTGTTAGTTCAACTAAGTTTTATGTCATGGGAAGATTTAGGCTCAACATAGGTCGACAACATGGGTTCCTCCTTGGTTGCACCTTGGATGGTCTTATGGATTTAGTTACTTCATGAATAACAAGAGATTTGGGCCCCTTAATTTCATCTTTGAGCTAACACTTTGATCAAAATTTCCTTCTATGGTAGGAATTTCTTTGTGTACTGAATTTTCACTACACCTTTAAAACTAAGTGTTGTTCAAAATGTACGAGTCAAGAGGAGTTTGATTTGAGAAAGTTCCATTCAAATTAATGGTATTGTACCATTTGAGTTAATATTTATAGACATACTATAAAAAATATGCTATCATACATGCAATTTGTGGTTAGTCTTGAAGTTGTTCTACTTAAGAAGGTAGTTCTCCATTGAACCGTCTCCTTCTGACTATATCACCTTCAATATAAAAAGGATAATAGATGCATTGGGAAAACTTATACAACAAAAATATTGAATATATTTTTTGTTACCCAACACATGGTTCCAAATAAAGTATATAATATCTTTGTATATTTTACTATGAATAGTATTATATTAGAAATACATCCTCTTTAGATGTGATTTACCCAATAATGGTTATCCAAATCCATTTTACTTTTAGTCTATGTGGTCAAAGACCTTGATTTATTGTAGATGGTTATAGTATGGTGAGGAAAAGAAAATTTCAAATGACTACATAATTACAATTTTGTTCAAAATATGAAATATTGAGAGGGATAAATCAATATTTGGAATGCCATATCTTTGACAAACATATTCAATGAAAAGTAGGAAATTGATTTCAAGCTCAAAATTTTACAAGAGATAGTAAAATTTAATGGAATGGTATAGGCTACTCATGTGTGAGTAAAATAATAATTTATTATTATTATAATATTTTGAAATGGTAGTTATATTGGTTACAAAAATTTAGGGAGAGATGGTTCCAACATGGATATAGTAATACCAAATTGTTTTATGTTACAACTAAAAATAATTTTTCTTTTTGTTGCACAAAAATATTTTAATTCAAGATGGAAGAAATAATGAGGAAGCAAAAGACATAAAAAGGAAGCAAATAATTATTTCAACTCTATTCTATTACATGCTTAGCAAGATAACAAGACTCAAGGTAAGCTTTTGCAAGATATTCCATGAATTATCACACATGGAAAAAATGAAATATTTATGAGGAATATATCTATGGATAAATAATAGGGGGTAAATATTTCTTTCCATCCTAATAGGACACCTAGCCCCTATAAATGTTCTATTATTTTCTTTAAAAAAAATTGACCTTGTTGAAAAGTGATGTGTTGCTTACAATTGAAAAGGCTAGGAAAAAAATACTCTAATGAGTGAGATCAATGCCACAATTATTAAATTGATTTTCAAGAAAGGTGAGAAAAAACATTATGATAATTTTATTCCAATAAGGATTTGGAATATTCCTTATATAATCATTTCAAAAATCATGTTAAAAAGATTGAAAAACATCCTAAATTATGTTATCTTAGAGAAACAATTGGTTTTGATCATGGCAAAAAAATATTTTCTTAATGGTGCAATACGCAAAAGGCAATACATTCTCTTATTTAAATAAAAAACTAGGTATGGTTATAAAATTAGATATGAACTAGGCATATAATAGGGTTCATTGGATTTTTCTACATGATATACTTAGAAAATTTGGTTTTGATCATGGTTGGTGTGAATCGATTAGATATTGTGAATCAATGGATCCCCTATAGGATGCTTTTAATAATCCCATGGACTCTACCAAGGTGACCTACTATCTCTTTATCTATATATTATTCTTGTAAATGCATTAACAAGAGCTTTCACAAAGGAAAAATACAAGAAAACTTTAAAGGTATTTGGGTTGTAATAAATGGTCACTCCAAATATCATCTCCAATTTTTTGATGATACTCTTTGATGAGGACATGAAATTAGGGATATCATTATTATATTGCATTATTATGTGAGACTTTATTGCGCATGTTGTATTCTTGGCTACAAGTTATCAGCTTCTAGTAGCCTAAGTTAGACATTAGTTAGGTTGTTGAGATAAGTTGTTATCTCAACACCTTTTCTTGTTTGTATCTTCTAGTTAGTTTGCTATATTTCAAACTATGGATGTTTATTTGTTACGTATTTTTTGCTATTTAATAACTCATAAATAAATGAAATATTATTAGGATTTTTAGATCCACATCATTGGTATCAGAGAAGCATGATCTAGCTACTTGTGAGGGAGAATTTCCCTCATGGAAATTCCTCCTCCTCCTTCACTTTTGTAAGTTTTATTTTTTTGTTCTCCTGTTTGGGATATTCTCATAGATGTGTTGGATTGGCCTGGACCAATTCATAGCATCCTTTCATGAATCTCAAGAGGTTTTATAGGGTTATTAGTTACCTATACACTATGTACCCTTGAGAGGACTCTCAGAAGGTAGCAATGTTTGGTGGCATCACCTTGAAATGTGTGTCTCCCCTCAATAACCAAAAATTACCCTTAGGAAGGCAAAAGGATTTCAAGAAAAATAATCCATGATCACGGGAGCTCCTAGACAATAATATCTCGTAAGGTGACTATAGCTATAAGGAGGATTTGGCCAACTCATGGCCATGAGAAGACCAACCAACTGAGGTATTGATTACAATGGCTTCTAGTCAAATTTGAAGCCCTATTGATAAAAGAAATAGGGGGATCACATCTTACCCATAAAACTAAGGCACTTAATTTTTCCTCCACTACATATTAGGAGATATTCATCAAAGGGATTGATCAGATTAGATGACCAGGTAATGCTTAGTTGATTCAATCTGGTAGACAATGAATGACCATCATGCATATTGGATAATATATATCCTTCAAAATATTGATTATTCAAAAGGGCATAGTTTTTTTGGAAGGCTTAAACTTATCAGAGAGGATTAAGCATACCCCCTCCACCCACATTTTTCTCCCACTCTAACATAAGTGTACGTTGCCCGCAGGAGACAAAACATACCCTTATTATGTCTCGCTAGCCATCACCCTCCCTAGGGGTGCTCAGTAGCAACCACCCCGTCTTCCCTTTTTGAATCAAATAATACAAAACATATGACCTTCACTTGATGCATGCAAATCATAAAATGTAGTGGACAACTTCTACATGTGGTAGAAAAAGTTCACATGTGGTAAATAAAAAACCAATTTCTAAGGTTTTCAAACCATCCAATCACATGCAATATTAAACCCTAAATGATTCCCCCAATCATAGCATGATACATTGCACCAACGCAACTTCATAATGGAAATATTTAGTGCTCATATATATTTAGACACATGGCATGGTATGGCTAGAAGCCATGGCACAGAGTAGGAACTCATGTGTTTTAGTGGGAAACAAGCAGGGTTTTAAATTTTTTTGGGTCTTTTAGTACATATTTATCATGGGATGACCTGAGTGCCACTTAAAAGTGGTGGAGGTCACCTATTGAGGTGAGCACAAATTGATTTTAAGGAAACCCCCACACTCATGTGGCTAGGTGGCAACATGTACCTATGGTTGGCATAGTCTATAATAGTAATATTTACGATGCATTGGCCTCTGTGTTGATTTGATGGACATTGACTCGTTGGAATCAACATGATTAGACCAGGTCATTGACTATTTGAATTACGTGTTGACTATCAAAAAATTCAAAAAAAAAAATTTGAAAAAATTGAAAAAACTTGTATTAAAACAAAGAACAGTTACAAGTGGGAAAAGAAACATCCCAACCGAAAGCAGAGAAACAAGATTACAACAGGGCGCGAAAACGTGACATGTTGCAAAAACGTGACATGTCGCGAAATCGCGACATGTCACGATATCGCGACACCAAACCAACCAACGACCGCGCCACAGCAACAAGTCACGAAAACGCGACATGTCACGAAATCGCGACACCAAACCAACCAAAGGCCGCGCCACAGCAACAAGTCATGAAAACGTGACAAGTCACGATTTCGTGACATGTCACGAAATCATGACATGTCGCGATATCGCGACAGACAGTCGTCGTAGCCGCTAAACACCAAAAGTGTCACGAAATCGCGATGGCACAACACCAAAGCACCCAGTCACCAAAAGTGTCATGAAATCGCGACGAGAAATCCAGAAGGCGCCTGTTCTCCAGAAGTGTCGTGATATCGCGACGAGTTCTCCCCTTGGCGCCAAAACTGCAAAAGTGTCGTGATATCGCGACGTCTTTTCCCCATAGCGCTAGTTCTCCGAAAGTGTCACGAAATCGTGACGAGTTTTCCCCTTGGCGCCCCTTCAGCAAAAGTGTCACGAAATCACGATGAGTTTTCCCTCTGGCGCCCATTCCTCAAAAGTGTCGTGATATCGCGATGATTTTCCCCCATGATGCTTATTCTCCAAAACTGTCATGAAATCGCGACGAGTTTTCCCCTTAGCGTCCTTTCTTCAAAAGTGTCGCGATATCGCGACGAGTTTTCTCCTTGGTGCCCAATCTGCAAAAGTGTCGCGATATCGCGACGAATTTTCCCCCTAGTGCCAGTTCTGCAAAAATGTCGTGATATCGCGACGATTTTCCCCCTGGGCGTCCATTCGTCAAAAGTGTCGCGATATCGCGACGGTTTTTCCCGTTGGCGTCTATTCATCAAAATTGTCGCGATATCGCGACGATTTTCCCCCTTGGCGCACTTTTTCCAAAAGTGTCACGATATCACGACAGCTTCCCACCAAAGGCTGCGACAGCAAAATAGGTCACGAAATCATGCCAACTTCCCACCAAAGGACGCGACAACGCAATAGGTCACGAAATCACAACAACTACCCTCCAAAGGCCGTGATGATGCAACAGGTAGCGAAATATCTATAGATTCTCTCCAAAGGTCATGACAGCGCAACATGTCATGAAATCATGACAACTTACTAGAAAATGCCATGACAGCGCAACATGTCATGAAATCATGACAGTTTTCCAATAGAGGCCGCGATAGCGCAACATGTCACAAAATCGTGATAGCTTCACGCCAAAGGCCGCGACAGCACAACATGTCACGAAATCATGACAACTTTCCAGCAAAGGCCGCGACGACGCAACAGGTCACGAAATCATGACAAAAACCACCCTTAGCAATTTTCTTACTCATTGTCGCAAGGATCGTTCTAGACCCTGCCTGATCACTTCGTCCACCAGAGGCATGTCACTATGCAGCTGCACCCCTACCTCTTTCTCAGCACCCATATTTGCAAGGAAATCGGCCACCTTATTTAAATCTCTACTCACATAGACAGGGATCACGTCATCTAATTCCCTCCATAGTTCCTTTATTTGAGAGATTAGAATCCGTAACCTCCAAGCTTTTGAAGAAAAGTTCCTCATACAATCAAGAGCGCCAACCAGGACTTGAGAATCGAATTCGAGAATTATCCTCCTGTGACCCTGCTTAACAGCCCAGATGGAAGCAGCTTTGATGGCAATGGCTTCGGCTTCATTGTTTGTGGCTCTGCCCAAGCCTTGCAGTTCCCAGTAGAGCACTGAACCAGCATGATCTCGACAAACTACACCAATACCGACACTGCCCGGATTGCCTTTTGCAGCTCCATCAGTGTTGATTTTGATCCAACCTTCTAGGGGAGGTTTCCAACTAGCTCTGTCTTGTCTCTCTTGCTCTTCAACTCTCTCCTCCAGAGACCCAAGACCAACCTGATTTTCCTCTTCAGCATAGATGGCAACAGTTTTTGAGACTTTGCTCCAGATGACCTGCCAAACTCCGTCAATCGAGGAGAAAGTTTCTCTAAAAATTTGGGCATTTCTCTCCAGCCACACTTGCCACCAGATGAAAAGTAAGCCAAGCTCCCAACCAATTCAGAGAGCTATAGATTTAAATCTGCCCCTTTTCCATTTTTCCCAAATATTGGCACGATTCAGATCACCATGAGCCTAGAGTTTAAAGTGAGAAAACCAGCGCTTCCAAATCTGACACGTGAAAGGGCATTCGAACATCAGGTGATCCGTTGTTTCCTCATGCTTGTGGCATAAAGCACACTGAGAAGGACCGATGATTCCTCTACTTCGGAGATTGTCAAAGGTGAGAATCCCATTGTGCATAAACTGCCAGGCAAAGAAATTAACTTTCGGCCAGCCCTTGGAATGCCAAATCTTTCTCCAATCCTGAACCAAAAATGAGTGTGGGGGAGGCTCTGGGAGGATCTTTTCATATCCGTCCTTTACTGTATATACCCCAAGGTTCCCATAGCCCCAAGCTAATTCATCCTCCTCATCCCTCCCTGTGAGAAACCTTTCTGTCAAGATTTTGTTCAAGATGGGTGCCAGCTCCGGAGGTATTGTAATTGGCCACTCCTCCCACCTCTTAAAATTTTTAAGCTTATACTCCCCCATCTGGCTGGTGTTGAAGTAGCTTTCAATTTGAGTCCAGCCCTTGGCTTCTATGGCAGATTTGATTGGTTGTAATTTAGGAAACGAAGCAATGATGGGTGGATATTGGTCCCAAGAATCAGTCCAAAAACGTGCCTTATCCCCTCTCCCCACTTTCCAAAATAATTGGTCTTTGATAACCTGAGATCCAAGCTTGAGAGTTTACCACACTAAGGATCCAGTACCATCCAGGGGAAACGGCCCACCTCATTGGGGTGGACATGACCCAAATATTTATTGGTGAGGATTCTGCTAAATAAGGAGGTTGGCTGGGAAATCCACCTCCAATACAGTTTTCCAGCCAAAGCTTTGTTATTAAGCTTGGAGCTTCTCAGTCCCAGCCCTCCTTTATCCTTGGGCTGGGTAACTTTATCCCACCCAACCAAGGCCCATTTTTTCTCCCCTTTTGCACCTTCCCATAAAAATCTTCTTGCCATTTTGTCCAGCTCTTTCCATATGGTATGAGGGGCAGCCAGGATAGAGAATTTATAGATTGGCATGGCCTGAATAACTGACTGCAAGAAAGTTAATCTACCCCCATAGCTTAACCATTTATGGGACCAATGATTCATTCTATCTTTGATACCTTCCAATAGATCCTTCCAGATGTCTTTTTTCAATTTTTTGAAATGCAAGGGAACTCCCAAGTAAACTATTGGAAGAGAAGTCCTAGTGAATCCCAGGATTTCAATAACTCTGTCCTGCAGCCTTTGGTCAAGATTGAAAAAGACCACTTTGGACTTCTTGTCATTGAGGGCCTGGTTTGAAGCCCTAAGGTAGACATTAAGAGTATCTCTGATTCCTCTAGCTTCCCTGAAACTGGCCACACCAACCAATCCAGTATCGTCCACAAACTGCAAGTGAGTCAGAGTTTCCTCCCCTACCTTGATACCTGTTAGCAGGCCTTGATGCCTTCTCCTCAAGAATAGTCTACCTAATCCTTCAGCCAAAATGAGGAAAATATAGGGAGAGCAAGGGTCTCCTTGGCGAAGACCACGGGTGGCTCCAAAAGGTTGTGAGGGAAGACCCTTGATAAGAACAGAATAAGAGGGTGTAGAAACACAGCTCATGACCCAATCAATCCAACCCTGGGAGAAGCCAAAGGCTGCCATCATTTTAGACAAGAAGCTCCACTCCACCCGGTCATAAGCCTTGGACATATCCAGTTTAATGAACATCCCTTTATTACCAGATTTTTGCATTGTATGGATAGCCTCCTGAGCGAGAACCACCCCATCCAAGATTTGTCTTCCCTCAACAAAACCCCCTTGTTCTGAAGAAATGATGTTATGAAGGAGAGGTTTGAGCCGCTCAGCCATTATCTTAGTGATTATTTTATAAATCACGTTGCATAAGGCAATAGGTCTGAAATCAGAGATATGAGTCCCCTCCTCCCCTTTAGGAATTAAGGTGATGAAGGTATGATTTATTGCCCTAAGCATTCTTTTATTAGTTTTGGATTCCTCTGTGACAGCCAAAACATCCTCCCCCAAAGTATCCCAAAAGGCCTGAAAAAACTCAATAGGAAAGCCATCTGGACCTGGAGATTTGCCAGTACTCATTCCAAAGACCACATTTTTTAATTCATCTCTATCAATGGGTCTAAGAAGGGCCTGATTTTCTTCTTCAGAAATAATAGAAGGTATGACATTAATAACTTCGTTCTGAGCCTCAACATCCTGCTCCATACTTTCCTTAAAAAGTTTAGAAAAGTAATCGTTTGAATGGGAGTGCATACCAGGAAGAGTATCAAAGGAATGTCCATTCTCATCTTTAAGGGCTTCCATGTTATTCATCTGTCTCCTAGCACAAGCTGACCGATGAAAATTTTTTGTATTTCTATCCCCTTCTAATAACCAAGTATTTCTTGCTCTCTGTTTCCAATAAATCTCCTCTTGGTTATCAATGGCCTCAACCGCTCTGCGCAAGGCATCATCCTCGGATTTGAGTTGCTCAGTAATTGTTCCTTCCCTAAAGAGTTTTTGAACCTCCTCCCATCTGGCCACCAAGGGGGCACGTTGGAGCTGGAAATCTGACTTATTATCTTTCCTCCATTGTTTCAGTTGAAGTTTGACAAAATGAAGTTGTTTGTGAAATCTAAACATTGTTGTCCCAAAAGGTGGACGGCCTTCTTCCCACCATTGTGGAATTTTCTTTCGAAGGTCCTCCTTTTGTAACCAAAAATTCTCAAATTTAAAAGGCCTGTGATGCTGCCCTGTCATAGTCCCTCCCTCCAACAAAATGGGAAAGTGATCTGAAACTGGGCCCTCCAAAATCTGGAATTTAGTGTTCCACTTTACAAATGCCTCCTCCGAAACCAGAAAATGATCTAACTTGACCTTCCTGCTGTGTGGCTCCTTCCTCTTGTTGGTCCAAGTAAAGTAGGTTCCAGGGCCTTTAACATCCACTAATTGAAAGGCCTGGACTTGGGCAATCAGAAGCCGATCCCCTGGATCCAAAATTGGGGTTCCACCTTCCTACTCTCGAACAGATAATTTTGCATTGAAATCCCCTGCAATAATCCAGTCTAAGTCTTCCCTGGAGGACCTCATGTTATGTACAACTTTCCATTGGAGCCTCTGACCATCAAGGTCTTGGGCCCCATAAAAATTAGTGATTAAGACATGTTCAGATGTGACATTATTCCTAAAATGAGATGTGAGAACACCCCTCCAAGCTATATGTTCTAGTGCAGTCCAATCCAGAGGGTTCCAAAGAGTAACAATCCCCCCTGAAGCACCTTGGGCAGCCACATCCATGTGACCAGCGCCCCTCCAGATTCTATTAACTATTTTACTCATAAGATCTAAAGACATTTTCGTCTCCTGGATAAGCAAAAAGTCTGTTTTACATTTTCCTAATAGTCTTAGAACAACAGATTGATGGGTTCTACTGTTTAAACCCCTAACATTCCAAGATTGAATAATCATTGAAAACCTTGAGAGCAGTAAGAATCAATTGTCCTCACCGATCCTCCATTGATCAGCTTGTCTCCTTGAGCTACAATCAGATCCTTATTTGACTTTCTGCCCGCTCCTTGAGTATTGCTATTTTTGGATCTCTTTTCCACCTGAGATATCCCCAGGGCTGGCCTTTCTCTATTTTTTTTTGCAATTCCCATGCTGACATCCTTAACTACTGGCGGCGCTTGGGAGTGCACTATCAGTGCCCTTGCATCTTATAGTTGCAGTAACTCAGTGGGCTCGATCACCTATTCTAAGATAGGAGGAGATGAGGGAGAAACATGAGTGTGGATGTTATGGACCTCAATATTCCCATCCACTCCTTCCATGTCTTGGTCCTCCTGATCCACTAATGTCTTAAAAATTTCATATCTGTTGGCTGGCTTGGTTTGTAATTGCTCCTTACCATTTTTCTTCTGCTTTCTCCTTCTTTTGGCCTGTTCAAAGCCATCTTTCTGACCCTCATTACCCTGAGGAGTATTGGATGTTTCTTTGGCAGGAGTAGACTTACCCTCTCTAGGGCGATTTGGCATTCCAGGCGGGGCTTCCATTTTAGTGTTCGAAATATTTGGACAAAATCGGGCCAAATGCCCATGCTTGTGGCAGACTCTGCATCTGAAAGGCAGAGCCTCATAGTCTAACTGTTGGATCCAAGATATTTCTGCCAGTTCCAGTTCCACCTCTGCTGGGAGAGGCTGGCTAATATCCATTTCCACGTAGATTCTAGCAAAGACACCAGAGTTACCTTCTATGGTGTCCTTGGAGACACCCAGGTGTCTACCAAGGGAGTTATCGATCATTTCCAGGACCTGCTCCCCCCAAAACTCCATTGGAAGAGCGTACAATCGGATCCAAACCGGGACAGCCATGGGTTCGATGCGAGGATCGAATCCCACTCTCCAGGGTTGAACAAATAACCCTGTCGGACCGTGGTTTCTCTTCTCTGACTCAAACGCCCTGTTTCTATCAGCTACAGAAGAAAAGCTAACAATGAAATACCCATTACTAATAAACCACAGGGAGTACTCACCATGGGGCTCCTAGTTCTGTCTGACCCAAGTGTGCAAGAAATTCGGGGTAGGTCGGATACCCATGAATTTACAAATCAAATCATGGTTGGCTTTGTAGAGGATTGTGTCTTCGACCAGCTTTGGTTCGATTACAATCTTGGGTCTGGTGGCGGATTGTGGGAGACATCCGTTAACTCGATGCGCTGCTGAGCTCTTGCCAGCGTTCTTGAATATCGTATTAAGAGTGTTTCTCTGAGCTTCGTCGTTAGAAGACGAAGGATTGTCTTTTAGCAGTTCAGCATAAGAGCTCTTCCTCCCAGAGAGAGGGTCTGGAGGAGACCCCATTGGGCCCTCCTGAGGCAGCAAACGATCCTTCAGATCCACAAGAACAAAATGCTATGGTAGTCCACCTGATGTCCTGGATCTTCCTTCGCTCCACAAACCCTAGAACATCGCCTATCACCTACGCAGAGAGTTTCCCGCCAAATCGCCAGAGCTCAAATTTAAAAAAAAAAAAAAAATTCAAAATTTTACAATAGTATATGCCATCCAATACTATTGATGCCAAATTGGATAATTAAAATTTGAAATTCAAAATCAATTTTTTGTTGCCAAGCAAGGTAAAATTCAAAAATTTTAGCCCCTTAAAATTTTAAGTTTTACCTCAAAATACTTAATATTTTCTTTAATGTGCATAGGAAAACCATTGTATCCACTCATACTTATGGATTTTGTAATATGATCCATTGGATATTTGAGGAGTTGCCTTGTCTTTTTACTCCTCCAATTTGGATTTTTGAAATCTTTGTAATAAGGTGCATCAAGTCCTATTTTGGACTTTATTTTGGCTCAAAGCCATTTTAAAGCCTAGTATGTTTTATCCTTTATGGATTTGTAATATAGAGTGCACAATCGGTGGTACCCAACACTCCTCAATACAAGTGAACCTCAACTAGTAATCTCCTCTATAACACTTGGTGGTTGCAGTGACTATTTATCCATGCAATCTAGTAAGATGAGCATATTACCATAAGGAAACTTGGATGATTTGTGCCCTTGTTATTTTTTCTCTCTTTGTTGCATTTTCCCCCATGATGAACTAACCATGGTTCTATGGAGTCCATTTGACAAGATGGTATAGATTGATAGTCAAGGTCCACACTTCTAGTCATAAGGGTTAGAAAGAAGGTGTGGCAAAACATTGACCAACTTCATTTGTTACCCAATGCTTAATTTTGGGTTATTGTTGACTAAAGAAAAAATTCCATGGCTAGGTGATATGTTGGATCTATTTCAATCCAACTTGTATCACCATTTTTAAATAATGAAGTATGTGAGGAGCAAGCAACATTTTGGGAAGAAGACTGAAGAAAATTTCTACTATAGCCCTTGAAGCATAGTTTTCTTTGGGTACTCCCTTTTCAAGAGTGGTAGTGATTCCTTGGTTATGATAAGAGCCTTCCAAAGGGTCTCCATATTCTTCATCAGTTCAAGGATTGTATTTTGGGTACTTGCACACTCCCATGTTCACTCCCACTTTATTGTAAAATCATTGGAGTCCAATGCTTCTATGGTTGGGAGGAATTATGAGGATATCAAGCATATTATTATTATATTCAATTATTATATGAGTCTATATTTATCACATTGGCTTCTTGGTTGCAATTTTTTAGATTTTGGTAGCCTAAGTTAGTCATTAGTTAGATTGTTGAGATAAGTTGTTATCTCAACACCTTTTCTTGTTTTTACCTTCCAGTAAGTTTGCTATCTTTCAAACTCTAGAAGTTTATTTGTTATGTATTTTGTGCTATTTAATAACTCATGAATAAAGGAAATGTGATCAATATTTTTAGATCCACATCACTCATTTTTAGGTCACCCCTTAGTTATTGAGATGGATTTGAAATTAATAGTTTAGTGCTATGAGAAAGTCATTGGATAGTTGGTTAATACTATGAAATCTACAATATTTTTAGTAACATTGCCCTAGTTTTAAAATACATTATAGTACACATTTTAGAGCTTAAAGTAAGTAATTTATATCCAACATATTTTAGTATTCCTTTATCTCAATGTATAAAAGGAGATTTGGGACTCAAATTTGAATAGAATGAAATTTTCTTTGCTATTTAGATAAGCTATGTTCTTAACCATGGATATAAGTATAGAATTATCCTTTTATTTATGACTCATAATGTAACTTGTTATATTAAGCATGTCTAGGTTGTAAGTTTACAAATGTCGATGATTATATTATTGTGATAAAAAAACTCTAGATCATGTATTTTTATTAGTAAGATGATTGAAATATAGGAACTTAAATAGATAGTAGGTGACCTTCAAAAGACGCTTCAAGAGTCGTACTTACATATTTTTATATGAAAGGTTGAGTTGGTTTAGAATCTAGCAAATGATGGTGCATACTCGTTTAAGATGGTGGATGAATATTTGGTCATTGGAGCCCTCCCTAAAGCCTTAGGATTTATTTGGTTAGCATTCCAAAGCAAGATTATTTTAAGAGGTAGTTTCTAAAAAAATAGATTTCATGGATATTTTACGTGTGCCTTGAGTGAGAAGGATATGCAAATATTAGATAATTTACATCATTTTTCCTTTGCTTACAAATTTTGGCATTGGAGTTTTTAAAATATGAGAATATACTGGGTAGTTCCATAAACATTGAAAAATATGATGAAGTGTTAGATTAATTATTTCAAAGCTGAAGCATTATTTATTCTATGGAGGATTGGTATTGTCATTACTTTTTTGAATTTATTGTTTCAAAGGAATAAAATAATTAAAAAAAATAAATCTAAAAATAATGCCTATGTTTGAAATTGTATTATTCCTTTCTTGTAGAATGTTACAAACATGTTGTTCATCATAGGAAGTCTTAAATATGTTAAAAAGCAGTAGCCTCTTGGTTATAGGAATTTTAAGAATGCTGAAAAGTCATATGTGACAATGGAGTTATTACAAAGGAGTTGATATGACCTATGGTAAAATCAAAATGTTTAGAAATTGTGTTTATAAAAATTAATTTTGATGGTGCTTCTAAAGAAAATCTAGGAAAAGTTCTTGGAGGTGGTGTTTTTGAAATAATGAAGGAAATATTATTTTCAAATACTTAAAATCATATGAAAATAAAACTAACTTTATATATTCTAGGGTACATCTTTATCAAATAAAACTACAATCAAAAGAGAATGGAAATATATTTCAATTGAGGAATATTTACAAATCATTATTATTATTGCTATTATGAAAAATGGATGTGAGAATTGAATAAAAGAAAATAACATTATTGTTTATGTTTATCAACTATTATTGGAGGTAATATATTAGAAATATGAGTTTATATATATATATATATATATATATATATATATATATATATATATATATATATATATATATATATATATATATATATATATATATATATATATATATATATATATCTAAGAAAATAGAGTGGTAGATAATTAAGACATTAGTGGTGATGATTCTTTTCTTGGAGAAATTCAAATTTTAGAAGGCAATTGGCTGATTGATATTATTGTCAATTAATAAAAATGATGTCAAGGAGTTAATTATGAAAATATAGCAATATGAGGAATATGATGAATTTATTTTTTGACTCACTTATATGGGATTGAAATGGGACCCACCCATATTACATCATGACCACATGGTTATATTACAACAAGCTTGCCAATTATGCATGTATTGCTTGGCAAGATTCAAACCTTGGTCTCCTCCATGAAATTTGAGGAATCTAACTAATTGACTTAATTCCATTTGATAATATGAAGAATATATTTCATAGAAAGAATTTATTTTTTGGATAAAAGGTAATTTGGATATGGTTTAATTGACTAGATGTCAAATATAACATCTTGTAATTTTTATGGGACTGGTTCCAAATAGAATCCACACACAACTTATTAGAATAGAATTATTATTATATTTTAAGTTACAATAATGTTTTTATTTTTATTTTTATAGGATTTCATTATTCATATAAATTTTAGCAATATAACTTTCATATAATGGTTGTCTCACATATATTATAAAATGACCATTACATAAATATTAACATTTTTATTCATATAGATTAGATTATAATATCCTATGAGAACATGACCTAGGTGCAAGATTCACATTTTATTTATTAGAAAGAAAGAAAGTCTTGTAATTGCAAACAAGAATAAAGTGAGTAGGAAGCAATTGTGATCAAGGAGTAAGCCCCACCTTTTCTTGTTCGATGTCTATGGGAAAATTCAAAAATTATAATATTCTTTTCCAAACAAGCTATGTGATATGATAGGAATGTGACTTCTAAAAATCCTAATTGGAATTAAGGATATTGTAGGTAGGTGTAAGTATACCCTAGTTGGAAGTATGAATATACTTATATAGGATAAGAGAAGGATCAAGAAAACCCTATAAAACTAGTAGATGTTACATGAAAAGTGATTATGAAGGATTCTATAATCAAGCATGACATAATGGTTTTTAAAAGTAGATGGTCAATATTTAATTCTAAAGATACTGACTAGTTTTTTTTGAGATTTAAAATTGGATCATTGTAAAAATGGGGATTGAATTGAAATTACTTGAATTTTCTTTTGAAAATACGAACAAAAGTCCATGATTTTTCGTCATTATCTTCTATAGTTCAATAAATAAGAATAAACATGGATGCTAGCGCATCATTTAGGGGGGAGATGCATTATATGTAAGACCATGGAGTGACAATTTTATATGTAGACAAAAACCATTAAAATGATTCTAGTGGGGTTTAGGATTTTTAGAATTTATTATTAGATTATCAATGAGGAGGTTTTGAATAATATTGGTAGAACACTATGGGATTTCATTTAGGTGGTACTAGCTACTAAGGAATGAAGGCGTGCTAAATATACCTATATATATGTTGCCATGGATATTTTAAAACCTTTACAATAATTGGTTAATATTAAATTTGAATTAAGATAATAATATCAACATATGAATTGTAAAAAAATTTCATTCTTATGGCACATATATCACAAAAATAAATACATTTGCAAGATATTACAAATTCAAATGATGGAGAGTGTGATGGAAAATTTTGGGCATGAGACAAACTTCAATTTGAAGCAAGGAATTCATACCATGGTAAAAGGTATACTAGATAAATGTGGAAAGGAAATCCCCTCAACATAATTAAATGGCAATGACCAATATGGTTAGATCATATAAGTCATTACAAGAAAAAAATATTTACACAAGGGATGGGAAATTAAAATTCACAATTTCAAGTTCAAAAGGAATACAAGGTGCAAAGGAATATGGAGTAGTAAATTTTATACAAAGGAGGTAAGCTATTCCAAGGATAATCCAAGTAAATCATCTCCAGTCTCCTCAAGCAGTATAAAATACTCTCCTTGTAATAAAAATAAAAGCAATGTAGAGTGAATCCCTTGAACTTTAGGGTTTCAAGAATAGCATAATAAATAAATGAGTATGGAGGATATCCATGGAAATTTAAAATTTCTAATGGATCAAAGAAAATAATTACTATAGAGGATCATAATTGCACCTTAGGATCTTTAGGATAATATTAAAAAAAAAAATTAAAGCAAAAAACCCCTTGTGGGGCCGCCTTGGTTTGAGAGACCACAAACATGGGGTTCTACACCGTCAAAGTCACCCGAGAGTCGCACCCGACCTTTGCCCGCACCAACATTATCAATTGGATTTTGGATACCCAATTCAGCTTTTTGGTAGGGTGGAGATTTAAACCTGGGACCTCTCTTGGAGAATTTCCCTCTCCTCTCCAACTCACCTACAACACCTGGGTGAAAAACTAATTTATAGTGGAAAATACCCCTTTCGAGGTGCCACTTTCAATAGGTTGGGCATAGGAGGAATGGAGCCTTGTAGGCCTCTACTAGCACATAGGACATTCCTAACTATACCATATATCAACTACTATGGAGAATCATTTTTGAACTTTAGAGTTTTTAAAACATAAAGAAGAAAGTATTGGTGAGGTTATTCCTTCCACTTCAGATTCTCTATGGAAGCATAAACCTTTATAGGTAGCCTTAATTATGAATAACATGGAAAGATAGAAGATAATTTAAAAAATGAAATTATTTATGGGAATGGAAAAAGGAGAGGAAGACCATCAAACAAAGAAAAAAAACATAAATGTTGAGGAATGTTACATTATTTGGTACATATAAATGTACCCCCATGTTACCTTTATGGTACAATTGTAAGTATGTAATAAATTAGGGTTGAGTCTATAGTTTAGGTGAGTAATTTATATTCTCTCTTTTATTTAAGTTTCAATGTGTAGGAAATGTACAAGTGTCATGTAAGAGTGCAATTTGTAGGAAATGCACAAGTGTCATGCAAGTTAGAGTGCAAGTGTAGATTGAGAGAATGTGTACAAGTGTAATGTATGTAAGTATGCAAATATGTAATTTTAGGATGTGCATAAGTGCATTATATTAGGAGTGCATGTAGAAGTGTAAGAGTCATGTAAATGTGTACAAGTGTCTTAGAGTCGAGTGTCCATGAAGAATAACTTGAATAGTCTAGTATGCAAGTGGCAAGATGATAAGCCAAAGGTCATGGGACTTGTTAAATGGAGATAAATATACAAGTACTTGAATATTGACATTACTCTGTCTATATTATGGATATAATACTCCATAAGAACATACAATTGAGAATCTAAATATCAGATTAAAGAGTTGTAATAGGAAGATAAGGAATAAAGCTTATATACAATTTTTTGAGAAATTAATATTGTCAGTTTTCTTCATGCATATTTCATGAATGAATAAGTATATTTACATTCATATTTTAATTTATAAATAAATTATATTTGTTTTATTATATAGGCCTTGGTATACATATAGGCCTAGCTTTATTATATAGGTTTTATTCTACTCTTATATTATTATTTTGACCTTCAATATTATGGCTATTTTATATTGTAACATGTGATATTCTATAATATTATGTGATATATAGTGATATTAAGAATTAAAAATCCAACAATGACATCAGAGCTACCTCCTAACTCTGTCCATTTTTTATAGAGTTCATTGAGCCACCATTATTAATTAACTTTGTCCACTTTTGATAAAATTAATTTAGAGTCTATCCACTTTGAAGGTATTGTAGACTTGGACTCTAATTTTTAAAGGTCTTATTGAGTAGAATATTGAGAGGACAAGGAATAGTCACATTAATTTTAAGGCTAGGTCTTTCCACTTGGTTGAAGGAAAAATAATGAAGACTAGGACTCAACTATATTGATAGAAAGGAACTTAGGAGAAATGTTGAACATTTGATACAGAGTAATCCAAATCAGAATAAAATTTGGATATTGAAGATAAATGATATTTAATATTCAAGATTTAATATTGAATATTGAGGAAGAACTAACTCAAGAGAAAGCTGGTCATTCATGGACATTCAAAGCCACCCTGACATTGATATTGGGTTCTTAGGTGTGACCTAAGACATTGCATATTTTAGATTGATATAGGAGAAACATAGCTACAAAGGTTGATAAAATTTCTACATAGATAGATAATACATCTAACTTCTAAGTATAGAATAAATAATACAAAAAAGGATTAAGAAGTATTCAAAGCTTCCTACAAATATTGAAAATCATACAAGCTTCCTATAAAAGAATAGAGAAGTAGATAAGTAAGTACAAAAGAAAAATAAGTAGTATAAAAAGAGAAGAGAGTAGAGATAAAGAGTCCTACATTGAATAAAGAGGCTATACATGCCTGTATTGAAGAAAAGGATAAAGAAGCCTATATTGAAGATAAGGTCAAAGGGACATGCATTAAAAGAGAAGTTTCAGAAAGGATTGCATTGAAGAAGCTTCAAGATATGCCTGCATTATTTAAGAAGGCAAAAGAGGTATGCACTATTAAAGAGGCTCAAGAAGCCTACATAAAGGAAGATTCACAAATAACCTACATAAAAGTATACATAAGGTATTTGTAGAATCATTTTACAGAGCTAGAGTAAGCATACATTACAACTAAAGAAGGCATACAAAGCTAGAGTTAAGCATACATAAGGCAAAAGGAAGAATACATAGCCAAAGAAAGCATACCATCAAAGCACATAAAGCCATTCTAAGTAAGCACATAAAAACATTCTAAGTTAGATAAAACACAGAAAATAGTGCTTGAAAAAAGTGTTTTTATGATATAAGTTGTTGGCAAGCCAAATTAGGATAGAACATGAGCAGTGAATGAGCCACTGCTAGGCATGATTTTTTTAAGGAGAAGATGGACCAAAATAACTTGAGCAAAGATAGATCAACAATAAGTCTCTAGAGAAGAAAGGTAAACAAGATTTTCAGGTTAACCATAGAAGAAAGGTAAACCAAATATCTAGTTTTACCAAGGAAGAAAGACAATCTAGATTGTTGAAAGCAAAGTGAACCAAAGAAACAAGGTGAACTTAGCTCTCATGAGAAGGCATTAGGCATTAGTTCATTAGTAAAGAAAATAAAACTAGAAATCATGGCATCTAAAGGCACAAGGTGAGGCAAACTAGTTTTCAAACCACTTGATAAGCCAACAACCGAATAAACAAGAGAAAGGAAGAGCTAAGATAAAGGCACAATGTGAGGTAAACCAATGTCTGAATCACTTGAGAAACCAACAACTCTACAAGCAAGAGGAATTAGTGGCCAAGAGACATCCATGGAAAATGCAATAAAATGCAATAAGATGGACAAATGTAATTCATTACACCAACACTGCAAGTGGATTTGATTTAACTATAATATTGTTAATCATCCTCATGCAATGGACACTATATTATATTCAGCTCTTAAAATATTTTGGAGGGAATAAATTAGATTTCAATTAAATTTGAGTTCTAAAGTTATAAGATAAGGAGGTATAAGGTTTAATTTAAGATTTTTAATTATTGAGATTTTAATATTTAAAAAGTTGAAAATTAAAAAGAGTAGGAGATATAAGGAGTTAATGGTATTTTAGTTTTTTGATTTGAAGTGATTTTTGAAGAATTAAAGGTTTATAGTTATTTGAAAGTTTTAAAGTTTTTAGAAAATTTGGAAAACTTTAAAAACTTAGAGTTTTTGAAATTTAAAATTTGAAGTATTTAAAATTTAAAATTTTACAAATCTAATTAGGGAGTTAAAATATTTTCAACATAAAAAGATTAAAAAATTTATAATTTATAGATTTCATATTTAAGTTATTATTTGAACATGGGAGTTATAAGGTTTTCTACTTTGAAGGAAATAAATCACAAAATGGATTCAAACCATGGAATAAATGATTAGAAATGCATTAAATGAAGATAGCGAAAAAATGGTGAACAATATTAAGTTTTATTATCAAAACTTAATAGATGATTTTGATAGCAAGAAGCAAATGACAATTTTTTTTTAATGAAAAACTATCTTTATTTCTCAAGGATGAAAAATATGTAAAGTTCAAAATGCTTATATTCTATCTTCATGAAAAAAAATTTAGAACATGGTGGAATTCACAAAACACCATTATACTTTCCTCAAAAAAATGCTTAATGTTGTATTTGTCATTACTTGCCTTCAAATTTTTTAAAGGAAAAATACAAGAAAATAAAGATGGCACATACAACTTGAATGAAGCTTATGTTAGCTTCAATGAGGAATCATTAAAATAAAAAATATATTATTGTGATGATTTACTAACTCAATATTTAGAAGGCACATATTTAGGTACATCACAATTACAAATGAATAAGAGAAGATAAAATAAGAAGAATAGAGAAAATAAAACAAAGAAGGCTAATAGAAAACTTGGATCCAAAGCCAAAGAAGAATCATATAATAAAGATTCAAATAAAGACTTGAAAGAGATATATTGAAGATAGAGGTTCATGAATAATGCAAGGTCACATGAATATTGAAGATAAATATGAAAACCAAGATTGAAGACTAAATTTTTTAGTAACCAAATAATGTAATACAAGGGGGTGTTGAGTAATATTACATCATTTGGTACATGCAAATATACCCCCATGGTACCTTCATGGTATAATTGTAAATATGTAGTATATTAGGGTTGAGTCTATAGTTTATGAGAATGATTTATATTTACCCTTTTATGTAAGTTTTAATGTGCAGGAAATGTACAAGTATCATGTAAGAGTGCAATGTGCAAGAAATGCACAAGTGTCATGCAAGTTAGAGTGCAAGTGTATATTGAGATAATGTAAATGAGTTTCATGTATGTAATTATGTAATTATGTAAATATGTAATGTGAGGATGTGCACAAGTATCTTATATTAGGAGTGCATGTAGAAGTGTAATAGTCATGTAGATGTGTGCAAGTGTCTTAGAGTCAAGTGTCCATGTAAGAACTATTAATTGTTATTAGAGCTAGTGCAACTAGAGCATTTTATTTCTATAATTGATATTAGATTCAATGTTAAATCTTGGAGTTGGTGTTGAATATAGGAGTCCCAAGCACTTGTAAAGTGGCTTAGGTGGATGTTAGAGCAATGACTAGAAGCAATCCTAATTCGAAATTGTAGGCTAGTTTAAGGAGCAAAAAACTCATAGGTAGAGCATCCTCAATATATAGAGATCCTATATTTGAGTCCTAGTTGGTTCATACATTTAACATAGTATGAGATATGAAGTAATGAAATTAAAAAAACAAGTGCAAGAAAAAGTTACATTGAAAATAGAAAGAGTAGCAATAATATTATAACAAAAGGAGAAAGAGGAGTAAAGAGAACCATTGGATAAAGGTTATGTACAGTGGAAGCAAGGTCCCACATATAAGATAAAAAATATGAAAGTTGAACAATAGAGTTAACCTCGTAATTAGTGATATACTTTATTACACCTAGTGGTTACAACAACTAGTTATCCATGCAGATTGGGAGGATGAGAAGATTACCATAAGGACACTTTTGGTTGAACTATGGGATCAAATCCATGTTGAAAAAGAAAACAAATTCACCAACAAGTGATTCAAAAATATTTGAATGCAAATGCATAGTAGTCTGAGTGTATGCGTAATAACATGTTGAAGAGAGACTTTTCTTCATGAATTTGAAAATAAAAAATGCATTAAGTGGGAGAATGTTGGAAAAACTAATATTTAATGTGGAAAAATCTCATACAAGGAGTTTGGAAAAATAATAAAAATAATTCTAAAGATAGAAAAATAATTGAAAATAGAAAATTGGAAAATAGAAAAGTGCATGCCAAAGTAAAAATAGAAATTATATAAATAGAAAATAATAACTTGGAGAAGTTATTATTAGAATTGTAATAATTCTATATATTGGTGTATCTTCTACCAATTCATTTGTCCATCCATCCTCACTTGGGTGGATTGTCCATCCATCCTCACTTGGGTGGATCATCCATCCAATCTCATTTGGGTGGATCATCCATCTATCCTTACTTGGATGGATCATCCATCCATACATGGGTTTATCATTCAACGTATGCATAGTTGTATTTTATTGTATGAATTTCATCATTATTGGTTTTTAGAGAGGTGCAACAACATCAAGAAACAAGGTTTGAATATTTTGGTTTTTAGAGTGGTGTAGCAACATCAGAAACAACCACTCAATTTTTATAATTGGTATATGAGCACTTAATTTATACATATTTGCTATAGTCGTAGACTCACAAGGAGGAATTAATATTTTGAGTTAGAAGTTTTATTATACGATGGTTTATTTAAGAATTTGATTGAGAATTCATTCCATGTTTTTCAATATTGATTATTGAATTAATATGTGCAATCAACATGATGGTTTTAGTACATTACATACCTTCATAGTTTCACTATTTCTTATCCAAAAGAAAATTATTTCTCTATTAGAAAAGCTTTAAAATTTCTAAGCTTTTTGGTTTTTGTTACATTTCTTATGTTCTATATATAAGCAACACTTTCTCACATGTATGAAAGTAATTATATATTCTATATATTATATATTTGTGTGTAACAACATTGTGTCCTTCATCACATAGGAATACACTTTTGCATCAATAGTGACATCAAAGAACCACACATCTTTCACTTCTAGATGTCCTAGTTTTTTAATTTGAGCACAAATTATCATGTCTATGCATGGTGTTGGGATTTTATATATTTTATCTAGATTTTTTATTTACTTTAATGGATAGCTACTTATAACACCACTCATAAGTCAATTTCAATTAGAAAACATGTAAACTTATATTACAAATTTATATCATGTCTGAAAACCTTAATTTCTTTTTGAATTCCATGCAAATTTGGGTTTGGATTCATTCCTTGTGCTACTATATAAGGAGGAACCTATTTGGGATAATTATCTTAGCAAGGAAAAAAGTTATAAACTCAACACATAAGAATCCCATTGATTATTGGGTAGAAAATAGAATAAGTATTACAGATGACATGACAAGAACATGGCAAAAATAGTGTTTTAGAGTAAAATAATATTGCTAATGTGGAAATATTGAAACTCTTTTATCTTAATAATGAAGGGAGTCCTTGATAACACTTGTCTCTTAACAAATATTACTAAGTGATAAAAATAGAAAAATGGATATTAGACTTGATCTATGTTTAAATCCACACAAGTGGGCTAAGATAGCATAAGTTGTAGTGTTTTTTTTTTGTATAGTTGTGAAAGAAATTAAGAAATTGATATTTATCAAGTTTAGCTAGTACAATTTTCCATTTCATGTAAATATAAATTAAGATATTGATAAATCTATTCTAGATATACTTATGCAAACATAATCATAAAATAAAAAGAAATAATAACATGCATACACAAGAAACATGAATATTTATCTCAAAAACCCTTGATAAAAAAAATAGCAAAAACTCAGAGCTACACCACTTTCTTTATTATTATTATATATTTTTAACAAAGTAGTTACACTATATATAGGTATCCCACAAAAATAAAAAATCCTAAACCACCAAGTGGTATTAGAATACAATGGATATAAAAATGTGGACTAAAAACACCTACTAATTAGGGAGACTAACCGAAAAATAAGACCCACACTTTTTTCTAACTATTTATTTATTTATTTTTCATTAAAAGTATACAATACATCCAATAGCTACAATATTAATGTAGTGGTAAGGGATTTGGCCTCTCTTTAGGATGTCCAAGATTCAAACACCACTTAGTATGAGGGGACTTGGACCCTTTATATAAACCTTTGTAAAATCATTGAGAAAAAGGATATAATACATCCAATAACCCCCCACTTGTTGAATACTTGGCAATGGGGCCTATACAAATCATAATTTTAGTTACTTGGAGAAATTAAACCCATTGTTTCCCTACACCAAGAAAAAATATTAGTACTAAAAATATTATTTAATGAATTTCAAGAGCACAAACTTATGAAGAACACAAGCTTATATTGAGAGGGGGGTGAACAATATAATACCAATTTTTATTTTTATTTCTCAATGAATATTATGCAATGTATAGATAACAATATCAAAAACAGTAATCAAAACAATGTAAAAATCACCACACACAATAGAGACACCAAATTTACGTGGTTCAACCAATGTGGGCTACTCCACGGAGAAAATATTTCACTAAAATTTTCTCAATAAATATCTTGGGAATCATTTCCCTATTACAATGTTTATGGACCTCTATCCAAAGGAGACACCAATCCCCTAATCAATTTCATGGATCTCTATCCATAGGAGAACTTATTTCTCCTAAGCTCTGACTAGTGATCTTCTAGAAGATCTGTTGCCCCCACTGCTCTATCTAATGCATCTCTATCCACTAAAGACACCTTCCTTCACTACCCTGGATAATGGATCTCTATCCATTGGATACTATTGTATTCTATACTTTGTCATCTCCAAAGCTCTATATCAAATCAAAACTAAACACAGTCCTTCAGTCTAGCATAAATCTATCTTCAATCTTTGTATCTGGTCTAGCACAAACCTATCCTCAAATATGCACCAAAATTTACCCTCAAATCTGTACTAAAAATAGTCCTTCAATCTAGCACAAATATTTCCTCAATATTTGTCCTCTGATCTTGCACTAAACATATTCCTTCGGTCTAGCACAAGTCTATCCTCAATCTTTATCCTCAAGCCTTAACTCAAAGCTTGACTTAATCTCAAATCAACTATGTTGGATATACCCCAAACCTTAATTCAAGGTTTGAACAAATAAATCAATAAACTCTGCTCTCAAGTCTTCTCAAATACTTATCTCAAATATTCCTTGTAAGCTTCCACAAAATCTCACACCAATCCATCCACAAGTCCTATCTAGAACTTGTCAAATTTGCTCAATAAATCCTCACTAGAACTTATCCAAATTTGCTCTCAATCTGTATTTTAAGCTTTTATAAAATCTCACACCTATCCACAGGTCTTCTCAATGACTTACCTCAAATATGCTCAACAAGTCCTCACTAGGACTTGTCCAATCTCATAGAAACATAAAGAGAATTGTTAGAGACTCATTATGCTCTACATTCATCACAATGTTTAACCACTTTAAATAACTTTCTTCGAAACATATAGAGAATTATTAGAGACTTAATATGCTTCACATTCACCTCAATACTCAATCACTTTCAATCACTCTCTTAGAAACATATAGGGAATTGTTAGAGACTCAATATGCTTCACATTCACCTCAATACTCAATCACTTTCAATCACTCTCTTAGAAACATATAGATAATTTTTAGAGACACAATATGCTTCACATTCACCTCAATACTCAATCACTTTCTCAACTCAATTTAGAATATAGAATAATTTGTTTCATAGAACTTGAACAATCACTTCAACACATTCAATTGACTAGGCTCAACCAACTCTACTAAACCAATCACTCAATGAAATAATCATTGTTTACAAACCCTAGTCCAATCACATGAACAATACTCAATGTTCCCAGCAATGCTTATCAACCAATAGTCACATAACAATGACACTCATGTTTTTTCCAAACCGTAGTTCAAGTTCTTCACTCAATTTAATAACTTCAACAACATTGCTTATAAAACAAGGTTTTATCAACAACTCTTTTATTACAGAAAACCTTGAAGTATTAAATCAAAACACTCTCAACAATGCTAACCAAAAAATCCTTTTCACTCCAAATTTTCATACACAACTTTCAACAATCACTCACTAGGAAGAATATACCCATACCTTTTGTTGGATGTAAAAGTGCCTTTGGAAAATCCTGTCTTAATCACAATTTCCTTCTTTCCAAATTCAATGGTTAAACACAACAATATCACTTCAATACTTTCTCAAAAAATATTCACTTAGACACAAAATAATCACAACTCAATTTATGCGTTATTGCTCCCTTTTAAAAATAAAAATCATCATAACATACATAAAAATAATTTCTTTGATACACCTTATAAACTCCAAATTAAAATAATATCCAACACCTTAAGTTATCAACCAAACACCTTACAATCCTTTCAAAACCTTTGAGCAAATAACATTAAAAATTTATTTTTTCAAAAACCCTTATAACTCCCTTTTCAACCTTAGAACCAAATAAAAATATGCAAAAATTAATTTTTAAATGCCCAAACTACATTCTCGAAATTTTTGGCGACCAATATCAAAGCATACCTCTTTCTTCCCCAAAAGGGGATTTGGTGAGATTCAATCCACCGTCTCCTCTATCCTAAGCACCTTAGCTCTTGGGAGCCCACTGCATGGGCTACTAATGCCCACATGAAAAAAGGATGAAGTCCTTCCTCTTATGCCTTCGTTGTCATCTTGTATTTCATGAATTTCAAATGCTTTCTCTCTTCATTGGATGCAGTGCAAATTACAAGGCTCACAATTTATTTCGAAGGCATGGTAAGGTTTGATGAAGTGGGGTTTCCCCCTTATATACATGTTTTTAAACTCCTCCTTACATTGGTGCTTTTGTCATTCGAACTCAAATTTTGAATTATAATTTTAATAACCCACTTTAGGGTTATTTAACCTTAGCTTAAATTAATTTATAATTAATAATTAAATTAATTAATAATTAAATTAATTAATAATTAATTTAAATAACTTTATAAGTTAAGTAAATTAACTAATAAATTAATTTAAAATTAATTTATAATTAATTTTAAACTTCATTTGTATAATATTATAAAATAATATTATTCACTTGTGATTATTTTAGCATTTTAGACCAAATCTGGCTTCCTAGAACCAGGTCTTGAAACTAAAACTAAAATATCCTTTTGCATTTATTGGAGAACCGAAAACGGATGCTGCCAACTGAAACTGCCACTGACTGGTGCTGAAATCTTGAAATCAATGACCACTCACTTTTGACATCAATGACAACTTATCACTCAAAATGTCCAACAATCTCCCCCTTTGTCATTGATGGCAACCCAAATTATTTTTACCAAAACTTGACCTTTTTCCTGTTCTGCTCCCCCTGGGAAACTGCTCCCCCTAGCTCAATGCTTTCTTCTTAAACCAAATCTCTCTCCTTAACTTAAATATCTCCCCATTTGACATCAATGGAAAAGGGTCACCTTTGGGTCTTGGGGCTAAGAATGAGTCTCTTAGCTTAGTCCCTCCCCCACCTTCTCTTGAGGAGGTTAATTCTGGGTGGAAGTATTTGTTGTTGGACATTTTGAGTCAAAGTTGTCATTGATGTCAAGGAATAAGCTATCGTTGATGTCAAAAATTCAAAAGTAACAATGCAAAATTTAATTGCAAAAGAGCTTCATAATATTTATTTTTAATATTATGTGAAGCATAAGTAGAAGGGTTTTTATTAAAACCATGGATGAGCAAAATAAAATATTTTTCATAAAAACCCAAGGAGGCTTTTATATTCATTCTCCATTCTTCAAATTGTCCTTTGAGATTTCGTATCTTTGCCTTTTTTACACTTTTGTCTCCTTCATATATGCTTTGCAACTTATCCCAAATTCCTTTTGCATATTTACAACACATAACTTTTATTGATTCTATTCTATGCAAACCTCTCAAAATCACATTCATTGCTTTTGAATTGTAATGTTGTAGAAGCTTACCTTCCTTATCTGTAGATGGATCAACTAGTGGTATGTATCCATTTTTAACTACTTCCCAAATTTCATTGCCAAGTGCCATCAAGTGAACCTTCATTCTCATACTCTAATATATGTAGTCACTTCCATCAAATATTTGTGTTGAATTATCTGAGGACACATTCTTGGAATCCATTGTGTTCTTTAAAGCTTTTCCTTAAAGTTGTTAAACTCTTTCGAAGGAACCTTCTCTGATACCAATTGAAGAACACAAGCTTATACTAAGAGGGGGGTGAACAATATAAGACCACTTTTTATTTATTTTTCTCAATCAATATTATGCAATTTATAGATAGCAATATCAATAGCAGTAATCAAATCAATGCATAAATCACCACACATAATAGAGATACCAAATTTACGTGGTTCACCCAATGTGGGCTACTCAACGGAGAAAATATTTCACTAAAATTTTCTCAATCAATCTCTTGGGAATCCTTTCCCTATTACAATTTTATGGACTTCTATCCAAAGGATATACCAATCCCCTAAAAAAGTTCATGGATCTCTATCCATAGGATAACTCTTTTCTCCTAAGCTCTGACTGGTGATCTTCTAGAAGAACTGTTTCCCCCACTGCTCTAGCTAATGGATCTCTATCCACTAAATACACTTGTCCTCACTACCTTGGCTAATGGATCTCTATCCAATGGATACTATTATCTTCTATACTCTATCACATCCAAATATTTCTATCAAATCTGTACTAAACATAATCTTTCGATCTAGCACAAATCTGTCCTCAATATTTATCTCTGGTCTGGTACAAACCTATCCTCAAATCTACACCAATATTTGTCCTAGAATATGTACTAAACACAGTCCTTCGATATAGCAAAAATATATCCTCAATATTTGTCCTTTGATCTTACACTAAACATAATCCTTCGATCTAGCACAAGTCTATCCTCAATCTCTGTCCTCAAGCCTTAACTCGAAGCTTGACTTAATCCAAATCAAATCTGCTAGATCTGCCCCAAACCTTAACTTAAGGTTTGAACAAATCAATCAATCAACTCTGCTCTCAAGTCTTCTCAAAGACTTATCTCAAATATGTCTTGTAAGCTTCCATAAAAGCTCACACCAATCTGTCTAGAAGTCCTCTCTAGAACCTATCAAATTTTCTCAATAAGTCCTCACTAGAACTTATCCAAATTTGCTCTCAATATGTATTATAAGCTTTCAAAAAATCTTACACAAATATGTCCACAAGTCTTCTCAAATACTTACCTCAAATATGCTCAACAAGTCCTCACTAGAACTTGTCCAATATCATATAAACATAAAGATAATTTTTAGAGACTCAATATGATCTACATTCATAACAATGCTTAATCACTTTCAATCACCCTCTTAGAAACATATAGAGAATTTTTAGAGACTCAATATGCTTCACATTCACCTCAATACTCAATTACTTTCAATCACTCTCTTAGAAACATATAGAGAATTGTTAGAGACTCAATATGCTTCACATTCACCTCAATACTCAATCACTTTCAATAATTCTCTTAGAAATATATAGAGAGTTGTTAGAGACTCAATATGCTTCACATTCACCTCAATACTCAATCACTTTCTCAACTCAATTCATAATATATAAATTTTTTTTCATAGAACTTGAACAATCACCTCAACACATTCACTTGACTAGGCTCAACCAACTCGACTAAACCAATCACTCAATGAAATAATCCTAACTTACAAACCCTAGTCCAATCACATGAATAATCACTCAATGTTCCCAACAATGCTTATCAACCAATACTCACATAACAATGACACTCATGTTCTTTCCAAACCCTAGTTCAAGTTCTTCACTCAATTTAATCACTTCAACAACAATGCTTATAAAACAAGGTTTTATCAACAACTCTTTTATTCCATAAAACTTGAAGCATTAAATCAAAACACTTTCAACAATGCTAACCAAAAAATCCTTTTCACTCCAACTTTTCATACACAACTTTCAACAATAACTCACTAGGAAGAATATACCCATACCTTTTGTTGGATGTAAAAGTACCTTTGGAAAATCCTGTCTTAATCACAATTTCCTTATTTCTAAATTCAATGGTTAAACACAACAATATCACTTCAATACTTTCTCAAAAAATATTCCCTTAGACACAAAATAATCACAACTCAGTTTATGCCTTATTGCTCCCTTTTAAAAATAACACTCATCATAGCATACATAAAAATAATTTCTTTGATACACCTTATAAACTCCAACTTAAAATAATATCCAACACCATAAGTTATCAACCAAACACCTTACAATCCTTTCAAAACCTTTGAGCAAATAACATTAAAAATTTAATTTTTCAAAATCCTTATAACTCCCTTTGCAACCTTAGAACCAAATAAAAATATGCAAAAATTAATTTTTAAATGCCCAAACTACATTCTCGAAATTTTTGACGACCAATATCAAAGCATACCTCTTTCTTCCCCAAAAGGAGATTCGGCGAGATTCAATCCACCGTCTCCTCTATCCTAAGCACCTTAGCGCTTGGGAGCCCACTGCATGGGCTACTAAGGCCCACATGAAGGAAGGATGAAGTCCTTCCTCTTATGCCTCCATCGTCGTCTTGTATTTCACGAATTTTGCATGCTTTCTCTCTTCCTTGGATGCAGCACAAATTACATTGCTCACAATTTATTTCGAAGGCATGGTAAGGTTTGATGAAGTGGGTGTTCCCCCTTATATACACGTTTTTAAACTCCTCCTCACATTGGCGCTTTATCATTCGAAATCAAATTTCGAATTATAATTTTAATAACCCACTTTAGGGTTATTTAACCTTAGCTTAAATTAATTCATAATTAATAATTAATTTAAAATTAATTTATAATTAATTTTAAACTTCCTTTGTATAATATTATAAAATAATATTATAGTATTATTCACTTGGGCTTATTTTAGCATTTTGGACAAAATATGACTTCCTAGATCCGGGTCTTGAAACTGAAATTGAAATATCCTTTTGCATTTATTGGAGAACCAAAAACTGATTCTGCCAACCGAAATTACCACTGACTTGTGCTGAAATCTTAACATCAATGACCACTCACTTTTGACATCAATGGTAACTTATCACTCAAAATGTCCAATAGCTTATACTAAGAGGGGGGGTGAACAGTATAAGATAAAAAAAATTACTTTTCTTTCCAAAGAAATATTATCTAATATTATCAATTGAAATAATGAAACAATGCAAAAATCACCACACACATAAGAGACATAGATTTAACTTGGTTCACCCAATGTGAGCTACATCCACAAAGAAATATTTCTTAACGAGTTTCTTGGTAACCAATTCCCTATTACAATGTTTGTGGACCTCAATCCATAGGAGAAACCAATCCCCTCTGCTCTAATCTGCTCCAAAACCTGCTCAACTCTGCTCATAAAATCTGGTCAACTCTACTCATATCTGCTCACAAAACTTGCTCAAAATCTTCTTACAAATTTGCTCAAAAATTGGTCACAACTCTGCTAAAAAATTACTCACAACTCTGCTCAAAACCTGCTCACAACTCTGCTCAAAAACCTACTCAAATCTGATCTAAAATATTACATACAAACAATGCTTATCTATATCCAAACCAATCATATACAATGCACAAATTTACTTTCAAATCTTATATATAATCCTTGCATATTTACTCCCAATATTAATCAAAATTAATGTAAAAATTTATTCATAAATCTGACCTAAAATCTTGCAAATTTATTTTCAATTTCAAGCAAAACCAATATACACCCAATAATTCCTTATACCTCCATTCTCATGACAACAAAAATATTTTCCTTAACAACAACCACCTTGTGAAAGAAATTAAATAACCATACCTCTAAATCTGCCTCAATAATGATTATCCTCTATGAGCTTCCCAAACTTGTCTTAACAAATAATTTTCCTTTATTTTTCCATTTCATAAATAGGTTAGGAAATCCCTTTTTCTTTCTTAATCAAATATAAAATCATCCACTCAAAAACCCTTATCAAGAGATATAAATAATGAATCTTTTTTTTTTTTTGGTAAGTAAGAGAATATTATAATTAACACCGGGTTTTAACCGGTTGACCCAAAACCATTTTACAAAATAGGGTCCACTGACCAACTGGACAAAGGCCAAGCCCTAAAAGTTTAAACTGACAACAAAAATGGCCAAGACCTACTCTTCCATTAGAATACAACCAAACTAAACTATGGAAGCCTAATATTATGGCCATCATAAAAGAAAGACGCAAAATAGAACTAACAAAGACAAAAACTAATCATGCAAGCACCATGCAGAGTAGCTTGTGCCCATATAAAAATAATAGAATATGGTCAAAAAAAAACATCCCATAGAATGGACAGCCAAGAGGCCAAGCGGTCTTCCTTGTAGTCCTCATCTAACTTCTTATCATCGTTCTTGCCATCATCTTTAGATTTTGCCTTCGACTCCTTGTGCCCCCGGAACCGCCGGCTATAAAACAAGATTTAGGGAATCACACAAATCAACAACTGCACCGATGAGGCCGGACGTACTCTTCAATCGGTTGATACCGTTGGAGGTCGATGAAATTGTCATCTTCTCCAAGACTATTATGGTGGGGTCTGGTGCCTCATTGTCATGGATCTCCAACACTTTGTTATTTCTTGCTAGGGCCTTTTTGCGACATCGAATCCAAACACACCTTGGGAAATACTTGAGGCCAAAGCAGATGTTTCCCATGCATGAATTTGTAGATAAAAAACCTATATCAGTGCCCCACCAACCGCAAAAAACACTAGTCACATGAACAAAAAAACAAATATGACAAAATCCATTATAAGGTTCAAATTTTTTTTTTTAAAAATGCCCCCATTTTCTCGTCATTGATCCACTTTGAGCCTTCCAATCTAAAGTTTTTCATTATCTATCACCATTGAGACCGCATGAGGAAGATTTTCAGTCCACGTGATCAAATTTGTCGCTACAATGCCTTCATTTGCCGACCTATCACCGCCATGTTTGCTTCCGTAAGGTATGCAAAATTATGGCCTCTGTGTCGGTCATGAATTAGAGCCCTTGCTTCATGGATGTAGTCATCAAATCTCCAAGGAGCTCTCTTAGTGTTCTTTAGAAGATTTATAATAATAAGAGAATCACCTTCCACCAACAGCTTCCCCGGATAATTCTCTCGCCACCTTGAGGCTCCTCCAAACCGCCCTTGCTTCACCCACATTGTTAGTTTGAGCTCCAAGATGTTCTAGCAAAAGCTACAAGCACCTCACCCTTGTGGTCTCTAAGTAAGCCACCAGCCCTGCCTTCACCTGGGTTGCCCCTAGATGCCCCATCAAAATTTAACTTAATCCACCCTAGGGGGGGTGGGGTCCATGTGATCATGGTTCTAGGACAGACTTGAGGATGATTGAGGCCATCAGTGAGAGGTAAGTTTAATGACTCGGCCTAATGAAGCTTCAAAAGGATTTGGAGGTCTAGATGCCTGCAGCACTAAACAAGCATTCTCATTAGCATATGCTAAAATTTTTGACAGACAGAGGATGACCGAGAAACCTTATCCAAGAAGGCCCGACGATTCCTTTCCAACCATATCTCCCACAAGTAGTGATGAAGGCAGATCTTCCACATATACCTAAGACGCCTATTCAAAAATGGGGGAAGGCCACCGGACAAATAAGTCAAAAATGGACTCGAGGATGGACCCAATAAATATGAAACACTTGTAACAGACCTAACAAGATTGAGACAGAAAAATTACAATACGAAAACAAATGATCAATAGACTCCCACTCGTACATACAAAGATAATACCTATTAACAACAATCACACCTCTTTTTATTAAGTTATCCATGGTGAGGATCTTATTTTGGATGGCCACCATGCAAAAAACCCAACCTTCGGAACAATGCTTTTGGGCCAAACTTCCAAGTGAGGGAAAGTAGGTTCATCATTATCAATAAGCATCGGATAAGCAGCCTTGACAGAAAATTCCCCATTGTCCGAAGCTTCCCGGATAAGCCGGTCCTCAAGAATGCCGTAAGGGAGTAAAGACTGTTTTAATTCATTCTCCAAGCATTATTGATGCCCCTGGTAGATCATTATTCATTATTGGCTTCCATACCCTTCTATTGTTTGACAAAGTAATAAAATCTGCAACTTTGGTACCAAAAACTTCAATTGTCCAAGCTCTAAGGGTTGAAATGATGGGGTCTCCAGAGAGGGGATAGTCCTTTAACCATTTGTGGTCCCAAAAATCAATGTTTCTTCCATTTCCCAGCTTCCAACGTAGCCCTTTGCTTAGCAAGTTTTTAGTTTGAAGGATTGATTTCCAAAAAATTGATCCCCCGGGAGGAAAGGAATAACTTAAGAATTCAATTTCTTGCAAATACTTTCTTCCGATTATAGTAATCCATTCTGCATTTGCATTTGTCAAAAGACGCCATGCTTGTTTGGCCAGGAGGGCCATGTTTAAATGTTGTATTCTCCTTAGCCCAATACCTCCAAACTCCCTTGGTTTGCAAACCCTATCCCAGGACACCAAGTGAAAGCGCTCGCTTAGATTCGGAACCACCCATAGGAACCTCTTCTCGGATCTCGCTCAATTTTAGTGTAGACACTTGTAGGAGCTTTAAAAATAGAGAGAAAGTAGACAGGGATGCTTTGAATGGAAAACTTGGTGAGAACCGCCTTGCCACTTGAGATAACAAATTCCCTTTCCATCCAACCAGCCTTCCTCTCGAATTCTTTCAATTACATTAGTCCACATGGAATCGGTAGCTCTGCCTGTAAATAAAGGAAGGCCTAGGTATGTGGATGGAAGAGTAGACACCGAGCATCCAAGAATCCTAGCAATCTTAATCGCCTCTCGAATGGGAGTGTTAAAGAAATAAATTTTACTCTTTGAAAAATTTACCTTTTGCCCCGCAAGGATCCTCATATAGCTCTAGAATATGTTTTATGACCTTAGCCTCAAAAATCGATGCAAGAGTTAACAACAAAGTATCATCCACAAACCGTTCATGTGTAACTCGCTCGTGTTTGTGATGATGCTTTAATTCCCGAAATAAGACCAATATTACAGTGACTTTGATTGTCCTCCCAAGGGCTTCAACCACAATGATAAACAACATGGGAGAGATAGGGTCACCTTGCCTTAGGCCCCTTTTACTTTGAAAGTATCCAAGCAGGAGCACCATTAACAAGGACTCGAAAACCAAGGTTTCATAAAACATCCTTCCAAAAGCTTGATCCATTCATGATGAAAACCAAATTTCTGAAGAATGGCAGAGACAAAACTCCAGCTTATGCGGTCATAAGCCTTGTTCATATCCAACTTGAGAGCAAAAGCAGTGTTTTTTAGTCCTGACTACCGAATGGAGGGCTTCATGAATCGTTATGACCCCATCAAGGATGGACCTTCCAGGGACCGAATCGCCTTGACAAACATCAATAAACATAGGAAGGATCTTCCTCATTCTATTTGCAATTGCCTTGGTCAAAATTTTATAAACAACATTACAAAGGCTAATAGGTCTAAAATCCATCATAGATCTAGGAGTAGGAATCTTTGGGATTAAAGCAATAAAAGTGGAGTTAAAACTTCTTGGAATATGCTTTGTGGACTGAAATTCCTTGATAGTAGCACATACATCAAAACCTACAATATCCCAAAAAGCCTAGAAAAAACGAGGTGAAAACCCGTCCTGGACCTCGGAGCTTTATCAGTGGTTCATTGAGAAGAGGGCCTCTTTGATTTCTTCATCCGTGAAAGGCTTAATTAACTCCCCATTCAAGTCATCAAAAATTAAATGAGGAATATGGTAAAGCATTGATTCTCAAGCTAAGGCGTAACCGAAATGTTCTTCTCCTAAAAGATTCCGAAAATAGGAAACCGCTTCATTTCTCGATTTCATTAGGACTAGAAAGGAGTGATCCATCATCTCTAACAAGTTCTTTAATTCTATTGTGGCTTCTGTTCCTTAAGGTAGATGCATGAAAAAATCTTGTATTGGCATCACCTTCTTTTAGCCAGGTAGCTCTAGACTTTTGCCGCCAAAAAGTCTCCTCGCAGCTAGAACATTATGGTACTCAAGCAAGGGATTTCTTTTCATCTCGCCCGTAGGGAAGGGTCCGGCAATCCCTCTTCAAGTTTTTTCTCAATGGTTGATAACCTTTCAGAGATGGCTTTCTTGTTTTCAAAAATATTTCCAAAAATTTCCTTATTCCGCATCCTTAGATTTTCTTTCACCACTTTAAGTTTCGTGCTAATCCGAATGAAGGCCTCGCCTCGACAAGAATGCCGCCACCACTGAGAAATTCTGTCTCTGAGATCATGGTGGTGCATCCACATAGATTCAAACCTAAAAGGCCTTTTGAATTTTGGAGTCTCTTCAATTTCAAGTAAAATCGGGTTGTGGTCAGACCCAATGCGAGGCAAGGACAACAGATTTGCATCCCCAAAAGATTGTATTGCTTCCTGTGACAAAAAACCTATCAAGCTTTTCCATTATAAGTTGATTTCCAAACCTCCTATTGCTCCAAGTAAATTTAGCATTTTTTAATTTGACATCCAATAAATTGTTGTTGTTGATGAAATCTTGAAAGTCCTCCATACTTCTTGCTGGAATTCCTACTCCCCATTTTTATCAAAGGGGTAAAGAGGGGTATTAAAGTCCCCCGCCACTATCCATGGGATATCCCGAAAAGCTTCCTTGAAATGACCGAGTAAATTCCATAGATCAGCTCTCCCGGATATAGAATTAGGGGCGTACACATTTGTTAATATCCAAGAAAGGTCATTAACCTTATCCTTAAAAATAATGCTCATTACCCTTTCCCCCAATTGAATAACCTTGCCTTCCACCTTCCCTGGATTCCAGATACAAAGAAGACCACCTGAGGTTCCATTGGCTTTGCAAAAAATTGCTTCTCCATTTTTCCAGATATTGAGGGCAATTTTTCTAGACAAAACTTCATCGACTTTAGTTTCTTGCAAAATAAGAATAGTGGGATCAAAATCTCTTCTTAAATATTTGACTAACCGCTGTTTAGGAAGGCCATTGAGCCCCCTTACATTCCAGGATATGATCTTCATTTGGAACTTTTAAAGTTTTTTTCCTCTTCCCCCGCCTTGGACTTGAGGGGGCTTAAGAATTTTGTTTTCTTCAAAGGGAAGATTTCCAGCTGGTGGAAACAGAGTAGTCTCGAATTCCATTAGCTATCTCATCTTGGACCTCTTCTTTCCATTGCCGGGCATTTGACTTTCTTCCCTTTTTTTTCTCACCTCCACAACCAATCATGGGGGATTTCATTGAGCTTCTAGTCCTGCTTCTGGCTAAATTTGGTTTGGGTGACCCGTTGGATAACAAGATCGGAAACCCCTTCTCCGGATTGGGACAAAGACAAAGGTGAAAAATGTCGCTTGGAAGGGCTGATTAACTCGGAAAGCACTTTTTCTCTTTCTGGGACGTAAAAGGACTCATCATTAGGGCATTCTTTATGGCCAACAGGAGGAGGATTGGAAGGTCCAGATTTGGTTGGGGAGTCAAGGTAAGCAGGGAGACCAAGAATTATATCCTCAACATTAGACCCTTCATTCTGATTTTCCTCTGTAATTATTTGGTTTTCAGCCAAAATGTTAAATTTATTTAGATTCTCGAAAGGAGAGCATACCTTTTTTTGGTCGGCTTGTGATGTAGCAATTTGCTTGTCCTTACCATTGTCCATGTGAAGCTCAGCCTCATTCTCCATTTGTCCCAAACCAGTAGGCCTTTGCCTTTTCAACATTTGGATCTTTAACCCCGTACATTCCTGTGTATTTGCCATTATTTCTGAAAGACTCGCCGCTTGGAATCATTATTCCTAGGAAGGGTTTGTTGGCTTCTCAAAAAAGAGCATTGTCCTTTGAGATGGCCTTGAATATTACAAATCGAGCAAAATGCCGGTCTATTTTCATATTCGATGACCTCGTAATCTTGTTATATTTCCATATTCTAACTCCACATGAGTAGGAAGCTCGGATTCTAGGTTTGCATTTACACAAATCCTAGCATGCGTCATTCCGGTGCGTGCAAGGGTTGGATTATCAATGGCCACCAATTCCCCTATGGTCTTGGCAATACCCCGAAGAAAATACTCATGCCACCAATGAAACGGGAGATTTGGGAGACGGACCCAAATGGGGGCAAAGTTTATGCTCGCTTTTCCGGGTCAAAATCCTCACCCCATCTCCTAAGAAAAAGACTTCTTCGGCCCAAGAACCAAGGTCCTCCCGTTAGAATACGACTAGCATCTTCACTATTGTTAAGGCGTACCGCAAAAACCCCCTTGATAATGCAATAATCTCCATGTGTCCAGAAGTCTTCCACTTCAAGGATGCCCATCGTCGAATCGTTTCAATATCCGGCCCGCCCCCTATGAATTTGCCTACCGTAGAAAAAATTTTCCATCGATATAAAGTCTGCCATTACGCTTTCGTGCACGGATACCTTCTCGCCCATTGGGAGTGAGAGGTGGTAAAGAATGTAAGGAAACCCTATTGCCACCTTTAAGGGCCTCTGCAAAAGACTTATTGCCCTCGAAATTCTTGATGTGGGCCTTCTTATCAAAAATAATATCGGGGGGTTCGTGTCCCTCTAATTTTTTAAAACCCTCGTTGTCCTTGTCACCGTCCACCCGCTTCTTCCTCGCTGTTTCGTAACCTTGCTTGTTCCCTCCTTGAGCCTCACAGCTTCCAGGGGTTTGGAAACCCTGTTTCCCACCTCCAACAGAATGAAAAACATGTTTGCAAAAATTGCACCTGCCTCTGCTCCCGCTTTGCTCCATAATGAATCTTTTAAACCAATAAAACCACTTCTTATTTTATCCTTTTATGTCATGTAAAAATACAACATTAAAATTCCAAGGTTACACCTTATAAATCCAACTAATAAAATTCAAAATCACACATATAATTCCAACTTAAACCATATATAATACAATTTTATAACAGTCAAGATCACACCTTATAACTCCAACTTAAACCATATATAATACAATTTTATAACAATCAAAATCACACCTTATAACTCCAACTTAACACATACAGATTCCCACTTTTATAATAAACAGGTAGCACCTTATAACTCCTACTTGAATTAAAATAAATTTAATTTACCTTACCTTGCACCAAAACTCTAACTGCCACGGAGGGGATTTGACCCCTAGACCTTCCAAGCGCAATGTCTTGCTCACGTCCTCCTTGACCAGCTGGACTAGCCCACTAGTTAGAACCAAAAAGGGTTTCTCTTCTCATAAACCTTTGTGCGCTTCCAAACAACTATCACTTTTCAAACAAAATGCACCCGATGGGATTCAACCCTTGGATCTCATGCTCAATAACAACTTACTATGACCTAGCCAACCGGATGGGCTACACCACAACTCGAGAACAAAGAAGAAACAATTGGATCTTAACCTCCACACCTTCACAAAAATATCACAAACCAAAATGGTGGCATAGGGTTTCAAACTCTGCACACTCTGCTTCATAGCGCCCTCACACAGGGCTAGATGTCCGGCTGGGATACCCCAACGGATGGAACCTATTGGGAATTCATTGTTCAAACTCTCTACCCCGGAGTTCTACCATGCAATCACACACTTTCCTCTTTCCTCATTCGTCAATATTTTACATTGGAGATATTTCAAATTTCACACATGAATATTCAAATAATTACTCGTATTGAAATATTTTCAAATATAGCATTGCATATTCATGGATGATATAATGAAATATTTTTCTCCATATTTATATGCCTTCCTTTGTCCTTTGAGAATTCGGCTCACGATTTGATTTTTTATTTAATTCATGCTTTTCAAAAAAATTGGTGCCAAACCTTATACACTTATTTTATATTATAATATTTTAAAAAATATTATAATAATAGCTTTTAAACCTTTGGCCTTCTCTTTTAAACCTTGGTCTTCTCTTTTAATATTTAAACCTTGCCTTCTCTTTTAAACCTTGGCCTTCTCATTTAATATTTAAACCTTGCCTTCTCTTTTAAACCTTTGTCCCAAATAACTCTTAAACCTTTCTATCCTTCTTTATAATATTTAAATTAAATATTATAATCCTTTTCTTAAAACAAATTTCCTCGCTTTGAGATATACCTTGCCTTGAATAATTGTCCAACCTTAGAAGAATATTTTTTGCCTTGAATATCATGCACCCTTTGACATCAATGACAACTCAATATTTCCAACAATCTCCCCCTTTGTCATTGATGGCAACCCTACAAAAAAATTTCTTTTACTGCAATTGGATTCCCAATCTGCTCCCCCTGACAAGCTGCTTCCCCTCACTGAAATTCTCCCCCTTTGACATCAATGGCAAAGGGCTCCTTGGGGCTAAAAATGAGACACTTAGCACATCCCCCTCACCACATCCTTTTCTTGAGGTGATCAATTTTGGGATGGGAGTAAAACTACTCCCAACTTACCTCTGAGATACTCAAAAGTTTCCTTTGGAAGTGGCTTGGTAAATATGTCAACAATATGTTCCTTTGTAGCAACATATTCCAATTTAACTTGTTGATTCGTCACCTGCTCTCTCAAAAAATAATATTTTATTGGAATGTGCTTGGTCCTTGAATGCATCACTAGATTCTTTGAAATATTTATGGCACTTGTATTATCACAAAGTATGGAGATGGGATGATCATGCTCTATTTTGAAATCTCTTAAAGTTTACTTCATCCATAAAACCTGTGTACAACAAGAAACTACTGCAATGTACTCTACCTCTGCAGTGGATAGGGATATTGATGCTTATTTCTTACTTAGCCAAGAGACTAAACAATCTCCAAGAAAGAATGCTCCTCCACTTGTGCTTTTTCTATCATCAACACTACCTACCCAATCCGCATCTGTATATGCAGTGAGAGTGAAATTATTGCATCTGGGGTACCATAGTCCAAAACCCATGGTTCCTTTCAAATACTTAAAGATTCTCTTTACTGCCTGTACATGTGTTTCTTTTGGTGTAGCTTGAAATCTTACCACTACTCCGACTACTTGCATTATATCTGGCCTTGTAGCTGTGACATACAGTAAACTCCCAATCATGGATCTATACAATGTCTGATTTGCCTCAGGAGACTCATCATATTTACTTAACTTACATCCTGTAACCATGGGGGTGCTCATCGGATTGCAATCCTCCATCCTAAATTTTCTCAACATTTCTTTTACATACTTGGTTTAAGAGAGAAATATACCTTTGTCTGATTGTGAAATTTGCAAACCAAGAAAGAAATACAACTCACCAAGCATTGACATCTCAAACTCATTTTGCATACATTTTGCAAATTTCTGACACATCTTATCATTACTACCTCCAAAAATGATATCATCCACATAGACCACTACAATCAACAAGTCATCTCCTTCATTTTTTATGTATAGATTGCTATCGACTATACCTTTTATGAAACCCTGTTCTTGGAGATACTTATCCAACCTTGAGTACCAAGCCCTAGGGGCTTGCTTTAGTCCATAGAGAGCCTTATTTAATTTGCATACATAGTTCGACTTATCTATCAGGCTGAAACCATCTGGTTGCTCTATGTAGACCTCTTCCTCTAAGTAACCATTGAGAAATGTTGATTTTACATCCATTTGATACACCTTGAAGTTTTTGAAACTTGAGAAAGCTAGGAACATTCTTATGGCTTCAAGACGTGCAACAGGAGAAAATGTCTCTTCAAAGTCAATCCCCTCAACTTGTGTGTAGCCTTTGCACACAAGTCTTGCTTTATTTCTAACAACCTAACCATCTTCATTCAACTTATTTCTATAGACCCATTTGGTGCCAATTACATTCTTATATTTTGGATGTGGGACAAGTTCCCAAGTATCACTCTTTTCTATTTGGTCTAACTCTTCTTCCATTGCCTTAATCCAATATTTATCTTCACTTGCTTCATTGAAATCCTTGGGCTCAACTTTAGATAGCAAAGAAAAATTTGCATGTTCACCTATTCCTATTATCTTCCTCCTTGTTTGTCTCTCATCTGGATTCCCAATAATCAGTTCTCTTGGATGATTATTTTGCACATACCTGGATGGTGTCTTAGGTGGTGCCCTTTGTGTCTCATCTTTTTTAGTTTCTTCACCTTCTTCTTCTTTGCAACTATCTCCTTCTTGATACATAATCTCCTGAGCTGGTTCTCTTAGATCTATTTCTTCATCAACTCTTACATTTGCACTTTCCACAATTGTATGTGATCTTTTATTGTAGCATCTATAGGCTTTGCTCTTAGTGGAATAACCAAGGAAGATACCCTCATCACACCTGGAATCAAACTTGCCCAAATTTTTCTCTTCTCATCTAATGTAGCATTTGCTTCCAAAATTTTTGAAGTACTTCATAGTAGCTGGTCTTCCCTTCCAAAGCTCATATGGGGTTTTGTGGTGATTTACTCTTACTTGAGCTCTATTGATGATATAAATAGTTGTATGAATTACCTCTTTCCAAAACGCATCAAAAATATTAGACTCATTTAACATAGCCCTGGCCATACCCTAAATAGTTTTATTTTTTCTTTCAACTACTCCATTTTGTTGTGGAGTTCTTGCTGTTGAGTATTGTCTCTTGATTCCATGTTGTTCATAGAATTCTATAAATTCACCTAAAGTGAATTCTCCTCCTCTATCTGATCTTAGATACTTGATATTTTTGCCTATTTTATTTTCTACTAATGCCTTAAATACCTTGAACTTGTCAAATGCTTCTGATTTTTCCTTTAAGAATGTTACCCAAGTCATTCTAGAGAAATCATCAATAAATAACATGAAGTAACTCTCACCTTGTAAACTCTTTGTCCTTGTAGGCCCACATAGATCGATGTGAACTAGCTCCAAAGGCTTGGATGAATAAAACTCTTTTGATTTGAAACTTGTTCTTGTTTGCTTACCATGTTGGCATTATGCACAAACCATGTTTGGGGGTTTTGCTATCTTGGGAAAATCTCTAACTTCCTATTTGTTGCTTATTTTTACTATGTTGTCAAAGTTTAGGTGACCCATTCTTCTATGCCATAACCAGCTCTCATCCTCCTGTGATAGAAAATATTTTTCTCCTTTAATCTCACACAACATGTAGAGATTGTTTGTAGTTCTACCGACATCTGCAATAAGCTTTCCTATTTTGGATTTCTTGATCTCACATCCATTTGGGTGAAATGTGACTATGTGCCCTTGATCACATAGCTGACTTACACTTAGTAAATTGTGCTTCAATCCTTCAACATATAACACATTTTCTATCCTTGATCTTCCATTATCCAAACTCAAAGTCCCTTTTCCAACAATTTTGGTAGAAGCATTATCACCAAATTTTACTGATCCTCCATTTATTTTCTTGAGAGACAGAAATTTACTTTTATCACCTATCATATGGCTTGAACAACCACTGTCAATATACCACTGATTTCCTTCATTCTGCACATGAAGAGTTGTTTGTACCAACATGGAATTTTCCTTTTCTTGTTCTTTTTTCTCTTTCCAAAATTTTGAGGTCATCTCCTTCTGAACTGTTTGACCTACCTCTTTCTTGCTAGTTTTAGGAAGTTTAGGAAACACTATTTTACACCATCTAGCTTTGTGCCCAAAATTATTACACTTGTAACACATGACATTGTTATTCATGAGAGGTGCAAAAGAATTGTAATTTCTATTGATGATGCCAACATTATTTTTTTCATAAACCATGCAATGTACAACTTTATGACCATATTTGTTACATAAAAAACAATAACCATGGAAGAAATATTGAAACCTATTTGATTGCCTTGGATGATATGGTCGCATGATTCTTTCATTTATGTTTCTATGATTGACTTTTGTCCATGATGATTCTCTGTTTTCTTCCTCCTTCAATACATCAACATAGGTCATGGGATTTTATTTACTTACATTCTTTGATGTCTTTGTTTCTTTTGAGCTTGGATCCTTTTTCTATTTCTCTAACTTTATATTCTGTTGTAACTTATCCTTAGACTTTTCCTTTCTTAGGGAGACAACTTCCTGTTCCAATTTTTCACATTCCAATTCTTTTCCCTTTAATTTCTCAACCATAACTTATTCAATTCTCTTTGCCTCTTCAACCTTCACTTTTAAGTCTATGAGATCTTGTAGAAGCTTTGTCTTTGTTTCCTCATCCTCTTGAACTTGAGCCTCCAATCTTGAATTCTTCTTTCTAACCCTTTTCAATTCTCTAAGAGCAACAATAAGTTCCTCCTCTATGTTAACCATGGTTTCTTCTTCATTTTTTGGATCTCTCTTGTTGATTTCAACCATAGGAGCATCTTCTATCACTTTAGTAGCCATGTGTGTTCTTTGTAAGATCTTCCTTCAAGATGTTAGGCTTTCACGAAGGAACCTAGCTCTGATACCAATTGAAGAACACAAGATTATACTGAGAGGGGGGGTGAAAAGTATAAGATAAAAATTTTTACTTTTCTTTCCAAAGCAATATTATCCAATATTATCAATTGCAATAATGAAACAATGCACAAATCACCACACACATAAGAGACACAGATTTAACGTGGTTCACCCAATGTGGGCTACATCCACAGAGAAATATTTCTTATAAATTTCTCAACGAGTTTCTTGGGAACCAATTCCCTATTACAATGTTTGTGGACCTCAATCCATAGGAGACACCAATCTACTCTTGCTCTAGTTTATGGACCTCTATCCATAGGAGACACTAATCCCCTCTACTCTAATCTACTCCAAAACCTACTCAACTATGCTCACAAAATCTGCTCAACTTTGCTCAAATCTGCTCATAAAACCTGCTCAAAATCTGCTTACAACTCTGCTCAAAAAACCTGCTCAAATATGATCCAAAATATTGCATACAAAAAATGCTCATCTATATCCAAACCAATCATATACAATGCACAAATTTACTTTCAAATATGATCTATAATCCTTGCATATTTACTCCCAATATTAATCAAAATCAATGTACAAATTTATTCACAAATCTGACCTAAAACCTTGCATATTTATTTTCAACTTCAAGAAAAACCAATGTACACCCAATAATTCCTTATACCTCCAACCTTATGACAACAAAAATATTTTCCTTAACAACAACCACCTTGTGAAAGAAATTAAATCACCATACCTCTAAATCTACCTCAATAATGATGATCCTCTATGAGCTTCCCAAACCTGTCTTGACAAATAATTTTCCTTTCTTTTGCCACTTCATAAATAGGTTAGCAAATCTCTTTTTCTTTCTTAATAAAATATCAAATCATCCACTCAAAAACCCTTATCAAGAAATATAAACAATGAAGCTTTTAAACCAATAAAACCACTTCTTATTTTATCCTTTTATGTCATGTAAAAATACAACATTAAAATTCCAAGGTTACACCTTATAACTCCAACTAATAACATTCAAAATCACACCTTATAATTCCAACTTAAACCATATATAATACAATTTTATAACAGTCAAAATCACACCTTATAACTCCAACTAACAAAAACACAAATAACAGTCAAAATCACACCTTATAACTCCAACTTAACACATAGATTCCCACTTTTATAATAAATAGGTAGCACCTTATAACTCCTACTTGAATTAAAATAAATTTAATTTACCTTACCTTGCACCAAAAATCTAACTATCATAGAGGGGATTTGACCCCTAGACCTTCCAAGCGCAATGTCTTGCTCACGTCCTCCTTGACCAGTTGGACTAGCCCACTGGTTAGAACCAAAAAGGGTTTCTCTTCTCATAAACCTTCATGCGCTTCCAAACAACCAAAACTACTATCACTTTTCCAAATAAAATGCACCCAATGGGATTCGACCCTCGGATCTCACGCTCAGTAGCAACTTACCGTGGCCTAGCCAACCGGTTGGGATTGCACCACAACTCAAGAATAAAGAAGAAACAATTGGATCTTAACCTCCACACCTTCACAAAAATATCACAAACCAAAATGGCGGTGTAGGATTTCAAACTCTGCACACTCTGCTTTGCAGTGCCCTCACACAGGGCTAGACGTCCGGTTGGGATACCCCAATAGATGGAACCTATTGGGAATTCATTGTTCAAACTCTCTACCCTAGAGTTCTACCACACAATCACATGCTTTCCTCTTTCCTCATTCATCAATCTTTTGCGCTGGAGATATTTCAAATTTTGCACACAAATATTCAAATCATTACTCGCATTGAAATATTTTCAAATATAGCATTGCATATTCATGGATGATATAATGAAATATTTTGCTCCATATTTATATGCCTTCCTTTGTCCTTTGAGAAGTCGGCCCATGATTTTATTTTTGATTTAATTCATGCTTTCCAAAAATGTTGGCGCCAAACCTTATACACTTATTTTATATTATAATATTTTAAAAAATATTATAATAATAGCTTTTAAACCTTTGGCCTTCTCTTTTAATATTTAAACCTTACCTTCTCTTTTAAACCTTGGCCTTCTCATTTAATATTTAAACCTTGCCTTCTCTTTTAAACCTTTGTCCCAAATAACTCTTAAACCTTTTTGTCCTTCTTTATAATATTTAAATTAAATATTATAATCCTTTTCTTAAAATAAATTTCCTTGCTTTGAGATATACCTTACCTTGAATAATTGTCCAACCTTAGAAGAATATTTTCTACCTTGAATATCATGCACCCTTTGACATCAATGACAACTCAATATTTCCAACAAAATTTGCAATATTTTTTAGAGTATCAATTTTCTCTGTTGTCACCTTCTTGTCTTCAACCATGTCTCTAATAAAATGGTATTGTACTACAATATTTTTTGTCTTAGAATGATAAGTAAGGTTATTTTCTAGATATATTGCACTTTGACTATGATAATTTATCCTTATAACTCCCTATAGGAACCTAACATCAACACACAATATTTGTAACCATATTGCTTCCTTACTTGCATGAATGGTTTCCATGTACTCAAATTCTATAGTTGAGAGTGCCACTACAAATTATCTCTTGCTCATCCAACTGACTACTCAACTAGATAATCGAAATGTACCTAGTTGTGGATTTTTGATGATCAAGATATCTAGCCAAATATACATCAACAAAAACTTGCACATTCAATACCTTGTTTGGTTTAGGCCTTATTTGTTAGTAGATTGCATAATTTGTTATGCCACACAAGTATATAAAAATTCATTTTACAATAGTCCAATGTTATTTCCCTAGCTTTGACATATAACTGCTAATAACTCCCACTACATGGGCAATGTTTGGTTTGGTACATAGCATGGCATACATTACTCTCCCAACAACATTTGTATAAGTAACATGAGACATTTCCTCTTCCTCTTATTGTATCTTTGGACTCTATTCTATAAACAATGTTAAACATAAAGGAATGGGAGTCATGACTGGCTTACAATCATGCATATTAAATCTCTTTAATATTGTCTAAATATATTTTCTCTAAGTTAACTAGAGAATCTTATTTAACCAATTCCTCTTAATTTTCATACCCAAGATGAAATTTGTAGGACCAATATCCTTCATATCAAACTTAAATGATAATTGAGAACTAAAATTTTGGATGATTTCCCTATCATTTCCAATTAACATCATATCATCAATATACAATTCCACAATAATAAAGTGATTGCCAACCTATTTTATGTATACACAATAATCAACTTTGCTTCATGAAAAACTAAGTCCCAATACATAAGTATCATAATTTTGATACCACAACCTAGGTGATTGTTTTAGATCATAGAAATATTTCTTCAACCTAAATAACAAGATTTCCTTTCCTTTTACTACAAAACCTTCTGGTTGATACATATAGACTTATTCTTCTAGATTACCATGTAGAAATGATGTCTTCACATGTATTTTATCTTTTATTAGGTCAAATGCAACAATAATAGTCATAAAAAATATAATAGAAGTTAGTTTCACAACAAGAGAGTAAAACTCATCAAAATCGGTTCCCTATACCTAAGAATATCCCTTTGCTACCAAGTAAGCTTTGTACTTTTTTATTTTACTTTTTACATTAAATTTCTTGAATACCAGATATCTAATAATTGGTTTTGTTCTAGTAGGAAACTTCGCCAAATCTCATGTCTTAATTTTTTTAAGGACTTTATCTCATCAACCATGGCCTTCTTCCAAAATTTACCATACTTTGCATTAGTTGTCTCCATAACAGTTCTAGGACCATCATCACTAATAGATAAAACAAAAGTAGAATGATTATTAGGTTAACTATACCTTTTTGGTTTCCCTCTTTCTTAAGCCAATCTTCTCAAGACTAGAGTTTGAGGATTTGGTTCATCATATTCTATTGATTCAAATTGATCATCCATGAACTCAAACTACACATTTTTTTGTTCTTCCTATTTTGGTCGTTCTTCTTACTCGAGAGCACTTTAAAAATTTTTGAAGACTGCATCTCAGCTATAAAAAATTATCCTATTTTTTGGGTTTCAAATATTTTAGCCTTTTACATCATCCTTATAACCAATAAAGATACACTTTATTATCTAAGTTAATAATTTTTTCCTTTGGACCATGAACATAATAATTACAACTAAAAATCTATGATGTTCAAGAGAGGGTTTCTTACCAGTCCGTGGCTCATACAAAGTTTTATCAACCAATGCTAATGTAGGTAGTCAATTTACTAGGTAACATCCAGTGTCCACAACCTCTACACACAATTCCTATGCTCACCCTATACAACTAAGCATACTCCTTATAATTTTCTTCAATGTCTTATTCATTCTTTCTACAACTCCATTCTATTGAGAAGTATATGGAGTCTGGTCTACATTTATATTCTGCACTACTTATAGAACTCCTCAAATTCATTGTTGTAGAATTTTCCTCCATTATTTATCTATAATACCTTTATATTTTTATTAGTCTAGTTTTCTACAAAAGCCTTAAACTCTTTGAATTTTATGGAGACATAGAATTTCTTTTAGAGGAAATGTATCCATGCATACTTCGAAAATCATCTATAAATGATACATAGTAGAATGATTTTTCAAGTTATGGAATAGGCATAGGTCCAAACAAATCACTGTGAATCATCTCCAAAATTCCTTTTGCTCTTCCAACATCAGTTGAAAACTTTACCCAATTTTATTTACCATATACACAATGTTCATAGAAATCAAAATCTAGGTAAAATTTATATATACCTTCAACCATACCTTTATTATGCAAACCTTGAAGGCTATTTTCTCTGATATGTCCCATTATTTGATGCCAAAGCATTGTATTCTCTACAAGAAGAGTAAGGGTTTTATTTGTTTTATTTTTAGAAACCACAAAACTATTACACCCATCAGTCATAATGCTCCCCAATATATTGTATAGTGTTAAAATATGAGCACCTCTTACCAACACTATTGCTTCTTGAACCATCCTACAAGTATCCTTTCAAATACTATCTACATACTTGCATCACTCATTCTACTTATAGATGTTAATGTTTTGGCCAACCCTTGAATATACAAAAAACTAGGGAGGGTTTTAATACTTACATCATTCAACAATAGTGTTACATTTCAATGTGAGTGTGGTCTACTGGTAAGGATGCCACTTGCATTATCGATGGTGTGACCCTATTTCAATCCCCATAGTGGATGTTTATAAGATGTATTACTCAAAAAAATAATAGTGTGACCTTTCCATGTTCTATGATTCTAGTTTTCAAGTCATATCTTAGGAAGAAATCACCTCCATTATACGTTTCATATTCATAAAACCATTCTCTATGAGGATTCATATGAAAATAAGCCCTTACGTCAGTCAACCATGCATCACAATCTAAAAATGTACTCAAAGATACAATGTATACCTCCCCTCCTTCTATTGAGGTCCTTGTGTCATGGTTGAAGCTTCATTAAATTCCTTATTCTTATCAATATGTTTATATCTATGTTCTTTCTTCAAATGCTCAACTTTACTGTATTTTTAGCATTTTGGTATAATTTTTCCAAGAGATATATATCTCTCACTTGACATTGACCTATACCTAGGTTTAAGCTTATTTTTATCTTTGCAATGAACCCTTACAAATAGGGCATCCTTGGATGAGCCCTCCATGGATTTATACCTAATTTTTTCTAATAACAAGGATGCAACCACATGTTCAAACCTTAAAGTACTTGTAGTAGTGCTCCCAATGGCTACAACCATATTATACCATGAATCTAGAAAAGAACATAACAAAGCAATACCCTTTTATTCTTTCAGTATTTTAGCATCAACAAAGGCTAATTATATTATCATAGTGTTAAATACATTGAGATGTTCTACAATAGAATCCCCATTATTCATCTAAAGGAGATACAACTTTGTTTGAACTGATATAAAGCCCAAACTTCTCTCATAGATCCATAGCATTTTTTCTCTAGAGACATTGATAAACATTGAATATACAAGGCATAATCGAATAGTATTCTTTGCCTTCCTATCCAAATTATATTAATCTTCTTGCAACATATCCATGGATTTACATAGCAACCCATTAATATTTATCCACAAGAAAATATTTCATGTTTAGCTTCCATGACTCAAATCTATTGTCATTAAACATTTTGATCTTGATACTTATATTGCTAGCCATTTTCCTTCACATTGGATTCACCTAGACAAAAATATCACTCAAAAATAGGTTTATTGTGGACCTAATATACCCTTTCTCTTCTCATATCAAGCTCAACCGTAGAAACAAAGACATCCCCCTTAAGCCAATAACCATGCTCTGATACTAGATAAAGAAATTAATAAACCTATTCTAGATATACTAATGAAAATAAAATTGTAAAAGAGAAGAAAAATAACATGCATACACAATAAACTTGAATATTTATATTAGAAACACTTGATCCAAAAAAAATAGAAACTTAGAGCCAGATCTCTTATTTTATTATTATCATGTTTTTTTAACAAAGTAGTCACAATATATATAGGGATCTTACAACAATGAACCACCCTAAACTACCAAGTGGTATTAGAATACAATGGATATAAAACCATGGGCAAAAAATGAATCCATACTCCCTAATTAAAGAGAAGACTCCAAAAATAAAATTTACACTTATTCATTTATTTATATTGCTATTTAATACAAAATATACAACACATCCAATAAAAAAATATTTTAATTGATCCAAACCAAAAGTTTTTTTTTGGCTAGATAATAAAGGGTTGTACTTGGGTTCCCCACCCTTGATAAATTAGAGTTATATTCTTTAGATCTTGATATTTTACAAATAGATACACTTCTCATCTCAATTGAGATGCTATAGCTAGAAATCTACATCATTTTACAAAATATGTCTGAATTCTTGATTTTTATTTTTTGGATATTTTTAATTTTTTGTATGAATACAAATATTCTACAATTCAACATCCTTATTGACATTTTCCTATAGTAGCATTCACAATACAAAACTTCACATCTACTATCTATGCATTGGATCTTTGTAGAGTAATATTCCCAAAGCATCCCACTACCATAGTCCACTTTACCAAATATGGATTGCTAGTTTCCTTCATGAAACACAAGTTAAACCACAAAAATTATAATAAATATTTTATGTGAAAACACATTGTTGTTACAAATAAAGCAAACATTACTAATGGAAAAAACTAAAGTAAATTTTAATTATTACTTGATTTAGGCAATCAACATTTTCTTGTTTGCTTCAACTAAACTTACTACATCCTCTAACCATGGAAAGGAGAATTTAAATTCATGATCCTCAATAAAAACCCATATATTGGATAGCCTATATATATATATATATATATATATATATATATATATATATATATATATATATATATATATATATATATATATATATATATATATATATATATATATATATATATATATATTGCCTTCCCTTAATGTATGTGTAAACCAAAATTCTTCAAACTCTTTAGCAATATCTTGAATTTCCACAATTATCTCTTTTATTTTCATAGAACCTTAGCTTTCCTCAAATTTTTTTTATTACTATGAGGGAAGCATCTTCCATCCATATTCTATTCCATTTCATTTGTTTGTATATTTTTAACCCTTATAAAGCTACCCAAGCTTCAACTTCATTGTTTATCTTAAATCCACTATTGAAAGTACAATGAGACAAAATATCTCTTCTATTATTGCTAATTATTCCTCCTCCTGCTACTGGTCCTATATTTCCTTTAGATGATCCATAAAAATTCAATTTAATACACTCCACATCTTGTGGTTTCCACTTTATATTATTTTCTTTCTTTTTGCTTCTCTTGTACCCAACATCATAATTCCATTTACTGACTTGAATCCATCTATCAAGGCTCTCTGCTTCTAGATTAGGGACTGGGTGAGGTGATAGGGTTAGTTTAAACTTCTTTATGGCTAAACATATATTCCTTTTCATTATCTCTAAATTGCTTTCCTTTATTTTAAATATTCTTCTGTTTCATTCTATTTATATAATCCAAAGTATTATATCTTTTGATATATCCCATATTGTCTGTAAAGCCTCACTTTTATAACTGCTCTGTCATTGCTTTAATCAATATTCAATTTTATTATTCATCACCATGCATTTACCAAATATATTAAAAATAAATTACCATAGATTATAGACTATAAAGAAATGTACCAAGATATGGTCTATACTCTCCTCCTTCTTTTTATAAAGAACACATTAAGAGGGGCCATGAAAACCCCTTTTCATAAGGTTATCACAGGATAAAACTCTTTTATGAGCTACTATCCAAACAAACATTTTGACTCTAGGAATGCTTGGACTATACCAAATACCTCTCCATTTTATAGTTGTGTTATTATTCTATTGGTGTTATACATTATATCCACTTCTTGTCATTTATTCTCTTTATATATTCAACTCCCAAATAAAATTATCCTTGGCTTCCCTTGAAATGATCATAGTTGTTATCTTTCTACTAAATTACCTTCTAGCATCAAAGTATTGTATACTTGTAAAACGATCTTATTTATATTTGTATCTTCCTTCTTGATCCTTATACAAAATGTTTGAAACCCTATCACCATATTTATATTGAAGAAATCTCATCAAAGGTTTCAAAATTAGATCTAAATTGAGTGGTTTTTCATCACACCAAGTATCCATCCAAAAAGAAATTTTCTCTCCAGTTCCCACCATCCATATTAAAAATTTAATCATAAGATCAATAGATATTTTTAAACCATTCCAAAGAGCATAATCATTTGGTAGAGATAATGCAATAAAAATTAAACCTAGGTCATTGGGATCAACATTAGAAGAATTCTTGCCCATTGTCTTTGACTCTCCTTGTACAATATCCAGATTAGTTTTCCCTTAAGAGCTAAGTTTGCATTTGTAATATCTCTTAAACTAAGACATCCCATAGTTTTATCATCACACACCTTACTTCATTTCACCAAAGGAAATTTCCTTTTATAATGTAAACTTGATAATAAAAAGGATCACATAATATAGATTAAATTTTTTTCAACTAATTTTGGCATAGAATACATTGGAATATAATATGTTGGAATCGCATGTAAGATTGAATTAATTAACCACACTCTTATTGCTAATGATAACCATATACCTTTCCAAGCTAGATGTTTATAATAAACTTTACTAATAACTGGATTCCATAATTCTATCCTTATTCTCCCCTCAAATAAAGACATCCCTAGATAAGTTATTGGTAAATTTATCTCTTCCATTTGAAGTAACCTAAAAATTCTTGCTTTGATATTAGTTGCAGTGTTAAGGAAGTAAATTTTGGATTTTTTCCTATTAACGTTTTGCATAGAAGCTCTTTCATATTCCTTTAAAATGTTATTCAAAGCTTTGGCCTTATTTGTCCTTGCCCTTCCAAAAAGGGTTGTATCATCTATAAAATATTGATGGGTGATGTTGTCGATGTTATTACTAATATTAAATCCACTTATAAGCCCATATTTGTAAACCTTATTTAAGTTCCTACTCAAAACCCAGGGTTATGCATAGGGGGATTGGACTCAAAATATACTTGTAAAAAAATGGTGAATCCTAATCGAAATCAAGGTGAATCATGGCGAATCCTAAGCAAATAAAATCAATCATCTTCATACCAAAATTTGGGGTATTTGAAGCCCTAAAATGTAAAGTCATATTTGGGATAAATTTTGACCTATTAAATGATCTTATAACTTCATAAAAATACCACCATTAGATTAGGCTCAAAAAGAGCTTTTCAATGAGTATAAATATAACTATGTTTGGATATATATTGTGGTGAATTGACCCTAAGAAAAAATTGGTCCTAAAAATTTTAGGCGAATGGGCCGACGTCAAGGGTCATCATATTCACCAATTTCAAATTTTGGAAATCCTAATATTCACCCAATTTGTGAATATTCACCACTATGCATAACCCTATCAAAACCTTTACCATAATAATGAACAAATAAGGATATAGAGGATCTCCTTGTCTAAGGCATCTCTTGGTTTTAAAAGGTTATGTTACTAACCCATTGACTAACACTGAATAAGAAACTATATAGACACAAGATTTAATCCATCTAACCCATTTCTTACCAAATCTAAACTTGTCTAAAAATACAAAAAGAAAATATCATTTAACCCTATCATAGACTTTAATCATATCAAGTTTTAAGATCATTGCTTTCTCTTTTCTTGAAGTTTTTGAATGTATAACTTCATGAGCTACTATGATCCCATCTAGAATTTGTCTTCCTTTCATAAATCTTCCATGCTCTTTTAAAATAGTTTTATCTAAAAATGGCCTTAATTGATTTACCATCACTTTGGAGATAATATTATATGTCATATTACATTGGCTTATGGGTCTAAAAGAATCAAACAATTTAGCATCCTTCTTTTTGGAATTAGGATAAGATCTGTTACAATTATATTATAAGGTATATATTGTTTTACCCTAGACTATTCCAATACCACCAATAAATAATCCTTCACTATATCCCATTTATGTTGGTAAGAAGCTATAGAGATCCCATCTACACCTAGGGATTTATCCTTATTAAAATATAAAAGAGCTAATTGAACTTCTAGAGTAATAGGCTCCATCCGTTTCCTATTGTCTTCATTCATTATAATTGAAGGAACATCTTGAAGAATTGTATCATTAAGAACTTCAGTCTCCTTTGATCCTAAAATATTTTGATAAAAGGACTTTGTCTCTTTTTTAATTTCACTCTAATATTCAATCCAAACCCCTTCTATTGATTTAATTGTTCTATTTTTGAATATTGATCTCTATACTATAGACATTCTATGGAAAAAATTATATATTTTTATCTCCTTTTAACCATGCTTGTCTTGATTTTAATATCAAGAATTTCAATTCCTTACTCAAAATATTATGATATCACTAAGCAACTCCCTTTCCTCCAAGATTGGATTCTTATGATCACCTTTTTGAAAATTTGAATGTTTATCTTTTAGTTCTTCTTTCTTCTCAAAATTTTTTCCAAAAGTGTTCTTGTTGCATTCTTTAAATCTACATGTCATAGATTTAATTTGATTTGGAAGAGCATACAACCCACCACTACCTAAATAATCTCACGCTCGAGTTATCATATCAAAAAATTGAGGATGGACTTCCCACATCTACTCATATTTAAAATATGATCCCTTTTTTTAAATTTACTTACCACCATTTTAACTTTTACTGGCTAGTGATCTGAACCAATCCTTGTTAAGGTGTTAATTTTAGCACAAGTTATTTCATCTAACTAATTATTTAAAAGTATGCATCTATCTATTTTTTTAATAATTAGGTTATGGCCTCTCTTGTTAATGTTGGTCCAAGTATAGTTGTCTTCTTCAAACTCAACCTCTCATAGATTATTATTTTGAATAAAAGTTGAGAAATCTGTCATACTTTGGGTTAATTTTGTAATTCTCCTAAATTTTTCATCAAACTTGGTTATGGCATTAAAATCTCCTATAATCATGAATCAAATTTGTTGGTCTTTACTTCTCATTAAGGCTTCAACCCCACTCCAAACTTCTAATCTACTTTACTGGGTTGTAGGTCCATAGAAATTGATAAGGATGAAATGATAGTAGCAAGTGGATAAAGAGGCTATCCAATGATTTGTTTTATGAATGGTTACTCATGAGGTTCTAGAATAATTCCAACAAGTTAGAAATCCCCTTGTCACCCCTTCAAAATCCATACCATCCCGTTCACATTTTTCCCATACTACTTTCATAGTTTTTGAAACTTCTTCTTTTATCATTTTAGTTTCCTAGATACAAAGAATATCAAGCTTATTACTTAAACATAGCTCCCTAATACACCTTTAATTTGATGGGTCATTAGCACCCCTTATGTTTCATGAGATGACAATCATATCTCATTAGGTGCTTTTGACCCCGCTTGTGTATTATCAATATTATTTTGTTGTTTGGTAAAGAGAAGTTCAACCAACTTAGTTTGTGTTCCTTTCTCTATGTTTACTCTTGCTTTCCTAGATCTTGTAAGATAATTAGAAGGTTTTCCTATTTTTTCCATACCTATATCATGAGTATATCTTATTATTCTATTTCGCAATATTCTTTCATAGTTTTGTTTTTCATCATATTTATCCTCTCCTGGCTCTATTACATAAGCTTTTGACTTGTCCTACTCATTTTCTAGCATTTTCTTATTAATGGCAAAGGTATTAACTTCTAAAATTGTATTTTATTTACCATTTTTTTCTCTTTAATGGTGTATGGTACTTCAAGAGAGTCTTCAAAATCGGTTGAGATACATTCCTTAGGTTCATTGAGAATGATCTTCCTTAAATGAGGATAATACCGAATAGATGGTTCCTTGTTAATATGATAAAATTGTTGTACTATATCCTCTAACTTTTGATCTATTTTTTATTCATAGGCTAAAGCCTCAAAAGAGTTGGTATTTCTTCCATGTTCCTTCCTTATTGGTCTCCATTATTTATTTTCTTTTATTTTTCTAATTTTTTTTTTGGAAGTTCAAAATCATCTATAGTTTTCTACATATGATTCTAATATGTTCTTCTTAGGGTATGATCTCTCAATATGCTCCACCTCATGATATATTATACATCTAAAATATATATTTTCATAATCTATGGTTTGGATCCACATCTTATACCCATACTGAAGAATGATTGATTTTGGTAAAGCTTTACTTATATCAATCATGACCAATATCCAAACATAAATAGCCAAGAATCCATCTTTCATCGTATTTGAAATCTCAAGAAATTCTCCTAGAGTGTTGCCTATTACCTTAAAGGTATCTATTTGCCAAAATTCAATGGGTAACCCAAACATCCTAACCCATAATGGTACTAGGGACAAATTTATATTTTTAGATAAAAAGCATTCATACCAACAAGTAAGAAAGAGTCATGCTCTTCCCATAAACCAAGGACCTCCTTTTAGGATTTTTCTCTTTCTTCCCTAGAAAAAAATGGCTAGGAAGAAACCTTTGGGAAGAAATGATAGAATCACTCCTAGACCAACTCCTATCAATCCACCTTCTCAAAGTTGAATCCCTGGCCAATACCCATTAAATTTACCAAAAAAAACCCTATCTTAGAGCAAAGATGATCTCTTATAGGTGCGTTCACTAACCTCTACCACTAGAGATGATTCTAAGGATTTAACTATAAATCGGTCCATAGAAAGGAAGCTAAAACTCAAAATCTATTGAAATTTATCTGAATGTCCTATATCAAATATAATATTTGATAAAAAAATTATAATAATTTGCATGCAAAAATTTCAAGATAAAGAAAGGGAAAAAAAACTTAGCTGAAATTTTTTATGTCCACATAAAATGTCTTGCCTTACTTAAGTCCTAACCCTTCATTTCTCTTTCCATCATTTGAATCCAGGTGACAAATATTTGCAATTTTGTTTTTCACAATTTGAAAAGCTTCACTACCCTTATTTTGGAATGTTGACTCAATATTGGTCGAATTCTTTCACATGACTACTCATTTTAAAGTTATTTACATTTCATACAAATTGATCCAAAAATCAGATCCAAACAAAAGTTAAATCCAACATTTAATTAGCATATCGTCAATTTGGTTATAGAAAAAGTACACAGTAGAAAGCCATGGCACGTACTACGTCGTTACAAATCATGTACTTTATTATAATGTCTACGATAAATAGGAGGTAACATAGTAGGTTAATTAAAAGTCAAGATTGGGATATAGAGCTTTTATTTATGACTGTGTAGGCGGTGGCCTTCCTTCATTCTTAGATGTGATAGCCCTTTTACTGTTAAAAATATTGGAATATAGACTATCATATAATTGAAAGTTGATTTCGATCGTGGTATGACTATGATTTTTTTTATTAAGAGAACCAAAGTTTAATCAAACAAAACAAATGACTTTGAGCTATTTTCTTATGACTTTGATTTTTTTTATTAAGATAACCAAAGTTTTATCAAACAAAACGAATGACTTTGATCTATTTTCTTATGACTTGATTTTTTTATTAAGAGAATCAAAGTTTAATCAAACAAAATGAATGACTTCGATCTATTTTCTTACTCATTTAATTACAACATTACATTCAAATATCCACTGCCATCAAGTTTGACCACCATGACGATTATTATAGGAAATTTACAATTTTGATCGTGTTACGGAAGAACCCAAGAACTCTTTGAATTCCCATAACATTGGAAGGTAAGAGCCACACTTGTGGTAATTATTACTGGATATTCATTACAGCATAATATTATTTCATGTACAAATAGCTACATCAGCGTGCCACAATGTCAAAAGGAGGAAATATTCAAAACAACAACTCTATTTTCAGGGGTCGATCAGTCAAAAATAAGGCCATAGGATCACGATTTAAGATTTAGTCAACAACACATGCGCACATAAATAGCATGATATTTTTCAACCGGCATTGGAACATAAATTTCCCACCCTATTTTCTTAAAATGATTAAACTAAAGTGTGGACAAGCTTTTACCATAGTTCGAGATTGTATGCAGAACTTTCATTACTGGAAGAAATAATAATGTTGAATTTTGCGCTCCTTCAAACAAGCCTAATTCCAATCAATTGAACCATGACGTAACATTTGTCACGCAAAATTCCAAAAGTCTTCCTGTTACTTTATCAATAAAGTGAGTGGCCATACCTAAAGTCTACCTCACCTGTGTAAGCAATTCAACATCTTTACAGGTATTCTAAGGTGAAAGAGAACCTATTTAAGAGATATTTTAATGAAGTCTCCATCCGAGACATGGGTTCGCGCTGGACTAAGTCCAACTTCGCCCGTGAAATTTTGCAGTTTGTCATTAATGTCATTGCAGCACAATTTTGTTGACTAGACGTACGTGACAGATATGCATGAAGATTTTGGACTTAGTCATTGCAGCACAATTGAAGTTATTGCATCACAATTGAAGTTGACTAGACGTACGTAACATGCTATAAATGAAGGTATTTGAATAAATGAAAAGCAAACAATTGCGTGTGTTATATTTTGTGTTATTCTCTTTCGTTAGACTCTTGTGTTCTCTCTCTGTCCTCTGTGTATTGTGTGGATTGTGACTTAGAGCCAACAAAAAGAAAACCAGATTATCTCGAATGATAGACTAGTGTTACTTGTAGGTTCCGCATCATGGACAGCACTAGCACACCCCTGTCTTGGTATTGCGTAGTACTCGCCAGTATTGCTGCCCTATTGTTCTACTGTTTTGTACTGTTTAATGGATGGAGAAGGAAGAAGGCAAAGACTCCCCTTCCACCAGGACCTCCTTTGTGGGGCATTGTGGGTTACCTCTTTCAGCAGGGGACAAAGCCCAAGGCATCACTTTGTGCCCTTTCTTGCCAATACGGTCCTCTCATGACACTCTCTCTTGGCATGAAAACTGTGGTGGTGGTCTCCTCTGCTGCCATGGCCAAGGAGGTTTTCAAAACCCACGATCAAATCTTAGCCGGGCGGACCGTGCTAGAAGCAGCCAAGGCACTTTCCTACAACAAATCGTCACTCATCTAGGGTGAACTTGGACCTCGCTGGCGGAAACTCAGGCGTATTGCCACTACCGGGCTGTTCAGTCACGACAGACTGCAAGCACTGCAGCATCTGAGAGAAGACCAAGCATTTAGCACGATCCGACTGATTTTCGTGGACAAGGGGAAGGTTGTAAATATTGGGCGTACGGCCTTCTGCACGTCTCTGAATTTGCTGGGCAACATGATCTTTAGCACGGACGTCTTCGATCCCCGCAATCCGGCTTCCGCGGAATTTAAAGATGATGTGTGGAGCTTGCTTAAGCTGTATGGAACGACCAATTTGGTGGACTTTTTCCCATTTCTTGGGTTCCTGGATCCTCAAGGCGTCTCTCGTCAAACGACCAAGTATACGAGGCGAATGTACGACTTTGTCGATACGTTCATAGAGAAACGGCTGGCTTCCAGATGTGAAAGTCCAAGCCCTGAACAGACCGGGGCAAAGAAGGATTTTTTAGATGTTCTCCTCGACTTTAGGACCGAGGACTTCACTCTCGAGGATGTTAGAGCTTTGATCGGAGTAAGTATTGCCCAAACTTCTTGCAAAATTTCTGAAAGTATCGACATTGTGAATAATAACTATTTATGATGTTGTAGGAACTGTTTGTAGCTGGTACCGAAACGACCACTACCACAGTAGAATGGGCGGTGGCAGAACTGCTTCACAATCCCCAGAAAATGGAACGAGTCCGTGGAGAATTAGACGAGGTAGTTGGCTGCAACAGAAGAGTGGATGAATCTGACCTAGAGCACCTGCCTTATCTCCGTGCTGTCGTAAAAGAAATCTTCCGGTTGCACCCGCCTGCTCCTCTACTTCTTCCTCATAAAGCCGAGAACTCATGTGAAGTAGCAGGATTTCTGATACCAAAAAACAGCCAGGTGATTGCAAACGTGTGGGCAATCGGGAGGGACCCGGCGATCTGGAAAGAACCCTCAACATTTAAGCCAGAGAGATTTCTGGAAGGTGAGAATCGTAATGTGGAATACAAAGGACAAAACTTTGAGCTGATTCCTTTTGGAGCAGGGAGGAGAATCTGTCCAGGGCTTCCACTGGCGAGTCTGATGGTTCATTTGGTTTTGGCTTCGCTTCTCCACTCTTTTGAGTGGACACACCCGGATGGAAAGAGTTGGGAGGAGATGGACACGAGCGACGAGTTTGCAATAACATTAAAGAAGGCCTCAGACCTGAATGCAATCCCTGCGCCACGGCTGTCCCATCAAATATACGGAGAGAACTCTCGTAACCGGTCTTAACAAAAGCTTACTGGATCTGATCTATGTTTATGTAGATTTTGATGGTGCAATGTGCATTCATACGAAGTTGCACTCAGTGTTTTCTGAAATCCCAGATTTTGTTTGACCCGTTTTACGTGCCAGTATATTATAATACGTGGTATAACATACTCTATATTCGGATAGGTGTGTAATTTTTTTTAATAATAATCAGCACGCTTTCAAAATCTCTTCATTGAGTTAGTTAATTATAACCAGTGGTATCAAAGCATATTGTCTCTTCATTTACAGTTGTTTACAATCAATGGTATCAAATTATACTGATCTTCCGATCAGATAGCTTCCTAGCTTTCACCATTTATTCTTGACCGTCTCAAGTATCAAGTATCAGAACCGTTTGGACGTTTACAGAGTTAACAGACTTACCGCTTCCCTTCAATTTTAATAAAATTTTAAACATTTTCCAACGTGTTGACTTACCACCTTCCCTTTAATTTTAACAAATTTTAAACATTTTCCAGACTTGCTGCCTTCCCTTCAATTTTAACAAATTTTAAACATTTTGAAAGTGTTGACTTGCTGCCTTAAAAACTTATTCGGTGGCGTGAATATATGTATACAAAATTAAAAACTTATATTATATTTTTTTACAGGCTTATATCTACACTATAAGTCTGCGCACAAAGTAGCGCGCGTTATAAAACGTCAGGCTGCACGCACATTGTTGCAAGTATGTGCGTGGCGCAGACTGCACGCGCATTGCAGCAGGCCTGCGCGGGCCAGCGTCGCGCGTTTGGATGTTACCTTCCTCTTTCCTATCCTTGGTACGTGGTATCTTTGTTGGAAATATTATTTAATCCAAATCTCGTACCTGGCAGAGAAAGCATGGGCGAGTTAAGGGAGTAGGTGAACTCCGTATGCCTCCAGGTTGGCCTCGAGATTCGCACCAAGCCAGCCTCAGATCCCCTGCAAGTATAAATGGAAGCCTCGGGCACGCATTCGGCATTCTGGGCAGCAGCCCCAGTTTCCCTGCAGTTTAGCAGGTTATGCTCTGCAGCAGTGCAGATCAGTTTAGCTCAGTGTGAGCTTCGGGGGTTCTTGCTGCTCCTTAGCGCAAAACCCCCTGTGTAATCCAGTTGGGATCTCGGCGGAATACTAATTTGAAGAAAATAAAATGCAATTAAATCGCGTCACGGCAAATGCTTCGGCGATTTTCAGCGAGGGAGAGAGGTTCGGAGGAAATAAAATTTAAATCGCATCAATAAAATACTTCGGAAGGTTTTCACGCGAGGGAGGGGCTTCGGGGAAAATTCGCCCGAAGTATGCACTTCGGGAAAATTATTGCCGAAGTAAATCTACTTCGGGGAGAATACTCCCGAAGTATGTACTTCGGGGGAAAACTTGCCGAAGTAGAACTACTTCGGGGAATATCCTGGCGAAGCAACTGCTTCGCACAGTTTTCTTCCGAAGTGAAATCACTTCGGAAAGACAAGTGTCGGAATGTGCTTCGGCACAATCAAATAAACCCGAATCCTTTCTGGATCGAACGGGTATTTTGCCACTTCGGGGCAAACCCTAGTTGAGAGATGTCTGCGGACAAAACAATACTTCGAGGCCGAGAACGAATATGCGGAGACCCAAATTTGCAGAATAATATTATATATATTAAATATAATGTCGGATTTACAAATGGCTTCCTTCTGAAGCGAATACAAACTTCTGCAAGATAAACATTTGCAGGATAAAACACGGGTTTTATCTGGAGGCTGCTGCTCCACTCTCCGACTATTGGCAGCTGCTGGTTTCACCCTTCTGCTATTCTGCTAGTTGAAACCCTAGCTCTGCGGCTGCCCTCTACTCGCTATTGCTCTCTGCTGCTCTGCTCCACTCTCTATCCTCCCACACTTCCAACTCCTTGCAAAATGACAAAATGACCCCGGTATTTATAGGCGGGGGATGAGGACAAAAGGCGGGAGAGTTTCATCGATCGACTGACAAGAGTTAAATGCCGAAGTGTGGTTCCTGACAAATCGTCGAACACTCCAGCTACTCGCACGCTTGGACAATTAATGCGTCGATTCCCGTGCTTAATTCTTCTTTGGTCAATTTCTGCTTTAGTTGAATTTTGCTTTGGAGGGCAATTTTATTTTACTTCGGGGCGAAGCATTTCCCGAAGGCATTTCAGAAGTGCTTCATGCCAAAGCATTTTTCGAATGCGTTTCGAAAGTGCTTCACGCCAAAGCATTTTTCGAATGCGATTCGGAAGTGCTTCACGTCGAAGCATTTTTCGAATGCGATTAGAAACTGCTTTGCGCCGAAGCACTTGCAGGCGTGAAGTTAGATTTAATTTTTCTAACACCCTCCTTTAAATTGAACTTCACGAGATCTCTAATGCCCAGCTTATCTCGCAATCTAGTGAAGTCCTCGTCCTTTAAGGGTTTTGTGAAGATGTCAGCCAGTTGCTCCTTGGACCTGCAAAACTACAACTGTACTTCGTCGAATTTCACCAGCTCTCTAATGAAATGATACCGGATATCAATGTGCTTCATTCGACCATGGAAGACTGGGTCCTTCGAGAGCGCGATGGCAGAGTTATTGTCGCAAAATATTGTTGTTGCTGCTTCGGGCGGATGATGTAGTTCACACAGAACTCTTCTTAGCCAGACTGCCTAGTATGCGGTTGAGGTGGCAGCAATGTACTCTGCTTCTGCTGTAGATAAAGCAACAATTGGCTGCTTCTTCGAGGACCAAGAGACAACTCCGGATCCAAAATGGAAGGCATATCTAGAAGTGCTCTTCCGGTCATCTACGCTACCAACCCAATCGCTGTCGGTGTAGCCAATCAACTCAAGCTAGTCTTGTTTGGAAAAATAAATTTCATGGTTCCTCATGCCATTGACATATCGTAGGATTCTCTTGTCTGCTTTCCAGTGAGTGTCTTTCGTAGTCTCCATAAAACGACTGATCAGACTGACTCCGAACATCAGATCTGGACGAGTTGTAGTCAAGTACATCAGGCTTCCAACTAACCTTTTATAGAGAGTTGGGTCAACACTTCTGTTGTTGTCTGTCTTGCTCAACTTCAAACCAGTGGCTACCGAGGTGATGGCAGGTTTGTTGTCCTCCATCTTAAAACACTTCAGGACATCCTTTGCATACTTGCCCTGAGAAATGAAGATGTCATCTGCTGATTGGTCAACTTCAATACCAAGAAAGAATTTCATCAGCCCCATGTCTGTCATTTCAAACTTGGTCTTCATGTCTGTTTTGAACTGTGCAAATAGGTTGCTACTATTGCCAGTATATATTAGATCGTCCACGTATAGGTAGACGATTATCAACTCCCCTGCTTCATTTGTTTTCAGGTACAGGGAGTGCTCATATGGGCATTTTTGAAACCCATTCTCCTAAAAATAGCCATCAATTCGGCTATACCATGCCCGGGGTGCTTTCTTCAACCCATACAGGGCCTTCTTCAGCTTCAGGACCTTGTCTTCTTGCTCTTGTATTTCATAACCAGGTGGTTGGTCTATGTAGACCTCTTCTTCCAACACTTCGTTCAGGAAGGCAGACTTGACATCCATCTGGTACAAATTCCAGCCTTTTTGTGCTGTCAGTGCCAGAATCATTCTAACTGTGTCAAGTCAGGCTACAGGTGCATACACCTCATGATCGTCAACTCCTGACTTCTGCTTGTAGCCTTTCGCCACTAATCTGGCCTTATGCCTGTCAACTTCTCCTTGGGCGTTAAACTTGATTTTATACACCCATTTGACCCCAATGGTCTTCTTCCCTGCTGGAAGATCTGTCAACTGCCATGTCTCATTCTTCTCAATGGCTACTATCTCCTCATCCATCGCATTCACCCATTTGCGATTCTGACTTGCTTCTTCAAAATCCACTGGATCACACTCAGTAAACAAAGCAAAGTCAGAATATTCTTCATCTAACTGATTTTGGGTTACCTCATAAATATCTTACAAGCTCCGAGTCTTCGTAGGTGTCCTCAAATTTTGAATTCTGCTTGCAAGTAGAGGTGACCGGGATGATGAGGGTGTGCTACTGCTGGCACCACTGTTGCTGCTGAAAGTTGTAGGTGGCTGCACACTTCCTTATTCCAAGTCAATAGACTCTACTGCTGGCTCTGACTGGCCGCTGGAACGTCCCTTCTGGCAGAGAAAACATGGGCGAGTTAAGGGAGTAGGTGAACTCCGTATGCCTCCAGGCTGGTCTCGAGATTCATGCTAAGCCAGCCTCAGATCCCCTGCAAGTATAAATGGAGGCCTCGGGCACGCTTTCGGCATTTTGGGTAGCAGCCCCAGTTTCCTTGCAGTTTAGCAGGTTATGCTCTACAACAGTGCAGACTAGTTTAGCTCAGTATGAGCTTCGGGGGTTCTTACTGCTCCTTAGCGTAGAACCCCCTGTGTAATCCAATTGGGATCTCGATGGAGTATTCTACAGGCAATAATGTTGTAGTTGTAGGCTCAATAGAGCCATCCCCTATTTAATAAGATAAACCCTATTTTATTTATGCCTCCACCTACATGTGTTTGCCTATAACAGGGCATGTCTCAAAGATCCGCATTTGTTTTGTTTTTGGTTTCAGTTTTCAACTTTTTACATGGTATCAGAGCGAGGAGACAGAGACCGCAGGCAGAGCAGTCATGGAGAAGCTGCATGTAGAGCAGCCATGGAGATCTGCAAGGGTTTGATGTTTGCTTTGTTTGGCAGAAAGGGACTGTAGAGCTTTCTCATGATGGATTCAAACCCTAGATGGCGAATCCCAAGTTTTTCATTGAGATGTAGCGGCGACGCTCCGACGGGAGCACAAGGAGGAGAATCTGGCTGTCAAATTCAAGTGGAAGACAGAGGTCGCCCGATCGCTGTGGAAGTTGGCCATGAAAATCGGTTGAGCAGATTTTTCGGTAGGGGGCCGGAGAAGGAAAAGAAAGGCCGCGTGGGTTAATGGCGTGAGCCAGCTGGACAAGCTGGAGATCGGATTTGTTCTCGAAAGCTTGGGAATAAGTTAGCGTGATTCAGGAATCTGAGTAGAAGCTTCGCTGTAGTGGATTTCTTATGGACATATGCGTCCTTCGGAGTTTCGGTCTGTGAAGCAACAACTTCGTAACACTTCGGAAGTTTGAGCAGTTTAAGCAAGCTTCGCATCAAGTTTTGGCCGAAGTAAAATTACTTCGGAAGCCTCAACAGTTTCACAAAGTTTTTGGGCCGAAGTAGAATTGCTCCGAAAGCTTCTTCGAAGATTTGGTCAGCAAAGCAGCAGCTTCGGACATGTTTTCACCGAAGTTAATCTACTTCGGCAGTGTGAAACTTCTTCGACAGACTAAATTTCTTCGGAAGGTTGAAGCCACTTCACAATTTTTTTGTCAAAGTGGAAATGCTTCAGCAGTTTGAAGCTGCTTCGCAATAGTTTTGCCGAAGTAAATCTACTTCGGAAGTTCGAAGCCGCTTCGCTAAGTTTTTGGCCGAAGAGAGATTGCTTCGGAAGTCCTTCTTTACCGAAGTAAATCTACTTCGGGAGTTTGAGCAGCGAAGTAGTTACTTCGGAGAGAAAATCACCGAAGTAGAATATCCTGCATTGGAGAGTGCCAAAGCTCATTTTTTTTTCTTTGTGTGTTAGTAGAATTTGGATTAAGGGAGGATGTTGGAAATATTATTTAATCCAAATCTTGTACTCTGTCATCGCTGCTGGAACGTCCCATCTGGAAGAGAAATCATGGGCAAGTTAAGGGAGTAGGTGAACTTCGTATGCCTCCAGGATGGTCTCGAGATTCGTGCCAAGCCAGCCTAAGATCCCCTGCAAGTATAAATGGAGGCCTCGGGCATGCTTTCGACATTTTGGGTAGCAACCCCAGTTTCCCTGCAGTTTAGCAGGTTATGCTCTGCAGTAGTGCAGATCAGTTTAGCTCAGTGTGAGCTTCAAGGGTTCTTGTTGCTCCTTAGCGTAGAACCCCCTGTGTAATCCAGTTGGGATCTCGGTGGAGTATTCTACAGGCAGCAATGCCACAGTTGTAGGCTCAGCAGAGCCATCCCATGTTTAATAAGATAAACCCTATTTTATTTATGCCTCTGCCTGCATGTGTTTGCCTGTAACAGGGCATGTCTCAAAGATCCGCATTTGTTTTGTTTTTGGTTTCAGTTTTCAACTTTTTACAACCTTGTCATGCGTTTTTTAAAAGTGTAAACACAAACTAGGAGTGAGTGTAGTTGAAAGCGAGTACAAGTAAGAGTTTGAATACAAGCTGGAAGTGAGTGTAGCCAAAAGCAAGTTTAAACAGAAAAGCAGAAAGTAGAAAATAGAAAACAAAGTGTGATCAATGAACAAGTACCACTTCTTGTTTTAGATCTTAGGAGAATTTATAGGATTCATTTGAAGAAAATCTATGTAACATGGAAAGAAAGTCATTTGTGAAATTTGTTAGTGAAAGTATGAATGGCAAGTTAGAAGTTTGGATGCCCTAGCTCCTTGGTACGTGGTACCTTGTCATGCATTTTTTAAAAGTGCAAACACAAACTAGGAGTGAGTGTAGTTGAAAGTGAGTACAAGTAAGAGTGTGAATACAAGCTGGAAGTGAGTGTAGCCAAAAGCAAGTGTAAACAGAAAAGCTGAAAGTAGAAAATAGAAAACAAAGTGTGATCAACGAACAAGTACCACTTCTTGTTTTAGATCTTAGGAGAATTTATAGGATTCATTTGAAGAAAATCTATGTAACATGGAAAGAAAGTCATTTGTGAAATTTGTTAGCGAAAGTATGAATGGCAAGTTAGAAGTTTGGATGCCCTAGCTAGTAATAAGAGGAAGAGAGAATCTATGACAAACCCAATCTAGGTAGTAGATTCTACACCAGAAGTGATTATCAAGGATGAGATGATTGAGCATGATATAATGATTCTTAAAACCAGAGGGTTAATATGTATATTGGCCAGTTTTTTCCAAGATTCAAAACTGGAGTAAGTGGAAGTGGGGATTGAATTCAAATTACTCCATGACTTTTCTTCCACAATGAATTTTCTCATTATTTTCTCTAGTTCATAAATAAGGGATAAAATAATGGATGGAGGCCCGTGGTTTAGGGGCAAAGATGCATTATATTTAGAATTTTTTTGTGGACACAAAGACTATTAAAAGTCTTATGATATGGATTAAGATTTTTGGACTTCCTTATCAATTCATCATAAGAGGTTTTGAATAATATTGGTAACACTCTAGGTAAATTCATCCACGAGGGACCAACTACTAAGGAAAGAAGGTGTTGAGTGATAATTTTTCCCAATTGCAAAATCACCATCATAGTCAGGGTATTATCAGAAAACCCTCTCTTGGAAAGAAATTTAAAACTTCTCTAAGGTTCTTGTTTGCTTAATTACTTAAAAGGTGTTTGATTGCTTGTGAAAATATGAAAATGTGTTGAATACCTGAGAGGTGCAAGTAACTGTTAACAAGGGGCATGTTGTTTTTTTATTTATTTGATTTGCAGTGTTCTTTGTTATTCATGAAACTTGTAAAAATAATTTAACATTATTGATCCTCAATCTATTTTGAAATGAAAATCCTTCAACGGTGATTTAATCCATTTTATCTTCTTTTGTTAACAAATTTTATCTTCCTTAGCTAAGCAGATTTTATCTTCTTTTGTTAAGCTTTGTTTGAGCATGAAAGAAAATGACTAAATCTAACTTTGCAATGTAGGATCTTTAGAACATCACCTTACTTATTCATTTTAATGAAAATTTGGAATTTATTAAAATTTCTATTTTTACATCAAATGAAATTAATTTTGATTGTTTGAAAAATATGCAAAGTTTGAAATTTAGAATTCTCTTTAAAAATGTGAACTTGTGTGAAACTTGAAATTGCAAAATTCATTTTAAAATGTGAATTTATGTGAAATTTTGGAACTTTTTTTTTTATTTGTGGAAAACATCCCAAAAGGGATGCCACTTTCGGGTAAGACCCAAGGAGGCAGGGGTATCCATTCCGCCAAAAACGCCCAGGACTCGGACCTGGCCTACCACCTTTGACATACTCAAGGAGCAAACAAACACACAAAACCAAATTAAAAAAAGTAAATAACAACAAAAATAATAAAATAAAATAAAAAACATGCTCCTTGAGTGTGTCAAAACCAAAAGCACAACCAAACACGCACAATAAGATAAAAGAAACCACAACACAAACCACATAGAAAAACACAAGAACCACATAACAAAACACAAACAAGACAAAAACAACAGAACACTACAAAGACATAACCCAAAAAAACATGAAAAATAAACACAACCAAAACCTAAAAAATAAAATAAATAAAATAAAAATAAAAATAAAAATAAAAACAACCAACAACAGACAATAAACAAAAACAAAAAACATAGAAAACACTCACACATAAAAAAATGAAATAACACAAACAAAGAGAAACCCAAGAACAAGAACGAAAAAAACACAAGAACAATAACAAAAAACATTAAAAAAAAAAAAACAACAAAAACACAAGAACAACAAAAAACAACACAAAGAACACAAAAACAAAACAAAACAAAAGAACCCACCCACCTTAAAAAACTAAACAAAAAAACAAAGAAGACAAAAGAAAAAAAAATGAACAAAACAATGACCTATCTAGACCGGAAGACTATTAATGCAAGAATCAACAGAGGAAACAAAATAAAGAATAGAATGAGCTAGGGAACTAAAAAAACTGAATGAACCAAAGAGAAACAAAAAAAAAAAACAAGAAGAAACTAGGTACCTTCAGAACTGGAGCCATCCAAAGAAATGATAGAAAGAAGAGCTTCCCTAATTTGAGAAGCCCACCATATAGGAGGGTGGCCATAACAAGTAAGATCACCTTTGTCCAAAGCCCAATTAGCTAAAGCATCAGCACTCTTGTTTTGATCTCTCGACCACATGATTGTAATCAACTTTCAAAAATCCCATCTGGATTAACTCGATCTTCTCAATAATTCTTTTTATTCTCCAATCCACCTTATGATTCTTAGAAGGAGTCTTCAAGAGATTAATCATAAGTTGAGAGTCGATCAACTAACACCTTTTCCCATCCAACCTTAGTAGCCTCCTGAAGGCCTCTAAGGATACCATACCCCTCAACAAGGTTATTGGAAAGAATACCCAAATTCTCAAGCAAAAGTAAAAACCAGGGAGCCATCCGAAAGTCTACCAATTCCTCCCACACTGGCTTTTCCAGGGTTCCCTCTAGAGGCTCCATCAGTATTGACTTTTCCAAAATCCTTAGGAGGAGGTTGCCAATTTCTAGTCCTATCCATCTTACTAATACTCACATTCCCTTTAAGTTGGTTGCCCTTAGAAGGTTTAATCTTCAATATTTGCATCACTTGATCCCATCTTTGGTGGGAGTTTTGGGGGTGATTAAGGAGTTGATGGACCGATTCAACTAAGTTGGCTATGGTCTTTTGCCAAATATAGTGAATATCCTTCCTATCTTGATTAAAAATTCGGTTGTTCCTTTCATTCCAAATATTCCAAAGAAGAATGGTAGAACCCATCCAAACTAACTGGCCAATAAAATGATCAACACCCTCTTGATTAGGCCAATCCCTCCAAAGCTGTTCAAAAGTGAAAAAATTGGACCACTAGTAAGCCAAGTAAAGTTGCCATTCTCCTCCATAGCTCAGAGGCTAAAGTACACTCAATAAAAATATGGTTGATATTTTCTACATTCTCTTCACACATTTCACATCTAAAAGGGCCATGAAAACCACGCTTCATAAGTTGCTCACCAGTAAGCACCCTACGATGCAATAAAAGCCAATTAAAGAACCTCACCTTAGGCCGGAGCTTTTGAGCCCACAATTGAGAAAATATGTCAGAAGAATGGTTGGGATTATTATGGCATAAGGTCAAATAACCTTGAGCAACCGAATACTCACCCTTAGTAGTGTTGTTCCATCCAAAACAATCTTTTTCATGGGACCAAGAGAGGGATCTCATATGAAGGATGCCTTGGATATCTTGTCTTTGCCTTTCTGGGATTTGAATAGGCCAATCCTCAATAGGGATCCAATATCTACCAACCTTTGAATTACCAGTATGGTACCGACAATAATTAGCCACCTTTATCCAATTAGCTCGGTGAAGCTCCTCCATCCAAGGCCTCCAATCGGGAAACTGAGTTATCAAAGGCTTGTGACCATCCCAAGAATCTGTCCAAAAATTTGCATGTTGACCATTATGAATGATCCAAAATAATTTTTTCTTTATCAAATCCTCACCAGTCTTAAGAACTGCTAAAATGGGAGAACCTTTGGTAGGAAGTTGATAGCGAACAAGGTCTTCAGGACTTTTGTTCTCAACATATTTAGCATGGAGATTATTGGCCCAAAGAGCATTGGGGTTATGCAACATCCTCCAATATAATTTAGCAGCTAAAGCTTTGTTGTTATTAATTGAAGACCGGAATCCTAACCCCCCTTCACTCTTAGGAAGACATAAAGTATCCCATTTCACCAAGGCCCATTTTCTTTTCTCCTTAGTACCACTCCAAAGGAAACGATGACCGATTTGATCCAATTCTCGAAGAACAACCTTTGGGATATTCAAAATGGAAGAAACATAAATAGGAATAGCTTGAAGGACTGATTTTACCAAGGTGATTCTACCCCCCGAAGAAAGCCACTTGTTGGTCCACTTTCCAATTTTCTTCTTGACTTTGTCCAACAACCAATTCCAATCTTTATTTTTCTGCCTTTGAATATTTATGGGAATACCTAAATAAGTGATTGGAAGAGAGGTCTTCTTATATCTTAATTTATCCAAGACCATGGATTCCTCGTCTAGCAGAGCCAGTGAAAGAAAATAATTTTAGATTTTTCTTCATTGATCAACCGCCCAGTAGCCTTAGAAAAATAGCTAATGATTTGCTTAATATTAGAAGCTTCCTTAACCGTAGCTTTACCTAAAAGGGTAGAGTCATCCACAAATTGAAGATGAGAGATAGGTCTAGCTCCATGAGCAATGGTAACTCCCTCAAGGGTTTTGTTTTCCCTCTTTTTGGTTATAGTCCTACCCAAGCATTCAACAAGAATGATGAATAAATAAGGGGATAGCGGGTCACCTTGCCTAATACCTCTGGAAGCTGGGAAATACCGAGAAGGCCTGCCATTGATAAGAACTAAGTAGGAAACTGAAGAGATACATCCCATAATCCAATCCATCCAATCCTTAGAGAAACCAAATTGCCTCAAAACTTTGATAAGGAAGTGCCAATCCACTCTGTCATAAGCTTTGGATAAGTCTAACCGGATGAACATAGAAGGAGAATTTTGCATATCCATGGAATGGATGGCTTCCTGAGCAAGAACTATCTCATCTACTATTTGACGTCCTTCCACATATCCCCCTTGCTCTGGGGAAATAATCTTATGCAAAAGAGGCTTCAACCTTTCTCCCATGATTTTAGTAATAATTTTGAGAAGAACATTACATAAAGCAATAGGTCTAAAAGCTGAGATATGATCAACCTCTTGAGCTTTTGGAACAAGAGTAATATAAGTTTTATTGATAACCTTCAAAATTTCTTTGGATTTCCTGGCTTCTTCCACCACCTCTAATAAATCAACATGAAGGATATCCCAGAACTCTTGGTAGAACTCAATAGGAAAACCATCAAGACCCGGGGTTTTCCCTTTTTGCATTTTAAAAACTACTTGTTGAAGCTCATTGATAGTAATAGGAGTAGTCAAAATAGAGTTCTCCTCGTAAGTGATAAGAGAAGGGATTGCTTGAAGAATGATTTGTTGAGAAGTCGAGTCAAGAGGAGTAGAAGCAAAAATATTGGAAAAGTAATCAACAACAATAGAGTTCATGCCATCCCAAGTATAAACAACATCTCCAAAATCTGATTTTAAGGAAGAAATAAAGTTGTGAGATCTTCGAGCTAGAAGATATTTGTGGAAGAAATTTGTGTTTCGATCTCCTTCTTTGAGCCATTGAATTCTAGATTTTTGCTTCCATAAGATTTCTTCTCTTTTTTCCCATTCCTCTAACCGAGTTGTGAGTTTAATTTCATCTCGCACTTCTCTTCTCTCGTGAGGCCATCTAAATGGATTTTCTTATTCAAATTTTCAAGATGAGCAATAACTTCATGTTTTTTTTTATGAACATCCCCAAAATCTTTCCAGTTTCCAAGTCTTGATTTTGGATTTAATGTATTGCAGTCTTTTGGCAAAACAGAACATCTTAGTCCCATGCCTAGGTTTACCTTCCTTCCACCATTGTTGCACATGAGGTCTGAAGGAAATGTCTCTAAGCCACATTAATTGAAAACGAAAAGGAGAGAAACTCACATTGGTTTTCCACATTTCCACCATGATCGGCCAATGATCCGAACCAGCATTATTAAGAGTCTTCACTTTAGGAATGTGACCATGGATTAAGAAATTTTTAGAGAGCAAAAACCTATCCAATCTCTCCATTATACAAGCTAAGCCTTGCCTTCTGTTAGACCAAGTCATAAGGCCATTATCTCGGTTGGATATCCACAAGATGGAGGTTTGCAATATATTCCCTCATGAGGTCAAGTACTTTTGTCCAAATTTCTATTTCCCCCCTTTTCTCATCCAGAGAGAGGATGGTATTGAAATCTCCTCCGATCAAGATCCAAGCTTTAGGAAAATGAGAGATAATATGAGTAATATCCTTCCACTATCTTCTTTTTTCCTCCAAAGAAGTCGGGGCATAAACAAGAATGCAGAGCATAATCTGGTTGGAATGTCTACTTTGAATAGCTATAGCCAACAAACCCCAACCGCCAACCATATGGTGAATAACTACCTCTTTTGGGTCCCAAAGACAAGCAATGCCACCCGAAGTCCCTTGGGAACCGAGGGAAACCACTTTTCCAGCTGGCCAAATTTTATCGGCAATTAAGTCCATATCCTCCATTGACATCTTTGTTTCTTGAAGGAAAACAAGATGTGGATGATTTATCCGAATCATTCTTCTAATTTCATTTTGTTTTGAAAGACTCCCTTTGAGTCCTCTAATATTCCAAGTGATGATCTTCATTAATACCAGGGCTAAAAATGTTGGGAAGGGCATTAATCTTACCTTCCTCTACAAGCTTTTCACCTTCTTTTACCATATGATATTGATTGGTCTTGCGACCTACTTTTTGATTAGAATCCATCTTCAATTTTTTTTCCCCTATTTCTTGACTTATTCCAATTGAATCTGAGATGGCTTCTAACCTTGAAGAATGCTCATACACAACCAAAATTTTACTAGATGGTTCAATGGAGTCTATATTGGGACCTGCATTATTTGAAGTTTTGACATTTGAAATATTGTTTTTCTTGTGTAAATTTTCCCCTTTTTTTTCTGTTGAAAACCTTTGATTTGTTGGTTTGTCTCTTGAGTTCTTTCCTTCATATTTAAATTGTGTTTCTAAGATTTCAGTTTCCATTATTTCCTCTTCCTCACTTGGGACATCATTTGTGGAAAGGATTTCAAACATATTAGCAAATGACTTTGATTGATCCTTCATTACTGGTTTTTTCTGAGTGTTCTTCTTCTTAGGTATTTGGAAACCTCGTTGAGTTTATATCTTCTTTCTTTTGATCAGGAATTTTATTTGGGCAAGCACTGGCCAAATGACCATATTCATGGCAAATTCTACAACGAAAAGGAATGTTCTCATAGTCCACTACTTGCTCCCAAGTGTCTTCCCCAAATTGTAATGTGATCTTTTTAGGTAGGGGTTTGTCAAAATCCATTAAAACACAAATTCGAGCATAAATAATATGTTCAAAATTTTGAGTACAATCAACAATCATCATAAAAGTTCCTAAAGAGTTTCCAATTGAAGAAAAATAGTAGGATTCCAAAATTCAATAGGGAGGCCAAAGAGTCTAACCCACACGGGAGCTATAGAAGGCATCTCTTCTTCGGCTTTAAATTTAGTATGCCAGGGCTTCATGAAAAGCCCCGCCCTTCCAAAAAACCAAGGACCCCCTTGAAAATTTTTCTCTCTATCTTCATTATTAGCAAATAAAACAAGAAAATAACCATTTGGATAAATAGAGATTTGTAACTCACCTTTAGTTTTCCAGCTTTTTGCAGCCCAGACTTTGAAAGCGGATAGACTCGGACGAAAACCCACGAACCGACAAATTAGTCCTCTTTTTTCCAAATCTTCAATGCCAATCCGAATGTTACCCATATCAAGCTTAACAATAGGAGTTCCATCAACTGCTTTAAGACATCCCGACTCCATTTTCCTGGGATCAATCTTAGGCATTCTTAGAGGTTTATGAGAAGCCCTAATATTGATATTAGCATTGGGCTGAGGCTGTCCACCACGAAGGGCATCCCTAAAATTCATTTTTGGGACTCGAGTCTTCAAAATTCTTACCCTTGACAGGGGTTTTCATAGTAGAATTATTTTGTGGGTGCACCTTAGCACCAGATTCACTTGAGATATGAGCCATTTTTTGATCAACTGCTTGAAACTTATTTCGTGGTCTCTTTAATCCTTGCCCTAGACGCCGTGGAAAGGTATGGTTTTCACTTTTCTTTTGTGCAACAAATTGGAAGCCGTTGTCACTCAAGTTCACAGTATGATCTGTTGAAAGACAAATTTCTAACCCATCTTGTATCCCCTGCAACATTTCCTGCTAAAATATTGAGCATAAACCACAAAAATATTGGCCGCTAGGGCCCGAAGGCCCTAAAAACCAACCTCTGGAGCTGCTTGCACTCAACCCGGATGAAACCCTCGCATAGCCGCTTGCCAAATATATCGTTCACACATAGGGATGCGCTAGGATCTGTGTTGCTCCAAATGATATGAAAATTGGTGGAGACGTTCTAGGGTTTTTCAGGCATCTACCCTCAAAATTTCAGCTCAATCCGAGTTCGGATGAGTGAGATATGGCCGAAACGAGTTCGGCAGTTTGGGCAGTCCTACGAAAAACGTCTAATCCTCCCCGACTTAGCATTTGTCCTAAATTTTGGAACTTTGAATTTCCTTTAAAGTGTGTAAAATGAGAATTGAAATGTAACTTTATAATTTTCATGCTTCCTTTTTTTTTGGATTTTAAAATTAATTATTTACTTTTTGTTTTATTTTATACTTGTGAGATTTAAAAAAATGTAAAATGAAAGGGTTAGAAAAATAAAATAAAATAAAACAAGTCACCGTAACTCTAAAATTTCACACCGACCTTGCAAACATTAATATCTTGCATTAAACCAGCATTAGTGTGACCCATCTTCATGCAGTCCAACATTAACGCGGTGCAATCTTCTAAGGGAAAAGGGTACAATATATTAAAAATAATAGACAAGTTTACCATCAACATGCATAAAACTCACTAAAATTTCCAATATATTGACAAAAGAAATATTTTCAAATCAAATACATGTGCATAATACCATGCTTAAATGGCTTCCAATGGTGAAATGGTGCAGTCCAACAACTTGGGAGGAGAAGTTGTCTTCCACAAATTGGTTTCCAACCTGCAATCCTACCAAAAAATCTTTGACCCTCTTTTTTGCACTTCAATGGGTATTTAATTTTTTTTTTTTAACTTTTCATTTACTTTTCCCCCCTTCGCTTGTTTGGCTTCATAACATTTCTTCTTCCTCCATTTGAAACCATCACGTCCTACTTCATCTTCTATATTAATGGTTTTATAATTGCGTCGTTTATTTTTATAATGTGTTGTGGTATAATGCCAATTGACACTTTTATTCTGGCTTTCTCCTTATATGAATTCATGTGCCATAGTGTCTTTCCATGTTGCGAGAATATTGTGATTCATTTATCAAAGTAATTTAAGGTTTCAAGATGAGATATCTCAACTCATGAAAACTAACCAGTAAATGTTTACCTGAAATTCCATTCGAATGGATCCATGTTCACCACTGGTGATGAAATGAAGCAATATAATATGTCTTAATACCAATTTGTAACTTTGCACGCTACCTAAAGTGTAAATATTATACAAATGTAGAAAATCCAACAACAAGTACAAAATATTGTTCATGCTAAAACTGCCTATTCAATGATTTTAGATTGATATACTAATAGACCTAGAATGTGAATAATGACTAGATATTTGTGTTTTCAAATCAATCTCCAACTATTCACCTACATTTTATTGAATCCATGTTTTCCAGTTCTAGATACTTATCATCGTTCACATACGATATTCAATAGAGTGTTTTCGCAATCCACAAGTCGTTGGATCTAAACCGTTCCATGTAATTTCTTGCCATCAGCCTTGGAAGACTCATACGCCATGGATATGCCAGAGCAGGCTCAATATTGATCTAGAAATGGTGATCAATTCTAAGACATTCAATAGTATCAACATCCCTTAAACGTTCACATATATCCACTAGGTACATGCATGGCACATGGTCCTTAAACTTCAAAAGAAGTTCACTTAAAATCAAAATATTTATGTGTCTACTATGCATGAACACACAAGTCAGAGATGCTAGAGAACTAATAAAAAAGCCATCCTTGGATTGCAGTTTGAGAATGATTTTCCAATCAACTACATCTTGCATGCCCTCCAAATGGTACAACAAAGTTGTTGGCTTCACGTGGAGATGTTCAATAGAAATTATTTTATGTGGGTGTCCCTCTTTTCCCATATTTGATTGATTAAGGTGCAGTCTGGCTTCCTCCGTATATCTTTTTATAAAATGCAACCCTGCAATTACAAATTACTTTGAAACGATAAAAAAAATTGCAGTATCTAGCACAAGGTTTGGGGAAATTGGGGTTGATTGGATCCATCGATGGTAGGCACTCTGGCCACCCATGTTGTATCATATGCAGACAGACTTATCTCGCCATCCTCCATCGAGCGAAACATGCTCTTAATCTCATCAATCAACATCTCCATGTGTTTGTCATCGTCTATTGCTTTGTCATTCAAATATAACTTGTGATTTCTTACTATATTGATCATGAGATTCTAATTCATCTTGGAAAAAACTCTCGCCATGTTTGTGCACTCTGCATATGTTATAAAAAAAATATTATATTTAAATAGAAGATCAACATAGAATGGAAACAAAAATTAACCTCAAACCATACACATCTATACCTATTGTAGTTTTAATTTCCATTAATCTCGTTCCACGGAATTGACGAGGTTTTCCCGAATACAAAAGACCATTAAGTTTCTTTGTATTATATGAAACTAGCCATCCACAAGATTTAGTATTGTAAACTAAGAATGTATTACACAACATCAGGGTCATGATCAAACAAGAATTTTTTAGCACAATCCAAAAGAATAATGGGCTTCTTTGTCTCAAGGGACTGTAACCTTAGGACTATAAATAATTGTGCATAGGGTTATGACCTCATTGATTATTTTTTTTTTAAATTTAATCGAGTATACTATGAATAATATTGCTAGTCCTCACTTTAAATGCCCACACATCCAACAAACATACAAGATTTACAAAGAGCTAAAATGATAAACTTTGGGATCAATTCAACAACTAGGATTAATAATTGTTTGTACGCTATAGGTTCAGCTCAACCAGGATTAATACTTCATAAAATTTAAGTGGGATTACAAAATGGCCAATCAATCCAACATTCAAAACAAACGACCAAACCTTAAAATAAAATTCCAAGTGAGTCTTAGGAGGGTGGTATGTGCAAAGGAATGACTCCATTGGTGAAGGTATGAAGTCAATTGTATGCAAACAATGAAACGCAAAAACACTCACTGCTAGGACCATGGTAAAGTCAAGAGATTACCCAATGGAAACCAATACTTCATATAAACATCAAAATTTCAAGTGGGTCCCCAAATTTAGGGTATGTGTGAGATGGCAACAAAAAATAGTGACTTTGCTGGAAAATGCTCCTGAGGGATTTCGAATGAAAAACCCAATATGAAATCAATAAAACCAAAGATCAGAGAAATATACATCATCTAGCAATATCTAGAGAAAGTGAGGTAAACGGCTTCAAATAAAAATAAACGAACCATTAGCCTCTTCTTGGTGTGTGAACTGTGATTCATTTTGCATTCTTAAAACAATCCAGATTCTATCATTTGCTTTGCATGTAGGCTATAGAATTTCACTCATTAAAATGTACCTCTGCATTGCTCCACTACCAAACAGACATCTATAGCCCTAGTGGAGATGACCTTGATCTCTTCTAGACCTTACTCTACTACTAGCCAAGTGTCTATAGCCCTGGTAGAGATTATCCGAATCAACCAAGCACTAGATTGATTTAGCTTTCTCTTTATATATATATATATATATATATATATATATATATATATATATATATATATATAAGCATTAGACTTCTTTGCAAATATCACATATTCCCCTTGGGTTAGAGATCACTTAAGGCTAAATACTGAGTATATTAAATTTTTACCTTGATATACAAACCATAATAAATTTATCCTTCAAGGTTTCAAATAATACCCTTTAATATAGTGAGGTATATGTGGAGCTTCAGTGAAATTTTCCATTGTTCCAAAATCCACTATCTTAGTCCAAAATCTAAAAATGATTACTAAACAATTTCATTTCTTTTTCCTCAATTTCATCTAATTCAAAACTAGGCAATCCATCCTACATGACAAAAGAAAATCTATCAACAAAGAGATCAAAAGTTAGTAGCTATCACAAAACACTACCTCAATCAAAGGAACAAACCCAAAAGCACATGAATGCAAAACATGAAAATAAACCTACAACATAACCTAATGCAAAGCACACAAACAAAAAAAAAATTGAAATCAAAGATCACAAAATAAACAAATAAATGAAAAATATATCTAAACATTGTAAAAGAAAACATATGAAAATGAAAGACTATATACAAGACTAATTAGCAAATAAGACTTGGGATTTTCCATATATGAAATTTTCTAGGATCCCAAAGACGATTACCATAAATTGAGAGATGCCCATAATGATAGGCATGCTAACTCTGATGGGTATCATCACATAATAGCATTAAATATGAAAGCTCAAAGGTCTTTATTTTTCCTCTCTCACCCCACCATTTTGATTCAATTTATATTTTGCTCCATTGAAATTAATGGTCCATAATTGATCTTCAATTAATTGTTGTTTACTATGTGATATGTTTATTATTTAACTTTTATCTTCATTCATGGTTTCAACTAGCATGGTGTGAATTCTTATTTTCGATTCAGTGCTCAAAATACAATATTCATTGTTATGATTAGACATGATCCTTTCCAAGCTTGACCCTATTTCTGAAATTAGTAAGCCTTTACCTCAAATAGAGAAAACTCTAGAACATGAATTCTTTCTAAGCTTGACCATTTAAATAGAAGATCAACATACACTGGAAAAAAAAATTAACCTCAAACCATACACATCTATACCTATTGTAGTTTTAATTTCCATTAATCTCGTTCAATGAATTGACGAGGTTTTCCTGAACCCAAAAGACCATTAAGTTTCTTTGTATTATATGAAACTAGCCATCCGCAAGATTTAGTATTGTAAACTAAGAACGGATTACACAACATCAGGGCCATGATCAAATGAGAATCATTTAGCACAGTCTAAAAGAATAATGGGCTTATGTTGGGAGAAATCGAACTGTAGGGATATATTGTTGATAAAAATATGTTACATATATAGGCAGAAGGCCTATATGATGAACATGACACTTGTCAATGAAACTGACAAGTGTCAAACTGGCATAGTGCACATTACATTAACTCTAACATTCCCCCTTAAAGTGCACTATCCTAACTAAAGAAGAAACAAAACAAGTCAACATTAGGTAACATTCCCCCTTAATGTTGACTTCTCTAAAAGTAACCTATCATCCTCTCTTATTGCTGATTTGGTCTAGGCTCTTGCTCTTTGTGCTTGGCTCTCCAACTGTGAATAATGCTAGATTCATTGTGTATACATCTTGGTCTGTTGCCTCAAGGTCAGCCACTTCCATGGGTCTGTTGCCACTGGGTTAGCCATCTAAGTGCCTCGGGGTCATCATGGGTGCCTCAGGGTCAGCCACTTATGTGTTTGTTGCCTCTGTAGGTCATCCTCAGAGGATGTTGCCTCTCGTAGGTCACTGACTAGATTCACCATGAGTATGAAATCCCTCCTCATGGTGAACTCAATCTAGAAGGTGTTGGTATCTGCCGAAAATGCACCTAATGAAAGGAAAAACGAGCCATATAAGAGTGTCAGTATCTACCGAAAATGCACTCAATACAATAAAATGAGCCATAGATCCAAATAGGAGTAGAGAAGAAGAAAATAAGAGAATATTTTGAAGTGTCTTCGTCTGTAGTCTTCAGAAGTAGATCCGAAAAAAAACTCGGATAGAGTCTAGAGTATCTTTGTCTGTAGTCCCTAGTATAAGTGTCCTTATGGTGACCATGTCATCTCACCGAAATGCATGGGTAACCAGCCGCTGCATTCGCCAAGTGTATAGACAAGATCACTAAGTACAAGGATCACATATGAAATTACCTTGGGAGTGTCGGGTACAACCGAAAGTGCACTCCAAGGTAAAAAAATTGAGGCTAAAAAAACTGAATTCAAACAGCCTCAAAATTACAATTTGACACCACCATTGTGTCCATCACGGAAAGACGTTTCCAATGACTATAAATACCCCTATATTCCATTATCAAAGGGGCCTTCATCATAATGAAAAACAACATGCCTCTCCAAGGTAGCAACTAAAACCTCGCACTGCGACGGCATTGCTCTCTAGCAGAATAAAAAAAACAGACTCATCGCGGCCAATAATATTTTCCATACTTTATAAAATATTCCCTTTAAAATTTAAATTTAAGTGGCCCTTTAAACGATTTATTAAACACGTGAAATATTTTTATGAGGCCAACATGGCGGTCTTGGTGATGGCGCACACTTTGGGAAGCGTGGCGCCCTCCACCCCCATCAGCTCATAGATGAGCTTCGAAATGGCTGCCACATAGGCCTGCTCCTCTGTCGCATGCACCCCCCCATGGAAAATCTAGGAAGTGGCACAGCTTCCTCTGCTTTGCTGTTGATGTCACCGGATCAACACGCGCTAAGCCGAAGGTGCTCCACCCATGATGACGATGCAAAGTCAGAGGCGCTCCGCCTCCAAACATAGCCTCTCAAGCTGATGATCCGATGTTCCATGGTACCTTCTCGTGGGATCGATCCCGTGCTCGTCGCAAACCACCTCCTAGAACTTGGCCGCGATCTGGTTCCTGCATTGGCCCCCTTAATGTGCAATAACTCACGCATGATGACTTAAAAACATAACCCCATCACTACCGAAGTGATTCGCAGCCCTTTTGATTTGAAAAATTAGGCAGGCACAACAAAAAAAATGACGCCATATTTTGCTCTTTTCCCGGGAAGAACAAAGGACATTGAAGGCAACAGAATACAGGGCTCCATGAAATGAATGGAAGGCAACAACATACAGGGTTTCTGGGTCTTAGAGAAAAAAATACTTTCCCTAAAATCCCCCACAAAGTACGACCCTCGGGATTCGATTCTACACCTCAAAAACTAGTTTTCTAACCAAGATCTCCCCTCAGAAACTTGATTTTAGGCAAATAACCCAAATGGGTTTTCACAGATCTCTACCACTAACGCTTAACTACGATAAATCACAAAACACAAAGAAAAAATCTCGATTCTTTACGAAATCGAAGGATCTCGGGGTTGATTTTCTTGTTTTCTTGTTGTCGTTCCAGATTTGTACTCAGATTGACCACCTTATCCTTCGCATTTGCCTGCAATTTCAGTTTGTAGCGCTCCTCCCACGCCTGCAACCATTAATACCAAGTCTACTGTAGTCATCTATGAGTGCGTGGGGACGCTGGTGAGCCTTTCTTCGGCTCCGACGACAATCAGGGCTGCGGCCAACATGTATTGCCAGCTGCTGCTCTCGCAAAGCGACAACAATGTGAAGCTCATTGTGCTGGATCGGTTGCAGGAGCTGAAGCTTTCGGGGAGTCGAACTCAGGACTTGGGAAACATATTCATCGGATTTGTTACAGCAGCAATTATAACTAGCATCCAGAGACATACAACCATGGTTTCCACCGTGCAAGTTGCTGAGAACGAAAATCATAAGGCCTTGGAAAGTCGCGTGGTCGAACCTAAGCCCCTGCCCGAGGAGTTCAGTCCAGCGGAGATTCGGACATCTTTAGCGCCAGGGTTTGACAATGCCCGGGAGACGTACGATGTCGCGATCGACGAGCACAACAACTTCCAACTGGTGAATTTTACGATGTGCCAAATTTACAACAACATTAAACATTGATCCTAATAATCAATCATCGCAACACCACCAACAATCACATACGGCTCCAAACGATGGCTCGCCCGTCCACTTACGAGAACACTGCGTAGATTGAAACTCCTTCGAAATTCCACAAAGAAACAACACCAGCAATTTTCCATTCACCACGCCTCTGAAACAGCGAAAAGAAATCATAAAAAAAATGGCTCGAAAATAATGATAGCCATGGTTTTTTTTTTTTTTTCAAAGGTTTGGTTTCTGATTCATCCAACAAGGATGAAGAGCATACTCCCTAATTTGAAAAAAAAAAAAAATGAAAAATGAAAAATGGAGGAAAGGATGGGGGGAGGGAGGATTTCCATGAGGGAAATCCCCCCTCAAGGGGTTTCACAGGGCAGGGAAAGCCCGCTCTGATACCAAATGTTGGGAGAAATCAAACTGTAGGGATATATTATTGATAAAAATATGTTACATATATAGGCATAAGGCCTATATGATGAACATGACACTTGTCAATGAAACTGACAAGTGTCAAACTGGCATAGTGCACATTACATTAACTCTAACAGACTTCCTCATGTCAAGGGACTATAACCTCGAAACTATAAATAATTGTGCATAGGGTTATGACCTCATTGATTATAAATTTTTTATTAAATTTAATCGATTATATTATGAATAATACTACTAGTCCTCACTTTAAACACCTAGACATATAGAAACATACAAGATTTGCAAAGAGCTAAAACAACAAACTTTCAGATCAATTAGACAACCAAGATTAGTAATTATTTGTATGCTATAGATTCTTCTCAAAAAATATTAATACTTCATAACATTTGAGTGGGATTGCAAAATGGCCAATCAATCCAACATTCAAAATAAATGACTAAACCTTAACTTCAAATTCCAAGTGAGACTGAGGAGGGTGGTATGCGCAAAGGAATGACTCCATTCATAAGGGCATGAGGTCAATCGTATGTGAAAAATGAGGTCAAACACAAAGCTACTCACTGCTAGGACCATGGTAGAGTCAAGATATTACCTAATGGAAAATACTTCATATAAACATCAAAATTTCAAGTGGGTCCTAAAATTTGGGGTGTGTTGTGTGATGGCAATGACAAATGGTAACTTTACTAGGAAATGCTCCTGAGCATTTCATATGAAGAACCCAATCTAAAACCAAGAAAACCAAAGATCATAGAAATATACATCATCTAGAAATATCCAAAGAAAGTGGGGTAAACAACTTCAAATTAAAATAGATGAACCATTAGCCTCTATTCAGTGTGTGAACTGTGACTCATTTTACATTCTTGAAACAATCTAGATTCTATAATTTGCTTTGCATGTAGGATATAGAATGTCACTCATTAAAATGTACCTTTGCATTACTCCACTATCAACTAGGCATCTATTGTCCCGATGGAGATGACCTTGATCTCTTCTAGACCTTGCTCTACTACCAGCCAAGAGTCTATAGCCTTCATAGAGATATCTGAATCACCTGGGAACTAGATTGATTGACCTTTCTCTCTCTTTTTATATATATAAGCATTTGATTGCTTTTCAAATATCACGTGCACCCCTTGTGTTAGAGACCACTTAAGGCTAAATATGGAGTGTATTAGATTTTTACCTTGATCTGCAAACCATAATTACTTTATGCTTTAAGGTTTCAAAGAATACCCTTTAATATATTGAGGTACATGTGGAGCTTCAATGAAATGTTATATTGTTCCAAAATTCACTATCTTAATCCAAAATCTAAGAATGATTACAAAACAATTTCATTTTTTTTCCCCCAATTTCACCTAATTCCAAACTAGGCAATCCATCCTACATGACAAAATAACATCTATCAACAAAGAAATCAAAATTTAGTAGCTATCACAAAACACTACCTCAACCAGAGGAACAAACCCAAAAGCACATGAAATTCAAAACATGGAAATAAACCTACAACCTAACCTAATGTAAAGCACACAAACAAAAAAAAATTGAAATCAAAGATCACAAAATAAGCATATAAATGAAAACTATATTTGAACACTGTAAAAGAAAACACATGAAAATGGAAGACTATATACAAGACTAATTACCAAACAAGACTTGGGATTTTCCATATATGAAATTTTCTAGGATCCCAAACATGATTACCATAATTTGAGAGATGCCCATAATGATAAGAATACTGATTTTGATGGGTATCATCCTATAATAGCATTAAATATGAAATCTCAAAGGCCTATATTTTTCCTCTCACCCCACTAGTTTTATTCAATTCCATCTTCATTATCAAATTTAGATTTTTCTCCATCAAAATTAATGGTCCATAACTGATATTCAATTAATTGTTGTTTAATATGTGATATGTTTATTATTGAATTTGTATCTTCAATCATGGTTTCAACTAGCATGGTGTGAATTCCCATTTTTAATTCAATTCTCAAAATACTATCTTCATTGTTATGATTAGACATGATCCTTTACAAGCTTGACCTTATTTCTAAAAAAATAATGAAAGGTATCAGTAGTTCGGTATACAACTTATGGAACCTATCACTAAATAATCTTAAGGAATCATTAGGTTCTCTACAGATAGGGACAAACTGATGGTATGTCATAACTGGATCAACAAGTTTAAAATGATTGAGAAATGTTGCTTCTAGTTGAGCCTAAGAAGTGATAGAGCCTATAGGTAAGTTGATATACCAATCATAAGAAAACCCATATAATGTGTATGGAAACATCCTACAGGAAAAATCTTCATGTGTAATTTGTAAATGAATTACAATATTTTTGTATGCCTGAATATGTTCCTTAGCATAAATCATTCCATCATGCCTATACGTGGGTAAATACCTTTCAACATTTTCAGGGATTTGATGGGGTACTCTAGGAATGTTTAAAGGATTGCTATAACCACATAACCAAGTTGCAATTCCTACCATTAATGTCATTGGAGAGGTGATAAATGGTTCCAGCTTTAACATGTAAATTTGTAGACACCAAAACAGCACCAATCCGATTATGTGACAACAAGCGCTGATCGCATTGACACAAACAGCCCCCAGGGCAGCCCCCAGAGGTTAAACAATGGTCCTAACCACTCCCAAAAGCAGTTTGGAAGGTCAAAGGTCAATTTGGCACCTTTTTGGCACCTTGCTCTCTGCTCGTCCCACCCCGGGATGAATACAAATTGGCATTCGTCCCACCCAGGGACGAATAGCAGCATTCGCCCCGGGGTGAGGCGAATAGAAGGTTTGACTGGCAAAAAAGTCAAACCTCGGCAACTCCGCCAATTAACTGAGGCTTCAGGCCATGCAATTGCGAGGAATAGCTTTTATTCAAGAAGAGAGACTTCAGTCATGCATGTCTTTATTTTAGAGACCTCATGCAAGGAGATTCTAAATCAGGGAACTAGCTTTTCTCTGAAAATAGGACAATTAACTCAAGTGGCGCCCTCGCATGCGCAATTCAAACAAGGAGACCCTAGGTCTATAAATTGGGGAGTTTTCTCACCCAAAAGGAGATACAGAGAAGGAGCATTTGAGCAATGAAGTGCTGCCAATTTACATACCTACTTGCGATTTGTGCCTTTCACATCCTTAATCTCTCATTCGAAAGGGAGGTTATTGGGTGACTATTGGAAGCACGAATCCAGACCCAAAACCCAATTTTTGGCCACAATATTCCACAAAATTTGTCGAAAACACCCCATAAGGAGTTTTGGACCCATCCCAAGTGGATTGGTGCCAAAAAAGAGTCCCAAACGGTGGGCGTCCTGCCCCGGGCGCTCCCCAAACTGTCACAGTCCTAAACGCCCCACCCCGGGATGAATAGAAATATGTGATATATTTCTCTGATTTTTATTTTGCATATTATTCTAGGATTGTTAAATAGGTTGTAGTTTAAATTTCATTTCATTATGAGCAATTTTGACCAGGTTTCTATCATTTCCCGCCTTCACTAACTTGCAGATGGCATCAACAAAATCTGGGTCCTAGAGGCAAAATTGGAGAAATATGACCATCTGGGTCTTCCCAAAACACCCTCAATTAGCTAACCCCAACTTTGTAGGTCATTTGGAGCTTCCTAGGATAGGACATTGAAGAGGGTGCTTTTTGACAAGTTATTACAGGTCTATTCGTCCCACCCTGGAGCGAATACAAATATGTGAGGAATTTCTAGACTGTTCTTTTTGCAATGGCTTCCTGATAACATATTTATGCTTCTATTAAAATTTTAGGTCGATCTGAGGTCATTTGATCATCGTTTTAATATTTTCATGCATATACTAACATTAGGCCTTGGGAAATACATGTTTTATTCTACCCGTAGGTGCTACTAATATTTTTTGTTTCTTTGAACGCAGGTCTTTGACATCAGAGGAGTAGGAAGGAGCCAAAAATCATATACACAAGTGGTGGTGACGTTTTGGTCTGCCCATCTTACATGTGGGCACGCGGAAGAAGGATTGTTATCCATGGATGTGATAAGAAACATATTTGACGCTCCTATCCCCTAAAAAGGAAGGAGACGTATTGTAACACAACTTTAAAAGCATATCAATAAAAAGGGCCATATTTCATATTGCTTTTATCTTGTGTCGATTCGTCTATGTTCTTTCTTTTCATGCATTTTTCAATATATAGGCTTATAGCGTTAAGTTTGGTTTTAAAAGCATCTAGTTTGGCATATTCCTTTTTGTTTCCGTATCCTCATGCTTTCAATGGCGATCACGGTGGGACCTCTGTCCCTTGATTTTTAAGATTAAAATTCTGATTAAATTTGCTTGTTTTTTTGCTTACAGGTACCAAGTTTTCAAATGCTAGACTGTTTCAAGCAAGAAATTCAGAGACATCCAATTTGGGCAGAGAAGAGGTAGGGGTTCTTAAACACCCTTTGTCAATTTTCTGTTTTCTATTTTCTGTTCTCTAATATTTGCTTGCATAGGAGAGTTTAAATGCTTGCTTGTTTCATTTTTGCAACTTAAAAATAACCCCACACACCACGTGGTAATTTAAACCAAGGAGTTGGTCGTAAAACCCCAACCCTTGAGCAAGACCAATGGTGGATTTCATCATCACCTTGGCTTGAGATATTGCATCCATAACCCCGATCGCGACTGTTGCTAGATGTAAATCCTGATGAAAGCTGACCAAGTGTAGCTTGGGGTGATTCCCAATGCATGAGGATAAGTCTTCTATGGTAGGTGTCATAAATAGAGCGATTCCCCTTTCGTACCGCCTATGTTCCACGTATCATCTGCTCTCACGTACCTATAGTCTCCCTCACGTAAGGGCGGGTATATAGAGAGGTTGGTATATCGGTCCGGCAATGGTATATTGAAGGGGCGACCATTTTGGGAGTCATAAGAGCCATCATAATTGCATTTAAACGGTCTTCACAAAAAGCTTTCAAACAAACATCAAAACACACTAAACCAGGTTTAGGGCACACTTTTAATCTTTAAACGAGATAACCACTGCATTGATTGTGTGTGTCCTTTCTGTTTAAGTGTAGCATAAAGAATCATAAAAGAGATAAAAATCTACTCATCTTAAGGAGCACATCACCATGGTGTACACTCGTAGCCAAGCCCAATCACGGGCAAGCGCTGCAGAAAGTGTGCAAAGGGGGACAAATCTCCCCCGATATAGTCCTGAGGACTTGGTCATCCCGCCTTGGTGGCATGGCACACGAGATAGTCCACATCATGCCACCACAGAGGCACAGGACTCTAAAGGCACCTCTTTGAGAGGCACCCCCACTCAGCATAGGCCCTTTCAAGAGGATAACCTACACGTAGCACTCAACATAGACAGGAGACCTCCCTTAGACACTCGTTATGAGTGGCCTAGTGATGAAGTGTTAGAGCAATGGAGGGTCCACAAGGAGGGGCCACATGATTTCTTCATCCCTCCTTTACCCCGTATTACTGTTAGAAACACTAGGCAATATCCAGAGTATCAGGCTCTCCAGACAGGGCAAGACAATTCTGCCCGCACCTTTTACCCATACGAAAGAGAGTGCGAGGAAGACTACTACATTCCTCAAGAGTAGTACACAGCATGGGAACGATGCACCTCCACACCCGCTATGTATCAAGATCACCCATTGAGGCCGGAGCCTCAGGTAAATGCCGCTAACCTCGACAGAGGGAAGCAACCCATAGGGGTCTCGGATCACCATGACCGAGAAAGACATGTAGGGGAGGCATCTAGGCTTCCTAAACAAGAGACGATGGACCAAATTGACTTGGCATTTGCCAAACTAGCCGCCCGCCAAGCGCAAATCACGTGGCTCAGGCAAGACCAACAATAATTAGAACATTTGTGTCACCTTAACCAAGAGCGCATTCAGCATCAGACAGCTGAATTGCTTCACAACAATGTGCCTGAGAAGGTCCCAACCCCTCGCGCACATAAATTAGAAGTGTATGAGAGGCACAACCCCTTAGTGCGAGATAGGTCTCCATGACCTCATCAAGCACTACCTCCAAGACCTCCTAGACCTGAGCGGGAGGCCACTCCCCGAAACCATGATGGGCACCCTCCGTGGGCACCCATCAATGTTTACAAGCCTAGGCCAGACACTCCTCAAGAAGCCTATGAGGAGTATGAACAAGAAGAAGAGCGGGCTGAAATGCCCTATCAAGGTAGAAGGGGTGCTACCCAACTACCCCTCCAAAGGCCTCAAGTTCCCCACAACCCATAGCGGGAGCAAACCCAGGAGGAGGAGATCAAATCCTTCGATGCATATAAAGCATTGCTAGAGCACTTAGAGTCTATGGAGCTCAAGACTTTTGGGCCCCAAAAGCCTACTTTACGCCAACTCCATAGTCATCCTGTGCATCCGTCAGTGTCGGCACCTCCATACCTCGAACACTTTAAGCTTCCCCAGTTGGCACTCTTTAGAGGGGAGGAAGATGCCCAAGAGCATGTGACTCGATTCCTGAGCCAATGCTTTGGCATTCAGGACAATGATGCTTTGCTATTAAGAACATTTATAACCACATTCGTAGGCCCTGCCTCGGATTGGTTTACTCAATTACCAAAGCACAGCATCTATAACTTGGATCAGCTAGTGGACGCGTTCCTAGAATGCTTCGCCTTCAACACAAAGAAAAAGGCATCACTAAGTGATCTAGCTAGCCTCAAGCAGTATGAGGAGGAATCTATGGTGGCATATGGGAACCGGTGGAGGACGTTGCTTTCAAAGCTACCCTACCTCCCTCCTATGTCTGACTTGACCCAAATGTTCGCAAAGAGTTGTTTGAGATCGATCTCTATGCTATTGCAGCTGCAGCAATATGCCACTTTAGAAGAAGCACTGGCGCAAGCCAGAATCATCGAAGAGATCAAGATACAGGATGGTGAAATTGCCAAGCCTAAGAAAAAAGAATGGAACAAGAGCACTAAAATAGGGACTACGCAACAGAAACCCATCGCGGTCAATCAAGTTGCTATAAATGCCCCTAAGCCTGCCCAAGCAACACAGCCTCAAAAGGCTAACTATCAGGCGGTGCCTCCAAACAACTATGATAGAGAAAACCAAAGGCAGGAACAAAATTAGCAGCGTCGCCCTAGGCGACAATTTATGCCTTACACAGAGTCCAGGGACTCCTTGTTTGACCGCTTGTCAGCGGCGAACTTGATCAATCTGCCAAAAATTCAAACCATAGACCCTAATGCGCCAAAGCCTAAGGGGTACAGGGAGGACTTGTACTGTAGGTTCCATAGACGAAAGGGACATGACCTTAACGCCTGTTGGAAGTTCAAAGGTTTGGTGCAAGACCTCATTGACAACAATACATTGGCAGTGGATAATCCCATAGCGCCCAACAACCAACAAATGGGAGTTTTTAGAGACCCCTTGCCCGCACATGATGCACAAGCAAAACCCCTTCACGTCAACGAGGTGCAACAGAATTGCCCCATGGAGGGGTATGTAGGGATGATAAGCATAGTGACTAGGAACAAGAGATATCCAGGAGCTACCCCCGCGGCAGCCACAAGAGAAGTTCCATCGACGTCACAACCTCAACAGAACCCTACACAGCTTCCCCCGCCTAGACCAGTGGCCATGATTCGGACTAGACTTACCCAAAGTCTAAGGACCACGTCGGCTAGGCTCTCCATATATGAGCTTATTCAACAATCAGCGCCCCATCGGGAGGCTCTCATGGAGATATTAAAGGCAATTGAGCTGCATCCCCATGAAGCAAATTCTTTCAACAACTTCGTGGGCCATGTGAAACAATGTATAGAACCAGTCATCACCTTTAGAGAAGATGAATTAAAATCGGTGGCTGGTGATGTGGTGGATCCACCCCTGCACGTTATTGCGCGGGTCAACGGGATTCCATATAAGCGGGTGTTGGTGGACACTGGTTCATCCAGTAACATTATTACAACCGCCGCATTAAAACATTTGAAGTTGTCGGCCTCTCACATCGTACCTTCCACTTATACTCTTCGAGCATTCAATGATGCGATATGCTCGATAGTTGGCACAATTGTCCTACCCATCCAAGTGGGACAAAAGACCATTCATACATTGTGCCACATTTTAGAAGGTGAGATGGCTTACAATATCTTGTTGGGGCGACCTTGGATCCGAGACATGAAGTGTGTCCCTTCAATTGCTCATCAATGCTTGAAGTATACATTTGAAGGACAGGTGCATGTAGTCCCAGCAGACTTGGAGCCCTTCAAATACTGCAATTCGGTGCAACTAATGCCGCAGTCGACCCTTCCATCAACGCACTTGGATTTTCAATTAAATCCATCTAAAAGGGGTCCGATTACGTAGGAATCTCCATTACCAAATCAATCAAATTCCCAGTCAGGTCCATCTTCCTCATCTGGTCCTTCAACAACGATGCCACCTACGGTGGCCACACCAAAGGACAAGGGAAAGAAACCCCTGGAAGAGGAACCACCCTTAGTCTCAACCATCTCGATAGAAGAGATGCCTAGCAGAATGGAAGTCGAGATGCCTAGTTCACCCCACATGGAGTGGACTCAGGGAGAACTCCCATTCGCCCCCTCTCAATCGCCAACAATCACCGTTGAGATGGCCAACACGGGCATGGGGGAGTATCTAGTGCGAAATGTTATAGCAACGCCCACACTTGAGTCCATGCAAGACATGGGGAGACCTCGACTCCCCATAGGCTCTGTGGTTCCTTTAGGCTACCCACCCAATCAGACAAACTTTGTTTATGGGGGCCTGGATAATGGCGTTGAACCTTCCCTACAAGAAGAGGAAGATGAAGAGCCCTTTGTTGAGGATGTCAATTATCTGTCTAACCCGGACTTCGCATTGAGATATCTTAGCCAATGCAATTGGCATGGATATGGGCTGGGGAGGTATGAGCAAGGAGTGCGTGTTTTGTGCCAACCAAGATATCAAATGCCTTATGACAAGTCAGGAGTAGGGTTTAATCACCCCTTGCCCCTCGACATCTTGGTCGAAAACATGCAAGGCCTAGAGATAGGCAACAAGGATGGGTTGGCATTAGATCCATATGCCAATCCAAACACAACTTATACATTGGGGGATTATTTCCCCTTACAAACAAACAACCTTGTTGACCTTAACAACCCTTTCCCTTCGGTCGAACAAGGAGAAAATTCAAGGACTCACCCACAGGAGGGATATGGACAAGACCAAGAAGGGTCTTCAGAAGATGAGTCGGAGTATGAGGTAGCACCTTGGGATCCTTTTGAGTCTGATAGTAATCATTCACAGGTATATCCCATGGATGATTATCAGGAAAGCTTCCTGACAATGTTCCCTTTGGATGCTCCAATTGAGCATATGCCACCTCAAGAAAATCAGGTCCAGAGAGCGAACAATCGATGGGACACATTAATTTTACAAGATGAGCCCCATATGTCCAAACCTTGTAGCAAACGAAGGCCTTGGATCTCACATGATTACGAAGATGAAACCGAGATGGCCTATCTAACCACATGCGACAAATGCAACAACATATCCCTTAGGCATAGATGACATGTTTGAACACCTACACATAGGGCCAAGACATAGGTGGCACCTCAACCCGATGCAGTTATAGCAATTACTGCACCCGCCACTCTAGGTACACAGAGAGCATCTTTCGCCTGGAGACCCTATCAAACCATCAGTGCCTAGGGCAGATCCTGTCCTCTTATACGCACATAGGGCTGATCCATTTGTGCCAGTGCCTACAGAGCCAGATCCAGAGCACCAAGAACATCCAGAATGTCAGAGTCATTACACCTGCGGTAATGGAGACCACAATCATTTCATCAACATGATCTCCATTGACTTGACCGCCCCCATCCATGATCCAACCGACCCAACATGGTCATTGCATCTAGACATAGAGGCTATAGATTGGGATCGCGTTGACACACCACCATCCCCATCAGAGTACTGGCCTTGCGGTGGGATGTTTCATTTCACTCCAGGACAGACTCAGGATGTCTTCCATGCTGAAGAGGAACCTGACGTTCCCAACGATGATCTTAATTTAGCAAACGATATCCACCTGATCCCAACTCCACACCAGTTGGAGGATGGATCCCACATGTCGGTCGAGGCGACGACTGACATAGACATCGGCTCAGATCCAATGAATCCATGGATTCTCAAGCTGGGGGTAAGTCTCTCCCTCGAAGAGCAAGCCGATTACATTGCCCTTCTCAAGGAGAAGAAGGAGGTTTTTGCATGGTCATACAAAGACATGCCGGGACTAGACCCGTAGCTAGTCACGCATAATTTAACGCTTGATCCGACAATCAAGCCAGTAAAGCAAAAACTATGCAAGATGCACCCAACAGTGGCCTTAATGGTCAAAGACGAATTGCAAAAGTTGTTGGATGCACAGTTTGTCATCTGCATGGATTACCCACCATGGTTGTCTAACATGGTGCCCGTCAAAAATCCCGACGGGAGGATTCGCATATGCACCGATTTTTGAGATCTAAACAAAGCGAGTCCTAAGGATGATTTTCCCTTGCCTAGCATCGACGCATTGGTAGACGCTACAGTGGGCCATGAAATGCTTTCCCTCATGGATGGTTTCTCAGGATACAATCAGATTCGTATCAATCCCGAGGACCAACTAAAAATGGCGTTCACAATGCCTTGGGGGACATTTTGTTATAAGGTCATGCCTTTTGGCCTTAAAAATGCTGGTGCCACCTACCAACGTGCCATGACGTACATCTTCCATGATTACATGCACAAAAATTTGGAAGATTACATGGATGATTTGTTGGCCAAATCTCTTTTGCGCCCAAATCATCTCGATGACTTACGCAAGATCCTCGATCGCCTCATTGAGCATAAAGTCAGACTAAACCCCAAGAAGTGCGTATTTGGCATCACATCTGGAAAGCTCTTGGGTTTCATAGTCTCCAAGCGAGGAATCGAGGTGGATCCAAACAAAGTCAAGGCAATCCTTGAAATGCTTCCCCCAACTACCATCAAGCAGCTCAGAAGTCTACAGGGAAAGGTTGCATCGATCAAACGCTTCATAGCGTAGTTATCTGACAAGTGTCGACCCATGAATAAATTATTGCACAAGGGGGTAGCATTCCACTGGGATGACGAGTGCCAGTCAGCCTTTGATGATATTAAATAGTACTTGGCTTCGCCGCCAGTATTGGCACCACCTAGACCAGGAGTGTCATTCTACTTATACATCTCAGCTACTGAGGTGGCACTGGGTGCCATGCTATCCCAGAACAATGAATTGCACAAAGAATAGGCTACTTACTATCTTAGCCACACCCTGGTCAGTTATGAACTTAACTATGCATACGTCGAGAAGCTCTGCTTGGCAGTGGTGTTTGCTACCAAGAAGCTACGCCATTACATGCTGAGCAACAAGACGTATGTTGTGTCTAAGGAGAATCCATTGCGATACATGATGAGTCATACTTATCATAGTAGCCGCACGGCAAAATGGATCATGTTGTTGACGGAGTTTGACATAGAGTTCATTGGACAGAAATCCATAAAAGGTCAAGTCATCGTCGATCAACTGGCAGAGGCTCCTCTTGAAGACGATCAGCCTCTAACCATAGAACTACCAGATGATGGGGTCTTCCATGTTTCAGAATCGCCAGATTCTGATGAGCCTGAGTCACAGGCTGACATAACCCTATTCTTTGATGGTTCTAAATGTGAGCAAGGAGGTGGTGCGGGAATTGTATTCTTCACTCCACAAGGGGCTCCAATGCCTCTGTCATTTAAATTAGACTTCCCGTGCACCAACAACAATGCAGAATACGAAGCCTTGCTCATAGGTCTTCAGACAACAATCACCATGAACATTAAATGTTTAAACATCTTTGGTGATTCGTTGTTAATTGTCAATCAAGTAAAGGGGATATTCCAATGTAAATGCCCAATTTTGTAGGCCTATAAAGCCCTTGTGGACAAATTCCTGGCACAACTTGAATGGTATGACATCGAGGCACTCCCTCGATCATCGAATCATTTTGCGGATACTATGGCCTCCTTGGGGTCACTAATCCCGCAAGACCCTTCTGGTGAAATGACAACCATTCAGGTCAAAACATTATCGCAATCCATGATGGAGCGTGCAAGCTCTGACCTAATGCCAGGAATCCACTTGATCCAGATTGAACCATCTTAGGATAGGTTCTCTCGAATTCATGATTGTCTGACTCGAGCCAAGCTGGGGTCCTTGTTCTCCCCGACCCCTCTTAATAGCAACACAACGCTATTTTTACAAGTTCTTTCCCGCTCAGATTTTGCTAGGGATGAACTTCAAGAGGGATTGGCCATTCATACCATCGAGGTTTCTGATCAGCAGGATTGGTACACACCCATTAGGGATTACCTCAAGCTAGGTAACCTCCCACTTGGATTGACACAAGCCATGAAAAGATCATTCAAATAGAAAGCGGCAAAACATGTCTTGTTAGGAGACATTTTGTATCATCGAAGCTATGAAGGAATCCTCCTCCGTTGCTTGGACCAGCAAGAGTCCGCTTGGGCGATCACCCAAGCACACGATGGTACATGTGGTGGCCACTTCAACGGTATGGCCATCACAAAGCGCATTCTTCGCATGGGCTATTATTGGCCATCTTTAGAGCGAGATTGTTGTGCATATGTAAAGAAGTGCATGAAGTGTCAACACCATGCTAATTTGACACATGTACCTTCTCAGGCCTTGCAACCGATCCAATCGGCTTGGCCTTTTTCATAGTGGGGCTTTGATCTAATCGAAAAGATCTCCCCTGCATCGTCTGGTCATCACACATTCATCATAATGGCCACAGAGTACTTCACCAAGTGGGTGGAAGCAATTCCGTTAACCTCTACGACTGGAACCCGCATTGCGGAGTTTATTTTGCATAACATCATATGTCATTTTGGTATTCCATCCAAGATCCTCTCGGATAATGGGATGCCCTTCAAGAATAAATATGTGCGTGCTTTGACCACAAAGTACAAAATTCAGCACAATTTTTCAACACCCTATTATCCATAGGCAAATGGGCAAGTAGAGGCGTCAAACAAAATGCTAGTCACCATCCTCAAAAAGACCGTCGTAGATAATCATAAGGATTGGCACATTCAGATCCCGCTTGCCCTATGGGCTTATCGCACTAGCATTCGGATGCCCACTGGGGCAACTCCATTTTCACTGGTGTATGGCTCCGAGGCAGTCATGCCTCTTGAGTTGGAAATCCCTTCCCTATGCATTTCAATGCAAGAGTTCATCGATGATGACACTACGTGGCAGGCCCGGTTAGACCAACTTATGTTGCTCGACGAACGATGCGTCAATGCTCTCGAGCATTTGCGTATCTATCAAGAGTGACTTAAGAGAGCATACAACATGAAGGTCCACCTAAGGGAATTTCAGGTTGGTGACTTGGTCTTAAAAGAGAACCAACAGAATTCTAATTTGTCATCCCATCTAAGGGACAAGTTCATGGCAAACTGGTTAGGTCCTTATGTGATTGATAGTCGAATAGGACCTGGAACATACCGGCTCGCCTCTCTTGATGGAATCAAGGAGCTAGAACCCTTGAACATCAGTCATTTGAGGCCATTCCACATTTAGAGAGCCATAGTCCAACCAAAAGCTCCAAGGATTCCCACAATCGCTTGGTCAATCCCCAAAATGCCCCAAAGGTATCCATAAACCCTTTGGTCAAATCAAAATCTCCAAGGGTTACCATAACCGCTTGGTCAAAACAAATATTCAAAAACAAACAAAAACAATAAAATCATCAAAAAAAAATAAAAAAAATAAAATAAAAAACAAATTGCATTTCAATTCCATGCATACTCATAAACCATCAAAAACACAAAAATATAAGTTGCATTAGGCATCACATCCATACATTGCATATTTGCTAAGTCATACAGGTCAAAAGCACCATAGACTATCATTTCTTGGCAATTCCATCATTTTCAATATCACAGCCATTTTATAAACACATACATCCAGCATAACACCATCCCCATCTGTAGCAAAGTCAGTTGTCTCTTAAATGTATATAGGGTTTTCGTCATTCAGTTGTCTTTAAATTTCTAGCCAAAAACTGTACAAAGTTAAACAGATTTTACAAGGGAAAGTTTTACTTGGATCAAGCCTCGTTACGTAACATCCCTACACAAGTTAAAACACATAAAATAATTCCTAAGTTGTGTGAATGCAAGAGAAACCTACAAAGTAGTCTAGGGTACCATAGGTGAAAGATTAGCCTGTTCATCCCCCTGTGCGAATGGTTCAAGAGTGTTGAGAATTGACAAAAGGACGAGCTCTTCCCCATCAATTCCCCTAAATAAATAGTGGTTTTCACCATTACCAAAAATTCCAATCACCATTGGTCCCTAAGGTTGTAAGGATTCATACTACACGTCCCTGCCAAGGATGGGTAGTCATCCCCAAGACCTAAAAGGATCAATGACCATTCAAAATCAAAATCCCCACAAGCCATCATCACAATCACCTTTGGTCTCCAAAGTCGTAAGGATTCGTACTACACGTCCTTGCTAAGGATGGGTAGTCATCCCCAAGGCCTAAAATATCAATGCCCTTACTTCATCATCTCCATAATCCCCTTTGGTTCCCAAAGTTGTAAGGATTCGTACTACACGTCCCTGCCAAGGATGGGTAGTCATCCCCAAGGCCAAAAGGATCAAGGCCATCCATACGCCAAAAACATACAAGCTTAACCTTACAAAGCTCAAAATCCAAATCAAATAACAGTGGTTCTCACCACTATTCAACATCCTTGCTCAAAAAGAAAAATAAAGAGAAAAATAAACAGTGATTTTCATCACTTTGTATATGAGCAAATATCCTAAACCATTGAGCCAATAAAAAGCCTGAACTTGAATCCCTGGAATTCTCAGCATTCAAAAACCATCTAGGTGATCCTCATTATAGGTTTGGTGGACAACCTACCTGGCAATGGTGGTATCCTACCCGCATGATGATATGTCTGTCACATTAGCTTTGCGTGTGAGCAGACCAATGTTTGCATGTGGATGAGCTAGCTTATGGTACCTTAGATTGTCCCATGGATTAATCTTACTAAATACAACAAACGGAGTTAGTGGAGCTAATTAGGTGATCCTCAGTATAGGTTTGGTTGATAGCCTATCTAGCACTAGCGGTATCCTGACAAATACCACATAAATGAACTCAATTGCACACACAAGGATGTGAAATAACTTGGTTAACCTCCAAGTCGGATTTATACCTTGTTCAAAAGTCTTGCGAGATAAATGTACAGTCTTGGCTAGTTAGTTAAAATATCTGAATCTCAAAAAAGCTTAACTACATTTTAAAAACAACTGGTACATTTCATTCCATACATCACCATCAAAAAAAAAATGCAAAATACAAAAACAAAGTTTTCACATGCAAAGTCATTCCATAAAGTCATCCCATAAGTACAACAAGCCAGTCAATCTTGTACAGTCTATGGTGCCATCGACAAGTTATCAACAAATCATTTCATTCATTCCATATGCATACATCATATAATTAAAAACATCAAAAAATGCACAAAAATGTACCAAAAACAAGCAATAAACTTGTCCAATGAGAGTGCTTTTGCACTTGATATTCTGGGCATGCAAAATAGATGTCGGGGTCACAAATCCTCACTATCCTACTCCCTAAGAAGGCTACCATAGCCGGACCGCTCCATGGGAGGACGGATTTTCGAGAATTTCATCCCCAAACGGCGTCGCAAAAAGGGTCAAACCCCAACCAAAAATAGCAATAACATTTCCGAACGAAGGCGCCTTTGCGCTTGACATTCTTGGCATCCAAAATAGACATTGGGGTTACAAATTGTCCCTATCCTACTCCCTAAGAAGGCTATCATAGTCGGACCACTCCACGGGAGGATGGATTTTTGACAATTTCAGCTCCAAATGGCATCGCAAAAAGGGTTTAAACCCACCAAAAATAGGTCAGAATGTTCGAAAACTGCTTGAGCATTCAAAGGTAAACAACTGAAGGCACCCTTACCTAAGTCATCTTGGGTCAAGTGACTCGTCACTTTTCTCATGTCGGTCATTCCCTCATCGATTCGTCGCTTGAGGGGGTAGTCACACTTAGTCACCAATCAACAAAAACATACCCAATCAAGGAAATGACACGCATTCAAAGGATCATTGATAAAGACAATCGTGCCCCTGCTTGGGGCAGCAAACAAGCAATAATCACAAGCTGATCAAACACTTGGCATTCATGAATCATGAACTCAAGGTTCCCATAGACAAAAGGTTGCGCCCTTTGCCTATTCATGACTGATCAATGTCCAAGTTCAAGTAACACCTCACTAAACAAGGTTAACACTTGAATTAAGTTCCTTAGCTCGTCAGAAGCAAGGATTCAAGAATGCGTGCCCTTTCCATACTTGGGGCATCAAGAGTTGGTTAGGTTACTGAGAAACCCTAATCATTAGTGCTTTGGTTATCTATTTTTTCTCGACGCTGCGCCTTGCACAACGCTTCCCAAAAAGGGGCATCTATAGACACCAAAACAACACCAATCCGATTATGTGACAACAAGCGCTGATCGCATTGACACAAACAGCCCCTAGGGCAGCCCCCAGAGGTTAAACAGTGGTCCTAACCACTCCCAAAAGCAGTTTGGAGGTCAAAGGTCAATTTGGCACCTTTTTGGCACCTTGCTCTCTGCTCGTCCCACCCAGGGACGAATACAAACTGGCATTCGTCCCACCCAGGGACGAATATCAGAATTCGCCCCAGGGTGAGGCGAATAGCAAGTTTGATCGGCAAAAAAGTCAAACCTCGACAAGTCCGCCAGTTAACTAAAGCTTCAAGCCATGCAATTGTGAGGAATGGCTCCAAATCAAGAAGAGAGACTTCAGTCATGCATGTATTTATTTTAGAGACCTCATGCAAGGAGATTCTAAATCAGGGAATTAGCTTTTCTCTCAAAATAGGAAAAACAACTCAAGTGGCGCCCTCGCATGTGCAATTCAAACAGAGAGACCCTAGGTCTATAAATTGGTGAGTTTTCTCACCCAAAAGAGATACAGAGAAGGAGCATTTGAGCAATGAAGTGCTGCCAATTTACATACCTACTTGCGATTTGTGCCTTTCACATCCTTAATCTCTCATTCGAAAGGGAGGTTATTGGGTGACTATTGGAAGCACGAATCCAGACCCAAAACCCAATTTTTGGCCACAATATCCCACAAAATTTTTTGACAACACCCCATAAGAAATTTTGGACCCATCCCAAGTGGATTGGTGCCGAAACAAAGTCCCAAACGGTGGGCGTCCTGCCCCCAGGCGCTCCCCAAACTGTCATAGTCCTAAACACCCCACCCCGGGATGAATAGAAATATGTGATATATTTCTCTGATTTTTCTTTTGCATCTTATTCTAGGTTATTTAAATAGGTTGTAGTTTAAATTTCATTTCATTCTGAGCAATTTTGACCAGGTTTTTATCATTTCCCGCCTTTACTAACTTGTAGATGCCATCATCAAAATATGGGTGCTAGAGGCAAAATTGGAGAAATATGACCATCTGGGTCTTCCCAAAACACCCCCAATTAGCTAACCCCAACTTTGCAGGTCATTTGGAGCTTCCTAAGCAGGACATTGAAGAGGGTGCTTTCTGACAAATTATTGCAGGTTAATTCGTCCCACCCTGGAGCGAATACAAATCTATAAGGAATTTCTTGACTGTTCCTTTTGTAGTGGCTTCCTGGTAACATATTTATGCTTTTGTCAAATTTTTAGGTCGATCTGATATTATTTGGTCATCGGTTTAATATTTTCATGCATACACTAACAATAGGCCTTGGGAAATACATGTTTTATTCTATCTCAGGTGCTACTAATATTTTCTGTTTCTTTGAATGCAGGTCTTCGACATCGGAGGAGAAGGAAGGAGCCAACAATCATATACACAAGTGGTGGTGACATTTTGGTCCACCCATCTTATATGTGGGCACGCGAAAGAAGGATTGCTATCCATGGATGTGATAAGAAACATATTTGACGCTCCTATCCCCTAAAAAGGAAGGAGACGTATTGTAACACGACTTTGAAAGCATATCAATAAAGAGGGCCATTTTTCATATTGCTTTTATCTTGTGTCAATTCGTCTATGTTCTTTCTTTTCATGCATGTTGCAATATATAGGCTTTTAGCGTTAAGTTTGGTTTTAAAAGCATCTATTTTGGCATATTCCTTTTTGTTTTCGTATCCTCGTGCTTTCAAAAGCTATGTATGAAAAATTTACAATTTAACCATAATGTATTTATAAATTTAAAGCAGATCAAAATTAATGCAGCATAAATCAGAAAAATTCAAAATTTTTAAGAGAAATTTGAACAAATTCAAAAAAATCAAATTAATTACCTTTAGGTCCTCCTTCTAGCACCATTTCTATTGCATGTTAAGGGCTTAGAGGAAATAAATAATTTAGAGCTCTCTAGTAAAAATAAACAATTTAGCATTTAAATTAACAATGAAATGACCAATTTAGGCCTTCCTTCTAGCACCAATTCTGTTGCGCATTGAGGGCTTAGAGAAAATCAACAATTTAGAGCTCTCTAGTAACAATGAATAATTTAGCATTTAAAGTAACAATGAAATGACCAATTTAGGCCCTCCTTCTAGTGCCAATTCTGTTGAGTGATAATTTTACCCAATTGCAAAATCACCATCACAGTTAGGGTATTATCAGAAAACCCTCTCTTGCAAAGAAATTTAGAACTTCTCCAAGGTTCTTGTTTGCTTAATTACTTAAAATATGCTTGATTACTTGTGAAAATATGAAAATGTGATGAATACCTTAGAGGTGCAAGTAACTATTAACAAGGGTCATGTGGTTTGGTATTTATTTGATTTACAATGTTCTTTGTTATTCATGAAACCTGTAAAAAAAATGTAACGTTATTGACAATCCTTGAACGGTGATTTTATCCATTTTATCTTCTTTTGTTAACAAATTTTATCTTCCTTGGTTAAACATATTTTATATTCTTTTGTTAAGCTTTGTTTAAAAAATATTTTAAAATCAAATACATGTGCAAAATACCATGCTTAAATGGCTTGCAATGGTGAAATAGTGCAGTCCAGCAACTTGGGAGGAGAAGTTGTCTTCCACAAACTAGTTTCCAACCTACAATCCTGCCAAAAAATCTATGACCCTCTTTTCTGTGCTTAAATGGGTATTTAAATTTTTTGAAAAACTCTTCATTTACTTTTCCCTCCTTTGCTTGTTTGGCTTCGTAATGTTTCTTCTTCCTCCATTTGTAATTGTTGCATCCTACTTCATATTCTATAGTAATGCTTTTATAATTACCTCATTTATTTTTATAATGTGTTGTGCTATAATGCCAATTGGTACCTTTATTATGGATTTCTCCTTATATGAATTTATGTACCATAGTGTTTTTCCATGTTACGAGAATTTCATGATTCATTTATCAAAGTAATTTAAGCTTTCAAGATGAGATACTATCAACTCATGAAAACTAGCTGGTAAATATTTACCCAAAGTTCCATCTGGAGGGAGCCATGTTCATCACTGGTGATGAAATGAATCAATAAAATATGTCTTAATACCCCTCCATCACTTTACAAACTTGTCAAAGTGTAAATATTGCACAAAAATAGAAAACCCAACAACATCTGCAAAACATTGTTGATGCTAAAAATGCCCACTCAATGATTTTGGATTTGATATGCTAGTAGACCTAAAATGTGAATAATGACTAGATATTTGTGTTTCCAAATCAATCTCCAACCATTCACTTGCATTTTGTTGAAGTCCAATTTTTAAGTTCTATATACTTATTGTCGTTCATGTACGACATACGATAGAGTATTTTCTCAATCCACAAGTCATTCAATCTAAAAAATTCCATATAATTTCTTGCCATCAACCTTGGAAGAATCATATGGTATGGATAGGCTAGAGCATGCTTGATCTTGATATGGAAATGGTGGTCAATTCCAAGGCATTCAATGGTATCAAAAACCCTCAAACGTTCGCATACATCCACTAGGTACATGCATGGCACATGGTATTTAAACTTCATAAGAAGACCGCTTAGAAAATCAAAAGATTTCTGGTCTCCAGTGTGCAGGAACACACAAGCCATAGATGCTGGCGAACCAAGAAAAGAGCCATCCTTGGATTGGAGTTTGAGAATACTTTTCCAATCGACTACGTCTTGCACGCCCTCCAAATGGTACAAAAAAGTTGTTGGCTTTGCATGGAGACGCTCAATATAAATTATTTTATGTGGGCGTCCCTATTTTCACATATTTTATTTATTAAGGAGTAGTTTGGCTTCTTTCGTATGTCTTTTGATAAATTGCAGCCTTGCAATTACAAAGTGCTTTGAAATGATAAACAAAAAATTGCAGTATCTAGTGGAAGGTTTGGTGAAATTGTGGTTGATTGGATACATTGATGGTAGGCACTACAACCACCCATTGATGAGTGTCGTTGTTCATTCATCATTTAATCATTATGTGTGTCAATCCAGGGCGGTGTCCAAGGCTATATACAAAAGAAGGCTCCAACAGGTTAAAGATTAGTTCATTCAGAAAACAGGCTTTATTGATGGATCAGTTAGCATTTTTGGGGGTTTTGTGTGTCCTCTAATTCCTAGAACTGGAAATCAAATTACAGGAAATAAAACTAAATTAAAACTTGCATGAAAAGCAAAATCTGAAATAGTAGAAAATGAAATGTTGCTAAATTGAAATTATCAGAAAGGGAAAATTGCAGAATTGAAATCACACACAATTGCATAAAAATAAACTAACTACAATTCTCTAAGCATGTTCTAAATCTAGAATTTCAAACTAACATCTATTGCAAAACTGGAAATGTCACAAATCTGGAAATTGCAGTAAAATGACAGAAAACTAGAAATTGCTGCAAATCTAGAAAATGACAGAAAACTTGAAGTTGCTGCAAATCTGAACAAAAATGTTGAGATTGCATAGAATTATGGAAAATGCTTTCAAGACTGAAATATGAATTTAAAGCTGCTAAAGAAATGAAACTAGCAGAATTCTGCTAACCTGCTGCAGCAAGGAATTAGCAATGTATTATGTCAGAAGATGCCTTCCTCTGGTCCTGCAAGTGGCCCTTGCTTCCAGAACTAGATGAAGGTGAAGAGTTATGCTAAGAAAACCTAAATACTAATAATCAACTCAACATGCCAATTGAGAACTAAAAATTGCACCTTTTTATTCAATCTGGAAATGCATTATAGTAATGCAGGAAAAACCTGCAGATTACTGTTCTGCTACAAAAACAACTACACTCTCTATTTCTCTATGTCTCCTATATGACTATATGCCTATATTCTATATGCTCAACCGTGCTGGGAGCTCTCTTATTTATAATATTATGCTGATATACTTGATTACTGATTTGCAAGGATTTACAACTATTTGCACAACTATTTCCTAGAATGCATGAGCTTGCTTTGTCAAACTTGATCTATTCAACCTTATTAAGCTGCATTCATTGAGGAAATCAGTTAACATGAGCTGGGACAACTTTCTGGTCAATTTTCAATACTTTCCTCTATCGATCTATCACTTTTTGACCATCTTCTGTTGTCCCTGCGCTATTCCTTATTCCTATGTCAGAATAACAGGCAGGTGACAATTCATTGCTTATCTGCACTCCAAACGCATAGGGAGGAAGTTGTTGACCATTTGGATTGTTTTACCTTATCTTGTACACCCTTCTACAATGGTGGCATGTGCTGGAGTGACTAATTCCAAGCCCTGCTGTATATGTACAGCTGGCTGGAATTCGCATGACTGTGTCCTACTTTTACCAAATTTCCTGCATTTTAGCATTTTGACTTGTTGCTTCCATTTGCATCACATGGCAGTGCTGTCAGGTGGGGAAAGAGTCATGCCTATTCTCCCTCAACTATTTCCAAGCATTTACCTCTTCTTTATTTGACAAATTCCATGCCTTCCTTCAGAGTGACAGGTGGCTGGAATTTGTATGGAATGTGACCTGCTGTTTCCAGCTGCCAAAACATGCCCAGATGCCTTTTTGGAGTGATCATAACTTGTTCATCGTAACTCCATTTTTTACAAAATTATGTCCACGTGTTTTTGGTTATATGAACAACATTGGGTTAAATTTTCAACTCTTAATTCCTCATAAATTACTCCCTGCATCGCTGTCAATTTGGCCTTTAACACAGATTTTTACCAGCATTTCCAGCTGTCAAAAAGTGTGAAACTGCCATTTTGTAGGCCCCATAACTTCCAAGTTACTTGTCCATATGCCTTAAAATTTGGGTTATGAAGTACCATTGGTATGAATTTTGTACCTTAACTCACTCTGGATCATTCCCAGTAGATCCGCCAATGTTCCCTTTAACGCAGATTTGCACCTGTTAACAGCTCTAGAAAAGACAAGGCATGAACAATGAGCGCAAGAATGAACAATGAGCGCAAGAACGATGTAACCTTCATAAATTTTTATCTATAGCTCGGATTGACTTGCTTCAAAAAGCAAAGTTGTAGTTCTTGATGAGAGGAATCTATTCATGCCATCAGAATGTAATTGCAATACATTTTTTATTTACTACCTAATCAACTGAAACAGTGCATAAAATACTGAAAATAGTCAAAACAGAGGTATAATGTTCCAAACATAAAATCATGCAAACATGTAACAAATAACATATTATAATCACTATTTGGCACTTTAACTTTGTCATATTTAATATTATGGCAGTTTTTATATGTCAACAATAGTGTAATAATGAGGCATTTCTAGGCCTCATCACCCATGTTGTATCATATGTAGATGGACTTATGTCGCCAACCTCCATAGATTAAAATATTCTCTTAATATCATCAATCAAAATCTCCATGTGTTTTTCATCATCTATTCCTTTGTCATTCAAATATAACTTGTGTTTTCTTACTATCTTTATCATGAGATTCTATTTCATCTCGAAAAAACCTCTCACCGTGTTCATGCACTCTACATATGTTATAAAAAATAAATTATTATCTTTAAATAGAAGATCAACATATAGCGAAAACAAAAATTAACCCCAAACCATACACATCTATACCTATTGTAGTTTTAATTTCAATTAATCTCATTCCATGGATTTGATGAGGTTTTTCTGAACACAAAACACAATTATGTTTATTTGTATTATATGAAACTAGCCATCTAGAAGATTTAGTATTGTAAACTAAAAATATATTACACAACATCAAGGCCATGATCAAATGAGAATCGTTTAGCACAATCCAAAAGAATAATGGGCTTCTTTGTGTCAAGGGACTGTAACCTCGGAACTATAAATAATTGTGCATAACGTTATGACCTCATTGATTATAATTTTTTAAATTTAATTGATTATATTACAAATACTACTAGTGCTCACTTTAAAAACCCATACATACAACGAAAATACATCATTTTACAAAAAATGTCTGAATTTTTTATTTTTATTTTTTGGATATTTTTAATTTTTTGTATGAATACACATATTCTAGAATTCAACATACTTCTTAACATTTTCCTATAGCAGCCTTCACAATACAAAACTTCACCTCTAATATCTATGCATTGGATCTTAATAGAGTAATATTCCCAAAGCATCCCATTATCATAGTACACTTTACCAAATCTGGATTGCTAGTTTCCTTCATGAAACACAAGTACAACCACAAAAATTATAATAAATAGTTTTTATGAAAACACATTGTTGTTGCAAATAAAGCAAACATTACCAATTAAAAAATTAAAGTAAATCTTAATCATTAATTGATTCATGCAATCAAAATTTTCTTGTTTGCTTCAACTAAACTTACTACTTCCTCTAAACATGGAAAGGAGAATTTAAATTCATGATCCTCAATCAAAAACCCTCTATTGGCTAACCTATTTATATATTTGTTGTCTTCCCTTAATGTATGTGTAAACCGAATTTCTTCAATCTCTTTAGCAATATCTTGAATATCCAAAATTATCTCTTTTATTTTTCATGGAACCTTAGCTTTCCTCAAAAATGCTTTATGAGATAAGCATCATCCATCCATATTCTATTGCATTTCATTTGTTTGTATATTTTTAACCCTTCTAAAGCTGCCCAAGCTTCAACTTCATTATTTGTCTTAAATCCACTATTGAAAGTGCAATGAGATAAAAACTCTCCTCTATTATTGCTAATTATTCTTCCTCCTCCTATTGGTCCTAGATTTCCTTTAGATGCTCCATAAAAACTCAATTTAATCCACTCCACATCTAGTGGTTTCCAATTTATATTATTTTCCTTCTTTTTTCTTATCTTGTACCCAACATCATAATTCCATTTAATGACTTGAATCCATCTATCAAGGCTCTTTGCTTCCATATTAGGGATTGGGTGATTTTATAGGGTTAGTTTAAACTCCTCTACGACTAGACATATATTCATTTTCATTATCTCTAAACTTCTTTCCTTTTCTTTAAATATTATTTTGTTTCTTTCTATTCATATATTCCAAAGTATTATATCTTTTGATATATTCCATATTGTCCGTAAAGTATCACATTTATAAGTGCTCTACCATTGATTTAACTAATCTTCAATTCTATTATTCATCACCATGCATTTACCAAACATATTAAGAATCAATTACCATAGATTCTATACTATAAAGCAATGTACCAAGATATGGTGTATACTCTCTTCATTTTTATAAAGAACACATTAAGAGGGTCAATGAAAACCCATTTTCATAAGGTTATCACAGGATAAAATTATTCTATGACCTACTATCTAAACAAATATTTTAACTTTAGGAATGATTGGACTATCCCAAATACCTCTCCATATTATAGTGGTGTTATTATTCTATTGGTGCTGTACATTATATCCACTTCTTGTTGTGTATTATCCTTATATATTTAACTCCTAAATCAACTTATCCTTGGATTCCCTCGAAATGATCATAGTTGTTATCTTTCTACTCAATTACCTTCTAGCATCAATATCTTGTATACTTGTAAAAGGATCTTCTTTCCATCTGTATCTTCCTTCCTGATCCTTGTACAAAATGTTTGAAACCCTATCACCATATTTATCTTGAAGGAATCTCATCCAAGGTTTAAAAATTGGATCAAAATTGAGTGGTTTTTTATCACACCAAGTATCCATCAAAATATAAATTTTTTCTCTAGTTCCCACCACCCATCTTAAATCTTTAATCATTAGATCAATAGATCTTTTTTTAACCATTTCAAAGAGCAGAACAATTTGGTAGAGAGAATATAAAAATTAAACTTGGTTTGTTGGGATCAACATTAGAAGAATTCTTTCCCATTGTATTTGACTCTCCTTGTACAATATCCATATTAGGTTTCTCCTAAGATCTAAGTTTGCATCTATAAGATATCTCAAACAAAGACCTCCCCTAGTTTTATCATCACACACCTTGATCTATTTCACCAAAGGAAATTTTATTTTATCATGTAAACATGACAATAAAAAGGATCGCATAATATAGATTAAACTTTCTTCAACTAATTTTGGTATAGAATACATTGGCATATAATATGTTGGAATGGCATCTAATATTGACTTAATTAACTACACTCTTCTTGCTAATGATAACCATCTACCTTTCCAAGCTGGATGTTTATTCAAAACTTTACTAATAACTAGATTTCATAATTCTATTCTTATTCTCCCCTCAAATAAAAATATCCCTAGATAAGTTGGTAAATTTACCTCCTCCATTTGAAGTAACCTATAAATTCTTGCTTTGATATTCATTGCAGTGTTAAGGAAGTAACTTTTGGATTTTTTCCTATTAATGTTTTTCCTGGAAGCTCTTTCATATTGATTTAAAAGGTTATTCAAATATTTGGCCTCATTTGTCCTTACCCTTCCAAAAGGGTTGTATCATCTATAAACTATTGATGGGTGATGTTGTCGATGTTATTACTAATATTAAATCCACTTATAAGACTAAATTTGTAAACCTTGTTTAAGTTCCTACTCAAAACCTCTACCATAATAATGAACAAATATAATAATGAACAAATAAGGAGATAGAGGATCTCCTTGTCTAAGGTCTGTCTTGGTTTTAAAATATTATGTTACTAACCCATTGATCAACACTGAATAAGAAACTAGGTAGACACAAGCTTTAATCCATCTAACCTATTTCTTACCAAATCCAAATTTATCTAAAACTACAAAAAAAAAATCCCATTTAACCCTATCATAGGCTTTACTCATATCAAGTTTTAAGATCATTTCTTTCTCTTTTCTTGAAGTTTTTGAATGTATAACTTCATGAGCTACTATGATCCCATCCAAAATTTGTCTTTCTTTCATAAATCCTCCTTGCTCTTTTAAAATAGTATTTTCTAACAATGGCTTTAATTGATTTACTATCACTTTGGAGATAATATTATATGCCATATTACATTGGCATATGGGTCTAAAAGAATCAAACAATTCAGCATCCTTGTTTTTTGGAATTAGGATAAGATATGTTACATTTATTTTATAAGGTATTTATTATTTTACCCTAGACTATTCCACTACCACCAATAAATAAGACTTCACTATATCCCAATTATGTTGGTGAAAAGCTGTAGAGAGCCCATATGGACCTAGGGATTTATCCTTATTAAAAGAGAAAAGAACTAAATAAACTTATAGAGTAATAGGATCCATTAATTTCCTATTGTCTTCATTTATTATCATTGAAGGAATATCTTGAAGAAGTTTATCATTAAGAAATTTAGTCTCCTCTGATATTGGAGTATTTTGATAAAAATATTTTTTCTCTTTTCTAATTTCACTTTGATATTTATCCAAAATCCTTTTATTGATTTAATTCTACTTTCTTGGATTTTATATCTGTACTATAGCCATCCTATGAAAAAAAAAATATATATCTCCTTTTAACCACACTCGTCCTTATTTTAATCTCCAAAATTTCTATTCCTTACTCAAAATATTATGATATTCACTAAGAAACTCCCTTTCCTCCAAGCTTGGATTATTATGATCACCTTTTTGGAAATTTGAAAGTTTATCTTTTAGTTCTTCTTTCTTCTCAAAAATATTTCCAAAAGTGTTCTTGTTCCATTCTTTTAATCTATATGTCATAGATTTAATTTGATTTTTAAGAGCATACAACCTACCGGTACCTAAAGAATCCCACGTTAGAGTTATCATATCAAAAAATTGAGGATGGACTTCCCACATCTACTCATATTTAAAATATGAATTTTTTTAAATTCATTTACCACCATTTTAACTTTTAGTGGCTAGTGATCTGAACCAATCCTTGTTAAGGTGTTAATTTTAGTACATGTTATTTCATATAACAAAAGATTTGAAAGTATGCATCTATATATATATATATATATTTATCTATTAGATTATGGCCTCTCCTGTTAATGTTGGTCCAAGTATAGTTGTCTTATTCAAACTCAACCTCTCATAGATTATTATTTTGAACAAAGGTAGAAATCTCTCATGACTTGGTTAATTTCCTAATTCTCCCAAATTTTAAATCTAGCTTGGTTATGGCATTAAAATATCCTATATTCATGAATCAAATTTCTTGGTCTTTACTTCTCATTAAGGTTTCAACCCCACTCCAAAATTCTAATCTAATTGATTGCGTTGTAGGGCCATATACATTGATAATGATGAAATGATAATCTGTAAAGTAGCAAGGGAATAAAGAGTCTATACAATGCCTAGTTTTATGAATGATTACACATGAGGTTCTAGAAGAATTCCAACTATAGACACCAAAACAGCACCAATCCGATTATGTGACAACAAGCGCTGATCGCATTGACACACACAGCCCCTAGGGCAGCCCCAGAGGTTAAACAGTGGTCCTAACCACTCCCAAAAGTAGTTTGGAAGGTCAAAGGTCAATTTGGCACCTTTTTGGCACCTTGCTCTCTACTCGTCCCACCCTGGGATGAATACAAACTGGCATTCGTCCCACCCAGGGACGAATATCAGCATTCGCCCCAGGGTGAGGCGAATAGCAAGTTTGATTGGCAAAAAGTCAAACCTCGACAAGTCCGCCAGTTAACTGAAGCTTCAGGCCATGCAATTGCGAGGAATGGCTCCAAATCAAGGAGAGAGACTTCAGTCATGCATGTCTTTATTTTAGAGACCTCATGCAAGGAGACTCTAAATCAGGGAATTATCTTTTCTCTCAAAATAGGACAAACAACTCAAGTGGCGCCCTCGCATGCGCAATTCAAACAGAGAGACCCTAGGTCTATAAATTGGTGAGTTTTCTCACCCAAAAATATAGAGAGAAAGGAGCATTTTGAGCAATGAAGTGCTGCCAATTTACATCCACCTACCTTTTGATTTGTGCCTTTCACATCCTTAATCTCTCATTCGAAAGGGAGGTTATTGGGTGATTATTGGAAGCACGAATCTAGACCCAAACCCGAATATTTGGCCACAATATTCCACAAAATTTGTTGAAAACACCCCATAAGAGGTTTTGGACCCATCCCAAGTGGATTGGTGCCGAAACAGAGTCCCAAACGGTGGGCGTCCTGCCCCGGGCGCTCCCCAAGCTGTCGCAGTTCTAAACGCCCCACCTCGAGATGAATAGAAATATATGATATATTTCTCTGATTTTTTTTTTGCATATTATTCTAGGTTATTTAAATAGGTTGTAGTTTAAATTTCACTTCATTCTGAGCAATTTTGACCAGGTTTTTATCATTTCCCGCCTTTACTAACTTGCAGATGGCATCATCAAAATCTGGGTGATAGAGGCCAAATTGGAGAAATCTGACCATCTGGGTCTTCCCAAAATACCCCCAATTAGCTAACCCCAACTTTGTAGGTCATTTGGAGCTTCCTAGGATAGGACATTGAAGAGGGTGCTTTCTGACAATTTATTGTAGGTTTATTCGTCCCGTCCCAGAGCGAATACAAATCTGTGAGGAATTTCTCGAATATTCCTTTTGTAGTGGTTTCCTGGTAACATATTCATGCTTCTATCAAATTTTTAGGTCATTCTGATATTATTTGGTTATCGGTTTAATATTTTCATGCATACACTAACAGTAGGCCTTGGGAAATACATGTTTTATTCTATCTACAGGTGCTACTAATATTTTCTATTTCCTTGAATGTAGGTCTTCAACATCAGAGGAGCAGGAAGGAGTCAAAAATCATATACACAAGTGGTGATGACATTTTGGTCCGCCCATATTACATGTGGGCACGCGGAAGAAGGATTGCTATCCATGGATGTGATAAGAAACATATTTGATGCTCCTATCCCCTAAAAAGGAAGGAGACGTATTGTAACATGACTTTGAAAGCATATCAATAAAGAGGGCAGCATATTCCATATTGCTTTTATCTTGTGTCGATTCGTCTATGTTCTTTCCTTTTCATGCATTTTTCAATATATAGGCTTTTAGCGTTAAGTTTGGTTTTAAACGCATCGTACTTGGCATTTTCCTTTTTGTTTCCGTATCCTCATGCTTTCAGTGGTGATCATGGTGGGACCTCTATCCCTTGATTTTTAAGATTAAATTTTTGATTAAAGTTGCTTGTTTTTGCTTACAGGTACCAAGTTTTCAAACGTTGGACTGTTGTTCGTTTCAGTCTGTGATGAGTACAGAGCTGGAATTCGTCTTACCCAGGGACGAATAGGAATTCGTCCTACCCTGGAATGAATACAGATCTATTATTCATCTCACCCCGGGATGAATAGCTCTCTATGCAATTTTAGGGCAGAAATTCAGAGACATCCGATTTGGGCAGAGAAGAGGTAGGGGTCATAAACACCTTCTGTCATTTTCTGCTTTCTGTTTTTGATTTTCTGGTTATTTGCTTGCATAGGAGAGTTTGAATGCTTGTTTCCTTCATTTATGCAACTTAAAAAGAACCCCACACACCACGTGGTAATTTAAACAACAAGGAGTTGGTCGTAAAACCCCAACCCTTGAGCAAGACCAACGGTGGATTTCATCACCACCTTGGCTTGAGATATTGCATACATAACCCCGATCGCGACTGTTGCTAGACGTAAATCCTGATGAAAGCTGACCAAGTGTAGTTGGGGTGATTCCTAGTGCATGAGGATAAGTCTTCTATGGTAGGTGTCATAAACAGAGTGATTCCCCTTCTGTACCGCCTATGTTCCACGTACCATCTGCTCTCACGTACCAATAGTTTCCCTCACGTAAGGGCGGGTATATAGAGAGGTTGGTATATCGGTCTGGCAATGGTATATCGAAGGGGCGACCATTTTTGGGAGTCATAAGAGCCATCATATTGCATTTAAACGTTCTTCACAAAAAGCTTTCAAAACAAAAATCAAAACACACTAAACCAGATTTTAGGGCACACTTTTAATCTTTAAACGAGATAATCATTGCATTGATTGTGTGTTTCCTTTTGTTTAAGTGTAGCATAAAGAATCATAAAAGAAGATAAAAATCTACTCATATTTAGGAGAACATCACCATGGTGTACACCCGTAGCCGAGCCCAATCACGGGCAAGCGCTGCAGAAAGTGTGCAAAGGGGGACAAGTCACCTCCGATATAGTCCTGAGGACTTGGTCATCCCGCCTTGGTGGCATGGCACACAAGATAGTCCACATCATGCCATCACAGAACAGGACTATAGAGGCACCTCTTTGAGAGGCACCCCCACTCAACATAGATCCTTTCAAGAGGAGAACCTACATGTAGCACTCAACATAGACAGGAGACCTCCCTTAGACGCTCGTTATGAGTGGCCTAGTGATGAAGTGTTAGAGCAACATAGGGTCCATAAGGAGGGGCCACATGATTTCTTCATCCCTCCTTTACCCCGTATTACTGTTAGAAACACTAGACAATATCCAGAGTATCAGGCTCTCCAGACAGGGCAAGACAATTCTGCCCACACCTTTTACGCATACGAAAGAGAGTACGAGGAAGACCACTACGTTCCTCAAGAGTAGTACACAGCATGGGAATGATGCACCTCCGCACCCGCTATGTATCAAGATCACCCATTGAGGCCGGAGCCTCAGGTAAATGCCGCTAACCTCGATAGAGGGAAGCAACCCATAGGGGTCTCGGATCACCATGACCGAGATAGACATGTAGGAGAGGCATCTAGGCTTCCTAAACATGAGACGATGGAACAAATTGACTTGGCATTTGCCAAACATGCCGCCCGCCAAGCGCAAATCATGTAGCTCAGGCAAGATCAACAATAGTTAGAACATCTGTATCGCCTTAACAAAGAGCGCATTCAGCGTCAGACAACCGAATTGCTTCATAACAATGTGCCTGAGAAGGTCCCAACCCCTCGCGCACATAAAGTAGAAGTGTATGAGAGGCATAACCCCTTGGTGCGAGACAGGTCTCCGTGACCTCATCAAGTACTGCCTCCAAGACCTCCTAGACCTGAGCGGGAGGCCACTCCCAGAAACAATGATGGGCACCCTCCATGGGCACCCACCCATGTTTATAGGTCTCGGCCAGAAACTCCTCAAGAAGCCTATGAGGAGTATGAACAAGAAGAAGAGTGGGCTGAAATGCCCTACCAAGGCAGAAGGGGTGCTACCCAGCTACCCCTCCATAGGCCTCAAGTTCCCCGCAACCCACAATGGGAGCAAACCAAGGAGGAAGAGATCAAATCCTTCGATGCATATAAAGCGTTGCTAGAGTGCTTAGAATCTATGGAGATCAAGACTTCTGGGCCCCAAAAGCCCACTTTACGCCAACTCCGTAGTCATCCTGTGCATCCGTCAGTGTCGGCACCTCCATACCCTGAACACTTTAAACTACCCTAGTTGGCACTCTTTAGAGGGGAGGAAGATGCCCAAGAGCATGTGACTAGATTCCTGAGCCAATGCTTTGGCATTCAGGACAATGATGCTTTGTTACTAAGAACATTTATAACCACATTCGTAGGCCCTGCCTCGGATTGGTTCACTCAATTACCAAAACATAGCATCAGTAACTTGGATCAGCTAGTGGACGCGTTCCTCGAACGCTTCACCTTCAACACCAAGAAAAAGGCGTCACTAAGTGACCTAGCTAGCCTCAGGAAGTATGAGGAAGAGACCATGGTGGCATATGGGAACCGGTGGAGGACGTTGCTTTCAAAGCTGCCCTACCTCCCTCCCATGTCCGACCTGACTCAAATGTTCTCAAAGAGCTATTTGAGATCGATCTCCATGCTATTGCAGCTGCAGCAATATGCCACTTTAGAGGAAGCTCTGGCGCAAGCCAGAATCATTGAGGAGATCAAGATACAGGATGGCAAGATTGCCAAGCCTAAGAAGAAAGAATGGACCAAGAACACCAAAATAGGGACCACGCAACAGAAACCCGTTGTGGTCAATCAGGTTGCTATCAATGTCCCTAAGCCTGCACAAGCAACACAACCTCAAAAGGCTAACTATCAGGCGGTGCCTCCTAACAATTATGATAGAGAAAACCAGAGGCAAGAACAAAATCAGCAGCGTCACCCTAGGCGACAATTTACACCTTACACAGAGTCCAGGGACTCCCTGTTTGACCGCTTGTCAACGGTGAACTTGATCAACCTGCCAGAGATTCAAACCATAGACCCCAATGCACCAAAGCCTAAGGGGTACAGGGAGGACTTGTACTGTAGGTTCCACAGATGGAAGGGACATGACCTTAATGCATGTTGGAAGTTCAAAGGTTTGGTGCAAGACCTAATCGACAATAAGACATTGGCGGTGGACAACCCCGTAGCGCCAAACAACCAACATATGGGAGTCTTCAGAGACCCCTTGCCTGCCCATGATGCACAAGCAAAACCCATTCAAGTCAATGAGGTGCAACAGAATTGCCCCATGCAGGGGTATGTAGGGATGATAAGCATAGTGACTAGGAACAAGAGGTACCCAGGAGCTGCCCCCGTGGTAGCCACAAGAGAAGTTCCATCGACGTCACAACCTCAACAACACCCTACGCAACTTCCCCCGCCTAGACCAGTGGCCACGATTCGGACTAGACTTACCCAAAGTCTAAGGACCACGTCGGCTAGGCTCTCCATATACGAGCTCATTCAACAATCAGTGCCCCATCGGGAGGCTCTAATGGAGATATTAAAAGCCATCGAGCTGCAGCCCCATGAAGCAAACTCTTTCAACAACTTCGTGGGACATGTAAAACAATGTACAGAACCAGTCATCACCTTTAGAGAAGATGAATTGAAATCGGTGATTGGTGATGTGGCGGATCCACCCCTGCACGTCATTGCATGGGTCAACGGGATTCCGTATAAGAGGGTGTTGGTGGACACTGGCTCATCCAATAATATCATCACAACAGCAGCATTGAAACATCTGAAGTTGTCGGCATCTCACATCGTGGCTTCCACCTATACTCTTCGAGCATTCAATGATGCAATATGCTCGATGGTTGGCACAATTGTCCTACCCATCCAAGTGGGACAAAAGACTATTCATACATTGTGCCACATCTTGGAAGGTGAGATGGCTTATAATATCTTGTTGGGCGGCCTTGGATCAGGGACATGAAGTGTGTCCCTTCAATAGCTCATCAATGCTTAAAGTATACATTTGAAGGACAGGTGCATGTAGTCCCGATAGACTTAGAGCCCTTCAAGTACTGCAATACGATGCAATTCATGCCGCAATCGACCCTTCCATCAACGCATTTGGATTTTTAGTTGAATCCATCTAAACAGGGTCCGATTCCGTAGGCATCCCCATTGACAAGTCCATCAAATCCCCAATCGGGTCCATCTTCCTCATCTGGTCCTTCAACAACGATGCCACCTACGGTGGCCACACCAAAGGACAAGGGAAAGAAACCCCTAGAAGAGGAACCACCCCTAGTCTCAACCATCTCTACCGAAGAGATGCCTAGCAGAATGGAAGTCGAGATGCCTAGTTCACCCCACATGGAGTGGACTCAAGAAGGACTCCCATTCGCTCCCCCTCAACCGCCAACGATCACCGTTGAGATGGCCAACACGGGCCTGGGGGAGTATCTAGTGAGAAACATTGTAGCAACACCCACACTTGAGTCCATGCAAGACATGGGGAGACCTCGACTCCCCATCGGCTCTGTGGTTCCTCTAGGCTACCCACCCAATCAGACAAACTTTGTTTATGGGGGCCTGGATAATGGCGTTGAACCTTACATGCAAGAAGAGGAAGATGAAGAGCCCTTTGCTGAGGATGTCAACTATTTGTCCAACCCAGACTTCGCATTGAGATATCTTGGCCAATGCAATTGGCATGGATATGGGTTGGGCAGGTATGAGCAAGGAGTGCATGTTCTTTGCCAACCAAGATATCAAATGCCTTATGACAAGTCAGGAGTAGGGTTCAACCACCCCCTGCCCCTGGACATCTTGGTAGAGAACATGCAAGGCCTAGGGATAGGCAACAAGGATGGGTTGGCATTAGATCCATATGCCAATCCTAACACAACATATACATTGGGGGATTATCTCCCATTACTAACAAACAACCTTGTTGACCTTAACAACCCTTTCCCTTCGGTCGAAAAGGGAGACAATTCAAGGACTCACCTACAAGAGGGATATGGACAAGACCAAGAAGGGTCTTCAGAAGATGAGTCGGAATACGAGGTAGCACCTTGGGATCCTTTCGAGTCTGATAGCAATCATTCACAAGTGCATCCCATGGATGATTATCAAGAGAGCTTCCTGACAATGTTCCCTTTGGATGCTCCAATTGAGCATATGCCACCTCAAGAGAATCAGGTCCCCCCCGAAAAAAAGATGGCTTATCTCAATCATATGCGACAACAACAATATCCCTTGGACATAGATGACATGTTTGAACAATTACACATAGGGCCAAGGCATAGGTGGCACCTCAAACCAGGTGTAGTTATAGCAATTACTACACCCGCCACTCCAGGTATACAGAGAACATCTTCCACCTAGAGACCCTATAAAACCATCAGTGCCTAGGGTGGACCCTATCCTCTTATCCACACATAGGGCTGATCCATTTGTGCCAGTACCTCTAGAGCCAGATCCGGAGCACAAAGATCATCTAGGATGTCCGAGCAGCCATACCCATGGTAATGGAGACCAAAATCATTTCATCAACATGATCTCCATTGATTTAACCACCCCCATCCATAATCCAGCCGACCCAACATGGTCATTGCATCTAGACCTAGATGCTATAGATTGGGATCATGCTGACACACCGCCATCCCCATCAGAGTACTAGCCTTGTGGTGGGATGTTCCATTTCACCCCAAGACAGACTCAGGATGTCTTCCATGCTGAAGAGGAACCTGATGTTCCAAACGATGATCTAAATTCAGCAAATGATATCCACTTGATCCCAACTCCACACCAGTTGGAGGACGGATCCCACATGTCGGTCGAGGAGACGACTGACGTAGACATCGGCTCAGATCCAATGAATTTGCAAATCATCAAGCTGGGGGTAAGTCTATCCCCCGAAGAGCAAGCCGACTACATTGCCCTTCTCAAAGAGAAGAAGGAGGTTTTTGCATGGTCCTACAAAGACATGCCCCAAAAGCTCCAAGGATTCCCACAATCGCTTGGTCAACCCCAAAATGCCCCAAAGGTATCCATAAACCCTTTGGTCAAACCAAAAGCTCCAAGGGTTACCATAACCGCTTGGTCAAAACAAATATTCAAAAAACAAACAAAAACAATAAAATCATCAAAAATAACAAAAAAAATTGCATCTCAATTCCATGCATACTCATAAAAATCAAAATACAAAAATATAAGTTGCATTAGGCATCGCATCCATACATTGCATATTTGCTAGGTCATACATGTCAAAAGCACCATAGACTGTAATTGCTCGGCAATTCCTTCATTTTCCACATTCCATCCATTTTATAAACACATACATCCAGAATAACACCATCCCCATTTTTAGCATAGTCAGTTGTCTCCTAATGTATATAGGGTTTTCATCATTCAACTGTCTTTAAATTTCTAGCCAAAAACTGTACAAAGTTAAACGGATTTTACAAGGGAAAGTTTTACTTGGGTCAAGCCTCGTTACGTAACATCCCTACACAAGTTAAAACACATAAAATAATTCCTAAGTTGTGTGAATGCAAGAGAAACCTACAAAGCAGTCTAGGGTACCATAGGTGAAAGATTAGCCTATTCATCCCCCTGTGCGAATGGTTCAAGAGTGCTGAGAATTGACAAAAGGACAAGCTCTTCCCCATCAATTCCCCTAAATAAATAGTGGTTTTCACCACTACCAAAAATCCCAATCACCATTGGTCCCTAAGGTTGTAAGGATTCGTACTACACGTCCCTGCCAAGGATGGGTAGTCATCCCCAAGGCCTAAAAGGATCAATGACCATTCAAAAACAAAATTCCAACAAGCCATCATCATCATTTCTCCTAATCACCTTTGGTCTCCAAAGTCGTAAGGATTCATACTACACGTCCCTGAACAAGGATGGGTAGTCATCCCCAAGGCCTAAAATATCAATGCCCTTACTTCATAATCTCCATAATCCCCTTTGGTTCCCAAAGTCGTAAGGATTCGTACTACACGTCCCTGAACAAGGATGGGTAGTCATCCCCAAGGCCAAAAGGATCAAGGTCATTCATAAGCCAAAAACCTACAAGCTCAACCTTACAAAGCTCAAAAGCAAAATCAAATAACAATGGTTATCACCACTATTCAAAATCCTTGCTCAAAAAGAAAAACAAAGAGAAAAATAAACAGTGATTTTCATCACTATGTATACGAGCAAGTATCCTAAACCATTGAGCAAATAAAAAGCCTGAACTTGAATCCCTAGAATTCTCAGCATTCGAAAACCATCTAGGTGATCCTCATTACGGGTTTGGTGGACAACCTACCTAGCAATGGCGGTATCCTAAACGCATGACGATATGTCTATCACATTAGCTTTGCATGTGAGCAGACCAATGTTTGCATGTGGATGAGCTAGCTTATGGTACCTTAGATTGTCCCATGGATTAATCTTACTAAATACAACAACGGAGTTAGTGGAGCTAATTAGGTGATCCTCAGTACAAGTTTGGTTGATAGCCTATCTAGCACTGGCGGTATCCTGATAAATACCACATAAATGAACTCAATTGCACACACAGGGATGTGAAATAACTTGGTTAAACTCAAGTCGGATTTATACCTTGTTCAAAAGTCTTGCGAGATAAATGTACAGTCTTGGCTAGTTAGTTAAAATATCTGAATCTCGGAAAAGCTTAACTACATTTTAAAACAACTGGTACATTTCATTACATACATCACCATCAAAAATATAAAAAATACAAAAACAAAGTTCTCACATGCAAAGTCATTCCACAAAGCCATCCCATAAGTACAACAAGCCAATCAATCTTGTACAGTCTATGGTGCCATCGACAAGTTATCAACAAATCATTTCATTCATTCCATATGCATACATCATATAATTAGAAACATCGCATTCATAATACCACATGCATACATCATCATAAATAACTGTGCATAAACAACACAAAATGCACCAAAAACAAGCAATAAAACTGTCCAATGAGAGTGCTTTTGCACTTGACATTACGGGCATGCAAAATAGATGTCGGGGTCACAAATCCTCACTATCCTACTCCCTAAGAAGGCTACCATAGCCGGACCGCTCCACGGGAGGACGGATTTTCGAGAATTTCATCCCCAAACGACGTCCAAAAGGGTCAAAACCCAACCAAAAATAGCAATAACATTGCCGAACGAAGGCGCCTTTGCGCCTGACATTCTTGGCATCCAAAATAGACATTGGGGTTACAAATTGTCACTATCCTACTCCCTAAGAAGGCTACCATAGCCGGACCGCTCCACGGGAGGACGGATTTTTGACAATTTCAGCTCCAAAATGCGTCACAAAAAGGGTTCAAACCCACCAAAAATAGGTCAGAATGTTCGAAACTGCTTACGCATTCAACGGTAAACAACTCAAGGCACCCTTACCTAAGTCATCTTGGGTCAAGTGACTCGTCGCTTTTCTCATGTCGGTCATTCCCTCATCGATTCGTCGCTTGAGGGGGTAGTCACACTTAGTCACCAATCAACAAAAACATACCCAATCAAGGAAATGACATGCATTCAAAGGATCATTGACAAAGACAATCACGCTCCTGCTTGGGGCAGCAAACAAGCAATAATCACAAGCTGATCAAACACTTGGCATTCATGAATCATGAACTCAAGGTTCCCACAGACAAAAGGTTGCGCCCTTTGCCTATTCATGACTGATCAATGTCCAAGCTCAAGTAACACCTCACCGAACAAGGTTAACACTTGAATTAAGTTCCTTAGCTCGTCAGAAGCAAGGATTCAAGAATGCATGCCCTTTCCATACTTGGGGCATCAAGAGTTGGTTAGGTTACTGAGAAACCCTAATCATTAGTGCTTTGGTTATCTATTTTTGCTCGATGCTGCGCCTTGCACAATGCTTCCCAAAAAGGGGCATCTGTAGACACCAAAACAACACCAATCCGATTATGTGACAACAAGCGCTGATCGCATTGACACACACAGCCCCTAGGGCAGCCCCCAGAGGTTAAACAGTGGTCCTAACCACTCCCAAAAGTAGTTTGGAAGGTCAAAGGTCAATTTGGCACCTTTTTGGCACCTTGCTCTCTACTCGTCCCACCTAGGGACGAATACAAACTGGCATTCATCCCACCCAGGGACGAATATCAGCATTCGCCCCAGGGTGAGGCGAATAGCAAGTTTGACTGGAAAAAAGTCAAACCTCGACAAGTCCGCCAATTAACTGAAGCTTCAGGCCATGCAATTGTGAGGAATGGCTCCAAATCAAGGAGAGAGACTTCAGTCATGCATGTCTTTATTTTGGAGGCCTCATGCAAGGAGACTCTAAATCAGGGAATTATCTTTTCTCTCAAAATAGGACAAGCAACTCAAGTGGCGCCCTCGCATGCGCAATTCAAACAGAGAGACCCTAGGTCTATAAATTGGTGAGTTTTCTCACCCAAAAGATATAGAGAGAAAGGTAACATTTGAGCAACGAAGTGCTGCCAATTTACATACCTACCTTTTGATTTGTGCCTTTCACATCCTTAATCTCTCATTCGAAAGGGAGGTTATTGGGTGATTATTGGAAGCACGAATCAAGACCCAAACCCAAATATTTGGCCACAATATCCCACAAAATTTGTCGACAACACCCCATAAGAGGTTTTGGACCCATCCCAAGTGGATTGGTGCCGAAACAGAGTCCCAAACGGTGGGCGTCCTGCCCCCGGGCGCTCCCCAAGCTGTCGCAGTTCTAAACGCCCCACCCCGGGATGAATAGAAATATGTGGTATATTTCTCTGATTTTTTTTTTGCATCTTATTCTAGGTTATTTAAATAGGCTGTAGTTTAAATTTCACTTCATTCTGAGCAATTTTGACCAGGTTTTTATCATTTCCCGCCTTTACTAACTTGCAGATGGCATCATCAAAATCTGGGTGATAGAGGCCAAATTGGAGAAATATGACCATCTGGGTCTTCCCAAAATACCCCCAATTAGCTAACCCCAACTTTGTAGGTCATTTGGAGCTTCCTGGATAGGACATTGAAGAGGGTGCTTTCTGACAATTTATTGTAGGTTAATTCGTCCCACCCCGGAGCGAATACAAATCTGTGAGGAATTTCTCGACTGTTCTTTTTGCAGTGGCTTCCTGGTAACATATTCATGCTTCTATCAAATTTCTAGGTCGTTCTGATATTATTTGGTTATCGGTTTAATATTTTCATGCATACACTAACAGTAGGCCTTGGGAAATACATGTTTTATTCTATCTGCAGGTGCTACTAATATTTTCTGTTTCCTTGAACGTAGGTCTTCGACATCAGAGGAGCAGGAAGGAGTCAACAATCATATACACAAGCGGCGGTGACGTTTTGGTCCGCCCATCTTACATGTGGGCACGCGGAAGAAGGATTGCTATCCATGGATGTGATAAGAAACATATTTGACGCTCCTATCCCCTAAAAAGGAAGGAGACGTATTGTAACACGAATTTGAAAGCATATCAATAAAGAGGGCCGTATTCCATATTGCTTTTATCTTGTGTCGATTCGTCTATGTTCTTTCCTTTTATGCATTTTTCAATACATAGGCTTTTAGCGTTAAGTTTGGTTTTACACGCATCGTACTTGGCATTTTCCTTTTTGTTTCCGTATCCTCGTGCTTTCACCAACAAGTTATAATTCCCCTTGTCACTCCTTCAAAATCCATACCATCCTATTCACATCTTTCCCATACTACTTTCATAGTTTTTGAAACTTCTTCTTTTGTCATTTTAGTTTCTTGGATACAAAGAATATTAGGCTTATTACTTAAACATAGGTCCCTAATACACCTTTACTTTGAGGGGGCATTAGCACCCCTTATGTTTCATGATATGATAATCATGTCTCATTAGGTGCTTTTGACCTCGCCTGCGTATTACCAATATCATTTTTTGTTTGGTAAAGATAAGTTCAACCAACTTAGTTTGTGTTCCTTTCTCTATGTTTGCTCTTGCTTCCCTAGATCTTGAAATATAATTAGAAGGTTTTTCTCTTTTTTCCATACCTATATCAAGAGTAGGTCTTATTATTCTATTCCTCAATATTCTTTCATAGTTTTGTTTTTCATCATATTTATCCTCTCCTGGCTGTATTACAAAAACTTTTGAATTGTCCTACTCATTTTCTAGTATGTTCTTATTAATTGCAAATGTTTTAACTTCTAAAATTGCATTTCTTTACAATTTTTTTCTTTTGAATGGTGCATGGTCCTTCAAGAGAGTCTTCAAAATCTATTGAGATACATTCCTTAGGTTCATCGAGAATGATATTCCTTAAATTAGAATCATACTAAACAGAGGGTTCCTTGTTAATATGATAAAATTTTTGTACTATTTCCTCTAAGTTTTGATCTACTTTTTCTTCATAGGCTAAAGCCTCAAAAGAGTTGGCATTTCTTCCATGTTCCTTCCTTACTGATCTCCACTATTTATTCTCTTTAATTTTTCTAAATTTATTTTTTGGAAGTTGAAAATCATCTACAATTTTCTACATATGATTCTAATGGGCTCTTCTTAGGGCATGATCTCTCAATATGCCCCACCTAATGACATCTTCTACATCTAAAATATATATTTTCATAATCTATGGTTTGGATCCACATCTTATCCCCATACTTATGAACAATTTATTTTGGTAAAGCTTTACTTATATCAATCGTGACCAATATCCAAACATAAATAGCCAAGAATCCATATTTCATCATATTTCAAATCTCAAGGAATTCTCCTAGAGTGTTGCCTATTACCTTGAAGGTATCTATTTCCTAAAATTCAATGGGCAACCCAAAAATCCTAACCCAGACTGGCACTAGGGAAATATTTACATTTTTATATGAAAAGCCTTCATACTAACAAGTAAGAAAGAGTCCCGCTCTTCCCATAAACCAAGGACCTCCTTTTAGGATTTTTCTCTTTCTTCCCTAGAAAAAAATGGCTAGGAAGAAACATTTGGGAAGAAATGATAGAATCATTCCTAGACCAACTCTTATCAATCCATCTTCTCAAAGTTGAATCCCCTGGCCAATACCCATTAAATTTACCAAAAACCACCCTATCTTAGAGCAAAGAGGATCTCTTTGAGGTGCACTCACTAACCTCTACCACTAGAGATGATTCTAAGAATTTAACTATAAATCGGTCCATGGAAATGAAACTAAAACTCAAAATCTATTGAAATTTAGCTTAATGTCCTATAGTAAATATAACATTTGATAAAAAATTTATAATAATTTGCATGCAAAATTTCCAAGATAAAGAAAAGGAAAAAAAACTTAGCTGAATTTTTTTTATGTCCATATAAAATGTCTTGCTTTACTTAAGTCCTAACCCTTCATTTCTCTTTTCATCATTTGAATCTAACTGACAAATATTTGCAATTTTGTTTTTCATGATTTGAAAAATCTTCACTGCCCTTTTTTTGGAAGGTTGACTTCACTCGCTCAATATTACTCAAATTCTTTCATATAACCACTCATTTTAAAACTATTAAAATTTTATACAAGTTGATCCAAAAATCATATCCAACCAAAAATTAAATCCAACATTTAATTAAAAATATCGTCAATTTGCTTCGAGGAAAAGGTACACAGTACAAAGCCATGGCAGGTACTAAGTCGTTACAAATCATGTACTTCATTATAATGTCTACGATAAATAGGAGGTAACATAGTAGGTTATTAAGAGTCAAGATTGGGATATAGAGCTTTTATTTGTGAGTGTGTGGGCGGTGGCCTTCCTTGATTCGCAGATGTGATAGCCCTTTTACCGTTAAAAATGTTGGAATATAGACTATCGTATCATTAGATGTTGATTTCGGTCGTGGTATGACTTTGATTTTGATTTTTTTTTTAAGAGAATCAAAGTTTAATCAAACAAAACGAATGACTTTGATCTATTTTCTTATGACTTGATTTTTTTATTAAGAGAACGAAAGATTAATCAAACAAAATGAATGACTTTGATCTATTTTCTTACTCATTTAATTACAACATTACATACAAATATCCACTTGCCATCAACTTCGATTCAGTTTGACCACCATGACGATTATTATAGGAAACTTACAATTTTGACAGTGTTACGGAAGAACCCAAGAACTCTTTGGATTCCCATAACATTGGAAGGTAAGAGCCACACTTGTGGTGATTATTGGTGATTATTACTGCATATTCATTACAGCATAATATTATTTCATGTCCAAATAGCTACATCAGCGTGCCACAATGTCAGAAGGAGGAAATATTCAAAAAGCAAATCTTACAACAACTCCATTTTCAGAGGTCGACCAGTCAAAAATGAGGCCATAGGATCATAATTTAAGATTTAGTCAACAACACATGCTCACATAAATAGCATGATATTTTCCAAAAGTCATTGGAACATAAATTTCCCACCCTATTTTCTTAAAATGATCAACCTAAAGTGTGGACAAGCTTTTACCACAGTTCGAGATTGTATGCAGAACTTTCATTACTGCAAGAAATAATTATGTTGAATTTTGGGCTGCTTCAAACAAGTACCTGATAAATTAAGGTGAGCCTAATTCCAATCAATTGCACCATGACGTAACACAGACTGTTTGTCACGCAAAATTCCAAAAGTCTTCCTGTTAAGTTATCTATAAAGTGAGTGGCCATAAACATGGTCTACTTTACCTGTGTAAGCAATTCAACAATTTTACAGGTATTCTAAGGTGAAAGGGAACCTATTTAAGCGATATTTTAATGAAGTCTCCATCTGAGGCATTGGTTCGCGCTGGACTAAGTCCAACTTCGGCCGTGAAATTTTGTAGTTTGTCATTGATGTCATTGCAGCACAAATTTATTGACTAGACGTACGCGACTGATATGCATGAAGATTTCAAGTTATTGCATCACAATTTTGTTGACTAGACGTACGTAACATGCTATAAATGAAGGTATTTGAATAAATGAAAAGCAAACAATTGCGTGTGTTATATTTGTGTTCTTCTCTTTCCCTAGACTCTGTGTTCTCTCTCTGTCCTCTATGTATTGTGACTTAGAGCCAACAAAAGGAAGGCCAGATTATCTCGAATGATAGACTAGTGTTACTTGTAGGACAAAACTTTAAGCTGATTCCTTTTGGAGCAGGGAGGAGAATCTGTCCAGGGCTTCCACTGGCGAGTCTGATGGTTTTGGCTTCGCTACTCCACTATTTTGAATGGACACATCCGGATGGAAAGAGCTGGGAGGAGATGGACATGAGCGACGAGTTTGCATTAACATTAAAGAAGGCCTCAGACCTGAATGCAATCCCTGCGCCACGCCTTTCCCATCAAATATACGAAGAGCACTCCCGTAGCCGGTCTTAACAAAAGCTTACTGGATCTGATCGATGTAAATGTAGAATTTGATGGTGCAATGTGCATTCATAGGTAGTTGCACTCAGTGTTTTCTGAAATCCCGGATTTTGTTTGACCCGTTTTAGGTGCCAGTATATTATAATATGTGGTATAACATACTCCTCTATCTTCGGAGAGGTGCGTGAAAAGGCGTAGTAATTTGTTTTTAATAATAATCGTCACGCTTTCAAAATCTCCTCATTGACAGTTATAATCAGCATATTGTCTCTTCATTTACAGTTGTTTACAATCAACGGTGTCAGAGAATATTGATCTTCTGATCAGTAGCTTCCTAGCTTTCACCATTTATTTTTAATATGATCGTCTGTGTTGACTCGCTGCCTTAAAACTTGCTCATTCATTGACGTGAATTTATATATATATATATATATAATTAAAAACTTATGTTTTATTTTTTTACAGGCTTATATCTACACTATAAGTCTGCGCACAAAGTAGCGCGTTATAAACCTGCGCACAAAGTAGCGCACGTCAGGCTGCACGCACATTGTAACAAGTATGTGTGTAGCGTGCGTCAGGTTCCTTCCCATCCTTGGCACGTGTACCTTGTCATCTATATGTTAAGTGTGCAAGCATAAGTTTGGAGTAAGTGCTGTTGAAAGCCAGTGCCAGTAAGAGTGTGAGATAAAGTGTGAACACAAGCACAGTCAAAATGGAGAGTGAGTGCGAAGTGGGAGTAAGTGCAGTCAAAAGCGAGCATGAAAGTAGAAAGTAGAAAACAAAGTGTGATCAACTTACAAGTACCACTTCTTGTTTTAGATACTAGGAGAATTTATAGGATTCATTTGAAGAAAATCTATGTAACATGGAAAGAAAGTCATTTGTGAAATTCATGGATATTGGCTACTTTTTTCTAAGATTCAAAACTTGATTAAGTGGAACTGGGGATTGAATTCAAATTATTCCATGAATTTTCTTCCAAAATGATTTTTTCTCATTATTTTCTCGAGTTTCAGAAATAAGAAAATAAAATAATGGATGAAGGCCCAAGAAAATAAAATAATGGATGGAGGCCCGGTTTAAGGGCAAAGATGCATTATATTTAGAATTTTTTTGTGGACACAAACTATTAAAAGGCTTTTGATATGGATTAGGTTTTTTGGACTTCCTTATCAACTCATCAATAAGGAGGTTTTGAAGAATATTGGTAATACTCTAGGTAAATTCATCTAAGAGGGACCAACTACTAAGGAAAGAAGGTATGTTGTATACACTTGAATATGTGTTGCCATGGATATTTCTAAACCTTTACCGTAGTCGATTAGGATTAAATCTGAATCAAGAGAATGAGATCATCAAGTAGAATATGAAAACATTCCATTCTGATGTGGCAAATGTCATGAAACAGGACACGTGGCAAGATACTGCAAAATGAAATGAATGAAGAGATATAATTTTTTGGGCATGAGGGTAGCTTCAATTTGAAATAAGGAAACCATATCACAAGAGAAGCTAGGTCAAATCAAGGATTTTCTACTCCTAAGAAAGTGGCTAGAAAAGTCTCTTTACATCATCAGATGACAAAAGGCCATTACAGTTCATGCGAATCAGCAATTAGAAAAAAAAATATATGGGGGATGATGAATTACAAAGTGCAAGTTCAAATATAGGATCTAAAGGTACGAAGGAAGAGGGGAAGACAAATTTTAAAAACAAAGGAATATGGGGAGACAAATTTTCAAGCAAATGAGGTGAAGGAGGTCAAGCTTAATCCAGGTAAATCATTTAATTATCCTCAAGTAGCTTAAAATATTCTCCTTACAATAAAAATGAAATTAGTTAAAAGTGTATTCCTTGCACTTTAGGATTTTAGGAGTAGTATAGTAAAGAAAATATTATGAAGGATATCCAAGGAAATTTAGGGTTTTCAAGCGAACATAAGAAAGTGATGATCTTGGAGGATCATCTATGCAATTTAGAGTTTTTAAGGAAAAATAAAGAAAAAAAGTGCTAATGAGGCTATTCCTTGCACTTTTGACTCTTTAGAGCAACATAAATTTTTATATGATAAGTCTCATTTTGAACAATATGAAAAAATGGAAGAGATTGATGAAGATGAGAGTATTGGCAGAAATGGAAGAAGGTGACAAAGATCATCAAAGTAAGAACAAAGAGAAAAAGAAACTCGGAAGGATATTGATCTAGAAAGCCAAATAAAAATATCACAAGTGTCAACAAGAAGTGGGGCTAAGCCCACTAATAAGAATAAAAGTGTTGATGATGAAAATGATATCATGGAATATTAGGGGTATGGATAAAACCCCTAAAAAAGGGTTATTAAGGAATTAATAGGTTGTTATAGCCCTGAGTTTATTTTAATACAAGAAATAAAATTAATCAATGAGGAATGTAAGGATGCTTTTAATAAGATTTGGAAGATAGGTGATTGTTTAGCAGTTTCTTATACAAGAGCTTCAGGTGGTTTTGTAATAATATGGGACAAATGCAAATGTGATGGACAAATATTAGAAGAAAAAAGTAAATGGGTTTTGTATTATTTTGCAAGAAAGAGGAAAACATCAAATTTGGGGTTATAAATGTATACACTCCAACTATAGGTACTCCTCATGAAATATGTTGGAATGACCTTAGTATAATTCTATCAAATACAATGATGATTCATTTTGATCTATGGATTCTTAGGGGTGATTTCAATAATGTTCTATCTCCTTTGGAAAAGAAGGGTGGCATTCCAAGAAGGTCTAAATCAATGCAAGATTTTTGCTCCATTTGTCAATTCAAATAACATTTGGGATGTTAGTCCCTCAAAATTTCAATATACATGAGATAATAGACATGTTGGGAAAAATCATATAGCAGAAAGACTGGATAGATTCTTGTTATACAATAAATGGTTGTAAATAAAGTATACAATCTCTTTAGATATTTTATTGCAAGAAATATCAGATCACAAACCCATTCTTTTGACTTGTGAGTTACCTAATAATGGTCATCCAAAGCCATTTTGCTTCTAGTCTATGTGGCTCCAAGACCCTGATTTTTTCTAGATGGTTATGTTATGGTGGGATGAATCAAAATTTGAAGGATCATGTATGTACATGTTTGTTCAAAAGTTGAAATATTTAAAGGAGAAAATGAATATATGGAATGCCAACTCTTTTGGTAACATTTTTAAAATAAAAAAAAAATTGAATCCTAGCTCAACAATTTAAAAGAGATAGTAAAAATTAATGGAATGGATCGGGGTTCTCAAGTGAAAGAAAAACAATTACTTTATGATTATCATAATGTATTGAAAAATGAGGAGTCACATTGGTTCCAAAAATCTAGATAGAAATGACTCAAGGAAGGAGATAGAAAATACAAAAAAAAATCATGATACAAGAAAAACAGTTTTTTTCTTCATCGTATCAAAAATTTTATAGCTCCAAATGGAAGAAATATTGAGGATGAAGAAATTATAAGGAAGGAAGCAATTAATTATTTCAAAATTATTTTATCATATTCTAGGCAAGACAAGGAGGCATAAGAAAAAATTCTGCAAAATATTCCATCACTTATCACTTTGGGATCAAATGAAAGCTTGATGAAGAAGATATCTATGGAGGAGCTCCATGAAGCACTTTTCTCTTTCCATCCTAATAAGGCAATTGGCCCCAATATATTTCCTACAATTTTCTTTCAAAATATTTAGGATTTATTGGAGTGATATGTTAGATGTTGTTGAAGAGGCTTGAAAAAGGAAGGCTATAATAAGTGAGATCAATGCTACTTTTATTACCTAGGTTCCCAAGAAAGGCACTAGAAAATATATTGATATTTTGTATCCAATAAGACTTTGTAATATGATTTATGAGATCATTTCAAATAATTATGGCAAATAGGTTGAAGGGAACTCTAGGGTGTCTTATCTTAGAGGAGCAAGGTGACTTTATTCATTGTAAATAAATTCTTGATGGTATAATTACCACACAAGAGGTCATACATTCTCTTCATTCCATGAAAAAACTAGGTTTGGTTTTGAAACTAGATATGAACAAAGCATATGATTGTGTTTCCTAGAATTTTTTACATGCTATTCTAAAAACATTTGGCTTTGATTATAGTTGGTGTGAGTGGAATAAATGTTGTTATAGCACTAAAATTTCCTATTTTGATAAATGGTTCTCATATTGGGTACTTTAAGTCATCTTGTGGACTTTGTCAAGGTGATCATATTTCTCCTTATCTATTCATTATTTTGGTATAAGCATTAGGGAGAGCCTTTTCAAAGGTAAAAGTGGAAGGAAAAATTAGGGGTATTCAAGTTGAAAAAAATGGTCCCTTTGAATTTCATCTCCAATTTGTTGATGATACTTTTCTTTTGAGTCATCCTTCAGTTAGTGAGGCCATGGAGTTTAAATAAATATTATCATGCTATGAGAAGGCTACTAGACAATTGGTAAATACTTCAAAATCTAGGATTTTTCATTAATATTACCCTAGATTTACAATAAATTATTGTGAATATTTTAGGGTTTAAAATTGAAAATTTTCCATCAACCTACTTGGGTATTCTTTTATTTGATAAAATAAATAAAAAGGAGGTTTGGATCTCTTTTTTAGATTGAATGAAAGCTTGCTTGGAAGGTTGGAAAGGTAAGTTCTTAGCCATGGTAGGAAGGCTACAACTCATAAAGACTACTTTGCAATCCATTCATGTTTATATGATGTCACTTTAAATATTTCTAATAGGTATTCTATCATATATTGATAAAATTCAAAGAGACTTTCTATGGAAAGGTTGTGAGGAAAAAAAATTGTTTCCTCTTTGTAAGTGGGATGGGGTTTGTAAAGGAAATAATATTTGAGGAGTAGGCTTGAGGAATTGCAGACTTATGAATTTTGCATTAGAAGAAAAGCTTGGGTGGAGATTATTTAGAGTTCAAGGAAATAATTGGTTAAAAATATTACTTTAAAAATACATAGGTTCTCTTGATGCAATGAAATTGTTTAGGAAAATAACTCCATACAAAGGATTGTCAACATGGAACTTCATATCAAAGATTTTTTAATTGATAAAGAAACATATTAAATGGTTAGTCAATGAGGGGAGTTATGCAAATATGCTTGGGTGAAGTCTTATCCTCTTATCTTTGACTCAAAATGGAAACCATTGGCTCAAGCATGCCTAACATGTAAAGGTCCAAAGGCCAAAGATTACATTGTTTTAGAAAATATTGGCAATTTGAGTTATTTTATGTTTTCATTGATGTCACATGAATCATTTATGTCATATGGATCACATTGAGTTTTGGTGGGCAGATGATATTTTGGAAAGCATGGATAAATTCAAGGTTTTTGTGAAAATAAAGAAAGGAAAAATAAAAGGTTTTATTTAAAACCATAGATGGTAGATTTGAAATGGGTTTTTCTTAAAACCCAGGTTGGCCTTTAGTTTCGTCGAAAAAGGTGCCCCGGTGATGGATATATTTAATTTTAAATATTTAGTTTAAATTTTAATTATTTAAAATTTAAATCTAAATTTTAAAATTAAAATTAAAGTTAACACCGACGTCTAAAGAAAGAGGGAATATCAATAATGTGCCAAAATCATCGAAAATGATGAGAAGACTATATAAAGGGGGATCCTAAGGTTCATTTGAAATTAATCCTTGCTCGTGTTAATTGTTGGCTAAGCATCCGAAGAGAGCTCGTGCAAAAATCATTTTTAAAATGGAGAGAATGAATAAATACAAGGTTGGTCGAAAGCCCAAGACATTATGGGTAGAGTGGTGCATTGGCAATTGGCTTTTTGTTAAGGTGTGAGACAGTGCTTTACATCAAGGTTCAAATCTCCTTGACTGCCTTCGAAGGCATTGGAAGAAAAGTGCTCGAAGCGCTTTTGGTTTGCATGGAAGGGAGGAAGGATTTAAGGCATGTCATGCCTTTTCCTTTAAAATAAGCGGATATCTCATGTGGCAACCTTAGCCACGGCTAATACACTCGTGGTGTGTGCAAGTTGGGGGTTCGAATCCGCTTGAGGAGGTAATTACGTTTTGCTCTAATTATATTCGTTGATGCCCTGGGATAGGAGTTATAAAATGGTTACGGAATAATTAAAGTTTTTAATTAAACTTTATTTTTATAAGGGCTGTGATTATTATTTCAGAGGTGGATGAGTTGTTGATTTATTTTGATATTCATGAAATTGAAAATTAATATTTAGGAGAAATAAGGAGTTGTTATAAAATATTTTTGAGAGCCTTATTGATTATTATTTTTGATAAGGGTTTTTATTAAAAAGGACTTTGGTGGATGTGTTTATTAAGTTGGAGTAAAAAGGTGTAAATTGAGTTATGCTTATCTTGTGATTATTATTTGAATTCCACTAACCCTTATTGAGATTGGAAAGGAAAGTTGTGTTTAGTGTGGCAGATTTTATGGACAAATTCTTGGCATAAAAAAGGTATGGGCACATTCTCCTATTGATTGTTTATGGTGGTTGATTTATGAAATATCATTGGAGTGAAAAGAATTTATTGTGGTTTCCTTTTTGAAAGTGGTTGGTTGAATGCTTCAAGGTTTTCTGGTTTGAGAGTTGTGTTTAAACCTTGTTTTATAAGCATAACCATTGAAGCCCATTGGTTGTGAAAGAACTTGAAAATAACATGAGTATCATTGTTATGTGAGATTTGTGGTTGAGCATTGTTAGAAACATTTGAATTGGTTGATACATGTTTAGACTAGGGTTTTTGTGAGAAATAGTTGTCCCTTGTGGTGATTGGTTAAGTTGAGTTGATTTAGCCTAGTCAAGTGATTGTGTGAGGTGATTGGTCAAGTTCCATGAAACAAACTATTCCATAATTCTGATTTGATTTGAGAGTGAGATTAGAACACATTGTGTCTCTAACAATTCTATTTATGCTTCTATGATTTGACTTGAGTTGAGTTGAGATTGATTTGAGTTGAATTGAGTAGATATTGATCTTAGAACATATTGAGTCTCTAAAAATTCTCTTTATGCTTCTATGAGTTGACTTGAGTTGAGTTGAGATTGATTTGATTTGAGATCATTGTGGATCATTTTTGTCATCCATTGAAGAGTACATTGACATTCATTGTTGAGTTCATATTTGAAGTTTTGCCTTGATAGATTTGTGGATGTGATTTGAGTGCTACTTGTGCATGATTGATTGAGCCTTTGAGAAGGCCTTTGTGGACATTTTTGGGATAAATTTGTGGACAGTTTTAGGATAGCTTTATGGACAGTTTTGGGAAAAATTTGTGGACATATTTGAGCAAGTTCTTGGTGAGATTGCTAGAGAAGTTTTGGAAAAGTTCTTGGTGAGCTTGCTAGAGCATATTTGAAGAAGTTCTTGGTGAGCTTGTTGGAGTATATTTTGGGCAAGTTCTTGGTGAGCTTGCTAGAGTAGATTTGGACAAGTTCTTGGTGAGCTTGTTGGAGCATATTTGGACAAGTTCTGTGTGAGCTTGTTATTCAATTTTGGACAAGTTTTGTGTGAGCTTGTTATTCAATTTTGGAAAAGTTCTATGTGAGCTTGTTATTCAGATTTGGAAAAGTTCTATGTGAACTTGTTATTCAGTTTTGGACAAGTTATGTGTGAGCTTGTTATTTAGATTTGGACAAGTTCTCTATGAACTTGTTATTGCCTAACTTTGAGCAGATCAAAGAAATCATTGTATTGGATAAGTATCCTTATTTATGTGTGAATTATTATAAGGAGATTATCTGGTGGAGTACCCCACATTGGGGTAACCACGTTAAATCTTGTGTCTCAATTGTGTATGGTGATTTGTGCTCTTGTTTACTACCGCTATCTGAGTTATTAATGCACACTACTATATTTGGTTATTACAATTAAGGACATTAATTGATATTTATTTAGAAATAAAGTAAAATGTGGTCTTATACTGTTCACCCCCCTCTCAGTATAATCTTGTGTTCTTCAATTGGTATCATAGTGGGTTACTTTGAAAAGGCTAATAGCTTGAGGGTAGATTCTAAAAGAACACAGATGGCTTCATAGAATGGATTATCTACAAATAAGGCTCCATTGTTTGATGGTAACAATTATGCTTTCTAGAGCATGAGGATGAAGAACTGCTTGATATCACAAGGATATGAGGTATGGTAAATGGTTGAAAAAAAGTATAGGGTTGAATGTGATCCCGAGGCAGATAATACTATCAAGAAATTGGTTGAGAACAATGCAAGAACAATGAATTATATTTTTAGTGGGTTTCGTGAGACAAATTTTGCAAAGGTCATGGTATGTAATTCAACTAATGAGATGTGGACCAAGTTGTGGAATACTTATGAAGAAGATTCCAAGGTAAAGTTGGCAAAACTACAAACTCATAGAAAAATATTTGAGGAATTGAAAATGAAAGATTTTGAAGATATTGTAAATTTTTTACTTCGAGTTGATGAGATTACTAACACCATGAGAGGCCTATATTTTTATATGAAAGAATCCAAAGTTACTTTAAATGTTTTGAGATCACTTCCCATGAAATATGATGCTAAGGTTTCAGCAATAGAAGAAACAATGGATATCAACAAGCTAACAATAGAAGAATTGCAAGGAACTCTCATAGCTTATGAGATGATGGTAAGTAAGCATCAGGTTACAATAAAATAGATTGCATTCAAGGCTTCAGAAAAAGAGAAAGGGAAAGTTTAAAAAACAAGTAGGGGTTCAGATATTGATAAGGAAGCTAACTTCATCAAAAGGAATAAGGACTCAAAGAATTTTAGGGATATAAGGAAAGGTAGATGCTACAAGTGTGGTGATATTGGTCACTATGCATACAGGTGTCCACATGAAGAAAATAGTGATTATTAAAAACATGGTCACCAAAGAAAAGAATATGGAAAGCATAAGCATGACAAAGATGACAAATACAAGAAAAACATGTATGGGAAGAATAAATCTTTTCGTAAGGTAAATAAATATTACTACATTGTAGAAGCAAGTGATCACTCATATCACAATGATAGAGACAAGTCAGATGATGAAAAGGAAGAACATCTATTCCTAGGAATAGAAGGTGAAAGAGAATAGTGATTTGTGTGTGGTCAAAGAGATCACAGATCAGTATATTGCAATGGTTTCATTGATAGTGAAGATGAAATGACACATCAAGGAAATAGGTATGGTCAAAGAAATCTTGAGAGTTTGTTTGCTATAGAATATTATAATGATCTTAGTGATAGTTAATATGAAGAAGGTTTTTTATATGGAATAAGAGAAGTAGAAGAAGAACATTCACTCCAAATAGAAGAGGTTAAGCAAGAGGATAATGTCTCAATTGATCTAAAGGAAGAATTCAATGTTATCCATGACCAACTACAATAGGTTAAAGATAATATGAAAGAATTGAAATGTTCCTTACTTGAGAAATTTTATCCATCACATGACTCAAAAGGTCAAGATATTTTCACTAATAAGGAAACATGTGTTTCAAAGGCTTAGATATGGATGTCAATTTTCTACTTGACACAAATAAACAAAAAGAGGAGGAAGATTCCAAATCACCAAAGGTCTCATATTTCAGGTTTGGGGAATCACACTCAAAAGGAAAGGAAGTTCTAAAATATGAAATAAAGGAAGCACCTAAGGTTTGTGAGAAAAGTTCCAAAGTTCCTATGGCTCCAAATATTTAGTTTGGATCTTGTTTTGAGATAGGTGAATCAAGTTCAAAATAAAAAGAAATTCTTGAAGAGGAAAGCAAGGAAGAAACTAAGGAAGAGGATTTAGATGCTACAAAGAAGGTTCAAGGATGCAATGCACAAGTTTAAAATGATCATAAGTTAATGGTAAATAAATGTATGAAGAACCAAGGCATGAACAAAGGGCTTTTCAAAGACATTGTTTTTATTGTAATGGATTTGGACACAGGGCTATACACTGGAGGATCCATGGATAAAATAATTTTGATCTTCCTAGAAAAAACTTCAAAGGAATAAGGTATGGTTTTCAGGGAAATTGCTTCTCATGCAACATGATTGGTCATAGAGCTCTTCAGTGCAAAGGAAATAAGCAACATGGTTTTGGTTTTAGAGCTTCACAATTCATAAGTCATGGTCATGAAAATAGAGCTTCACAATACAGGGTTCAGGAAAGGAATGAATATGGAAATTATTTTAAGAATGAATTCAGGACATGGGCACCATCCAAAGGCTACAATATCAAGTGTTTTAATTGCAATAACTTTGGGCATATTGAAAAATTGTGTAGGACTCAATTCCAAACAGGTTCAAGGAAAGAAGGTCAAACAAGTTCAAGGCAATAAGGTCAAACAGGTTCAATACAAGAATATCAAGTAATTCATCAAGAGGAGGATATCAGAAAAATATGGAAGGAAGTTGATAGAGAAGAGTTATATCTTTTAGCCCCATAGGTGTCCTTTTTGCCATTGATGTCAAAGGGGGATATATTTGAGTAAGGGGGAGAGCATTGAGTTAGGGGAATCAAACTCCATAGAAAGTATTGAGTCAGTGGGATCGGCCTCCATAGAAAGTATTGAGTCAAGGGGAGCAACTTTGATTCTCAGAGATGGTTTTTGTAGTGATTGTGGTTTTTTATTTAGAGGTGTTGCCATCAATGACAAAGGAGGATATTCTTAGAAATTTGAGTTATTTTATGTTGTCATTGGTGTCACATGAACCATTGATCTCATATGGATCACATTGATTTTGGTGGGCAGATGATATTTTGGAAAACATGGATAAATTTAGGGTTTTTGTGAAAACCAAGGTAGACAAAATAAAAGGTTTTATTTAAAACCATGGATGAAATATTTGAAATGGGTTTTTCTTAAAACCCAGGTTGGCATTTCGTTTCATCAAAAAAGGTGCCCCGATGATGGAGATATTTAATTTTAAATATTTAGTTTAAATTTTAATTATTTAAAATTTAAATTTAAAATTTAAAATTTAAAATTAAAATTAAAGTTAGTGCCGATGTCTAAAGAAAGATGGAATATCAATAATGCACTGACATCATCAAAAATGAGGAGAAGACTATAGAAATGGGGATCCTAAGGTTCATTTGAAATTAATCCTTACTCGTGTTAATCATTGGCTAAGCATCCGAAGAGAGCTCGTGTAAAAATCATTTTGAAAAGGGAGACAACAAATAAATCCAAGGTTGTTCGAAAGCCCAAGACATTGTGTTCAGAGTGGCGCATTGGCAATTGGATTTTTATAAGGTGTGTGGCAATGCTTTACGTCAAGGTTCGAATCTCCTTGACTGCATTCGAAGGCATTGGAAGGAAAGCGCTCGAAGCGCTTTTGGTTTGCATGGAAGAGAGGAAGGATTTAAGGCATGTCATGCCTTTTCCTCTCGAACGATCGGCTAGCTCATGTGGCAACCTTAGTCACGGCTAAGGCACTCATGGTGTGTGCAAGTTGGGGGTTCAAATCCTCTTGAGGGGGTAATTATTTTTTGCTCTAATTAATTTCGTTGATGCCCTAGGATAGGAGTTATAAGGTGGTTACGGAATAATTAAAGTTTTTAATTAAACATTATTTTTATAAGGGCTGTGATTATTACTTCAGAAGTGGATGAGTTGTTGATTTATTTTGATATTCATGAAATTGAAAATTAAGATTTAGGAGAAATAAGGAGTTGTTATAAAATATTTTTGAGAGCCTTATTGATTATTATTTTTGATAAGGGATTTTATTAAAAAAGACTTTGGTGGATGTGTTTATTAAGTTGGAGTAAAAAGGTTTAAATTGAGTTATTCTTATCTTGAGATTATTATTTGAAGTCCACTAACCCTTATTGAGATTGGAAAGAAAAGTTGTGTTTAGTGTGGAAGATTTTGTGGATAACATCTTGGCATCAAAAAGGTATGGGCACATTATCCTATTGATTGTTTATGGTGGTTGATTTATGAAATATCATTGGAGTGAAAAGGATTGATTGTAGTTTCCTTTTCGAAAGTGGTTTGTTCAATGCTTCAAGGTTTTCTGGTTTGATATTTGTGTTTAAAACTTGTTTTATAAGCATAGTCATTGAAGCCCATTGGTTGTGAAAAAACTTGAAAAGAACATGAGTATCATTGTTATGTGAGATTTGTGGTTGAGCATTATTGGAAACATTTGAGTTGGTTGATACATGCTTGGACTAGGGTTTTTGTGAGAAAGAGTAGTCCCTTGTGGTGATTCGTTGAGTTGAGCCTAGTCCAGCAACTATGTGAGGTGATTGGTTAAATTCCATGAAAAAAACTATTCCATAATTCTGATTTGAGTTGAGAGTGAGATTAGAACATACTGAGTCTCTAACAATTCTCTTTATGCTTCTATGAGTTGACTTGAGTTGAGTTGAGATTGATTTGAGTTGAATTTAGTAGAGATTGAGCTTAGAACATATTGAGTCTCTAAAAATTCTCTTTATGCTTATATGAGTTGAGTTGAGTTGAGTTGAGATCATTGTGGATCATTGTTGTCATCCATTGAGTAGTACATTGCCATTCATTGTTGAGTTCATATTTGAAGCTTTGCCTTGATAGATTTGTGGATGAGATTTGAGTGCTACTTGTGCATGATTGATTGAGCCTTTGAGAAGGCCTTTGTGGATAGTTTTGGGATAGCTTTGTGGACTATTTTGGGATAGCTTTATGGATAGCTTTGTGGACAGTTTTGGGACATATTTGTGGACAGATTTGAGCAAGTTCTTGGTGATATTGCTAGAGCATATTTGGGCAAGTTCTTGGTGAGCTTGCTAGAGCATATTTGAACAAGTTCTTGGTGATCTTGTTGGAGAATATTTTGGGCAAGTTCTTGGTGAGCTTGCTAGAGTAGATTTGGAAAAGTTCTTGGTGAGCTTGTTGGAGCAGATTTGGACAAGTTATGTGTGAGCTTGTTATTTAGTTTTGGACAAGTTATGTGTGAGTTTGTTATTTAGTTTTGGACAAGTTCTATGTGAGCTTGTTATTTATATTTGGACAAGTTATGTGTGAACTTTTTTTTCAGTTTTGGACAAGTTCTGTGTGATTTTGTTATTCATATTTTGACAAGTTTTGTGTGAACTTGTTATTGCCTAGGTTTGAGCAGATTAAAGAAATCATTGTATTAGATAAGATCCTTATTTCTGTGTGAAGTATTATAAGGAGATTATCTGGTGGAGTACCCCACATTGGGGGAACCACGTTAAATATTGTGTCTCAATTGTGTGTGATGACTTGTGCTCTTCTTACTATTGCTATCTAAGTTATTAGTGCACACTGCTATATTTGGTTATTACAATTAAGGACATTAATTGATATCGATTTGGAAAGAAAGTAAAAAGTGGTCTTATATTGTTCACCCTCCCCTCTCAGTATAAGCATGTGTTCTTCAAAAAAACTCCAGATTTGGTTTAAGGAGAGTAACTCAAAAAAACTATATATGAACTTTAAAATATTATTCAAGAGTTTTATTTGTCGATTTTTACACGAAAGGATGAGTTGGTTTGGAATTATCAAAGGATGGTAGATACATGATCAAGTTGTGATATGAGGATTTAAAACAATTAAAATTTTCTTCTCCTAAATATTTTCCTTGGAAGAACATTTGGTCATTAAAGGCTCTCCCTAAGGTCTCAAAATCTCTTTGGTTAGAAGTTCAATGTAAGATTATTACAGGAGAGAGTCTACAAAGAAGAGGATAGTATGGACCCTTCATATGTTCCTTGTGTGACAAGAATTTAGAAACATCAGATCATTTACTTCATCATTGTCCATTTTCTCACACTATTTAGGGTTATTCTTTAAAAAAACATGAAGTTATATTGGGTAGCTCCATCAACATTGAAAGAGCTGATAAATTATTGAATAAATTATTTCAAAACTAAAGAATTATGTATTTTTTGGAGGATTTGCCCTGCCATTATTTGTTGGAATTTATTGCTTGAAAGGAATAACCAAAATTTTAAATATAAATACCAAAATCATGCCTAATTTTGGAATTGTATTAGCACCTCTCTTGTAAAATATATACAAATATGGTGCTCATCATGGGAAGTCCAATTGTAGAAAAGAGGTTCTAATAACTTGGCTATAGAATTTGAACATACATGGAAGAGTCATCTATGACAACATAATTGAAACAAAGGATCTACTTTGATCTATGGTAAAATGGAAATTTCCATAAATTGAGTTTATCAAAATTAATTTTTATGGTACTTCTAAAGGAAATCAAGAAAAACCTAGTGGAGGTGGTGTTTATAGAAATAGTGAAGGAAAAATTCTCCTCAATTATTCAAAATCATATGGAACTTCAACTAACAACTATGCAAAGGCTAGGGCACTTCTTAGGGAACTTCTCACAGGGATTAAAATTTCCATTAAAGAAGGATGGAAATATATTTCAATTGAGGGGGACTCACAAATTATCATCAATGCTCTAAACTAAAATGGATGCGAAGACTAGATAAAAAATAATACTATTGTTGATGTTCATCATCTATTACTTGAGGTAATCTCTTGGTAGTGTAAGCATATTTATAGAGAAGGAAATTGAGTAGTAGATAAATTAGCAAATTATGGTGTTGATCTTCATCCTGGTGAAATTCAAATTTTATAAGACAAATGGCCAAGTGATATTTTATGTCTTAATAAAAATGATGTCAAGGAGATTATTATGGAAAATAGCACTTCGAGGATGTTGAAGAATATATTTAAGAGAAAAAATAAATGAAAATTTTTGATAAAAATGTATGTTGCAACAAATGTAATATTTTGTATTTTGGTGGAGTGTAAGCTAGGAGTGAGTGTGAGAAAGATTGTGATATAGGATTGAGTGCAACAGTGAGTGCAAGCACTAACATGAACTAGGAATGAGTGCAATAGTGAGTGTGAGTGCAAGTTGTAGTCAAGAGGGAGTGTAGCAGCTAGTTCCAACATGAGCCAGGAGGGAGTGCAACCAAAAACAAGTGCAAGTGTGAACTATAAGTGAGTGTAGATAGAAGTGAGTGCAAGCTTGATATGGGAGTTAGGAGGAAGTGTTAGCAAGAAGTAGAAATCAAGTATGATCTAGTTGAGGAAAATATAATGCAATCCAAGCTTTAGTCATGGTGGAAGAGCAATGGGTTCATCTAGAGTGCATCAATCCTTCAAACTCTTACCATGAATGCATGGAATTTTATTTCCAAAAAAATTATAAAGCAAAGGAATGCTGGGGAAAAGAATAGACAAAGGCTATTGTGAGCCAAGAGGGAGTGCAAACTGAGATGGAAGGTGAGCCAAGAGGGAGTGCAAACTGAGATGGAAGGTGAGCCAAGAGGAAGTGTCATCTAAGAGGAAGCCCCATTAGCTAGTATGGAAGGAAATTCATATTTGAAAGCCCTAATGGGAATTAAGGATGCCCTAGTTAGAAGTATGGAGGCCCAAGTTGGAGATAATCAAAAGAGAAAATACAAGGTAATTTTGATCCAGGTAGAATATGTTACACCAAAAGTGAGTATCAAGGATGAGATGATTGAGCATGATATAATGGTTCTTAAAAGTAGATGGTTAATATGTAATTTCCATAGATCATGGTCAGGTTTTTTGGAGATTCAAAATTCAATCAAGTGGAAGTGGGGATTAAATGCAAATTACTCTATAAATTTTCTTCCTAAAAATTAGTTTGTAATCATCTCTTCTAGTTTAGAAATTAGGTATAAAATAATGGTTGGTGGCCCATGGTTTAGGGGAAGAGATGCACATTATTTGAGACCATGGAATGAAATTTTTCTATTGAGATAGAAATTATGAAGAAGCTTTTATTATGGGTTAGGATTTTTAGACTTCCATATCAACTTATAAATAAGGATATTTTGAAGAATATTGGAAATACCCTAGGGAAATTCATCAAGGAAGGACTAATTAATAAGGAGAGAAAGAATACTATTTATACTCAAATATGTGTTGCTATGGATATTTCAAAACTTTTACCAAAATCCATTAAGATAAAATCTAAATCAAGATAATGAGATCAACAAGTAGATTATGAAAATATCATATTTCGTTGTCACAATTTTTATGATATTGGACACATGGCAAGAGTTTGCAAAGTGAAAACTATGATGAAAGAGACAAAAAATCATAGCCATGAGATAAATTTCAATATAAAGAAAGGAAATATTATAGTAATAGAAGCTATATTAGATCAAGGATATTCCACTCTGAAAGAAGAGGCAAAGAAAGCCTATCTACAATATCATTTTTCTATTTTAGAAGGAATTAAATGTGCAAAAGAATATGTGTTGATAAATCCTAAAAAAAATAAAAAAAAGGAGGTCAAGTTTATTTCAAGTAAATCATCTTCATTTTCCTCAAGTAGTATATAATCCTCCCCAAGTAATAAGAGTGAAAGGGATGAAGATGTTATCCCCTGCACTTCAAGGTTTCAAGAGTAGCATAATAAAGAAATAAGGATGGAAAAATACCATAACAATTTAGGTTTTTTAGAGCATAATAAGGAGGTAATTGCTATATAAGAGTATCCTTGTACTTTAAGGGAAACATAAAGTAGATTGTGATTTTGAGATTATTCCTTGCACTTCAGATCCTTCAAAATAAGGCGAATATGGTAAACTAAATATTATAAATCTTGCTATGAGTAGTGTGAGAATATTGAAGAGATTGATGAAGATGAAAGTATCACTGGGAATGAAAAAAAAAAGAGGAAGACCCAACAAGAAAAAACAAAGATAAAAATAAAACCAGAGGGATATTGATATGGGAAAACAAAAGCAAATATCACAAGTGCTAACAAGAAGTAGGGCTAAACCCACAAATAAAATAAATAAAATAACAATGAAAATAATATCTTGGGATATTATGGGAATGAATAAGAACCCTAAAAAAATGTATTAATAAATTATTAGTTTTTTATAGACAAGATATTTATAGATATAGAAGTTGGGTAGCAAATAGTTTAGCCATTAGCAGTGTTGAATTTCATCTTGGAAAAATTTAAATTTTAAAAGGCATTTGATATAAAAGGAGTTGATTGTGGAAACTTAGCAGTTTGAGGAATATGGAGATTGATAGAAAGTAAAATGAATAATATCTTTGATTGAAATGCAAAATTGTATATGCTTTAATTAACTTGTTAGAAATGTAATGAAAGCAATGTAATATTTTGTTTTTGTAATGGGAGTGGCCCCCAATAGAAGCCACACATAGCTTATTCAAAAAATATATTTTGGTATTTTGGTGGGAGTGGCTCCCATTAGAAGCCACATATAACCTATTAAAAAAATTTATTAATGTTTTTTAAATTGAGGTTAGTGTGATAAAAATCTACAAATAATGTTTAGGTATGGGAATCCCCATACCAACCATGACCTATGATAAGGGTGAGATTTGAACTTATCAATAGGGACCAAACACACAAACATACACACACCCACCCCCTCACACACTTGCACATGTCAGAGTTTGAACCTTGGACCTCTTGAAGAAGAGCCAAAGCCCAAACCGTTGCACTATCCCCTCTAGGATAATTAATTGATTAATTGAAGGGAGATAAAATTAAAGGAAGAAAATATCACTTCGAAAGGGAAAAATATTAAATGAAAGGGGAATATTTTCACAATAAAACTTGTGATTTTTGGTATTTATCATGACTATTCCTGGCATATATTCTTGGAGCCATGGCCTCTGATGTGACAGAACAAGTGTAATTATTGACAGAAAAAGTGAGCAATTTGATTGAAAAATTCAGTAGCATTAATGTATAAGTAAACACCATAAAGAAATAATAGGATAATATGCATCCAATAGCAAATGTGAAGTGAAGATATATGATGGATCAAGAAACCCTAAAGTCTTGAATAGTTGGATTATGGACATAAAATATTGGTTTGAGTACACCCAAACACTTGATGAAAATAAGGTTCCTTTCACTAAACTAAAACTTTCTGGTGTTTCCAAATTGTTGGTCATGGATTGAGAAGCTTCACAAGACCCTCTTACTACATGGGAACAACTTTTCATGGAAATAAAAAGGATATTTTATCCCTCTAAATATGCACAAGATCTTATTTTTAAATGGTTTTATTTGCAACAAGATAAATAATTATCTATGCAAGACTATATATTTCAATAAGATAGGTTCAGAATCCTACTCAGTGTGACCGATGAAGTAGCAACTCTTATCATTAAATTTAAAAGTGGACTCCAAGACCACTTATTGAGGTAAATTTATATGCATACCCCTCGCAACACTAAAACATGCATTTAATTATGTGCAACATGCAAAAGATAAACTTTTTGTCTAGACATGATCATTCCTAGAAACTTCCAAAGCATTTAAGGAGAAATACCAATCAAAACCCAAATTCCAACAAAAGTCTTCATATTCCTCTAATTATGTTACCTCTTTTTCTTATTCCCCAAACTCTTAATCCTATAATAAATTTTGTAAATAGTGCAAGAAAAAGGGACATGCAATTTTTGAGTGTCCTAATATTCAAAATAGGAATAGCCTGATTACAAAATCCCAGGAATGGGAAAGTGTCCCCATTGAGGCATTGGGGGAAGATACAACATATGAATATTTAAAAGGTAAAATTAATAACATTACCTTGATGATTCATTAGACTTCTACAAGATAACATAACAACTTATTTGTGACTCAGGTTCATCTAACCCATGATTTTTCCATGGACTATATTATGTATAATGGTTCACACAAGAACTTGATCTCAAAAACCATTATCAATAAGTTACATCTTCCAATAATCTCTCATCCCCAACCTTACTCTCTATAATGGAAGGATACTAACTCATATTCACTAATCACACATAGTTGTACACTATACTTTGATTTTGGGCCTAAGTTCATCCATAAGGCTAATTGTGATGAAACCCCAATCGACTATAATAGTCTATTATTAGGAATACCCTATCAATATGATAGGAAATCCTAGTGTGATGGGTATTATAATACCTACACTCTAACACATGAAGGTAAGTCTTTTCTAATTAAATATACTAAAAATACCATTAATTTTTTGTTGAGTTGTAGACAAGCTTGCAAGGCTATCAACTAGGCACAAGAGATAGCCTTGATCTTAATCAGACCCTAAGCAAATGAATGACCAGTGAAACAAGACACTATGCCTACCACTATAGATAAACTATTGCATTCATATTCTAATGTGTTCTTGAAACCCAAGTCACTTCCACCTAATCAAGCTATTAACCATATTATCGAGCTTTTACTAGTGGGATCACTTCCTAATGCTACGCTTTATTGATAATACATCCTCCAAACCAAAGAAATTAAGAGATAAATTAAATAATTGTTGGAAAAGGGTTAAGTAATCCAAGAACCTCTCCATGTGCTTCACCAATTTTACTAGTACTAAAAAATAATGGAACCTAGTGACATTATATCGATTTTCAAGCACTAAACATGATCATGATAAAAAAATTGTTATTCACTTCCACGAATTGATGACCTTTTTGACCAACTATAAGGAGCCACAATTTTCTCCGAAATTGACCTTAAATGTAGGTACAATCATGTTAAAATCCAAACAGAAGATACTTGTAAGACTACTTTTAAGACCAAAATGGATCTTTTTGAATTAATTGTAATGCCTTTTTGCCTTATGAATGCCCTTGCAACTTTTATGTGGCTAATAAATGAAGTCTTAAAGGACTGCCTAGATAAGTTTATAATCATATTTTTAGATGATATTTTGGTCGACTCTTCCTCTTGGAAGGAACATATTCAACACATACAATACGTCCTTCACATATTGTAGCAAAATCAATTAGATGCCAATCTCCCAAAGTGCTCTTTTGGTCAAAAATCTATTTCCTATTTAGGATTTTTCAATGATGAACATGGTATTTGAGTAGATCCAAAAAAATTATATGTCCTTTAGAAGTGGTCAACTCCTTCAAATATCATATAATTATGAAGATTTTTGGTCTTACAAACTTCTACTATAATTTCATCCCATGATATTCTAACATTGCAACTCCTTTACATTATTTAACCAAGGGAAAAGTTGCATTCCAATGGACGACGATTCATTCTTGTGCCTTTGATACATTGAAACGGAAGTTGTGTTCAACACCTATCCTAGTGCTACCCAATCTCTCACAACCCTTTGATATTGACACTGATGGTTCATAATATGCATTAGGAGTTGTCTTAAAGAAACATGGTCATCCTATGGCATACCATTTATAATCATTATTTATTTCAAAAACAAACTACTCTACATATGACAAGAAACTATATGCACTAGTCCAAGCTATTAATTATTGGAGGGAAATTGTATTTTCCTTACCTTTTGGGTAAGGAAACTGTAGTTCACAGAGACCAAATGCCTCTTAAATTCCTTTAGTACCAAAATACGTTTGAGGCATGACATATGCAATGGTCATCCTACTTACAATAATTCTATTTGGTAGTCAAGTACAAGAACATGAGTACCAATACTATTGTAGATTGCTTAAGTTTCCTACCCCCAACTCATGCACTAATAGTGCTAACTGCCTAACATGTTAGTTTTTAAATCTAGCCTACCCAATATGAGCATGATCCAAATTTTGGATGAGTCTACCAATACGCCCACCATCCTTCCTCGTATAATATAACTCCTTTCCAATATTACCATGTTAAATAAGGATTTCTATACAAGTTGGCCAAACTATGTGTACCCCAAGATCATATAACTTCTCTTCCTCAAGAAGAGCACTCCACACTATATGGTGGCCATTTTGGAAGATACAAAAGACTTAATCACTTACAATGCTTTCTTTACTGGCCACAAATGCAATGATATGTTCTACAATTTTGAGACAATGTGCAAGTTTTTTTTCGCTCTAAGCCCACAAATAGGTCATTGGTATTAAGTATGCCTTTGCGAATCTCTTCTCATCAATGGGAAAACATATCCATGGATCTAGTTAGTGGGCTTTCAATGATTATTAGAAACATGATTATGTCTTTGTGGTGTTATAGAAATTTAGTAAAATAGCTAAGTTTATTCCATGTCATAAATAAAGCTCTACAACTACCTTAGCCCAAATTTTCTTTGAAAATGTGTGGTATTCCTTTGCCTTACCTACTAGCATTATCTCTAATTATGATTCACATTTTTTGGGCCACTTTTGATGCTCCTTATGGAAATTACTTGGCATCTCTCTCAATTTATCCATCACTTTTCATCCTCAGTTAGATGGAAAAATTGAATTGGTAAATCGTACAATGGTGCAACTTCTTCGTATATACCATCGCACATCTCCAACCACATGGGACATAAACCTCACCCACATTGAGCATTCTTATAATAGAGTATTCCACACTTCTACAGGTCATTCATTTTTTGAAGTGTATCTTGGTTTCCAACCCTTGGCACCTTATAAATTATCCTTATCCTTACCCTCTCCTGCTGCTACTCATGTCCAAAAAGATTAAGATAAGGCCTGATCATTCATACAAAACTTAAAAAAACTAAAATATAAAGTTATACAAATTCTCTAAAAGAAACAACAACAAAAGAGGCATGTGATGGATCGTCATTGATTGCCTCATAATTTCTAAGAGAGTCATCATGTTTGGTTGTATTTGGAAAGATACCATTTTGCAAACAAAACTCTTAGTAACATAAAGACTCTTTGTTATGGACCATACACCATTATTCAAAAGGTTTCTGATAATGCTTTTTATCTTGACCTAAGGATCCACTTGGGAATACATAATGTTGTTAATGTGGAACTTCTCAAGCCCTATCATGAATCTACATTGGAAATGTAACCCATCATTAATCACACTACCTGTATTGTACCTGAATTTCAAAGTTCATTGGCTTTCAATCAAGTGTTTGACACAAAGACTCAACACACCCGCCATAATTCCACCTCTTCATACTTGGTTGAAATTAAAGAGCATATTCCACATCAATCATTTTGGATATCTCATCACCAACTATCTCAAGATTTTCCCTCACTTCTAGATGAATTTATAACCAATGCTTCTATTGGTGGGAGGAATGATGAGGAAATACATTCAATAACTTGAATACTATATACAAGTTCATTAAATTAATTATTAGTTATTACTTAGTTAATAATTAATAATAACTATTATTATGTAACTATATAAATCTATTGTAAAACTATTTAAAAAGGGCATGATCAATCATCATGATCTTTCATTCGATGTAATATTTATTTTGTAATAATATAAATGCAAGAATTTGACTTTTGATTTATAACTTTATATTTTCTTGTCCATTGTCTCCACATCAATAATCCCCTATAATCTCATATTTGGTAAATAAGTCATGTTATCAATCAACTTAGAGATTCCTTCCCTTAAAATATCTCAGCAGTTGGAGCTCAAATACATTGACATTACTCCTATGGAGTGTTTTATGAATGCTGTATTAGCATTGGAAGAAGAAAGGGAAAAGGTCTTCCAAAAGTTAGTTTGACATCAATTGGCAATAAAAAGATGGTTTATGTTGTGAATATTACATATTCACCTTAAGGTTATGGAAATTTGGAAGTAGTTTTAACTACCAATCTCATACCTTCTTGATTTCACACACACATATTCTATTTATAGGATTTCATATTGGCTTAGTTTGTACAATCTCTACACTTTTTTTGTGTCATTAACCTTGGATTACAATGTAATTTACCTAAATATTGCATATAGGTATAGTAAATAGGAGAGATATAACACCAAGTTATATAGGATATATTTATGTGCTTTGTAGAAAATATAATGTGATATTTAAGACCTAAATAAGAGATCTTTATCTTAGAAACTATGTTTAGTCTTTTTCAAAATTAGAGGATAGTCAACATAAAACTGCCTTTGATGAATTGGCACAAGAGAATCTTTTCTAGAATAGAACCATAGGAACCTCATAGTTAGGGCACCAAAAGAACCTCATAGTTTATTGCATTGAATATCACGATAAACTAGCACCAAATACCATGGTTACCAACACCAACAAGGTTGTATTAGCTAACAAGTAAAAGCTTGAGCATCAAATACAATGATCTCATCAATGAGGATTCTAAGCATGCGGTGATGTTAGCATCCATTTTAACAGAGCAACAAATTTAATATTATTAATTCATTTATTGGAGATATAATTAAGATAACACCATGCAAAAATGATGGGCTCCACAAAATTAAGTGAATCTCATATGGTCTACTAAAAAAAGCACTTGTTTTTTGGCTTAATGACATGATAGCTAATTTTGTAAAGCAACAATGATGATTGTTTCAACAACAAGGTAGATCAACCATTTCTAGGCACATGAAATGTGAAGCTAGCTTAGCAAGATTTCATTGTCATGTTTTATGTTGCTATTAAAACTATCATTGTTGTTTGTTCTATATGTAAAGCCAAAATAACTCTATTTGTTATATGGGCTTGTAATTATATAAATGCCTATATGTTTTTGATTAAAACACTTGCTAGTTGATTAGATATTGGAACAAATAAGTATATAGGAGAATAATTAATTGTATGATTTAATTTTATTTGTATGATTAGTCTTTTGTATGTATTTCATTTGGATTTAATAATGTTTGTTTTGAGTCTTGTTTTAGACCAGAGTTAGTTACTCTTTATACATCAATGTAGAGCAAAGATACATTCCAATGTGATGTGCAGAGTTTCATGTTTTATATTATTTTAGGTATTATGCTATGATTTATTACCTTTGAATATTTTAATTTATGTAATATTACTTTATAATTTTCTATAAACATGTAATTTTTATTTTAATAGTTAACTCCTGGGAGGAAATTAAATAGTAGTATAGAAAACAGTTTAGATTATTCAACCTGCAACTTAGACCATACTTCAATTTTGTAGAAGAATAAGTTTGATTTGAATAATTTTGGTTTATGATTGTGTGTATGGTATAATTTACTAGTTCTTTGGATTTCCACCATTATATTTCATTTAGATTTTATGAGCATGAGTGTGTATTTAAATTTCATTAGTATAATTTCTTTTGAGTAAGTGATTTCTAGTTTACTTTCTACAAGTAAGAAGCAGAAAACCCCTACCAAAACCTATAGTAAGAATAGTCCTAGTGCATATAGCCTATGGATGCTACCCTAGATTGATAAATTAAAGTAAAGGTAATATTTAGCCTTGTCACTTTTTGGTGTCATTGTTAGGGAATGCGATGTTGCTAGGATAACTATTGAAAATATGTTAATCACCCAACACCATAATATCTTTGTGAATATGTAAGTTGTTTGATCATTGAGTTAGTACCCAAAGTACATCTCCTTAATTGTCCCTTTTAGACTATAAGTTATCAATAGGTAAGGTTAAGGTTGATTTCGTAATCCATGTTTTCCAATGCCCTTATTTGTAACTTATGCCAATAAGATATTTATCATCCAAAGCTACACAATATCAGGAGGTGTTGAGAGGAAAAGGTAGAGATATTCTAAATTAAAAAAAAAATATCACAATTTTTTTCAAAAAGCTAAGATAAGATGCATGAATATACCTAAGGATAAGCGTATATTTGTTAAACAAAAACCCCAATGAGATATATATACAATAGTCATATCTAGGGTTTGTATGAAATGGTTATAAGATTTTAAGTAATTCATACCATATAAGCTAAGGAAAAGGAAACAAGGTAGTTAACCACTCTCTACATCATACTATTTGGTACCCCATAAATTTTTCCAAAAAAATATAATTTTTGTTGGGACAATATGATGGCAGAGAGACAAGAGGATGGTGATATACATAGTAATTTATACCATATTGGAGAAGCTAGTAGTGGTACCATAACATTCATAAACCCTATTTTACTAGACTCAAACATGCAAGACCCTTTGAAAAGCATCCCTCCATAAATATTATCGATCTTTCCAAGAACCTCTTTGAAAGATCTAGATAAATTTTTGTTTAACTTCAAATTATACACAAAACCTATGACTAAAGAAATGATAATAAAAAACTTAAATTATTCTCCTCCGCACTTAAAAATTTAGTGATGCAATGGTTCATGGGGTTGGCCCAAATTCTATTCACAATCGAGAAGAAATGGAAAAGATATTCCTAGATAAATATCAAGATTATTGTTGTGTTAAAGACCAAAAGGAAGAGTTGTTTAGGATGAAATAGAGTGATGTAGATAAGATATGGAGCAATATCTCATCAAAGTAATTTTCATATGAGGGTTACATGATGAATCAAGGGATGTCCCAAACCTCATGGAAAAATATGATGTGAATAAACTAGAGATTTCTATCATTATGGAACTATGTATAAATAATGCTTGTATAAGGGTAGGGGCTCATAAATATCATGTAGATAAGCGTGAAAAAAAAATGGAAGAGTGAAAATTGATATATTATTGCACCTAAACACTACATTAAATAAATTATAGGCTAAAGCTAAGACTACCAAGCCACTAGCAATATATTGTCCAAGGTGTAGGCAAAAACATTCTCTTCAATAATACCCCTTAAATCAGACCAATATATACAAATGTATGAAAAGACCACCTTATAAATCAATGTGACCTCCTAATATTAAAGCTATCCTTGGAAGGAATAGTTCATCCATAAAAGAGATTTACTATGTGGGTGTATATAATAAAAAGACACACCATAAAAAACATGTAAATAACATAATAATAAATAATGTGTATTGTATATGCTTCCATCCTCTTTTTCTTGTTGCAATAGAACCCTCAAGGGGTTGGACACATGTATCAAAGCTTGGGTCCTTTTTATAAAGTACAATGGTGCATGTATATTTTCCTTGCTACAACACTATATGGGTGGGTTTCTTATGACCATCACTTCACTAGATTGACGTTTACTGAATTTGAGGTGTTTATACCTAAGTCTGGATCTAAATCCACTAGATCTAAAGCATCTATGTCTGCATTTGCATATGTATATCTACCGTTAGCAGATGACTACTATGTTTTTTGGTTATCTAGATGTCGAATAACTGAGACCTATGACCATATGATGTTAGATGGTTGAGAGTGTAATTTTAATGCTGCTACTGGGAACCAAATTTGATGGATTTACACCTAGATCTGGTAGACTTCTATGCTTAGGATCAATGTTTAGATTTATTGGCTCTAAATCAATGTACCTACACACAAGTAAACTACAAATGTATTAGTAGCACATGCCAGGCCTCTCACAGTAAGGCCCAAATAAAATAATATAAATTGAAATCAAAATATATAATGAATACATGTAAAATGTATGCAATGAAAGCCTATTCAAACCAACCTTACTTTCCTAATCAATATTTCTAATATTGTGTTGTGTTGTCTTTCATCGTGTTACGTTAGGCTACATCATGCTACATCGAGTTGCATTGGGATGCATCATGCTACATATGGAAGTCTACACGTGGGTTGGATACCAACCATCTGGTTCTAGATAATCATGGATTGAGACCATATATGATCAAACGACCATGGATTATGGTGTCTTGTCACTACCAAAAATTAGATTCAGGCTTGCAAAGTACTGTGAACGACATCTTGCATAGGATTGAGATAAAAGTGTGTGATTTATTGGGTGATTTTAATGTGGATTTAGGTTGAGATTTTAGTAGTGCTTCATTGCATGTATCATCTTCCATATAATTATGATAGATAGGGTGCATTTATAGAAATTTTGAGATATGGATGAAGTGGTGGCTCAACCAATTAAGTGGTGTAATTTTAAGTCTTGTATTTACCTTTATGTTATCATTGAGAGTGCATGCTTGCACAGAAACATAAAATTACCTCATGATTATCACCATATGTGCACACTTGAGAGTTATCAGTAAAATGTGCATGCAAATTGAAATAGACATGCTCCCTAGAATCTTCACTAGAAATGGATGCAAAGTTAACTAAATTTGCATGGTGAACTAAGTGTGCAAATTGAATTGGGTGTGCACATTGGAACTGATTGTGCAATTTGGAACTAGATGTGCCATTCAAAACTGATTGTGCAATATGGAACTAGATGTGCAATCAAAAATTGAATGTGCAATATGGAACTGGGTAATCATTTTCTTGCACATGACTGGAATGAGGGATGTGAGGTGGAGGTGACATGGAAGGGGAGCCTAGGTAATAATTAACCAACTAATTAATTAATTAATACTTAGGAACATGAGTATTAATTTAATATTAATTAATTTAATTAATATTAAACATACAAATTAATAAGCATTTAAGATGCTTTATTTTGGTTTCTATAGTGGGTCAATAAAATTAATATTTACTATAATTAAAGGATACCATGGGCACAAAACCCATGGAATACTTCTTGGAACATATCCCCACAACCTCAATAATTGGGCCAATATTCTTAGCCCCCACCTCTAGAGTGGTCCAATCCTAGCTTACCTAACACCCTCTAGATTCAACCAATGCCTAATCAGTCATGGATGACCAAAACCAACAATTTTCTAGACCACCTTAGTCTAACCAACCTTTGGAGGACATCAATGATTTCAAAATCAACAACAAACATTATTTCTAGGACATGTTAATGCTCCTCAATCAACATATCAACCACCATAACAACCTCTAGTGTCATCCTAGTCTATGACAAACCCAAATAATAATAAATAGGAAAAACCTATCTATAACATCGAATATAATGATAGTCAATTTGAATGTGTGACTGTGACAATATTCAACTTTGCTCAGGGAAGCTATTATTTGATCCAACTCCCCCAATAATTATAGAACTAAAGCAAGAAAGATAAAAAAAAACCACTAACCTTGAGGCCATAATATACAGAAGAAAAATAAAATACTCCTTCAAAATGTCTAAGGAAGCATATTCCAAATGTATAAAACCAAAATAACAGTGTTCAAAATAATTTGATCTATTGGTAGAATTAAAGGTACTAAATATAACAATAACTTTTTTCCAAGCAATCATATATGTACCAACATTTAACAAAGTTATCTGAGATATGTACATAAATAAGCCAAGAATAAAATAAAAAATGTATCGAAATATGATACAAGTATATGAAAAGTTGGATGACATTCTCATAGGGAAGCTCATTCCACCAAAGTATGGAGATTCCAAAAGCCTAGTTATTTTAGTTTCAATTAGTACAATCAAGATACCCAACATATTGATCGACTTGGGTATTTTCAAGATGAAAAATTGGATGACCTCCTCATAGGGAAGCTCATTCCATGAAACTATCCTAGAAGCCCAGTTATTATAGAATCAATTCATACAATAAAGATACCCAACATATTGATTGACTTGGGAATTTCCATTAATGTTATAACCATAAAAATATTGAAAAAATTATCCCTAACTAATGTGCAACCCACTTCCACTATAATTCAAATGGAAAACCAATCTACATCAAAATAAGAAGGTATGGAAGAAGATGTTCCAATAACTATAGAATCATTGGAATACCCTATTGAGTTCATGATTTTACAACCAAAAGCCAAGATAAATGGCTATTGATTTATCCTTGTACGACCTTGGTTGGCCATGACTACTAATTTTATAGATTTTCATTTGGGGTACATGACCATATCCAATGTACTAAACTCCAAAAGGATATCTCTGTATCCCCCAACTTAAAACTCCATAATTTTTTATGGAAATGTATGAATTGATGAACCCAATGAAAAATAGTTTTTCTTATATTTCTATGGTCACTATGAATTAACATGTTGAATAATTTAATCCACTAGAAGGAACCCTCTTTGAGGTCAAAACCATCTTTTTAGATTCCTCATATGGATGTTCCTTAGATGATGATCAATCCATAGTTCACCAATTTCTATGGAAGTATGAATGTGAAACATCTAAACCTTTACCACTTGTACCTTTGCAAAATAGTCCATTTACATTGGCACATGGGTGGTGAAGACACCTCCTTTTATCCTTTAAATATCATATGGAAAATATTGCTCCTATAGGAATCACTTTTTATGAGAACACTAGGACATCCCATTCCTTACTACCTCACCATTATACTTTTAACTCAACTTTGAGAAAAGAAGTTAATTTGGTATAGCTATTCATCAAACAGATAGAGATACAATCAAGAAAACTAATTAATATCAATAGTTGGCTGAAGGATAAAGAGGAAGCTAAATTCTTTGAGTTTCTAAGCCAACATGTAAATGCATCTACCTAGGGCTATATTTTTATGAAGGGGATAGACCCTAATATAAGCATACATATGATATAAACCACCAAAAAGAAACCTATCTATCACAAAGAAGGATAAGTCTTTCTTTGAGGGACATGATAAAGACTAGGATAAAAAATTTACTTGATTTAGTGTTTATTTATCTTATTTTTGATAGACATTGGGTCTCCCTACTAGTTATTGATCCTAATAAGAATGGAAAATGTGAGTGTGAGTTTATTATAGAAAAAATAGCAAGGCCACACAAAATTCTTATTTTTTGTTACCTTTTGTTTATCACATATCCAACCCACTCAGAAAAAAAAAAAAATCTTTCCTAGATAAATTTAGCACTTAAAATTAGATATATGTGGTATCAAAAGACCAATATATGACTACTTTCACATGCCACTAGGGAACATTTTCTTATTGAGTCCTATCATTCAAATTGTGTAATGCCCTTATAATATTCTAGCAAGACATTCTTGTCAAATTTCTATATCTTACCAATGAATGTGTTGAAGTGTACATGGATGATTTAATAGTGTATGGAAAAACCTTTGAAGAAGTTCTTCATAATATTGATTGATCCCTCACTCGATGTGAGGCCCAAAATCTAGTATTATGGAATGGAAAATATTTGATGATGTTGGATAGTGGGATTGTGTTAGGAAATCATATATCTACTATTGGTATGAAGGTATATTAAAAAAAGGTATAGATTATAAACTAGTTACCCTACCAAAAATTCAAACAAATATTTTAAACTTATTAGGGCATCTACGATGCTATAGTTGTTTTGTCAAAAAAATTAATATTATTGTCACCTTTTTATTTTCTATTCTTCCTTAGAATAGTTCAACTAGACCCAAGAATGTTAAATGCCATTCAAAACCATTAAAGAGAAATTGATTTCTACACTAGTATTAAGGGGTCTAGAATGGAAACTCCCATTCCACATCCATACTGATGCCTCCAATACTGCTATAGGTGTATTACTTGGGCAAGAAGTAGAAAATTAAAATACTTTTACCATATAATATATTAGTAAAAATCTAACTAAAGCAAAAAATATTTTCTTCATCACTCAAAAGGAATTTTTGGTACTATTTTATGCCATCAAAAAAATTTACCATTATATTATCGGGTATTATGTATATGTGCATACAGACTACACTACAATAAAAAAATATTATTAATAAACCTATGGTAAATGGATAAGTTATACAATGGTTACTACTATTAAAATAATTCAACATTATTATCATGGACAAACCTAGTAAAACCAATGTAGTTGTTGATTATTTATCAAGGTTGAATACTATTGGTGAATAGGAACCAATTGATGATGCTTTCCTAGATGAACACTTGTTTGCAATATTAGTATTTTTTCTTGTTTTGTGAACATCAATAATTATTTGGTAATAGGTAAGGTTCCTCCTCACCGTACCTCTAAATAATGGCATTGCTTGGTTAAACAAAGCTCATCATTCAAATAAACTAAGGGTTGGTTGTTTAAACATGGACATGGCATCCTTTGATATAAAAAATCTTATGACATCCTTTGAGCATATCATGAAAAACCTACGTGTGGGTATTATTGTGTTAATCATATTGCTCAAAAGGCACTAGATGCTAGATATTACTATCCCGCAGTCCATAGAGATGTAAACAAATATGTACATCATTGTGATAAATTCCAACACATGGGGAAACCATTGCATCTAATGAAATAACTCTCCAATATCAGGTGGTCTTAGAACCATCTGAGAAATGGGGTTTAGATTTCATTGGGCTCATTAATCCATTATTCTAAGAAAAATAACATATTTTTATCTATATAGATTACATTAACAAATGGATAAAAGTGTGTGCTCTTTATTATGCACATGAGGTTAAGGTAATGGAATTTTTGTATAGTCAAATATTTTAAATTTTTGGTTCTCTATGCACCATTGTGATGGATCACTATCAATAATTTATGTCAAATGTGATACAAGCATTCATAATGTTTTACAATACTAAGCATAAAAAGTCATTCCCATATCATACTTAAACCAATGGTCAAGTAGAAGTTAAAAATAGAGAGTTGGATAACATATTAACAAAAAAAATAGTATCACATAGGAGATATTGGGCTCACAAACTATCAAAATCTATCTAGGCTTATAACATTACTTAGAATTCCACCACTAGATTCACCTAATATGAACTAGTTTATCATAAGAAACCCATCCTACCTATTGAGTTATAGACACTTTATGTTGCACTTGATTTAGGTTTTGAGTTATTGTAGGTACAATAGGAAAACATGTTGTAGCTAAATGAGCTCAATGAGTTATGAATGAATGCTCTTTAGTAGACATAAATCATCCAAAAATTTGGAAGACATGGCATGAAAATCATATCAAGAACAATAAATACAATTCAAATGGCTAGGCATTACTCTTTGATTCCTGCTACCTTTATTTCAATAATAATATATGGATGAGATGGTTGAGGCCATACAGGTTTAACCAAGTAATGGCAATGGTGTCATGATACTTCTACCTATTGATGATTCAAGGTGATAAATGGTAGTGAATGGTCATCGATTGAGATTGTAACATAAGTTACTGATTAAGGAGGAATCTTTTTCTTAATATATGTCATATTTTGAATTACACATTGTGAGAGGGACCTCCTCTTCTATAATAATTAATGATTAATTATGGTGTACCAAATAAAATGATGTTTAGTCCAATGGTAAAAACTCTTTGGAGCACCATTGGGCCAAGGTTAGCATAAAAAAAGTTTTTTGACATGCTTACCTTACAAATAAAACTTGGGTTGTGAAAAATATTATGGATGTAGCTAGGGGAGAAGAAGATTGAAAACTAGAAATAATGGTCTCTTCTATTAAAAAATATGATTTTTATGCACGATATATCTGAACTTGATTCTAATTGCTCTAATCCTTTTCCTACAATGTGCCTATAGGGTTCTATTTATTTTAAATCACCTTACACCATCCATCTTAATGAGGTACATATTTATACTATTTAAATATTGTTTAATATGAGTATTTAGTTTAACTATAGTTAATCCAAGTTATGTTGCACAATTTTTTTTTGCATCTAGAGGGTCATTCAAAACAAGAGATATGCTACCTTGGGATGATGTTAAGAACAAGCACTATATCCTTTTGGTGTAGCTCATGTAAGGTAGAGCATTGGAACCTTATAATGGGTATAGTTTCAAGAATGTTTTTGGTACATGAGGTATTCTTGTGCATTGCATGAAAAATGAGATGAAAGATATGATACTTGAGCTATGCCACTTTAAATATTGATACCATCATTAAATTTCATGTAGACAACTAAGCTATGCATGGTATTTACACATGTTTAGCCCTTCCTGACTAAAATATGTTGTATGAAACACAAAGAGTAGAGGTTTTATGTCCATGCAAATGGGACATATGGAAAGATAATAAAGATGTATATGATATGTTGGACATTATGCAAAGTTGATAGGAATTTGCCTTAGGTAAGAAATCACTAAAACCAGTTGATAAGATATTTTTTATGAAAATGACATGTAAGGAAATAACTACAGAAACAATACATGGTGGATATAAATCTAAGTAATCCAGCCTTATTTTCCACATAGGTGATTGACATGATGACCAATCATGACTTTCTACCAAATATTAGGTAATAAAAGACTTAATATTTAATATGGAATCTCTATTTTGCTCTAGCCTCATTTTTTATTGACCACCTTATAGTGCACTAGCCAAAATTAAAATTGAAACCACCATATGACTACTCTCTTTAGAACTATTGAGTTGAAATATAAATCAAAAGAAGATAATGTCACTGAGTTATTGCAGAATATAGAAGTTGTAAATGTGCTTTGGATGACTATCTAGTTATACTTCTTGGAGCTCTTTGATGGTTAAGACACCTAATAGGCTAATTAATTTGCCTTGAGCCTACATGAGGGGGTTTCTAGAGTTAGAGAGGTAAAAATGTTGGTTATCTTCAAAATTTTAAGTCAAAGTTTAAGGATTCCTAAATAGGGACAAGAATTCTACAAAAGCATTTACCCTCTAGCCAAACTATCTATATAGTTTTACAAAAATAGAGATTGGGATCTTGAATATTACATCAATGGAAAAAATGTATGGGTATGAAGTAAATGAACCTAACACAACCCTAGGATTCTATTTCTTCATGGGTGATGAAGTTTCTAACTTGCAATAGATAATTTATAACACTCCTAGGGTTTCATTAATGATACTCATCCACCTTCACCATGATGAGAAAAAGCTAAAATTTCACCTTAATATAAAATTGTATTTAAATTTTCTTTTGCATGATATTCCATAAAATATCAATCTAATGCTAAACACCACAAATTTATTAAACTTATTTGCCACCATTGTTTCTAGGGTGGTGGCAATGATGAAAAAAGGTGGCAAAAGTGTCTTGTGAAACCTAGATAGAATACTCATTTAGAATTCCCATATTTAGACATGTAATATACCCTTGAAATATATAGATAAATAGATCCTCCAAAAGATTTAAGATCCCAAGGAGAAAATAATGATAATAAATAGACTAGAGGCTAGAGGGACCTATAATTCTAGAGGGGAATGATGATAAATCTAGGACATTGAAATCATCAAAAGATCCAATAGTACTCAATGATCAAGATACACCTAGGGCTTATGATTCTCTAGAAACACTTGAATAATTAGGAGCCTTGAAAGCTCCATATCTACAAAAAAATCCAAAAATCCTTGATGCTCTAAGGGCACCTAAAAATAAAAATAAATGAAAAAGAGTGAGACCAATCACACTGGGGGTTAATTTCATTTATGTCAACTTTAGGATATGGACACAATGGAAATAAATTGGGGGTTCCACCAAACATTTTTATAGGAGCAAGTCCATAGTGAAATCCCAATCTAATAAGAGGCTATGGAAACTAGCAGTGAATAAGGGAGTCCCTCAATCTACTAGCCACAAGCATAACATGCATAGGTGGAATTCCCACTGAAAGTGTGGGATAGGTTGTGAAATGATGTTCCCATGGAAGAGTCACAATAGCACATTTCCCATGGAATGGATGACCAATAAACTTAGTCACATGATATGCAAATATAATTTGAAACTTCTATAGATACTACAGGACAACAAGATGAAGGAAAAAGTAGCCCTAGGCCATTATGGGAGAAACTATTGATTTGAATAATGTTAATTTATAGTGGCAATGTTAATTATCTATGCCCTATAGAAAATATTCACAATAGTTGAATTCTTACGATAAGAAAATATTGCACAAATAGCTCATATCTAGGACCAATTGGTGAGTGTAAAGTCTAGGGAAAAAATAATCTTGGCATCCAAACCTAAGAGTGAATCTATAATAATAGAAGAAAGGTCTAAGGATATTATGGACCAATAATTTCACACTATTTCATAATTTAATAAACCATTTGGCTTGTAAGAGGAGTTACAAAGAGCTACTAAACCAAGTAGTAGACTACTCAATATTACACCAAAGTATTTAGGCATATCTAAGGTGGCAAGGGAGGATAGGGAAATACTAGAGAAAAGAATATATGGAACATTAGATGTGAATATTCTTTTATATTTTTCTCCATTAACACTACTAAGTGTGACCTTAATACCCGATTAGATGAGACAAATGCATGGGTACATGCATTTGTCTCAACTAGGGGTAGTCACGGGACCTTAAATTATCTTAGTATAACTTCTACAATTATTTTTGTGTAATTTTACCTTGGATTACACTATAGTCTACCTAAATATTGTAGATAGCTATAATTTAGTAGGATAAATATGACACCAAGTTTGATAAGATATATTTATGTGTTTTTCAAAGAATAGAATGCGAGATACTGAATCTAAATAACAAGTATTTTTACCTACAAAACATGTTTTTTATTTTTTAGGGTTAGAGGATAGTTTGCACTATAGTGCCTTTTCCAAGATGAATCAGATCACCTTTATTGGGATAGTATTGAAGGAACATCATAGTTAAACCACCAAAGGTACCTCAGTTCACTACACTAGAGACTATGCTAAGATAGCAACAAAGATTATGTGAAACTAGAATTAGACACTAGATTAACCAACACTAAGAGTTTTACATTGGCATGCATCAAATATAATAATATTTAAATACAATGATGTAATCCATGAGGATTTGGGGGATGCATTGACATGAGCATTGTTAGATAATAGTACATTATTTGGTACTTGCTAATGTACCCCCAATGTACCTATGGTACAATGCAAATATTAGAATAGGGTTTGAGTCTATAGTTTAGGAGAGTGATTTACATTTCCCTTTTATGTTTCATTGTGTAGGATATCCACAAGTGTCATTAGTTAAGTGTGCAAGTGTGTATAGTGAGGAAGTGCATGAGTCATGCAATTAAGTATGCAAATATTTAATGTGATAAAGTGCATGTGTCATGTATTAGGTGTGCATATAGAAGTGTGTAAATGTCATGTAGAAGAGTGCATGTGTCATAAAGTTAAGTGTGTAAGTAAATAAAGAGTTAAGAATCATGTGTACAAGTAGTAATATGACAAGCCAAGGAACATGTGAGACTTGTCTTATGTAAAGAATAGGAAAGGTTGCAACTCCCAAATATGTGAGGAGTACAATAGTCAAGTATTGAAGAATCATCTTACTAAGGTTATATAATGGAGATAAAGCTCCATGAAATGGATATATAAAATGTATGAAACATCCAAGCATGAATATTGAAGCTTGTATGCATATTTTGAGCAATTCTACTATAATTTTTCTTCATGTTATTGCATGAATTATTTTGGCCATTTATATTCATATTTATCATTTTTATGAGTATTATTATTAATTATGTTGATCATATTATATATTTATTACTCTTATATTTGAGTCTACTCAAGATCCATAATATTAGGACCTAATTTAATATAGCTTAATATCCAAGAATGGTATCAGAGCTACCTCGATTAGAATCCATTTATAGCATTAGATAATGTATTCGGTGTGAATTTATATTAAGAGTCATGTGAAGAAAATATAGACTTGTTTGAGTGAAAATTTTAAATTTATAGATTGATATATCATAGGGAGGTATTGTAAAGCTTCCAATATTTAAAAATATTTCTAGAAAATATTATTATATGCTAGAGTCTTTCCACTCAAAAAGAAAAAAAAATGAAGACTAGGTATCGACTTATTGATTAAGGGGACAAATCAAAAGTCACCCTCATTTTTTGGATTCTCTCTAGACATAGAGAACCACATATTGAGTGGAGAAAATACACCTAAGATATTATAATGCTTTAAATTTTGGGCATATTTTAAACCTGACTAGATAACATAGATATATATTTGTAGTCTTAATAAGGCTACAGAAGAATTTGAAGAACTCGGACAAGTACTTAAGAAGAAAATATTAAAGAAATCAAGCAAGTACCTAAGAAGAAAAAATTCAGGAACTTAGACAAGTAACTAAGAAGAATAATTTGTAAAACCTATGCAAGTACTTGATAAGGTAAATCTGAAGAATTCAAACAATAACTTGATAAGAAAAAATGAGGAATTCAAGAAACTACCTGAGAAAATAAAGTTTGAAGATCTCAAGAAAAAACTTGATAATAATTTTTTTTTAAGATCTTAGGAAAGACATGAGAAGAGAAGAAAAGAAAGAGCAAGGAAATAATAATCAACTAGTACTTGCTTTGGATGGTAAGTTATCTTAGTGATAATTATTCTAAGTTAAATACTAAGCAATGATCCTATCAATTTAGGTGTCATTCCCTATGAGATAGACCAGTTCATCTAGAGGATGACTAGAAGAGCTAGATCAACTAGGGAACGTAAAAAGGTCAAACTAAAGTGATCACATCTAATGCGGCAATGAATCATAACATCCAAGGACATTTAGAGCTCTAATAAAAGTTCTATTTACTAAATAAATGTGCTAGACAAGTAAGAGACAACAATAGGTTCAACCAAGGTATAATTCTATATAGCATTAGATCAGACTAGTTTGAGGATGTCAAGAGGTTCAAGTGAAGAACCATTAGAATTTTCTACTAGTTTGAGGATGTCAAGAGGTTAAAGTGAAGAACCATTAGTATTTTATACTATAAAAGATAAACTTTGAAAAGGAAAAACAAGTATTACTTATTTTTTTCTAAACATTTGCATGCATTACACTTTGTAATACTCAATTACCAGTATTTGTAATCGATTAATATCGTTGTGAGTGTTGTAGTCATTATAACATATTTAGTAGTAGTCAATCAAATCATTATAGGTGTCATTACTATTGTATACAAACTAAGCGATTATTTCCCCAATTTTATGGTCAACTTGACCTAATCCACGAGGAGGAGATAAGGTTAGCCATATTATCTTTTGATTTATTAAATTTGAAATTTTTGGTCCATAAGTTTTAAGTTTTTAATTTGGAGAATAAAAAATTAGCAACTTTATTTATTATTTAAGTGGGAGATAAAATGAATTCATTTTTATAGGTTTAAATATTAAGGTAGGAGTTATAAATACTTCAACCTCATATTTTAAAGATTGAAAAAATATTTGATATTCTATATTTGTAACTAGTTTTGCAATTTATTTCAAAAATTCAATTTTTGAAAAAATTTAATATTTATTTAATTTCGGAGAGATAAGGATTTCTACTCCAAAAATATTTTTGAAAATTTAGAAATTTTTTAATATTTGAAAATTTAGAAAATTTGCAAATTTAAGAAAGTAAGGAGATAAAAGGTTTACTACTTCAAAAATTTGAAGATTTATATTTTGAAAGGATTTGAAATTTTGAAATTGCTAGTTTACAAATTGTAATTGATTGAATTTTGGAGTAATTAGGAATACTATTCCAAGAGTTTCAAACTATGGTTATAATAAGTATTTAAGTAGAAAAAAATATATCATCAGAAAATATGCAACTCATTGATGAAGAAAACAAAGATAGAATGTCCTTAATATTGCATCAATGGTTGCATTATTTTTTAAAGAATAATAATAATAATGATTGCATTGGAATCAAGGATTAAAATATATAGATGAATATTATAATCATTTGGAATGTAATTTTTGCAATAAAATTGGGCATATAGAAGTGAGATGTTTCATTATCCATGTAAATTTTGTGGAAGAAATAATCATTCTCCAAGATTTTATCGATATAAGGAAAACAAATATGAGACATTATAAAATATATTATTGATGATATTAGACAACGTTCATAAAAGTTTTGTTTTTGAAATAATTCCAAGAGTCATAAAAATTGATGCTAAATGGTTCAAATATCAATATAGGAAAGAGAAGAGCTTATGAATATTAGAATCTAGTTCAATAATAGAACAAGAATAAAAGAAATCTTAAATCATATTTTATCTCAATATTATATTAATGATGAAGGCTTGATTTATCAAAAATATAGGAAACAAGAACATGGATCAGGTTTAGTCCAACCTTACCTTGTAGAGATTATAGAAAGAGGAAATGGATGAACACAAGATCCAATATGAAGACAAAGATTAAATACTAAATTCTTCAATAACCAAATAATATAATACAAGGGTTGTTGGAGAATATTACATTATTTGGTACATGCTAATGTACCCCCAAGGGGTACAATGTAAATATTAGAATAGGGTTTAAGTCTATATTTTAGGAGAGTGATTTATATTTCCCATTTATGGAAGTGTCTATGTGCAAGATATGCACAAATGTCACATAGTTAAGTGTGTGAGTGTGTAAAGTTAGGAAGTGCTCAAGTGTCATGTAATTAAGTGTGCAAATATATAATATTAAAAAGTGCACAAGTGTCATGTATTAGGTGTGCATGTAGAAGTGTGTAAGTGTCATGTAGAAGAGTGCAAGTGTTATAAAGTTAAGTGTGCAAGTAAATAGAGAGTCAAGATTCATGTATACAAGTGGCAAGATGATAAGCCAAAGTACATGTAGGGATTGTCTTATGTAGATAATAGGAAAGGTAACAACTCTCGGATATGTGAGGAGTGCAATAATAAAGTATGGAAGAGTCACATTTCTAAGGTTATATAATGGAGGCAAAGCTCCATTAAATAGATCTAGAAAATTTATAAAACATCCAATCTTGAATACTAAAGCTTCTATGCATATTTTGAGTAATTCTATTGTAAATTTTATTCATGTTATTGCATGAATGATTTTGGCCATTTATATTCATATTTATGAATATTATTATTAATTATGTTGGCCATTTTATATATTAATTACTCTTATATTTTATTCTACTCAAGATCCAAAACATTGGAACCTAAGATAATCTAGCTTAAAATCCAACAAGCATCCACCATGGTATAATATCAAATTTGATATCATGATTTGATCGCATGGATGTCTAATTGAGATTACACTTTACATAAATGATGGGCTCCATGGAATACATCATGGAAAATATCCCCACCACCACAAAAATTGGGCCAATATTCTTATCCCCCGCCTCTAGAGTGGTCTAATCCTAGCTAGCCTAACCAATCCTAGATGCAACCAATGCCTAATCAGCCATGGATGGACCAAAACCAACAATGGTCTAGACCACCTCAATCTAACCAACCTTATGGAGGACATAAATGATTCTAAAATCAAAAACAAACATTATTTCTAGGACCTTCTAGCTCCTCAATCAACATAATAGCAACCACCACAACAACCTCCATTGTAATCCTAGTCTTTGTCCAACCCAAATAATAATAAATAGGAAACACCTATCTATAACATTGAATATAATTATAGTCAATTTGAATGTGTGATTGTTAAAACATTCAAATTTGATTAGGGAAGGTATTTTATGACCCAAATCCACTAATAAGTATAGAACTAAAGCAATAAAGGTACGAAAAACAACTAACATTGAGGCCATAAAATATAGAAGAAAAAAAAATCCTCTAGAAAACACTCCTTCAAAATCTCTAAGGCACCATATCCTAAATGTATAAAACCTAAATAATATTTTTAAAAATAATTTGATCTATTGGTAGAGTTAAAGGTCCTCAATATAACAATACATTTTTTCTAAAGTAATCAAAGATGTATCAACCTTTAACAAATTAATATGACATATGTACATAATGAAGCCAAGAATAAAATAAAAAAATGTATCCAAAGATTATACAAGTAGATGAAAATTTGGATGAACTCATCATAGGGAAGCTCATTCCACCAAAGTAGGGAGATTCTGGAAGCCTAATTATTTTAGTTTCACTTGGTACAATCAATATACCCAACATATTGATTGAATTGGGCATTTTCAAGATGAAAATTTGGATGAGCTCCTCACAAGGAAGCTCATTCCACCAAAGTATACCAGAAGCCTAGTTATTATAATATCAATTGGTACAATCAAGATACCCAACATATTGATTAACTTGGGCATTGACATTAATGTTATAACCAAAAAAATATTGAATAAATTATCCCTAACTAATATGCAACCCACTTCTACTATACTTCAAATGGAAAACCAATCTACATCAAAATGAGAAGGTATAGTAGAAGATGTTCTAGTAAGTCTAGAATCATTGGAATACCCTATTGAATTCATAATTTTACAACAAAGAGCCAAGATAAATGGTTATTATTTTATCCTTGGACGACCTTGGATGGCCATGGCTACTACTTTTATAGATTGTCATTTTGGGGACATGACCATATCCAATGTACTAAAATACAAAAGTATCTCTCTATATCCCCCAACTTGAACCTCCATGTATTTTTAAGGAAATGTATGAATTGATGAATCCAATGAAAAAAATAGTTTTGCTTATATTTCTATGGTGACTATGAAAGAACATGTGGAGGAATTGAACCCACCAGAAAGAACCCTCTTTGAGGTCAAAACCATCCTTTTAGATTCCTCATATGGATGTTATTGATATGATGATCAATCCATAGTTCACCAATTTCTATGGAAGGATGAATGTGAAACCTCTAAACCACTTGTTCCTTTGTAAATAGTCCATTTACATTGGCACATGGGTGGTGAAGACACATCCTTTTATCCTTTAAATATCATATGGAAAATATAATTCCTCTAGGAATCACTTTGGATACGAACACTAGGATATCCCATTCCTCACTACCTCACCATTATCCTTTTAACTAAATGTTGAGAAAATAAATCAATTTGGTATAGCCATGCATAAAATTGATAGAGATACAATCAAGAAAACTAATTAATATTAATAGTTGGCTGAAGGATAAAGAGGAAGCTAAATTTTTGGAGGTTCTAAGCCAACATGAAAATGCATCTGGATAGGGCTATATTTTTATAAAGGGGATATACCTTAATATAAGCATACATGTGATATACACCACCAAAATTAAACCTATCTATCAATCACAATGAATGATAAGTCTTTCTTTTAGGGATATGGTAAAGTCTAGGATAAAACATTTACTTGATTAGTATTTATTTATCTGATTTTTGATAACCATTAGGTCTCCCCACTATTTATTGTTCCTAATAAGAATTGAAAATGTGAGTGTGTGTTGATTATAGAAACCTTAGCAAGGCCACACAAAAATCTTATTTTTTATTACCTTTTATTTATCACATACCTAATGCACTCATAGGAAAAATAATAATTTTCTTTCCTAGATAACTTTAGCACTTAAAATTAGATATATGTGGTATCAAAATACCAAGATATGACTACCTTCACATGCCACTAGGGAACATTTGCTTATTAATTCCCTTACAATATTCTATTAAGACATTCTTGTCAACTTTATAGATCTTATCAATGAATGTGTTGAAGTGTACATGGGTGATTTAAGTGTATGGAAAAACCTTTGAATAGGTTCTTCATAATATTGATTTATCCCTCACTCGATTTGAGTAGCATAATCTAGCATTATGCAATGAAAAATGTTTGATAATGATGGATACAGGCATTGTTTTAGGAGATCGTATCTCTACTAATGGTATGAAGGTAGATCCAAAAAAGGTATAGGTTGTAAACTAGTTACCCCTACCATTAATTCAAACAAACATTAGAAGCTTCTTAGGGCATGTACGATGCTATAGTTGTTTTATAAAAAACTTCAATAAGATTGTCACCTTGCTATTTTATCTTCTTACTATAAATATCTAGTTCAACAAGATGCAATAATGTCAAATGACATTCAAAACTATTAAATAGAAATTTACTTCTACACTAGTATTGAGGGGACCAAAATGGAAACTCCCATTCCACATATATATTGATGCTTCCAATACTGCTATAGGTGTATTACATGGAAAAAAAAGAAGAAAATGAAAATACTTTTGCCATTTAATATATTAGTGTAACCAAAAAAACTAAACACAAACAATATTTAAAATAAAGAAGAGACTTGCAAAAAAATGATCTTTGTATTAAAATTGATACAGGGAGCCTGAATCTCCCGTTTTTACAATGTTTTCTTAAATTACCCCAAATGTGTTGGGGCAATGTTACAATGCTTATTTCACATTTTCTCTGAATACAATACTCTAATAGGAAACGGAGGTTATTACAACTCTTAAGCAAACTTCGTGTTCTTCGTTCCTTAGCTACAACTTCAAAGTGGTGAGTGGGTTTCTGATATCCAAAAAATGAGACCACTCCAGATTTAATAGCCTTCCAAGTATCTATTTCCTGCACACATTAAAAGACACAAGGGGTTTAGTAGAACCTATATATAATATTAAAAACTATGCAATAAAACCCTTGAACTAATGTTGCAAAAAATAGAGAAAAATGAAACCAAATACCTTGCAGAAATCAAACTTACTGATTAGATCTATCATGTTCTTATGGTTCTAAGCAACCACGGATGTGCGGTTTGGACTGGTAAACCATGGATAGGTGGTGATAAAATTGTGCAAGGGTGGTTTCGACTGTGTAATCATGAATGGGTGGTTTTGACTGATTGGCAAGATGTGCCAAAAATGGGCTCCAAGTCTTTAGATATTTGGTCTCCTTGAGATGCATGTGAGTTCCTAGTGCTATTTTGGTAGCCTAACGATGTATGTTCTTAGTCTCTTTTGTATTTTGGGTTGAATGTGCCTTTATAGGCCCCTTAGTGTTTTGGAAGGAAAAGGGACGTGTCAAGCTAGGATTTCCAAGTGGTAATCTAGACCTACCAAATGGAAGGGGTAATTAGAGTGAGTCACACAAGGTGTCTCACTTAAATGGGGTGATGTGGCTACAAGTGGAATGAGGTGTAAGGGTTGTCACATGTGAAGGGAAAAAGGGGACAAGAGTGTGTATAATGTGGCAAGGTGGGGTAGTGAGGTGGCTAGGACACATGTCTAGTGACTAGGTAGGGTATCCTAGGCTGATTTTCTAAATTTAATAAATCTAGAAAATAGATTAATGTGCAGGGTTTTATACACCTAATTTTAGACTTAGGAATATACTTTTACTATCCAAGTTGTGATGTGGTATGCAATTGAGGTTTTGTGTATGCCTAGGTTTTTGTGTCTACAAATGCCCCTTTTTGTACCTTGTGTAAAACACAATGTGGTGCAAAAACAAATGACACTTATCTTTATTGAATGAATAGATTCAAATATTCTCGATGCACAATAATGAATGATTTTTGAAAGTTTTTATTTGTTTGCTTACTCTCTCAATTGGAGAATGGGTAAAGGATGAAATCCACAAGTCAATTGACCAAATTTGGATGATGAAATGAGGTGGATAATTAAATGATATGCATTTCAATTGTATATCATTGAAATCAACTTGATACCCCAAGTTTGGGATGTTTTGTGTTGTTGCAAATTTGTATTTATTTTTGATGATGCGCAAAATGCTTTGGTAAAATCACCAACCACGTTGGGAGTTTGAGGGTCCCACTACTGTTAGTTATTCCTATGTTTAGGAACTAGCACACTAGGAATTTAATACTCAAGTAATTACTGATTGTTACCAAATTGTGATTTATTACTTCTACTTTTGTATCCAATGGAAAGGGCTTAAGGATAACCTTGTGAAAATTAGGTTGAACACGGCCATGCTCAAAGATTGAGGGACCCGGTTGATTTAATGCTACATGTGATGATTTTGAATATTTGAATGTGTCATTATTGTGAGGTACCCATCTGAATACATTGTATGGATTGCTAGTCACTGCAACTTCCAGGTGTATAGGGTAAGTCACTAAATATGAGGTTCACTAAATTATGATGATTTTTGTGATAATGCACATGTTATGTGATGGACATGATTGAATTGGTTTTTGTGATGGGGTGCTTTTGTTTGTTTTTATAGCTAATCATGTGATCACGATTTCTTCTTCCTTTTAACTGTGTGTCCGTAGTTGGCATCTCCAACCGCTGGTGTGTGGTTTTGCATGCTTTGCAAAAATGGGCATGTGGTTTCCATCATAAATGTGGATATAAATAGGGGAGTGGCTTGCTTATTTTTCATTTGTGCGGTTGCTTTTTTTGGCATTTTGAGAAGTGAGATTGAGATGGAGGTGGTTGGTCAGAAAAACAAATCTAGTGCGGGTGCAGAAGCTAGAGGCTCATTTGGAGTGGAAGTCGGAGTTTGCTACATTGTGGTAGGTGGCCTAAACTCTTAGTTTAGGTTTATTATGATTCTGGTTATCTTTTTTTTCTTGTTTTTGTTTTTTCTTTTGTATTTTTTTTTACCTTTATTTTGTTGTTGTTTTTTTTAACACACTAAGTGGGGGTGGTAAAAATTTCTTCTTTTTTTTAAATGCATGAAGGGGGAAGGTGAAAGTTTTTTTTTTTTTGAAAATGCATGAACTCTGTTTGTGTTTTGTTTTGTTTTTTTTTTCGAAAAATGAAAATAAATGCATGAAATGTTATTTGTTTTTGTTTTTGATGAATGAAAATAAATGCATGATTTTTTTTTGTGTTTTTGTTGTTTTTGGAAAAGGAGAATAACTGCATAAAATATTTTTTTTGTGTGTGTTTTTAAAATAGATAATAAGCTCATGAAATATTTTTGTTATTTTTTTATATTTTCACTGATATGGAATTTTGTGTGTGCTTTTAGGTAAAATTTCTTGCAATGCGACATCGATGGCCTCACACTATATCCAAGGTATGAAAGGCACTAGCATATGATGATTGGATCTACTAGAGATTGTGGGGTTGGTAGGGTTGTGGACGAGTAGAGACGGTTAGGGCGGATGAGGAGTATTTGTTTTCTTTAGTTGAGATATGGGACCTTGATAGGGGTTATTTTTAGCTTTTGACAGGGGAGCTGACTGTAACCCTAGAGGATGTATACATATTCCATGTTCCCATAGAGGGTTCGCCAGTTAGGGTGAGCCACAACAAGGAAGAGGTACCGAGGCCTATTTATTAAGATGACTGAAATGTGGATTGTAGCAAGGGTGGGATCCCATATATTTAGCTTTATAAGGATAGGAATTTGACCACACTCTAGACATATATTATGTATATTGTAGGTAACATGTTGTTGCCTAACAACATGGGCTCTAGGTTCCCTTGGAACTAGGTGGGGCTTGTGTTGCATATGATAGCTAAGCCTCAAGCTTATGCATGGGCTCCTGCTTTTTTGTGTTAGATGTACGTGGATTTGTATGAGGTGAAGAGGTAGGAGCGGAAGGGTCTTGGATACAATTTGATACTTTAGTTGTGGGCTTGGTATCATATCAAAGTTGCTCGGATAGAGGATATACCTTATGAGTGGTACCACTCACTTCCTTGTGCACTCCAATGGGATGCCAGTGAGGAGACTTATTTGAGTCATCATGTTTGCATTGTAGAGGAGTATCAAGATAGACTAGGTGCCTTTACTAGCTCTGACATTTGTTTATGACCTTGGTGAGGTCTAGCTTGGGATGGTGATGTTAAACAACTTTGTTGGGTGAGGTGAGGTAGGTGGGTGGTTGGGAGGCATGGGTGAGAGATGTATTTCATCTAGTTCTTATGAGTGATGAGGAATTTTGGGAAGAAATAGGGAGTTCTAGATGCTCCTAGGATGTACAGGCAATGGGACTATGAGCTTAGTCTTCCAGTCACTTATAAATTTTGGACTGTAGATTATGAGATAGATGATGAGATAGTGGATATCCTAGATTTAGATGATGTTGGGATTATAGTAGAGTATGACACTTGTTTTGTAATTCAACATCCATGAGCACTTAGCCAAGTTGTGGATAATGTGGCTAGCGGCGATGATCATTATGCAGGTGAGTAGGCTTCTCAATGGTAGAAATATCATCAGGTTAGTGGGAGTAGGGGGTGATTTGAGGTAGATGTGTAGCCTACATATGTTGGTTTTGGTGCTGGAAAATATGAATACTATGGATATGGTGGCAACGATAGTGGAGTAATGGGTGATGGAGGTGATGCAGGGTAGGATCGTCCTCCATGTCACTTTAAGGAGGAATGGGATATTCTCCTTGTGGAGTGGGATATATTGGGCAATATTGTGAAGTCTCATGAGGTAGAGATAAAGAGGCTATAGGGTGAGGTGGCTTAGATTCATAGGAAGAATGATAGTATATGGAGCAAGGTGGACAGGATACAAAGTGGACCTAGCAGTGGTGAGGATGTAGCTACAGTTGTGGCTCTTCATACTAAGATAAGTCAATGAGAGGTATGATATGATATAGATTTGGTAGCTGCCCAAAGGTAGGCTACTTATGTTGGGATGATTGAGGACACCTTAGATATTCATCATATTATGCTACCTCTGCCACCTTCATCATCAGTGTTGGGCTCTAGTAGGTAGAGCGATTCTAGATCTAGTGATTCACGATCTCAGATTTCTAGTTTTTGTGCTCCATCTAATTCTGAGGGACCAAAAAATGGGCCTTGTAGGAGTCATGGTGGTGCTAGATAGTAGCACTTATGACCTCTTTTTGTATTTTTCTATTTTTTATGACCCTCAGTGCTCTGATGTATACAAACTTTGGGTATTTTTGTACTATGCAATTCATATATACATGGTTTTTATTATGGTCATTTGTGTATGCACTTTTTATTTTACTTTATGTATGGATGCATATGAAATGTTGTAGTGATAGATGGAATAAATGATGGATACTTATGCTTTAATGATTATTTCGTATGTTATAGACTTTTACGTGATCCACTGTATTCTCGTCACTTAATCAGGGGCATTAACATGTGGTACTTTTAGTGAGGTGTAATAGTGAGATGCAATAATTTAAATGATAGTGGATTATTTATATAGATGATCTGTGGTTTTTTTACAAAGACTCAAACATACTAGTGATATCAAACAAACTTGTAGTGATCTCACAAATATTCTTGATGTTAAGGTTGTCCTAGTGGTTTCAAATGTCCTAAAGATAATTGTGTGTGCAATGAATGTTCATTTTTCATTATGATATAGGTCAAACTAATGAATTATAACTTATACCAATAAGATAGCTCATCCGTGAGCATCCATAGGTCTATACAAAATAAGGATGCTAATGTTATAAACATGGCACCATGCATAAGGATACCCCATTTCCATGTAAGTTTCATTCAACCCATTGTTGTAATGAGGATCACCATATGGTTTTCAAGACACTAAGAGTTCCAAGGATTCAAGATCCTTCCCTTATTTTAATGCATTGGATTTTGGAGAGTTTATTTTTTAGTTTGCTCATTTTTTTTTTGGAGCAAATTGGATTTTAATTATTTTGTGGATACTTGCTTGTTTTGAGGGAGACCAAGGGATTTTATTGCTTTATGGAATATTTTGGGATACTTGCTCATTTTGAGGAAAAGAAAGGGATTTTGTTTTTGCTTTTTGGGATACTTGCTCTCTTTGATGAAGAGCAAGGGATTTTTTTTTAAGGTGGAGCTTGTCCTTTTGTCAACTCTGTAGCATTCTAGACCATGCACCTAATTGGATGAATAGGGGAAATATTTCACATATTGCAATAGAAACTCATGACTTCATTATTCCCAAGGTTCACAATATTTTAATGTGTTTTATGTGCATGGTCCAAGAAGAAACTTGATTGACCAGGAACAACTTATTGCTTCTAAAGATTCTTTTATTTTGAATTGAGGTTGCTAAAAACACTAGGAGTGGTTGAGCGATTAAAACATTTGGAGTGGATGTAGGGTGTTATGTTTTACGATACTTTCATTTCAAGCTTTTGAAGATTAAAAAGTGCACACAAAATAGTCAGTGGCTGCATAATCATTATTGCTAATAATTGTACGGTATCTATCATAGTTTATGTGAACCCCTTAATCATCAAAATATTATAAGGAAAGCTACAAATTATTGCATTGATGGATTTATGAGTGATTCTTGATGTAAGGTTCCCCTAATTAAGGCAACAAGACATGAGTGGAGTAGTGATCATCAAAATTAACCAAATGATCCATAACATGATAGAATGGTATGTACGATTGTAAATGTATGAAATTCTTATATGAAATGTAGATGAAATGCATGGATGGATGCATGAAATACATAATATTTTTTTTAATCAATTTATATGTACATATTTACATTTTGTACTATGCATAAAATACCTTTAGGTGTATTATGTTCAATGGCTTAGGTTCTGATGTACCCTCTAAATTGGCAAGTCGATATGTTCCTGGACCTAATTTTTGCTTAACAATGTATGGACCTAACCAATTAACTATGAATTTATATTTCAAGCGTGACAATGCATTGGTGTTCTACTGGTTCTATTTAAGAACGAGATCTCCTACTTGGAATTCATGAGGATGGACTTTCTAGTTATAGGCACGCTTGGTGCAATCTTGATATACTTGAAGATATTCTAAGACATTTATTCGCCTTTCATCAAGGAGTGTAAGTTGATCAAGACATGAATTCCTGTAATACAACTCGTAAAGAAGAAATATCAAGCTCAAGAGGTATGACTGCTTTGGTGCCATAGACCAATGAAAATGGAGTAGCCCCTGTTGGTGTTCGTATTATTGTTTGATAAGCCCATAATAGCAAGGGGAGTTGAGTATGCAAATATCTATGATTTTCTTTGAGAAGTTTCTTAATAATGGCTACCAAGGTCTTATTGGTCACTTCGGCTTGTCCATTTGCTTGTGGGTAGTAAGGAGTCGAGAAACTATGTTGAACATTGTATTTTTTGCATAATTCTTGAACATCCTTGTTCTTAAAAGACTTGCAATTTTCAGAAATGATCTTGAAAGGAATTCCAAAATGATAGATAATATGTTGAAGTATAAACTCTACAATTCGAGGTCCAGTCGTTGTGGTCATTGGAATTGATTTGACCCATTTGGTGAAGTATTTTGTGGTAGTTATGATGAATTTATATTATCCTGTAGAGGTAGGTGAAATATTACCAATTAAATATAGGCCCCATTTTGAAAAGAGCCAAAGGATTTGAATGGGTTGTAATCTTTGTGATTGTACATGAGTCAAATTGGCGTGATGCTGATATTTTTGACATTTCTTCACATATTGACAACAATAACTTTCCATTGTGGGAAATAATAACCCATGCGTAAAATATACTTTGCAATGGTCATTCCACTAAAGTGTAAACCACAAATACCATCATGGGATTTAGTTATGGCTCTTTGTGCCTCTACAATATCTAGACATCAAAGTAAGACTCCATCATAGCCATATCTATACAACATGTCCCCTAAGAGACTGTAACGAGCTACTTTTTGTTCAAACATTCTCTTTTTAGTTCGTTTTAAATCTTATGGGAGGATCCCAAACTTGAGAAAGTCTCTTATTTGATCAAGGCAATAATTATATGGCTATGCATGGATTAAACAAATGCTCTTCTCACCTCTAGATTCTGCTTGTGCGATTGCAAATTTGGATACTATTGTGATGATAAGTGATTGAAATTCTCCATGTTAATTATTTGGAATCAAGGATCCTAAATAAACCTTTGCATCTAAAAATATATTAGTTGAACAAGGCAAGTTCTCAATATTGTACCAGTCAAATTTTGCTAGCAACTTCTTGCTACTTCATGATATTGTTTCAATACCGGTTCCTTACATTGGTAAGTTCCTTTCACTTGACAAACAATAATCTAGGAATAACCAAAGATGTTTATGCACTTAATTACCATAGCTAGTGTTGATTGAAGCCCCAATATTAGGGCTTCGTACTATGTGTTGTTATTTGTGCATGGAAAGTCAAGTTTGAATGATAAAGGAATTCGTATTCCTTCGGGTCTATAAAATATGACTTCATCACCTTGTCCTTTTGTACAGTTTGATCCATCAAAGAAGTGAGTGATGTAAACATTGTTATTGGGAGGGAATATTTCTTCTTATTCAATGACGCTCTATAAGAATTGGGTGATCATTTTGAAGTGGAGATTTTACAATTTGATCGGCTATCACCTAACCATTGATGGATTTTTGGCTAATGAATTTGATATCAAATTTCATTAAGAGCATTATCTATTTTGTGGTTTGGGTGTTGTTGTATGTGTAATTCATCATATAATGTAGAGGATTTTCTATAGCTACGACATAGGTAGTGTTACTTAGCATATAATGTCTAATTTTCTTAGTGGCAAAAACCACTGGTAAGCACAACTTCTCATGTAAGTATATCTCATTTCATAACTCACCAATGTTTGACTAATGTAATAAATTGCTTTCTATTTGTGATTTTTGTTCTTCTTTGTAAGCATTATCCGTAGTGCAAAATCTGTTGCAAATATGTAAATGTGAAAAGGGACTCCTAGATGAGGTGGCATGAGTCCTAGTAGGGAAGCCATATAGTTTTTTATGTCATCAAAATCTTCTTGACATTCGGTTGTATAGGAAAATATCATCCCATTTTGTAGTAAGCGATTGAAATGCCTGCATTTTTTTCAGAGTTATGCAATGAATCATCGGATGGATTGAATATTTCCTTGCAAACTACACAACTCTTTTAGATTTGTTAGAGGTGGCATCTCGATGATGACCTTGACTTTATCAAGGTCCAATTCAATGCCTCACTTGGAGATAATGAATCCTAGAAGTTTACCTAATGTGACTCCAAATACACACTTCTTAGGATTTAACCTTTCTTTATGTTCAATAAATTGATCAAAATCCTTTTTTAGAACCTTAATGTTCTCAAGACATGTTTTGGATTTTTTAATTAGATCATCCACATAATATTCAATAATTTTATGCATATAGTCATGGAAGATGTACATCATGGCATGTTGATAAGTAGCTCTTGTATTCTTAAGACCAAACAACGTCACCTTGTAGCAAAAAGTCCCTAAGGTATTGTAAATGTTGTTTTGTGTTGGTCCTTAGGATTAATTTGAATCTAATTGTATCCTAAAAAATCATCCATTAAAAAAGTATTTCATGGCCTATGCAAGAGTCTACAAGTTGATTGATGTTCAAGATCGAAAAATCATCCTTGGGGCACACTTTGTTTAAATATAAAAATTCTATGCATATGTGTACCCCATTGAGAGACACTCTGGATAATCAATGGTTACTATGAAACCCAGGTATAATAATTTTTATAGCTCTTCCTTTATTATTAATGCTATGATACGATGAAGTTTCCTTAGTTTTTTCTTGAATGGCTTAGCTTTAAGAGCTAATGTAAGGTTGTGGACCATAAAATAGGGATCAATCCTAGGCATGTCCTTGTATGACCATGTGAATATCTCTTTCTTCCTTTTTAAAACATCGATCATACACTCTTTATCTTCTGTAAATAAATATTTTGCATTTTTTATGATTTATGAATTATCTACATCTTGAATTAGGTTCATATTGATGGATTCTTTGATAAGCATATGAGAACCTTCTTCTAAATAATGTGGATTTGGTATGAGGTGGATATCATCGTCCACATGCTCAAAGGACTTGGGTGACTCCTCTACTTTGGTTTGAAAAATAAAAGCAGGCAAAGGTGAAGGTTGTAGAGGGATATAACCATTTTAAGCTCTTAGCAACTCTTTAGATAGGATAAATTTGGTGATGGATGGTAGGTATGAAATCCTATCCATGGTGATAAGGCTAGTGTAGACACCAAAATATCACCAATCCGATTACGTGACAACGAGCACTGATCACATTGACACAAACAGTCCCTAGGGCAGCCCCTAGAGGTTAAACATTGGTCCTAACCACTTCCAAAAGTAGTTTTAGAGGTCAGAGGTCAATTTGGCACATTTTTTGCACCTTGCTCTCTGTTTGTCCCACCCAGGGATGAATACAAACTGTCATTCGTCCCACCCAGGGACGAATACAGAATTCGTCCCAGGGTGAGGCGAATAGAAGGTTTGACTGGCAAAAAAAGTCAAACTTTGGCAACTCTCCCAGTTAACTGAGGCTTCAGGCCATGCAATTGCGAGGAATAGCTTTTATTCAAGAAGAGAGACTTCAGTGATGAGTGTATTTATTTTAGAAACATCATGCAAGAATATTTTTAAATAGGGAGTTAGCTTTTTCTCTGAAAATACGACAGTTAACTCGAGTGGCGCCCTCGCATGTGCAATTCAAACAAGGAGACCCTAAGGTCTATAAATTTGGGAGTTTTCCCACCCAAAATATATACATAGAAGGAGAATTTGAGCAACGAAGTGCTGCCAATTTACATACCTACTTGCGATTTGTGCTTTTACATCCTTAATCTCTCATTCGAAAGGGAGGTTATTGGGTGACTATTGGAGGCGCAAATCCATACCCAAAACCTGATTTTTGACCACAAATATCCACAAAATTTTTCTACAATACCCCATAATAAGTTTTGGACCCATCCCAAGTGGATTGGTTCCAAAACAGTGCCTCAAACGGTGGGAGTCCTTCCCCCGAGTGCTCCCCAATCTATCGCAGGCAAATTCGCCCCACCCTGGGATGAATAGAAATCTGTGATAGATATCTATAGTTTTTATTTTGCATTGTGTTCTAGATAGGTTAAATATGTTACAGTTCAAATTTCATTGCATTCTGATCATTTTTTACCAGGTTATTGTTATTTCCCGATTTCACTAACTTGCAGATGCCATATTCAAAATCTGGGTGTTAGAGGCAAAATTGGAAAAATCTGGCCATCTGGGTCTTCCAAAAATTCCCCCAATTAGCTAGCCCCAAGTTTTCATGTCATTTGGAGCTTTCAAGATAGGACATTGAATAGGGTGCTTTTTGACAAGTTATTGCAGGTCTATTCGTCCCACCCTAGAACGAATCCCAATCTGTGCAGGTTTTATTCGTCCCACCCTGGAACGAATATAAATCTGTGAGGATTTTTTAGACTATTCTTTTTGCAATGGTCTTCTGATGATATTTTTATGCTTCTATCAAAGTTTCAGGTCAATTAGAGGTCATCTGATAATCATTTTATTATTTTCATGCATACACTAACAATCGGCTTTGGGAAATACATGTCTCATTCTGTCTACAAGTATTACTAATATTTTTTGTTTCTTTGAATGCAGGTTTCTGACTACAGAGGAGCATGAAAGAGCAAATAATCACATACACAAGTGGCGGTGACATTTTGGTCCGCCCATATTATATGTGGGTACGCGGAAGAAGGATATGAATCCATGGATATTGTGACAAGAAACACATCTGACTCTCCTATCCCATAAAAAGGAAGGAGGCATATTGTAACACAATTTATAAAGTGTATAAATAAAGATATTACCATGTTTCATATTGCTTTTATCTTGTTTCAATTTGCATATGTTCTTTCTTGTTTTTTTCTTGTGGCATATTCCTTTTTGTTTCCGTATCCTCGTGCTTTCAGCTAGCATCGATCAAAATCAGCTTCACAAAATTGTATGAGTTAGGAAATAGGGCAAATAAGTCAACATAAATCATGCTAACTTGGTGGAAATGATGTGGCTATGATTTGAGGAGTGATTGCTCACTCTCTATAGGATGCAATTGACCTAATGTGGGTGAATAGAAACTCTGCAAGTGCAACCAAGGTGGTGGTGGTCAATCTGGCTCAAGGCACTCACGCTCTTTAATGATACAAAATATGGTGTGATCTATGGGAAACATTGTGTTGTAACACTCATCTCTCTTTATGGGATCTATAGGGGCCACATCTTCTTGATGACTATCAAAAATATGAATGATCCAGTCTAGGTTTGCTCCCATTTAATTAAAATCCTCATCAGAGATATAATCATCAGAAATGTAATAAATCATGGTTGTATGCAATGTAATCTCTAGAAAAACCTCATTCAAATAAGGTGTAAAGTTAGGGTCCAAGTACTCATCATCACTATCATCACAATCATCACTCTTCTCATCCTCCTCTTCGGATTCAAGGGTGAGTCATTGGAATGTATGCTTGAAAGAGGATTTTGAGGATGACGACCTATATCCTAGGCCATAGTGATCATGTACTTCTTGATATTCGGGCTCAATAATGTGATGTGGACTCTGTTCATGTTATCCAAGGTCGAATCCCTACTAGCTAACCTTAGAAAAATATTGTAAAGAAAATTTTTGGGTTGGACAATATTCTAGATTGGTACAAAACTCTTGTATGGGTTTCTCATTAGGAGGAGGTGTATTGGACGAATAATCCACTCCCCCATATACAAATTTGATCCTATTTTGATGGGAACCCATTGTATATACTTAACCTATAGCTAAATGTGGGTCACATTGGTGACTGTAATCTCTGATAGATTGGATAGGTGGTGTTATTATGACACTCTCAATAATGTACTTGCCAATAATTGGATTAGCGAGATGAACTGCAACTCGAGCTATATGGGTAATGGATTATTCGAGTACTAATGTGGGGGCCTCTATGGTGGCTTGCAGCTCATATGGAGTTTATGGTTCACTTGGTTATGGCTCTTCTCGAATAGGTGACCCTATCTTCAAGACAATGGGTGGTGAGGCTTGATGTGGATTTGGTTTGATGGGGTTTTTGGTAGTTGGTGGAGTTGGTTGGGCTGAAAAGGTGAATGGTGTTTGTGAAGTGGGAGCTGTGGCTAATGAATTTGATGGTTGGTTAGCGGGATGCTCAGGAATGGTTGAAAAATTAAATGATTTGGATGAGGGTTGAATTGGATTGGTGCTTTGGGATGCAAAAGCAAGATCCACTATTGGCAAGGCCTCTAGGATGGGTGTTTTGGATGAAGTGGTGTTACTTGGGGTAGTTCAAATGATGAGCAGTTGAACTGAAAGGTGGGTGGATGGAAAAAATGTCTCATAGGGATTTGATATCAAGTTGAAATACTTAAATGGCTTAGTGTCGGCTTGGATGCAATGAACTTTACCCTTGTGTAAGTCTACCCATAACAGTGAATATTTTTCACTGAAAGTTGTACTTCAAGTAAAACAAAGAGTTTCATGTACATTATGTATAATATATAGTAGTTTATATATATTTTTTAAAGTTCCCAGTATGTAACTTTTTGTTGTCATTTAATGATCCTCCAAGGTCAATCTGAAAAGGACAAAAATAAATAAAAAATAAAAAATAAAAAAGAGAAAGAAAACAAATAAAATAGTCATTTTATTGGTATATGATGGTTCAATTTCAAAATCCACCACGTAGCATTCTAACAGTTGGTGGGAGAGCACTCATTTCACAAATGATCGATCCCTTGAAGAACACAAATTCTCAATTAATGCAACTATCAGTGATTAGTTGGCAAATTTAACATGTGGTATAGTATCAAAAACAATGTGCAAGAATATTTAAGAAATATAGATACACCACCTGTAATTAATGTAGCCCATGCATAATTTTTCAAATCAATGTAAAAAGCCCTAATCCATTTTTGAATGAATTTCTCTATAGTGATTTACTTGTTATTTTCATTCCTGAGCTCGAAACCAGTACAAAAAAACTCTACAAATATTTTTCTATGGCTCCGAGGAAGAATACTCAGAAGGCATAAATGGTGGTATCATCTTCTATTTCCACAATGGCAAGGTACGAAGATGAAGTAGGAGAAAATTTTATCGATAAAGATCCTAGAATTGGTGATATAGTTATAACATGGAAACCTCCAAAGAAAATTTGGAGAGATATTGAAGAGAGAATATCTACAAGCATCACTTTCACATTCAACTCTCTGATCTACTTGTATGTGTATATTCTCATTCATCCCTATACCAAATTAGCTAAAGTTATTGCTAGGTTTTATGATGCCAAAGAAAAAATCGTTAAAAGTTCCTAGTGTAGGACCCTTTTCAAATTGAACTCAGATGCTTTCATTAATGTTTTTACCCCCGGTCATGTGCCTACTTTTGAGCCAAAGGCTTTTGACCCTGTCAACCACGAAAAATATTTTATTCCCTTTAAGAAGATAAAAAAAATTCTAGGAGCTCAATTAAAAAATCCACCTACTGGGGGAAACATGCCCAAAACCCTATTCCTCTAATGAATTTCAAAAATCTAGAACTATTTTCTATTTTGGCTATAGTAGCAGGTATAAAGAGAGATGAACAATTTTATGGGTGGCAAATTGCACTGGTCAATTGCCTATCAAACCCCAAAAATTACGATTCTTTAGTTATGGATCAAAGTGTCAAGCTCATATTCTTTGACTGGACAGGATACATTTTTCTTCAAGTACATGAGGGTTTGTCTATGATAAAAAGAGGTTCTCAGTCTTCTTTCAATTTCTCATCATATTTAGTATGATTTTTCTTCTATTTTACGACTCAGGAGTTAGCTTTTATTTCTATGAATGATAAAGATGAGAAAGGAAAAACCCTGTCCGTATGTGAATGGACTAATGTTTTGTACAAAAAAAATCATATTATTATTTTAACGGGGAATTTTTGGGACCAACCCTAAAAATTATGTATGCAGAGATAAGTATGTTAACCCCAAAAACTGTAAAAGTTTTACAAAATAAACATGCAGAGGAGGGTGACTGGTTCATCCTTGCTCAGAAATTTATCATTAGATTATATGGGTATACTGGAAAATATTTTTTGCTTCCGTATTATGTTACTGATAGACTATTTGCTTTGGAATATGTGAGACAAACTGAAAAAATAAATTTCAAATATGGTACGGGTATAGTAAAACTAGCACTTGTACCATGTCATTTCAGTTTGAAGGCATAGTTGTTTCAAAGAAAGGATAACATGAACAAATTGCTTAGGTTATAATAGAATTAGGGTTAATATAAATGCCACAACGATGGAGGTATGAACCCATAAAAATATTTGTAAAAATATAAGCTATTATAAACAAAACCCCTATAAATAATTACCACCTGTTCCCTATGTAGGACGTTGAAAATTGTAGAAAAAATGCCGAATATGAAGCATTAGAATGACATGTAGATAGAATGCAACCACTACCCCCATGGCATGATTTCTATGAGCTTGTGGTTGAATATAACACTAAAGATAATTCCAAACACGTATTGGATGAAAAAACTATCAATAGGATGCAAAAAAAGGAGCATACTGGACAGTGGGGAAATTCACAAATGGTGGATGATGAGGTTTCAAACTAATATGATTGATTCAAGGTACCCTGTTAAAAATGATCTTGAATTTTTAGTTTGTTATGATTACTATCAAGCTACCTGGTCAGGTACTTTCCACATGAAAGTATCCCCAAGCATTGGCGGCAGTGAAGAGGTATGTCCTGAAGCTGCTCGAAATAAAAAACAAACTAGGGTAAAGACAAGGAAGTTGCAATTGAGCCAAAAACATCCTATACAAAAACAAAGCTTAGATCCTCTAAAAATAAGTCCACTGAGAACATCTTCATAGAGAAACAAAAAATAAAATATGGAAAAGCAACCCAGATAATGGAAAATATGGGTTATTATGGTAAAGGACAAGGAAAATATGGACAAGGAATCACTGAACCCTTGCAAATGGAAAAAAAAGGAAATCATATGGTACTCAGTGCAAATCCATAAAATTACAGATTGGTATCTTCAAGAACATTAAAATTAGTTTCCCCTTCCAAATCTGATACTAAATCAGATGAAGTGCCTCTCGGTACTAAGAAAAAAAAATCAAAATCCCTGGTAGGAAGTCAACAAAAGAGAAACAAACAGGTTGACATGGCTCAGAAAGTTGTAGAAGGCATCCAAGGTGGTGAAAATCAACAATAGGAGACATATGAACATTTTGAATTTTTTAGGGAAAATGAACAAGCTGCTCAATAAACTAAGAATATTTCATGGAATGATGAAATAGTTGAAAATCCCGATGTTCAAGAAGAGGCTAAGAAAGAAGTAATTGATCATAGCATTCGCTATGCTCAAGAAGGACTAGACACAGGTATTTTTAAAAATATAATAGTTAAAAAATAGGTTATTGAACACAGTAGGAATCAACGTGGGGAGATTCCCATAAATGCTAAAATAATAGATTTAGAAAAAGATACATATGTTGAAGAAAATGAAGGTGGAGAAAGAGAAGTGACAGGAACCCCTCAAAAAGAAGAAGTTGAAAAGTCCATTGTTGATGAGGTTAATGAAGAGCACATAATGGAAGATGAAAACCAGTGCATACTCCCAACTAGACCAGGTATTGCTTCTCTATTCTCTCATTCTTATCTTCCTACTTATTCTCAAATTAAGTGTTCTTCCATTTCTATTCCAAAGAAAGATATAATGTTTCCCTTGAAACAATGGTTGCTTTCCCTAGAACCAGTATCATCTTCATAGATTCAATCAAAAGCTGGTCAATATTTAGAATCACTCACTCATCCTGTAGTAGCTCCTTTGGATGGGAGTACCACTTTGGTATCGACCCCATTCCTCCCTGGTGCATGCATACCAACTATGAGGTATACCTCTACTGCAAATACTGAAAATCACCCAATTTTTTCAAAATTGAAGGATCTAAAAAAAATAAAAAAAATGCCTTTTATTGGAGGACTTCTCGCTCTTTTGAAGCTTCTAAATCTCCATCCTATACACAAGAAATGATAGCATTTGATCCCACCACTATGCAATGGAATAAGGTGAAGTTGACCCCAAAAGTGAAGAAGCCTGAGGGTGATATGATGATAGAAGATTATCAAGTAGAAAGTGTAACTGAAGACATTACTTAACTTTATATGTATGATGAATGGGGAATAGTCCAATATCACCCAGGGATGATTAACTTGCGTGGAGAATATTTTAAGAAAAATTTCAATAAAGAACAAGAAGCCAAAAAATAATGTGAATCTGCCTTGCAAGAATAAAAATTGATTGAAAAAGCCTTGAAATTGGAGGCTAAAATAAAGGGAAGACAGATTCAATGAAGCTACGAGTGAAGTGGCCAACTATAAGGAATAGCTTGAGAAATCAACTGCACAAATTAAATCCTTGAATCTACAAGTACATGAACTACAAAAATAAGTCCAAGAGAAGCATAATGAAGCATGTGGCTTATCAAAAAAAAAGGCCAAAGTAGTAAGGAAATAAATGTTTCCAGATATTATGCTACTTAGTCGAAGAGCAAGACCTATATTGATATATTTGGCTAAAGTTAAAGAAGTGTTTGAAGTGGTTGGAGATGAATTGAAAGATTTAGTAGACTTCTTGCAGAAAATATCATATGTTGCAACTAAAATTCAAATTTTGTCTGATAATATGCTTGAGATTGTTGCTACCAAAATTCGAGTTGAAGCCTGGTATCAGGCTAAAATTGCATCCAAAAGTTTCTTTAGAAGATTTAGACTTATAAATCAAGGGATAAAACTTCTTCAGGAGTTGGAAGCTGAAGCTAAGGTACTGATAAAGCATATAAACTTAGTAAATAAATGTGGACTTCCATATCTTTGGGATGAGAATTCAAATGTTCTAAGTGAATATGCACTCACAACATCCCTAAGATATTTTATTAATGATGAATTTGAGATAGAAGGCTGTGAAGAACTTGTGGAAGAAGCACATGTGTTTGCTATGATTCAAAATCTCACACAGATTAAATCCTATTTGCAAGAATTAATTTTGAGACATAAGATAGTGTCTCATGACAAAGTGGAAGAGTTGTAATATGTGTATCAGTTGTTCATGGAATCATAAGATCCTGAAGATTTGGAAGTAGGTTTACCTCACTTATAATGAAGTGATCAAGATGATAGCAATGCAAAAAAATCCAAGCAAACAAATCAGAGATAGCTGATAGAGGGTGGAACTAGTGGCCAATCATAAAGAGTTTCACAAAAATTTGAATTACTAAGGTGTTAATGTAACAATAGTAATATATTCATAAGTGTGTAAGAGGTAGTTTGAAAGGTAATGTTTTACTTGTTTAAGAAATTCTTTTCTGATTTTCTAAAACTTCCTCTTCCATATTTTTTGACTCCATTTCCCAATGGATGAAGGTCTTGGAGTTCAAACACCAATTTTGCTTGTAAAAAAATTACAATCCAAGACCTTCATCCATTGGGAAATGGAGTCAAAAAAATATGGAAGAGGAAGTTTTAGAAAATCAGAAAAGAATTTCTTAAACAAGTAAAATTCCTCAGAAGGTGCCAATAATGTTAGTCTAAAAAGACTACCTTGAAGATATCAGAGCTTTTTGAATACACAAACAAGTTTTGAAGTTCAAACACCAATTTATCATTTTTGTGAAGTGAATAAGCAGATAAAACTAAGGCATGCAACACGTCGTGATTTCGTGACACATTGATGTTTTGTGAGTGCATGGTGAGAAAAGATTAAGGCAAGTGAAATGTCATGATTTCATGATATGTCAGTGTTTCATAGACTCAAAGTGAAGAAAAGACTAAGGTAGGTGAAATGTCATGATTTTGCAACATGTCAACATTTTTTAGACTCAAAGTGAGGAAAAGACCAAGGCATGTGGAATATCACGATTTCGTGACTTGTCAGCATTTCGTGAGCACAAGGTGAAGAAAATACCAAGGCAGGTGGAATGTCGCAATTTCGTGACATGTCAGCATTTCGCGAGCACAAGGCAAGAAAAGGAAAAGATGGATAAGATGTCACGATTTCATGATATGTCAATATTTTGCAAGCCCAAGGTGGAAGAGGAGATCAAGACTTCAGAATATCACAATTTTGTGACATATCTGAATTGTGTGAAACAAAGATATAAATAGAATCTGCCTTCAAAAAAACATGTCAGCAACTAATGGTATATTGTGATTGAACATCAAATATTAAACTTCTACCATTAGTGATTTGATTACCTAACTAAACCAACAATAAGCCACATGAAATTTGTTGGTGCATTTCACAACATTTTTATTGTAATTGATTTTGGGTTAGAATTTGGTAGTTATTAAAGAATATTTGTTTTAGAGTATATATAGTAGGGAGTATACCCTGAATAAGGGTTAGCTCTTAGATTTTTACAATACTAGACGCATGTACTCTGATTCAAGCAATAAGATAGACTTCTATTGGCTTCTGGTTCACTATGTGCAAGTGTATGTATTAATATTTGATGCTTCTATTTATATTACTAAGTTATACATTGTGTTTGTTCTATTATCTGGACTAATGCACGATATAAACAGTATTTCTAGAGCTGAAATATTTAATACATGTATGTATTAGATTAATATCTAAATCACATTAAAGAGCCATGATTTCTACGCGAAGAAATATCAAATGCTTAGATCTTAAAGTTATATGTATTCATCTTTGTTGTTGTTTAAACTACACCAAGATAAAAGCTCTAGCTACGGTTATATTTCCATTTATTTTAGTAAACCCTTCTCTCTTTTATTACAAAAAACCACCAAGGAACCAACCTTCTGTAAATATTAGACAAAACCCTTCAATATCAAGTATGTCTACTCAATGTTGGCAAGGTCGTGGGTGCAAATTATAATCATAGGCCAATTTTGCACCAACACTACATCAAGGTAAGTTTATGGGGTTGCATACCCAGTTTCTGCATGGCTAGGCTATCAATATAACTCTACAAGAATTGGAACTTTGGATCCTCTAGAGGGTTAAAAACCTGGTTGGTTTGTTGTTGCTGGTAATATTGTGCATTATTGGTGGAGTTTGGATGATGTGGGATGTTAGCATAAAATGGATTATGATATGGTTGTTGATGAGGGATTTGATGGTGATGAGGTGATGGGGGTATGATAGAATTCTGACCCAAATATTTAGAGTACATTTGATGAGGTGGATTAGTGGTTGTGGTTGTGGTTGGGGGATGCAACACCCAAGATGGATATTGGGTGAAGAAGGTATTTTGATGGGATGTTGATGGTTGGTTTTGATCTATCCTCTGTGACTACTACTATGGGTTAGGATTAATGCTTCGATTAGCATTATCCATGATAATTTTTTGTAATTACAAGAAGGATTTTTGCATGGTAATCATAGAAGAAGATGGTGTGGTTATGTATGTGGTATATGGTTGGGTTAGTTGCATGGAAACCATGTTAGTGGATGTAGGTTGAGGGTACGTGGCAAAATATATTGTCATTGAATTAAGGATGTTATAAGACATTCTATCTATGGATGTAGTGGATAGGATGGATGTAGGTACCTACGAAGAAATATTGACATGTGCTTCATAGAGGGTATTGGTGTAGGTGTTATTTTGGTTTAGCAAAATAAAGGATGGTTGGTTAAATAATGATGGTTGATTATGAGCTAGAGTGGTAGGAGTCGGTTCAAAAAATGGATTCATGAAAACTCAGGTTGAATGTTACGGTTGTGAGAATATGGCTTTCTATTGTGGTGGAGGAATGATATGAGGTAGAATGGTAAACAATGTAAATGATGGAAAGACCATACTAGTTGCATTCAGGTATAGCCTAACGATGTCCATGTCCACATACATGAAACGACTATCCATTGGCATAGGTGGCTCACTCCTAGGAGTCTCAGGGATTTCAGTATGATTAGACCTCTATATAATATCTATGTTCAAAATAGGGGCACTACTAGAGGGTCCAAAATTTAGATTCAGGGACATAATAGGTACTATACTAACTTGCCCTACCACTGAAGTGTTAAGGGTCTGAAAATACTGAGATGGATCCATGGAAGGAGATAGCCAGCTCTAAACTAGGGCTAACCTTTTGGCCTGAGCACGAGTTGTTACCATACACTAAGGATGGGGTGAATGCAAAATATGGATGTATGTGTGTGAACCTGTTATGGAAGCACAAAGTAAAACAACACGCAAAGCAAACAAACAAACAAGTTTTTGCTCTAGGTTTTCGCAAAGTTTGATTTTTGTTTTTAATTTTTGAATTTTTTTTTTGAAAAGTTTTTGGTAAAAAAAAAAGTGATGTGCAAATGTTTAGCCCTAAAATGAGTCTACATATTTCACCTAGATGCTCACACACACTAACCCAGTGATGAAGTCCGAGTTGTGAAACCCACCAGGACTTGGAGATGAAGCCCAAATCTGATGAGGGATCTTTGGTCCTACCAATCCTCACCTAGTTCACCGTGGGTAATGATACACCCTATGAAGAGGAAGGATTGCTATTTTCCATGGATAAGATGGTTCTTGGAGCTGGAATTGGATAAATAATAGGGTAAATATGTTTGGGGTTGGTGGTGAAGTCCAACCTTATCCAATGTTCACATGTCAGCGTGGGGGTTTTTGTTTATTATTGTGTAAATGCATACTAACATGCAATTTTGTTTATTGCCTAAATGTAGAAAGAAGTAAAACACACAATAGCAGATAGATATAGATCAGGGACCAAATGGATAATTTTAAATGATATCTACTAGAGTTTTGAAATACAGAGGTAACCTTTGGTGGGTGGTTAGGCTTGGTCAACCATGACTGCATGGTTAACCAACCACATGTGCATTTGATAGTTCCCAATCATGGACCTGTGGTTTTAGTTGTATGTTAAACAATTAGGTATAGTAGATCTAAAACCCTAAATAGGCTTGGTTTATTCCTAATTAATCTATGCAAATGCTTTATTGACTAAGCTAAAATACATATTCTTTGATTTGTTTATTTTTTTGAAATTTATGTATGCCTAGCCTATGACCTAGATGTAAGCAATGGCAAAAAAGTACAAATATCCCTATTTAACCTAAATGCAATGCTAAATAAACAAAAAATAAAGGAGGATTTAGAGGTACAAAATTGGTATCCTTTCACTGCTCCTCATTCTATCAATCGTCGATCCATGATTTTAAAATGTTATCACTACCAATGCATGGTTCTGTAGAGGTCTAACCACTGGTGTGTGGTTCCTCTAATATATAACCACGTGCTCACGACCAAAGTGGGCTTTGAATTTATCAACTTATGATATCCAATCTTCACGTGATCAAATTCTAGGAACCTCTAATCACAAAAAAATACATATCAGTAATCAAATTTAGGTAAGGCAAAGAAAAATAGAACCCTTAGGTGGTCCCACCATGATTACCATTTTTGTAACCAAAAAAACTAATCACAAACAAGATTTGAAATAGAGAAGAATACTTGCAAAAAAATGATATTTGTATTAAAATTGATACAGGGAGCCTAAATCCCCCATTTTTATAATATTTTCTTGAATTGCACAAAATGTGTTGGGGATAATGTTGCAATATTTATTTCATCTCTTATATGAATATAATTCTCTAATAGGAAAGGGGGGGTCTTCCAACTCTTCATAAAACTTTGTGTTCTTCGTTCCTCAGCTACAACTCCAAAGGGGTGAGTGGTCTTCTGATATCCAGCAAAGGGGGCCACTCTAGATTCAATAGTCTTCCAAGTATCTATTTATTGCACACATGAAAAGGCACAAGGGTTTCAATAGCACCTATATATAATATTAAAAACTATGCAATAAAACCCTTGAACTAATATTGTAGAAAACACAAAAAAATGAAATTGGATGCCTTGTGAAAATCAAACTTACTGATTAGATCTGTCGTGTTCTTCTAGTTTTGAGAAACCATAGATGCACGGTTTATACTGGTAAAATATAGATGGGCAGTGAGGAAACCATGTGAGGATGGTTTTTATTATGTAATAGTGGATAGGTTATTTTGGTTGAATGGTATAAGGCTCTAAAAATGGGCTCTAGGTCTTTAGATCTTTGGTCTCCTTAGGATGTGTGTAATATCCCGATGCTATTTTGGCAACTTGATGGTGTATGTTCTTAGCCTCTTTTGGATGGTGGGGTGAAGATGAATTTATGGGACCCTTAGGATTTTTAGGGAAAAATGGAGATGGCAAGCCAATATTACCAAGTGGCAATCTAGGGTTACCAAATGGAAGGGCAGTTAGAGTGAGCCACCCAAGGTGTCTCACTTAACTGGGGTGATGTGGCTACAAGTGGAATGAGGTGTAAGGGTTTTCCCATGTGAATGTAAAAAGAGGAAATGAGTATGTGGTATGTGGTAATATGGGTAGTGAGGTGGCTAGGACACATGTCTAGTGAGTAGGCAGGGTATCCTAGGTTGATTGTCCAGATTTAATAAATCTAGAAAATAGATCAATGTGCAGGATTTCATACAGCTAAGTTCAGACTTAGGTATATAATTTTATTATGCCAGGTTGTGATGTGGGATGCAAATGATATTTTATGGATGCCTAGGTTTTTTTGTCTACAATTAGTAAAAACATAACTAAAGCAAAAAAGAATTACATCATGACTCAAAAGGAATTTCTAGTAGTATTTTATGCCATCAACATATTTTACCATTATATTATCGAGTATTATGTATATGTGCATACCGACTACACTGCAATAAAAAATTAATTAATAAACCTATGTTAAATGGATAATTTTTACAAATGCTACTACTATTAAAATAATTCAACATTATTATCATGGATAAACCTAGTAAAACCAATGTAGTTTTTGAGTCTTTATCAAGGTTGAATACTATGGGTGAAGAGGAACCAATAGATGATGCTTTCCTAGATGAACACTTGTTTGCAATATTAGGATATTTTTCTTGGTTTGTGGATATCATATGGTAATAGGTAAGGTTCCTCCTAACCATACCCCTAAAGAAATACATATCTTGGTTAAACAAAGCTCATCATTCAAATAAATTAAGGGCTGGTTGTTTAAACATGGACATGGCAATGCCTTGCATAGGTTTATTTGAGATGACAAATATTATGACATCCTTTGAGCGTGTCATAACAAACCTACATGTGGGCATTATTTAGTTAATCATATTGCTCAAAATATGCTAGATGCTAGACATTACTTTCCTGTAGTCCATCGAGATGTAAAAAAATATGTACATCATTGTTATCAATGCCAACACATGACAAAACCATTACATCTAATGAAATACCTCTGCAATATCAGGTAGTCTTAGAACCATATGAGAGATGGGGTTTAGATTTCATTGGGCTCATTAATCCATCATTCTAAAGAAAACAACATGTTTTTGTCTATATAGATTACATGAACAAATGGATAAAAGAGTGTGCTCTTGATTATGCACATGAGGACAAGGTAATGGACTTTTTGTATAGTAAAATATTTTAAGGTTTTGGTTCTATATGCACCATTGGGATGGATCACTATCAGAAATTTATTTCAAATGTGATACAAGCATTCATAATGTTTTACAATACTAAGCATAACAAGTCATCCCCATATCACTCTTGAACCAATGGTCAAGTAGAAGTTAACAATAGAGAGTTTGATAACATATTAACAAAAAAAATAATATCACATAGGAGAGATTGGGCTAACAATCTATCAAAATCTATCTAGGCTTACAACATTACTTAGAAGTCCACCACTAGATTCACCTCATATGAACTAGTTTATCATAAAAAACCCATTCTACCTATTGAGTTATAGACACTTCATGTGGCACTTGATGTTGGTATTGAGTTGTTGTAGTTACAATATAAAAAATATTTTAGGTAAATGAGTTCAATGAGTTATGAATGGATGCTCTTCACTAGACATAAGTCATCCAAAACCAATGGAATTCATGGCATGAAAATCATATCAATAACAATATATACAAGTAAAATGGATAGACATTACTCTTTGATTCCTACTACCTTGATTCAAGAATAATCTATGGATGAGATGGTTGAGTCCATACAGGATAAACCAAGTTTATGGCAATGGTTTCATGATACTTCTACCTATTGATGATCCAATGTGACAAATGGTAGTGAATTGCCATAGATTGAGATTGTACCATAAGTTACTGATTAATGAGTAATATTTTGTTCATTTGATACCATAGTTTGACTTACACATTGTGAGAGGGACCTCCTCTTATAAAACAATTAATGAGTAATTATGTTGTATAAAAGAAAAAGGTCTCTAGTACAATTGTGAAAACTCTTTGGAGCACCATTTTGCCAAGGTTAACATAAAAAAAGGTTTCTGACATGCTTACCTTACAAATAAAACTTGGGTTGTGAAAAAACTATGGATGTAGCTAGGGGAGAAGAAGATTGTAAACTAGAAATAATTGTCTCTTCTATTCGAAAATAGGATTTTGATGCATGATATCTATGAACTTGATTCTACTAGCTCTAATATTTTTCCTACAATGTGCCTATAGTGTTCTATTTATTTAAAATCATCTTATACCATCCATATTAATGAGGAACATATTTTTACTATTTAACTATTATTTAATATGAGTATTTAGTGTAACTATAGTTGATCTAGGTTATGTTGCAAAATAAAATGTTTTCCATATAGAGGGTCATTCAAAACAAGAGATATGCTACCATGGTATAATGTTAAGAACAAGAACTAGATCCTTTTGGTGTAACTCATGCAAGGTAGATAATTAGAACCTTATAATGGGCATAGTTTCAAGAATGTTTTTGGTACATGAGGTAGTCTTGTGAATTGCATGGATAATGAGATGAAAGATATGATAGTTGAGCTATACCACTTTAGATATTGATACCATCATTAAATTTACTATATAAAATTGAGCTAAACATGGTATTTGTACATGTTTAGCCCTTCTTGACTGAAACATGTTGTATGAAACAAAAAGAGCATAGGGATTATATGCAATAAAATGGGACATATGGGAAGACAATAAGGATGCATATGATATTTTTAACAATATGAAGAGTTGATAGAAATTCATATTAGGTAAGAATAATTTAAACCAATGGACAAGATATTGTTCATGAAAGTGACATGTAAGGAAATAACAATAGAAAAAGTACATGGTGGATCTAAATCTAAGTAATCAAACCTTATTCCTCACATAGGTTATTGACATGATGACCAATCAAGACTTTCTACCAAACACTAGGCAATCAAAGACTTAATCTTTAATATGGAGTGTTTATTTTTTTTTGGCCTCACTTTTGATTTACCACATTATAATTCACTATCCAAGATTACCATTGAAACCACCATATGACTGCTCTCTTTAAAGCCATGGGGTTGAAATATAAGACAAAAATAGATAATGCTAGTGAGTTACTAGAGAATCTAGAAGTTATAAATGTGATTTTTATGGATATCTAGCTATACTTTTTGGAGCTTTTTGATGGTTAAAACACCCAATAGGCTAATGAATTTACCTTGATCGTACATGAGCGGGTTTCTAGAGTTAGAGAGGTAAAAATTATGGCTACCTTCAAATTTTTAGTCAAATTTTAAGTATTCCTAAGGAGAAAGAATTCTACAAAAGTATTTAACCTCTAGCCAAAGTATTTATATAGTTTTAGAGAAATTGAGGTTGCGATCTTAAATATGATGTCAATGGAAAACAATGTATGGGAATGAAGCAAATGAGCTTAGAACAACCCTAGGATTTTATTACTTCATGGGTGATGAAGTTTCTAACTTGCAATAGATAATTTACAACACTCCTAGGGTTTCATTAATCATACTCATCCACCTTCACCATGATGAGCAAAACATAAAATATCACCTTATTTAAAATTTTATTTTGCATGATATTCCATAAAATATCAAGCTAATGCTACACACCACAACTTTATTAAGCTTATTTGCCATCATTGTTTCTAGGGTGATGGTAATGATGAAAAAATGTGGCAAAATTTTCTTGTGAAACCTAGCTAGAATCCTCAATTGGAATCCCCATATTTGGACATGTAATACACCCTTGAAATATCTAAAGCAATAGATTCTACAAAAGGTTTAAGACCCCAAGGAGAAAAATAATGATAAGAAATGGACTAGATGCTAGAAGTACCTATCAATATAAATGGAAATGATGATAAATCTAGGACACTAAAATTATCCAAAGAGGAAATAGTACTCAATGCTCAAGCTCCACCTAGGGATGATGATTCTATAGAAACACTTGAATAACTAAGAACCTTGAAAGCTCTAGAGATGCCAAAAAAACCAAAAATCCATGATGCTCTAAGGGCACCTAAAAACAAATAAACATAAAAAGGGTGAGACTAATCACAAAAGGGGTTCATTTCATTGATGTCAGCTTTAGGAGATGGACATAATGAAAACAAATTGGGGGTTCCACCAAACATCATTAGGGGAGCAAGTCCATAGTGAAAGCCAAATCTAATAAGAGGCTATGGAAACTAGTAGTGAAGAAGGGAGTCCCCCAATATAATAGCCATGAGCATAACATGCATAGGTGGAAGGCCCACTAAAATTGTGGGATAGGTTGTTAAATGAGGTTCCCATGGGAGAGTCACAATAGCACATTTCCCATGGAAGGGATGGCCAATAAAATTAGTCACATGATATGCAAATGCATTTTGAACCTTCTATAGACACTACATGGCAATAGGATGAAGGAACAAGTAGCCCTAGGACATTACGGGAGGAAATTACTAATTTGAATTATCTTGATTTAAAGGGGCCATGATAATTATATATGTCCTATAGACAAAATTCACAATATTTGAATTCTTGCAACAAGGAAATTATGCACAAATAGCCCATATCTAGGACCAATTGGCCAGTGTAAATACTACGGAAAAAATAATCTTGGCATCATATGAGTGTATCTAGAATAATAGAAGAAAGTTCTAAGAATAATATGGACCAACCATTTCACACTCTTGCATGATCAACAAAACTCTTTGGCTATAAGAGGAGTCAAAAATAGCTACTAAACCAAGTACTAGACTGCTTGGGGTTGCACCAAAGTATTTAGGCATATCCAAGGTGACAAGTGAGGATAGAGAAATAATAGAGTAAAGAATATTTTAAACATTAGATGCAAATTATTTTTTAGAATTTTTCTCCATTAACACTATTGATTTTGACCTTAATACCCTATTAGAGAATATAAATGCATGAGGACATGCATTGGTCTCAACTACGGGTAGTTATGGGGCCTTAAATTATCTTAGTACAACTTCTACAATTATTTTTGTATCATTTAACCTTTTAGTACACTGTAGTTTACCTAAATATTGTAGATAACTATGGCGAATAGTAGAAATATAACATCAAGTTTGATGGATATATTTATGTGTTTTAAAATAATAGAATGTGAGATCTTGAACCTAAATAACATTTCTTTTGGCCTACAAAACATATTTTTTCTTTTGTATGGTTAGGGGACAGTTAGCACTAGAGTGCCTTTGCCAAGATGGTATCAGATCACCTTTATTGAGATAGTGTTGAAGTGAGCCTCATAGTTAAAGCACCTAAGGTACCTCAATTCACTACACTAGAGACTATGCTAAGTTAGCAAAAAAGAATATGCTAAAATAGTATTAGACACTATATTAACCAAAAATAAGAGGATTACATTTGCTAGCATCAAATATACTAAGATTTAAAGATAATGATGTAATCCATGACAATTTAGGGGATGCATTGACATGAACATTGTTAGAGAATAGTACATTATTTAGAACTTGTTAATGTATCCTCAAGCTACCTATGGTACAATACAGATATTAGAATAGGGTTTGGGTCTATAGTTTAGGAGGGTTATTCATATTTTCCCTTTATGTAAGTATCATTGTGTAGGATATCCACAAGTGTCATTTAATTAAGTGTACAACTGTGCAAAGTGAGGAAGTGCAAGAGTGTCATGAAATTAAGTGTGCAAATATGTAATGTGATAAAGTGCATGTGTCACGTATTAGGTGTGCATATAGAAGTGTTTAATTATCATGTAGAAGAGTGCAAGTGTCATAAAGTTAAGTATGTAGGTAAATAAAGAGTCAAGAGTCATGTATACAAGTGGAAAGATGACAAGAGAAAGAACATGTGAGGCTTGTCTTATTTAAATAATAAGAAAGGTTGCAACTCCCAAATATGTGAGAAGTGCAATAGTCAAGTATTGAAGAGTCACCTTACTAAGGTTATATAATGGAGATAAAGATCCATGAAATGGATCGAGAAAATGTATTAAACATCTAAGCATGAATATTGAAGCTTGTATGCATATTTTGAGAAATTCTACTATAAGTTTTCTTCATGTTATTGCATGAATGATTTTGGCCATTTATATTCATATTTGTCATTTTTATGAATATTATTATTAATTATGTTGGCCATATTATATATTGATTACTCTTATATTTGATTCTACTCAAGATCAAGAATATTGGGACCTAATATAATCTAGCTTAATATCCAAGAATGGTATTAGAGCCACCTCGAGTAGAATACATTGATAACATTAGAGAAAGTCTTCAATGTGAAATTATATTAAGATTAATGTGAAGAAAACATAGACTCATTTTGCTACAAATTTTAAATTTACAGATTGATATATAGTAGGTAGCTATTGCAAAGCTTCCAATATTTAAAAATATTTCTAGAAAATGTTATTATATGCTAGAGTATTTCCACTCAAAAATAGAAAAAGTGAAGACTAGGAGTCGACTTATTGATAAAATGAGATAAATCAAAATTCACCCTGATTTTTGGGATTCTCTCTAGAGATAGAGAATCACATATTGAGTGGAGAAAATCCACCTAAGATATTATAGTTCTTTAAGGTTTGGGTATATTTTAACCCTGAATAGATAGCACAAATATATAGTTGTAGTCTCAAGAAGACTATAGAAGAATTTGAAGAACTCAGACAAGTACTTGAGAAGAAAATTTTAAAGAACTCAAGAAAGTACCTAAGAAGAAAAATTTTAAGAACATAGGCAAGTAACTGAGAAGAAGAATTTGAAACACTCAAGAAATTACTTGAGAAGGAGAATTTGAAGAGCTCAAACAAGAACTTGATAAGAAAAATTGAAGAATTCAGGCAACTACCTAAGAAAAGAAAGATTTAAGATCTCAAGAAAAAACTTGAGAAGAGAAAATTTGGAAGATCTTAGGAAAGACATGAGAAGAAAATAAAAGAAATATCAAGGAAAAGATAATAAACTAGTGCTTGCTTTGGATGGTAAGTTATCCTAGTGATAATTATTCTATTTAAATACTAAGCAATGATCTTATCCATTGAGGTTTCATTCCCTATGAGATAGACCAGTTCATCTAGAGGAAAAATACAAGAACTAGATCAAATAGGGAATGTAGAAAGGTCCAACTAAATTGGTCACACCTGAGGTAATTAATCACAACATCCAAGGGCATTTAGAGTTCTAACTGAAGTTCTATTTATTAAATCAATGCACTAGACAAGCAAGGGACTACAAGAGGTTCAACCAAGGTATCATTTTGTTTAGCATTAGATCATACTAGTTTGAGGATGTCAAGAGGTTCAAGTGAAGAACCATTAGAATTTTCTACTATAAAATATAAAATTTGAAAAGGAAAAAAAGTATTACTACATTTTTTCTAAACATTTGCATATGTTACACTTTTTAATGTTCCATTACCAGTATTTGTAATCAATTAATATCATTGTGACAATTGTAGTCATTATAATATTTCAATTTTTGAATTTTTTTTAATATTTATTTAATTTTGGAGAGAAGGATTTTCAAGGTATTTAGGGATATACACTTCCACACTTTATGATACTTTCACAATTCAATGCACACACTTGCATTATGACACTTCAAAATTTCTCACTTTACACACTTGCAAACATTTTTACATAACACTTGTGAACATTCTACATAGAAACATACATAAGAGAAAATATAAATCATGCTTCTAAACTATAGATTCAAACCCTATTCCAATATTTACATTGAACCATGGGTACCATGAAAGTACATTAGCATGTACCAAATAATGTAATATTCACCAATACTATATTACCTAAATCTATCATATAGAGTTACTACCATATGAGCTACCATATAGAGATGGAGGTGTTACAATATAGAGCTAACATCTAGAGATACTACTATTTAAAGTTATCATTTGGGGTAAAAATAAAAAAGAGTTCCATCTAAAATGAAGTTGAATTGTACCATCTATTGATTAGTCCATCTAGCAACAAGGCCATATAAGGATACATGTGGGGCCATCTATTATGAAGTTGTTAAATGAATGCATAGGTCATAAAAGTAAGAATTGTCATCTAAGGAATTGTGCCACAAATTTTTAATAAAAAATAGAAACACCTATTACCTACAATCTACTAGGAGGGAAGTATTTATCTGCTACATGCAAAAGCAATGTAGAAAAGGAAAGGAGACACAAAACTAATAAAAAAATATAAATAAAAATAAAATCCTACATGCTCTTTGTGAATGTTATTTGAAACCTTAAAATAAATTCTACTATTATTGAATGTAGGCGATAAGACTATGATTTGGTATTTTTTGTTACCCTAGAATGTTGAGAGAATATTCCAAGAATATTACTTGAAGATTCAATATGAAGGGAAAAATTCAAACCTTGATACCTTTCTTTCCGAATGAGATACATTGTTTTCTCATAGCTAGAGGGTTTAATCATCATAAGAGTATATGTTTATATATACTTGTTTGAAAGCTTTTTTTGACCTAATTTTAAGGGAAGTTGTAGTGAAAGTTTACAACAATATATCCAAGAAATGGATTTGACTAGTGTTTATTTGAAGCTAGGTGTAAAATATAAATCTCTTAGAGCTCTACTACATGTTAGGATAATTGCATTGAAAAATAACCAAGGACCCATCGACAAAGGATGACAGTGGGTGTAAAACCTATGTGGGTTTAGGGCCATGATAGTTATCAATTTTTAATAATTATTGACCCATAGCAATACCTCACAATATTTTTGATGATGACTAAATCAAAACCCACCATTGGTAGTAGCTCATGATCCATTTTGTTGATAACTAAAATTAATCTACCTTTGGTGGAGGTTCCATCCATACAATGGTTGTGGTCCAACTAATATGTTGAGTTAGCTTCCATACTTATTTGCATTTTTAGCTCTTGACCACCAATCTATCATCTCTCCACCACATGCATAGGACACATTCATTGGGATATCCGAGTGGGAAGAATTCACTTGAGTTAGCTTCCATTTCTATTTGGGTTTGTTTCTCATGAACACTCATTCATCTTTCTACCACACACATAGGACACATTCATTGGGTGATTCAAGAAAAAATTATTCAACAACTAGGGAAGATAAATATTTTTAGGATATCATCATAAATAATTTCCCATGAATCATTTGCTCATGGCATTAAGGGATCCTATCAATATATTACCACACATAAATTTTTATGCTTAATTGGGATTTAGCTAGTTACGCTTATCTACAACAATGATACCTTCACAAATATCCCAGTGCTTAGTGAATGATAATATTGTGAGAGGAATATTGGAGCACTTCAAATTGAAACCTGCATAGATCATCAAGGAATCATGACTAATGGTTGATGCTAGTCTAAGAGAAGTCTAACAAAATGAAGTCTTAGAATACTTATGCTAGAAGGTAATGGAAGAAAATTTTGAAGGTCCAATCCTTTAACAAGCCTGTTGAGATATATTTACACTTAGAAGATTTTTCCTTAGAAGAACTTGGAAAGAATACTAAAGCTAAGGTAAAAAAAAAGGAAGAAGATTTATTAAAGAGTGTTCATAAAATATAAATAATTTTTTTGATCAAATACAAAAAATAGCTCTAATAAAATGACTGGCCCCACTTCAAAAAATCTCCAACCAAAAAAGAAACCAAAAGTTTTGATAGCCTACAAAGCATTAAATTTTTGAAGACCTAAATATGGTAAGACATTTTTGAGGGAGTGAAGAGGAGAAGATATACTTTTGAGGTTGAGGGTTTGAATTGTCCTTTTTTTGTAACTTATTATTATAATTTCCTTGATTCCCATTGTTATTATTTTTGAACTTTGGATTCACTTTACTTTTATCATTTTTGAATTCCTACTCAACAATCATTTCCAACATTGTCTATTGTAACTTCATATTCTCTTAAATAAACCTAATGAATGATGTAAGTTGCTCCATTTCCTCTTATGGAAACTTAACTATGGAGGTAACATTTGTCATTCTCTTAGTGCAATCCACTCTTCTTCTAGTTTCCCTACTAGAGTCCATTTTTCTTCTAGACTGCCTACTGGAGCCCACTATTCTTCCTAATTTCTTGCTAGAATCCATTGTTCTTCTAGACTTCTTTTTGGGCTCCATTATTATTCCAGACATCCTTCAAGGATTTATTATGACTTCTCTCTTATAGCTGATACTAACTTATTTTATGATCTCAAATCAAGTGTCATATTCTATCCACACAAAGGAGTTGGGCAAGTTATAATTTTTCCCCAAATTATATATAATAAATTAGTTTCATATCTCCATGAGCTAACTTTTGGTGCAAAAATTATCACTGGACAAGCAGAGATCACACTCGACTACCCTTGACTAGAATTGAATGATTGCATTGTCTGGGAGAGGCATATGTGGTTGATCTTCGAAGAAGGTCATATCCTTTGGTTCCAATTACCTACGCCACAAAGGGGGAAAGGGGAAAGAAAAATGAGAAAGAAAGCATATGGAGGTTGTAGCTGGAACTAATAAGGATAGGTTATGGCCACATCAAGAAACACTCATTCGACATCATCAACATAAATAGTAGCAAATCACGTAACAGATCAACCCACCCCATATTCACTCCTTGTTTGATGTAGCAGGAAAGGGTAAATTCTATAACCAATAGGAGGGTGCATGAAATCCAGTATGTAGAATTAGAGCACTCCCACCCAACCAGCTTTAGCAAAAATAAACTTTTATGCCTAGGGGTGGATGTGAATTCTAGAATACTCTAGCCAAACCCATGAAATCCATATAGCAGAATTAAGTGAACCAACTCAGAAAACCATCATAGAAATAAACATCCACACATAAGAAAAAATAGAAGCAAAGATAGATTGAGAGACCAAACAATGATACACTATTATTTATAATGAGAAGAAGAATTACATATGAATTGTAAAGTCCACAAAGTTGGTATTTGGAATGGCAAGAATTCCACTCTTTATAGAGGGTTTTAAAATGAATTAAAATAATAGTATTAATGGCATTAGGTGGGAGACTCATGCTGGAATGATTAAAAAAAAAATTATGCTCTGCTATAGTAGGGATGGTGGTTGTCCAGAGTAAATTAGATGCCTCTACAAATATCTAGTTCCTTGATCATTTTAATAGGTTATTAAATTCTCATTTACTTTACCTTTTCATGCTGCAAAAAGATCAGAGATTCTTTGTGCCCATAAACTATCTACATTAGGTAGTTGAGGTCATTAATGCTCACTTCTGAGGATCCTCAAAGCTTTCATCCTATTGTGTGATGTTCTTAGGCTTGGATGAACTTTTGGGTATGCTCCTTCATGATCCAATATCCTAGTCTTCCACCCATCATATATTAATAGGGATGGAAAATTTATTTAGAATTTTAATGCTATTTTCCCAAAATTCCATCCATATTTGAATATAGGAACTTGGGACTTGTGATCACATTACCGAAGTCCAATTTTTTCACCCAAGGATTTGGGATCCCAATCTTCCATCCAAGCAGGGTGGGATTCTAGGGTCTTTCTTTGAGCATACCCCTACCCATTTTCTCATCCATTCATTGACATCTACCTCAACCATTAACACCTCAAAATTGGTTGGCTCTAATATGCCCTCATCCTCAAAGAGGAAGAGTGGGTGAGGAGACACAAAATTTCACCCACACTCTTGGTGACTTACAAGGGTTTTTCATCTTGAAAAAAAATAACCCAACAAGCCTCAAAATTCATTTTCAAAAAAGGGTAAGAAGAAATAAAGTATAGGGAACGTACAACCAAAGAGAACAAGGGAAGGAGGGCAATGGGGGGGAATATACAAAACAAAATAGGACAAAGCATAGTGAAAAGGGAAGAAAGAAGGAAAGCATGAGGGAGAGGACAAACAAAAGGGAAGAGAGCTCCCTAGTCATGAGGACATTAAAGCACTAGAAGAAATAAATGTAAAGAAGGAGTGGTCATAGGATGGTTGTGAAATAAAGAAACCATCAGCACAATAGTAACCAAGCAGGGATAAAAGGATTAAAGGGAAGAAAAAAATAGGACACAATACTAAGGAAACTTTAAGAAGAAAATAAATAAAACTACCGGATCCATGGGATACTTTCCTAGAGTAGCAGACTAAATTTCTTGGTTCACCAGATATACCCAAGAATTGTACACTTGTAAAAATACACTACTGCATCCCAAATCTTATTCAAGAATAGATAGGTTGCCAAAAACCATGATCCTCAAGGTCAGTAATTAATTTTGGCAATCTGCCTATTCTTGAATTGGCTTTCCACCATGCAGGTTTTGATAGTAACCAACTCCACCATGGGTATGTCATGAGACTCCTCAGCTGCATTTTTGCATTAATTCCTTCTTTAGTTCACTACTTGGAATGTACATATATAGGAGGCGTGGTAAAATATGCACTTTTTTTTAAATAATTGGCCAAATATGATTTTCTAGCTCATGCCATATTTCTACTATCTCATCCTTGTCCATTGGGTTGCAGATTCATGAATATGAAATATAAAAAAAAAGAAGCAATAAAGTGATGTCGGAGGGAAAGTTCTTAGGGGCTAATAGGAATTTTTCTTTTATCCTGAGTTTCACCACCCTATAAAAAATTTATTTAACTACCAACCTATATACACAAAATTACGATAACCAACTTACCTTGGGAATTCATCCAATAAATCTATAGTGGCTGGACTAGATTATATTGTACTTTAGTTATTCTTCATGATCTAGCTGGTACTTTCCTAGGGTTCACCATATTACACTAAGGATACAACTTGGTGAATCATCATTCCTGCTAGTACCTATGCAAATGATTATTATTGTAATAATATATTTTGATATGCAAGAGCCTTTTTCTGGTACTAGCTCATATAGTAATAGGCTTGAGTGTCACCAGTACTTGGGATCCGCCTATTGCAGGATTATTATTTTATGTGCTTCTGATGCATCTATATGTATGTGTTGGTAGGGACCAATGATTGGCTCCCTTGCAACCTATACCTCTTCGAGACCTACCTCCTAATCACCCAGGTTATCCTAAAGATGGTTTAGCCCCTGCTCAGTGTTTCCATGAATACAAAAAGGGGACAGCATTATCCCCTCTTTATGGGTAAAATTTTTACCTTGGTCTATATCCTTCATTCCTTGGGGTAAGGTACAAGTAATGGTATTATCCATTGTAGGATCAGTGCTCGCATATTTCCTGTATGGATAGAGAAAATATCCACCCCTTTTGTTATGCAAAACTGCATCCTTCATCCTTGCACAACTTGAGATGGTATCCATAGTGGGTATTGTGTGATCGAAAGGGCAACAATAGCAGATGAGAAAGTGGGTGATAAGGCAATATATCTTGAAGATGTTTTTCCTACTTGAATTAGGAGTTGTTCAACCTACATAGTCTTCTAAAATATTTGGAGAAATCTCTTCTCCCTTGATTGTTACAGCAGGAGGATGATATCCGAGCAGAAATCTTAAATATAATACAAGTGAGCTTGGGCAAGGGATGACTAGTATCAAAAATGATCCTCTTCCAGCTCCTTCTAAATTGAATTTTGAAGTTTTTTATAGATTCAAAATGGACCCTCTTGATGAATATGAGGTGCATCAAGATTTGGAAGGGATAAATTGAGCCATCAAATGTGTCAATAAGGACTCCCGCCAAATCCATCCATGAGCGAATGGATTTTTGCTCCAGAGTACGGTACCACCATAGTGCCCTCCCTTTTATAGATGAGATCATAAGCATTATCATGACATCCTCATGTGTTATGCCATGGAATGAAGCTAGTGCAATGAAATTTTCAAGATGTTCTCAAGCAATTTCTAAAGTGCCATCATATTTTGTCAAGGCTTTTAGGGCACTTTCAGGAATCTCATGCTAGGATTGGAGGTTGAGTAGGCCAGGATAATTCCACTACAAGAAGAATGGTTGGGCCATTGAGGTACTGGTATTTAGAAGTTCCAAATATTCTATTCGAGTTGGAGTTGCTAGATGAACATACTATATCTACTAGCAAGTTCAAGGTTATTCGTTGAACCTTGAGTCCTTCAAGATGTTTGAATCTTCAACATAAGAAGATGACTGATCTCATGATATAGATGTTGCACAATCATATTCACTAGGTGATTTGTAAATATGTGGAAAAATCATAGTATCACCAAACTATGATTTCCTCAAACATAAAAACTCAAAGAGTTCCCGAGTAGAGTTGCCAAAAACTATTGGTGTAAAAATTATCATTGAAAAAGCAGAGAGCATGCTCGACTGTACTCAACCAAAATTGAAAAACACCTTGCTAATGAGAGGTAGAGGTGATCGATCTTTAGAGAATTTGTACTCCTTTGGTTATAGATACATATGCCACAAAGGGGGAAAGGTGAAAGGGAGATGAGAAAGAAAGCAAAGGGAGGTCATAGCCAAAACTAACAAGGACAAGGTATGACCGCATTAAGACACACTTCTTTGACATCATCAGTGCAAACAGTAGTAGATCACCTAATAGATTAGCCCACCCTATATTCACTTCTAGTTCGGTGTAGCATGCAAGGATTAATTCTAGAACTAGTGGGAGGGTGCATGAAATCTAGATAGTAGAATAAGAGTGCTCCCACCTGATTGGATTTAGCAAAAATAAACCCCAATACCCAAGGGTGGATGTGAATTCTATAATTACCAAGCTAGACCCACAAAATCTAGATAGCAAAATTAAGTGAACCAACTTAGACAACCATCACAAAAATAAACATCCACACATAAGCAAAAATATAAGTGAAGATAGATTGAGAGACCAAATAGTGATACACTATTATTTACAAGGCGAAGTTATGGGGAACAAAAATTGCATTCATCAAAACTCAAATTTTCATTCTATATTTTCATTTTAAAATTACAGTTTACAGCAACAGCCCGTAGGCTTTACATTCACTATGCAATTTCTAACCCTCCATGCTCTCTCATTACATTCACTAGGTTTTTATAGAGGCCTCGACCCTCTGTAGTCTGCAATAACAATTACAGAACAATGGCCGTAGCCATTAACCTCCCGTATGGAAGTAACACATTGTTGCTCTCTTCGTAGCCCTCTGACATGCACGATCTTGGTGTAGACTACCTCATGCTCGGTGCATCTGCCTACACTCCCTATGAGATCTGACCTTTCTCTGGAAGGAAACACCATCCGAAACTGCGTCACTCTTGATGCATCTATTTCATGGTATTTCGTCTCCATGGAACCTGGTGCAGACTGCCTCATGTTCGATGCATCTGTCTACACTACCCAGGAACCCTTCAGCTCCTCTGGAAGAAAAATAATGCAAGCAGGGCCAGGATGGCCCTCTAGCCTCGCAACTACAACCTCTACCTGCAACTATTTTCCAACCCCTTTGCATGTCTCTGCTTGCCATTTTATAACTTTTGCATGACTCTTCATATTCCATCTAGTGGTCCTTCGATTCATTTTTGCCACGACTATTCTTTTTGTTTTCCTGCGTCTCTTGTTGCTTTGGCTTTTGAAATGTCTTCCCGCATGACTCTTCATCTTCACCTGCTTCCACTGCAACTTGATGCCAGGTGTCGCTCAACAACCTCATTCTGTAACGGTCCCCCGAAAATGCAGCATGTCACGAAATCGTGACATCTTCTCCTTCTTCCTCTTCTTCTTCTCTTTCGATTGCGATATCGCGACATGTTGCGATATCGCAACATTTTTGCTCCATCACCTTCTCTCTCCTCTTCGGGTCATGAAAACCCAACATGTCACGAAATCACGACATCTCCACTTCGCTGGCTCATTCGCTCACCTTCTGGTCGTGAAAATGTGACATGTCACGAAATCGTGACATCTTTCCTTTTCGAACCATTCTCTCTTCTTCGGGTCGTGAAAACTTGACATGTCATGAAATCGCAACACTTTTCCTCCTTGCACCTTTTCTCGTCCTTTGGCTATGAAAATGTGACCTGTCGCGAAATCGTGTCATCTTCTCATCCGCTTTCACTCTCCTATTTTCGGTCGCGATATCGCAACACTTTTCCTATCGTGATATCATGACAGTTTTTCCTCAGATGTCTCCTCTTTTTTCTGTGGGTCGCGAAACTATGACATGTCGCAAAATCGTGACATCCTCTCTTTCATGCCTTCTCTCTCCTCTGTAGGTCGTGAAACTGTGACATGTCATGAAATCGTGATATCTCCTCGTCTGCGCCATCTCTCTCCTCTGCAGGTCACGAAACTGTGACATTTCACAAAATTATGACATCCTCTCTTCTGTGCCTTCTCTCTCCTCTATGGGTCGTGAAACTACGACATGTCACGAAATCATGACATCCTCTCTTCTATGCCATCTCTATCCTCTACGGGTCACGAAATTGTGACATGTCACGAAATCATGACATCCTCTCTTCTGTGCCTTCTCTCTCCTTTGTGGGTCGCAAAACTGTGACATGTCACAAAATCGCGACATCTTCCTCCACTGGCTTCTTCACTTGCCTTCTAGTCGCGAAACTATGACATGTCGCAAAATCGTGACATCTCCTCGTCTGCGCCATCTCTCTCCTCTATGGGTCGTGAAATTGTGACATGTCACGAAATCATGACATATTTCCTCCTTGCTTCCTTCTTTCATATGTGGGTCGCGATAACGTGACATGTCACGATATCGCGACATCTTCCGTCCGCTACTTCTCTCTCCTCTTTGTGTTGCGATATCGCGACACTTTTTCTGTCGTGATATCGTGATAGTTTTTCCCTGCTGGCTTCTCTCCCACTTTGTGTCGCGATATCATGACACTTTTTTTGTCGTGATATCACGACAATTTTCCTCCTCTTTCTCTCTCCTCTTTTGGTCACGATTTCGTGACATGTTGTGAAATCGTGACATCTTCCTTCCTTAGCCAATTTTCGAACATGGCTCTGCTTCCACTGGATGCTTCTGCATCAGATGTCACTAGATGCTCTTACATCACGAAGAAGAATTACATATGAATTTTAAAGGCCACAGAGCCACCCTTTGTAATATCAAGCATTCCACTATTTATAGAGGATTTTACAATAAATTAAAATTATAGTATTAATGGCATTAGGTAGGAGAATCATGCTAGAATGATCAAAAAATCTACTGTGCTCTACTATAGTAGGGATGGTGATTTTCAAAGAAAATCATATGCCTCTACAGATATCTGGTTCCTTGATCATTCTAGCTTCTTAAATTATAATCTACTTTACCTTCTCATGCTATAGAAAGGTTAGATATTCTTTGCACCCATAAACTATATGCATCAGGTGGCTAAGGTCATTAATGCTCACTTATGAGGGCCCTCAAAGCTTTCATACTAACATGTGATGTTCTCAGTATTGGTCAGAATTTTGGGTATGCTTCTTCATGATCCAGTATCCCAGTATTTCACCCATCATATATTCATAAGGATAGAAAATTAGGTTCATAATTTTAATACTATTTTCCCAAATTTTTGTTTGTCTTTGAAGACGGTTACTTGGTACTTGTGATCACCTCGCCAAAGTCCATTTTTTTCCCAAGGATTTGGGATCCCAATATCCCATCCAAGCAGGGAAAAATTTTGGTGTCTTCCTTTGAGCATGACCCTACCCATTTTCCCATACATTTATTAACATCTACCTCAACCATTAACGCCTCAAGATTGGTTGGCTCTAATATGCCCTCATCCTGAAAGAGTAAGAGTGGGTGAGAAGACATAAAATTTCATCCACACTAACCTAGACCATTGTCACTCCCTTGATAATGATTTTGGTCACACTTTCCAACCCACAAGGTCTCATATTGGGCATACCCATTATCACTCACTTGATAATGATCTAGGTCACACTTGCCTTATCACAATGTGTCATTCCCAATAAGAAACTATACTCCGTAGGATATTTTCTCTTTGGTATTACTGGTCCAAATGTCATGCAATACTATATTATATTAGATCACAATTAGATCCCTAGAAGAGTATGTCTCCCTAAAGTAGCATATTAAGTCAAGGCTTATCCTAGGTTCTCTCCATGGAAGCTTTTATTCCTATGACCTAGAGCTCTGATACCAATTGTAACAACCCACCAAAACCAACCCAAGAGAGAGATAATTTTTTTATCACAAGTAAGATTCACAAAGGAGTCCCAATATTTCTCACCATTGTAAGGCATACCCATATTTTGAGTTCATTATTTCTACAAATGAAACTCAATTGGATAGGAGTGGTCAACATCCCATACTTTTGGGTTCACTTTTCTAAACCTCAACATTTATAAAATATGCCAATATTAGTCTCCCAACTTTTCCTATACTCTTGCCAGTATAGGATAACTTGACCATGATATTGATATTACCCTTTAAGGAACATAACACTTAAAGGGGGATACAATTTCTCTAACCCTACATAAGTTCATAAATATAAAATTATTTTGTCATAATGCCTTAGTGATTAGTTACCACATCTATGTGAGCTAACTATGACCATTACCAATCACTTGGTAATGAGCATGGTCACACAACTCTCACAATTCATGGTGCCACCACTATATTATCTTATGATTGACTTCAAAATCATCATAGCTTTAGAACACCTAAGCCTCACCATTCAAGTTATGGTATTCACAATTATCTGGTTATTGCATCACCACAACTCTTCCTAGATTTGTGAATACTTGGTTATTGCATCACCACAACTCCTTCCAATATTGGGTTACCTTATTTAATATAAGGTCATAATATGGATCTAGATTCATTGAAGAGAAATAATACCTAGATAAACAGAAATCTAGAAAAGCAGTGATTATAGAATCAAAGGAAAAACATAGAAGAAGAACACATTACATAAGAATTTATCTTGGGAAATCCTTTTTATTAAATCCCCAATAAGAATATTTTTTTATTTTATAAACTTGACTGATCTTCAATACAAAAATATCCTTTCACTCACTTTTTGCTTGTGATTACATTTCTTGCAAAATCATCACCAAACCATCATGCAAGTGCTACTTTATATACCAACAATACAAGAAGAGGTTTTACAATACCATGGGCACAAAATCATGGGCCAACATTACATTAACCCAAAAACACCCATATGGGTCTAAAAATAGATTAAACCCCTCAAAAAAATTCCCCAAGGGCTAATGCCCCTAGACCACCGAATAGGAGCTACCACCCCATTCCCTCACTCGGGTCTTGACCCATCCCTGAACCCCTATGAGGAAAAGTCTTTTCAAATTTAATCCGTCTTGAATAACATGGAAAATATTCAACATAATTCCAACATTATCCGACTTGTTGAATACTTTCCATAGGGTCTAATAATTGCCATTGTCAACTGTCAAGGGCAACCATACCCATATATCTTCTACACCAAGAAATTTTTTGAGTAGGTACAACCTTTGTTAATGAATCAACAATATTCTTCTCTATATCAACTTTCTCCAATATCACCCAATTCTCTTCAACCATCTCTCTCACAAATGGTACTTGATATCAATATGTTTTGACTAATCATGAAAACTAGGATTGTTTGCCAAAAATATTGCACTTTTAATGTCATTTTCAATTCTCATAGCCTTATGCTTAATGTCAACTACTGAACATAGCCTCTGTAGCCACACTACTTCTTTATAGGCAATAGTTGTAATGTACTCTGCTTTTATAGTGGACAAAGCAACTAATATTTTTTCACTCATCCAACTTACTGCTCCTCCAAACATCCTAAACACATAAGCACTCATGGATATTTTCTTGTCAAGATATCTAGCCCAGTCATCATCCACAAACCCTTGTATATTTACAATATCATTATCTCTAGATTTTCCTTCATAACAAATAGCATAATCTGTAGTTCCATGCAAGTATATGAAGATATTTTCATAGCAATCCAATTTTCATTTCCTAGATTGGAATATATAAGTTAAATACTCCCACTACATGTGCAATATTAGGTCTAGTAGAAAACATTGCATACATAAAATTGGCCACAACACTAAGAACATGGTGCATTTCTTAAATTTTCTCAAATATTTTAGGACACCGTTCAATAGATAACTTCTAACCAACCTGATACAGAGTACATACTGGTTTACAATCATGCATCCTAAACATTTATAGTATCAAATAAACATATATTTTTTTATTTAACTACAACTTTCTATTTGCACAATCCATTATTATTTTCGTCCTCAAAATAAATTATGCAACACCTAAATCCTTCATGTCAAATTTAGAATAAATATGAGATTTTAGTAACGTTATCATATCCTTATTATCAGTTAACAACATGCCATCCACATACAATACAATGTTAACAAAATTTTCACCTTCCTTTTTTAAATATACACATGGATCTACTTTGCTTTTTCCAATCCCAAGTGTCAAAACAAGCTTGTTAAATATTTGGTTCCATATCTTTGGAGATGGCTTCAAACTATAAAGAGACTTCTTCAACTTGCATACCAAGTACTCCTTACATTTTGCTCTGAACCATTTTGGTTGTGACATATATATGTCTTCATAAAGTTCACCATGTAGAAAAATTTTCTTTACATTCATCTATTCTATTTCAAAATCAAAAGCAATAGAAATAGCCAACAAAGCTCTAATTGATGTTAGTTTATCCATAGGAGAAAAAATCTCACCAAAGTAAATTCCCTCAACTTGAGAAAATTATTTTGCTACCAGGAAAGCTTTGTACTTCTCTAACTTTCCTTCTACATTGTACCTTTTATTAAATAATCACTTACAACCAACAGGTTTTCTACCAAGGGGTAATTTCACCAAGACCCATGTCTTATTTTTTTCAAGGACTCCATTTCTTCTTCCATAGACCTTTTCCAAGACTTATTCTCACTTGACTAAAGTTCCTCCTTTAAAGTATTGGGTTCTTCATTAGTAACTAATGAATTAAATGCAAAACAAAAATTTTAAGGGATATACCTTTATGGGATTCTTCTCACCCGATCTGATCTCCTCAAAATTGGAGTTCTAGTTTTTGCATCTTCATCTTCCTCCTCACCTTATTCCTCTGAATATTCCTTTTTAGTCTCTGTAATTTAGGTTCTAGTACCGGTTACTCCTCTTGTTCCAATTTTACTAGAACTATTTTTGGTTTTTTGTTTGGTTGCATTTCTTATTTTGGAACCCCTTTTGTTTCTCTAAATATCACATTACAATTGTAAGTAATCTTCTATGTTTTTGGATTCCAAAACTTATATCCTTTCACACCAGTACTATAACCAAGAAATATGTATTTCTAAGATTTATAGTCTAACTTAGTCTTTTTATCTTATAGGACATATATAAGCTTTGCAACCAAATACCCTTATATGACTGAGAGATGGTTTTTTACTAGTCCATACTTCCTATGGAGTCTTTTCCACAAATTTTGAGGTAGGAGATCTATTTATGAGATAGCAAGTAGTTAACATGGCTTTTGCCCAAAATGTCTTTTCTAACCCTGCACTGCTTAGCATGTTTTTGGCCTTATACATCAATATTCTACTCATCTGTTCTCCAAATCCATTCTATTGTGGAGTATATAGAGTTTTTCTATGCCTTTCTATTCCACATTCCTTGAAAAATTGCTCAAATAAATTAGAGCAATACTCATCACCATTATCACTTCTCAAAACCTTTATCTTTTTCTCTATCTAATTTTATGTAACTCTCTTAATTTATTGAAATCATCATATTTGTATCATAGAAAATATACCCAGGCCTTTCTTGAGAAGTCATCTATAAATGTAACAAAATAGATGGAGTTACCTAATGATGGTAATTTTGTAGTTCTAAACACATGACTATGAACTAGATGCAGAATTCCTTCAAATCTTGTAGCACTACTCAAAAACTCAACTCTAGTTTGCTTTCAAAAAACATAGTGCTCAAAAAAATAAAAATTTAATGGGCAATAAAAAATTCCTTCAACCATACCTTTAATTTAAAATGTTCAAAGGCCTTTATCACCAATGTACCCCATGCATTGATGCCACAACATTGTATTTGATACAGGAATACTTTTTTTTTTTTTTAAAGCGAAAAACCCCTTGTGGGGCCGCCTTGGTCTGAGAGACCACGAACAGGGGGTTCTACACCGTCAAAGTCACCCAGGAGTCGCACCCGACCTGCCCACACCAACATTATCAATTGGATTTTAGGTACCCAATTCAGCTTTTTGGTAGGGTGGAGATTCGAACCTGGGACCTCCCTTGGAGGATTGCCCTCTCCTCTCCAACTCACCTACAACACTTGGGTTTTGATACAGTAATACTTGGAGCTTCTTCTACCATATTAATTTTCTCTATAATTGAAGAGTTATTGCAATCAATACTTAAAGCGCTAGCCTTAAGTTCAATCAAAGTTCCTGTACAAAATCCCCTTTCCAAAACTAAACATCCATAAAACTTCTTGCAACTATCCTTATTGAATTTCATAGTCACACCTACATCATTCATCTTACTAACGGATATCAAATTCCTTGCCAAACCTAGAATATGCAGCACAACAGGAAGGGTTTTAACTCTTCCATATTTTAACCTCAATTTTTTTTGTATTGTTAAAAAAAAGGGTTGAAGGGACCCAACCCTTTACACAAAGCTCAAAAGATAAGAGAAGATCATACAAATGCAAGATAGCCCTATCTTAGTAAAACAAACAAACCTGGGCTAAACCTGTTGATGGAGAAACTGAAATAATATTCCTCCTGCTATCCTTCTATTTAATGTAGCTAATGTAGGTATCTAACGTCAATTTGACTCTTCCTTAACCTATTATTTTTTCTGTTTCGAATTGTCTCCCAAGAAGACTTCACCTCCATTTATATTTTCATATTCACAAAACCCCTCTCTATGAGGAGTCATATGAAAAGAAGCACCTAATTCAATCAACCATGAGTCATGGTATTCACTTGAGCATGTTGTAGCTACAAATAGGTCCCCTAAATATTTATTTATGGTCTTTGCTTCTATAGATATTCCTTCTTCAACATTTTTAGATCTATATTATCTTTTATAATACATTGTTTTACCATACTTTCAACATTTCCTTTTGTCAGGAATAACAAATTTTTCCCTAGATTTCGATTTCCTTTCTCCTATTTCTTTTTTATTATTTATTGAGAATAACCTATCACAACTAAGGCATCCTTCTAATGACAATCCTCAAAATATTTTTGTCTCATTTCCTTAGATACCAATGTTCCTACTATATCCTCTACTATTAATTTAGAAGTAGTATTAGAGATAGCCATAACTAGGTTATCTCAGGAGTCAGGTAATGAAGAATGGAAAGTAATAAAAATTTTGTCTTCATCCATTTTTACGTCTACAGAGTTTAATTGAATTACCATAGTGTTAAAAGAATTCAAATTTTTAGTCATAGAGTCACCATAATTCATCCAAAGATAATATAACTTATTTTGAAGAAAGAGTTTATTTACCAATAACTTTGTCTCATACAGTGCTCCTAGCTTTTCCCATAACAACTTTGTCATGGCCTCTATCAGTAAAACCAACAATAGTGAATCAAATAAGCACAATCTAATAAATTTCCTTGCCTTCTTATTGATATTTATCCATTCCTCATCTATCATTCCTATTAGTTTTACTCCCAATATTGTGACCCACTGATATTTATCCACAAATAGATCCTCCATCTTGAGTTTCCATAACTCAAAATTCTATCCATTACATTTTTTTATCTCTACCCATGTGCTTCCAATAATTTTTCTTTGTTCAAATTATTTTGTGCATTGCTCCCACTCAAGAATCAATTTATCCTAGGGTTAAATCCTTATTCCTTGAACAAACCTAGCTCTAATACTAAATGAAGAGAAATAATACCTTGATGAATAGAAATATAGAAAATCAGTAATTGTAGAACCAATAAAAAACAAATAAGAAGAACACATTACACAAGAATTTATCTTGGGAAGCCCTTTCAAGAAAATCCCTAGTAAGAATATTTTCTTATTGTATAAGCTTAACCGTCTTCAATACAATAATATTCTTTTGCTTGCTTTTTGCTTGCAATTACATTTATTACAAATTTATTACCAAAACCCCATGCAAGTGTTACTTTATATAGCAACAACACAAGAAGGATTTTTATAATACCATGGGTAAAAAACCATGGGCTAATATTACATTAACCCAAAAACACTCGTATGGGTCTAAATATAGATTAAACCCCCAAAACATTTGTTTGGTAAAATATTCAACATAATTCCAACATTCATGCCCAAAAACCCCACCAAACCCAATATTCTAAACAAAATAAATAATATCTCTCCAACAAAGTGCTTCATCATTGCATGCTTAAAGTTAACATATTACCAATACTAGCATCATAATTATTTCTCAAAACACTATTACTAGCATAAAGCAGTCAATATTGAAAGAATGAATTAACATCAAATGAATTATAATCCATAGCCATGAATTAGAAGCTAATACATTCTTTCATTTTCTCATAGCCAGTGTATTTCATTCTTTTCAGGAGGAAAAAGCTTAATATTTAAATATTTGGACAACACAAATAAATCAAGATTAATAACCAAGTATTACATAACATGA